>OZ010574.1:100889784-100969784 GCA_963932145.1 Acanthosepion lycidas | reverse complement strand
ATATGCGGTTTTTATATGCAAGTCTTATATGCGGCTTTTATATGCAAATCTTATCTACGGATTTTCCGACATGCATAGACAAAAGGAAAGCATATTCCTGTCGGGTGAATACTTGTGTGAGAAAACTGAAAATACTGTTTCCAAAGCTTTCAGTGAATATCTCCAAAAAGCACAAAGTTTAAAGTTGTATGAGTAATTATTTTCCTGACCTTTTGCGGCTGAGCCTTATTAATCCCTTTCCTCCTTTTTGTTTCACAGGCCGATTATTTTCCCCACCAACTTTTTGCCCCTTACTCAATTTTCTCGCTCCATGTTGAACTCTGTTTCCCGCCTTCTCGGCAAAAAGGGACCCTCCATTACGTAAGTTCCGATTAAGCGATGTCTTCACAGATTATCGTCGCTCTGAGTAGACATAAAGCGGCGATCATTGGCTAGTCATGAATACAGAGCTTGGTCAATCATTTAGACCCCTATTGACCTTTGACAAAAGTGAATCTGACCTACATTAATACAGTTTGTTATGCATGCATCAGTATAAAAATAAAATCACTTCCATGCGTATACATATTTAAACGGATACGCACACACACTCCGTTACATTCGACTAGATATGTCTTCAAGAGATTTCAGTCAAGTCGTTGTAGGAACAGTTGCACCAGAAAAATCAGTGAGAACTGATTCCAGAGAAAAATTTCTCACAGAAAGTCCATGCTTATAAAAAATTCTTGTTTCATTTCGGTATCTGAGAATCGTGAAACTTGAATAGCTATTCGAGCTATATATATTAAGTTGGTGCAAAAATAATGACGTAATAATGTCGTTTTTTGACGTTAAAAATACGGCAAAAAACGACATTATTACGTCATTATTTTTGCACCAACCTAATATATATATATATATATATATATAGAGAGAGAGAGCGAGAAAGAGAGCGATAGAGATATAGTGAAAGAGAGTGACAGACAGCAGCAGGGCCGAGAGACAGAGATAAAGATAAGGTTTTAAAGAAAAATGGTAAGAAAAAGAACGCTTATAGTCAAAAACAGAAAAAAAAACTGCTGACATTTCTAGGGCAAATAATGAGGAAGGACGGCGAGGAGAATTTGACATTCACACTGCATATCGAAGGCAAAATGGACAGTTGTAGCAGTGGACCGCTTACGTTACGAGCTTGGATTACGAGAATGGATCGCGGGGCGTGGGTTGGGAGGGATGTTAAAAAAAGAAACATTACAAAGAGCGAGAAGGAATAGAAAGTAGTGGAGGTCCATCATCGCCCATTTTCTGCATATAGAAGAAAAAAAGCAACTATAATTATATGGAATTAAGTTCCATCGGGTATGTTTTCCATAAAAAGTTTATGTTTCTGGGTGGACGTTTGTTTTTGTTTTTTTATTTAACAGCTTTGTTTTTTTATTTTTATTTTAAGGCGCTTACATAACGTGCATTATTTCAGTAGTAATTAATTAAGGCTATATACTTAAGTAGCGTTGAAATATATTATTTTGATTTCACTAACGATACAGTTATTGTACAAATCATGCGTTTAGTCGCTTATCGTGAATTATGTTACGTGTGGCGAATGTAGAATTGTTTTGGGAGATAAAACTAATTTTCTGATACGCCTATGTGTGTTTGTCTATTCTCAGACATAACGGCAAAACTGACGGTCCCAGAAGTCAGATTTTGTGATTTAAAAAAATGGAGGCCTATGTGAAATTGCCTTCCGATGTCATCACGCGAATCTATAAATGAAGGAAACAATTTCTAACGGTCTCATGCAATGAGTTTCCGATGAAGAATACCCATTTTTTACTTCACAGATGTTTGAAACGTGAACTATTTTCTTTATTATATTTGTTATAGAATTAAATTCTTGGAGAGAAATCCCGAGATGAGCAGAAAAAAAAAGATAAGATATCTGTAGACGACTTCTACAGTCAATGAAACTGAGAGGTCAGTTTTGTAATATTGCTTCAAAAACAAAACATTAACCTTAAAACCCGAGTCATGTTCTCATTGGACCGAAACTGTGTTATGGATGTCATGCATAGCGCCAAAACCCGTTAAGAAATATATAAACTGCCAGATGTGTACAATCGCTTTCTAAGATCAATAGTGAAAAATGGTTTTAAACGAGTGAAGTGTCTGAGTCTAGGTGTGGTCCACACATCTTTGAAAATTGTGGATTGGCGCTACAGAATAACAAAGATCTCTACCAAATAAGAGAAGCCATCTGACTTGAGGACTTTCAACAGCGGCAACAACTAAAATGGATAGCTCATGTTAAATCGAAGAGAAAATAATGACTTCATCAAGATGTTTACATTTCACACAAATTCAAATATAGTTTAAGAATGAAACCCCTGTCGACACTGGAAAGAGCAATAACCTATTTTCCTGAAAAAAAAATTGTTTTAAGAAAAAGGTTTTATAATTTTAACTGAAAGCAGCATCGACTGCTCGGAAAGGCGAATCTTTCTTTATGTTGAAAAAATGATTTGAAAATCGTTTCCATATTTGGAAAAGATATTGGAATTTTCTCTTGAGACATACATTATCTGGTTGCTTAATTTTCGTTTTTTTACAGGTGAGTATTATATAATATAAGGACAAAATACTATAAAACTGAATATGAACAACGAAAGAAAAAGACCAATAATTCATGGAAACGCTATTTATTACTTTTTATCTCAGTGGGAGAATAATAGACCAATGATTACTCAGTTATTTACGTTACTTTCCGTTGCCATTACAGAACTATTTATTAACCGCTTAACAGCTCAGATTAACCCCTCCCCCTCCTATAATAAACACGAGTATAATTTTGTCTTCTCCAGGAAAAATCCTTGGTGTATGATTCGGGTTAGCCTAATACATATCCGGGATCCGGGATATATTAGGTTGGTGCAAAAATAATTTCGTTTTCTTACATAGTAACATATGTTAGAAAACGAAATTATTTTTGCACCAACCTAATAAAATAGCCTAGTCTAAACAGTACACTACTTGACCATATTATATGACATTTTGCTCTCAGCATCAACAACTATTTTCCTTTATTAAAATAAAATGTGATGGTACCGGTCAACAAACTAGTAATAATGGCTGATATTAACTCATTCAACTCTAATCAGATATCCATGTTTTTAAAGAGGAACTAATATTTTTCAATTAATACAGCTGTTGGGGAAAATTAAACGGAGTACTCTAGAGTATACACAACTATACTACATTTTGATTCTGTTTCAACGCCTTGAAGAAACGCGTAGCTTGTGTCGCATTGGTCAATAAATAACGAATATTTCCTTATAAGGAAAGTTATTATAACCAATTAGAAATGATGAGGACATATACTACGCATTAATTCCAGCTTGATGGCCAGAGAGCGAAGAAACGCGTAATCCGAGTAGCACTGGCTTCTCGGTTAATGTATGTCGAATGTTACCTTATAAGGAAACGACTAATATTATCATTTACTATACCGTTAAGTTCTAAAATTTTCCAGAACGTTTCTTACTCTTGAGTTCAGTCTTCCTTTTAATAAATGAAAACTCCTGTTTTCGTTCGATCACCGAAGTGGAGCAAATCCGAACCCGGTCAGTACATCTAAATAGATCACCTGTTCGGACACCGAGTATTGTAAAAATAAAAAAAACATCTAAAATCCAAGCTATAGAAAAACAAAAGAATATCAAATCAAACGCAGGTTCAGACCAATGGCGTACCACTGTCGATCGAGTAACCCTATGCGAGAGTTACTGTTTTTGCATCCGATCACCCCTGTTTGGCTACCAAATAGCTGCAGATAGGCGTTACCAGTTCTGGCGATATTAAACACTTCCAGATACTTCTCGGACATGCTTCATGTACGTGCGTGTTTATTAATGTGATAGAAAGAAATAAAAAGATAGAAAAAGTTTGGAGACATTCGTATGTCTTGAAACGTTTTCGCTGAAAAACAGAATAGCATGATGAAAAAAGGCCCCAAACTTAATAAAAAACACAATTTTATGATCAAAATGTTTATGTTATTATTAAGAAGAAAGACCAATGATTTTGATTATTTATTTTAATTATTTAATCCTTTCTAGCACTTTCGAAATTGGTTAAATTTTTTTTTTACGTCAGCGGTCGACGTTAATTTATAGTTATAGTATTTTTGCGTTTTTTCCGTTGAAAAACAGTGATTTGGAAATATTTGCAAAAATTACACACACACACACACACACACATATACATATATATATATATATATATATATATATATATATATATATATATATATATTACTGAGGAGAGGTTTTGGGTATTTGAATAATTTTCCATAACAAATTCATCATATCTTGACGTTGAAAATAGAATTACCCATATTGTGTCTAGTTACTTAGTTTCCTCTTTGCCAATGGTATGATGCTTGCGTTGTATCCAATAAGTACCGCGCATATATAATATATAAATTTATATAATATATATGCGCGGTAGTTATTGGAAAGCGTTCAATATCGATGATAGAGCTAACATATTTAGTTGGATTGATGTGAGTTTGTGACCCTGGGATTCACGCTATTTGCGATTGTTAGACAAAGACAAAAATACAATGCGTAAAAGTGTGTGTATGTATATCTGCGTACGTATGAGAGGTATTCCGACGACAACTGTTCCTCCCACTACCATAAAAAATACTGATATATGCAACCATATATAAGCCAACAATTTTGAAAATTGATCAGTTTGTCTGACGATCGCAACTAGCTTGAAACTCGGAGTCGCAAGCTCACATCAGTCCATATATATATATATATATATATATACGCTTACACACATCATACTTACTCCCTAATGAGCCAAATGATAAAACACACCCACAGCAATACACACGCTTACACATAATATACTCGCTCACTCCCTAAGAACCAAATAGCACACACACAAACACTAAACAGAGACACATCCCCTCTCCAGGACCAATAAAACTGTCAAACTGACCAGGGGAATTCAGAGAAGCATAGATCCATCCAGCTCTTATCTCAAATAACATCTTAAAAGAGACTATTTGATCAACACAAGGAATGTTAAAAGATTCATGTTAAAAAGATTAAAAAAATAGAAAAACAAATGAAAACTACAGACAAAAGTTCATTTTCTCCATCAAGACATTAATTTCTGTAGTTTACTGCTAGCAGCAAGCAGAAATATTTCTTCTCCTGATGATGGCCATTTTGGCCGAAACTAGTCGAGGAATCTAAATGAAATAATAATAAAATAACGAAAGAATATTAATCTACAACCCAGTGTGTCTGAAGATTTTCATTTTTTATTATTTTTCTATTGTTCAATATATATATATATATATATATATATATATATATATATAAGGTGGTCACAGAGCAAGGGTAAGCAAAAAGAGCTGATCGAGAAATATAGAAAGAAACAACAAAACTTTTATTTGAAGACAAAACATGTAAATATGAGCACAAAGAATTAAAAAAGAGGGGAATTAAGAAATACTAGCAGGGAATCAATTGTATAAATTACAGAGATTACATTTAGTTCCAGTAGTCAATCCTTCTGCTTTGACTTAATATAATGTCATGGTCCGGTTCCTTGTACCACCGTGATAGTCCAAGGTAGAAACAATAAAGAAGAACTCGAAGGGGGATATGGAATAACACAGATATATTACAAACAGGAGGAAGAAAGTGTTAGTACGAACAATCAGGTTTAGTAGTAATTGTCTGAACGCGACTCTTTTTCGGACTGCCTCTGAATAACTGACAGACTCCTGACGGACTTCACTCCAGACTTCAGACTGAACACTAGACTTCAGACTGGACAGTATTTAGTCACCCCCCACCACGAGGGAATCATGTGGAACAAAGCCGATTTTACGTGGGATCTCCGAGTGGGATCTTTGAACCCGTACAAACGGGTTTAGGGTCGGTTTACCTCCCCGAAAGAGACTCCGCCCTTCGGCGTAGCCTCGTTCGGGTTCCTCCCGGCCCGAAGGCAGAGAGTTCAACTGATCAGCCGATCAGCCGGTCGCCCGACTTCGGGCTGAACGGTATTTAGTCACCACACCCACGAGGGCAACATGTGACACAAGGCCGGTTTAACGTGGGGTTTCCGAGCCCGTGGGCTCGGGCAAAAATATGCCCTTTGAACCCGTATAAACGGGTTCAGGGTCGGTCTACCTCCCCGAAAGAGACTCCGCCCCTCGGCGTAGCCTCCTTCGGGTTCCTCCCCGCCTGTAGGCAGAGAGTTCAACCGATCAGCCGATCAGCCGGTCGCCTGACTTCGGGCTGAACTCCCTGCTTCTTCTTGTGGCGCAGTATTTATTACGTATGGAATAGTCCATTATGTTATTATGGGTAAGGTCCCATAACATATAAAAGGTCTCGAGTGCTCTCAAACGGAAATCTAATTGTGCTCTTGTGAATATTGTAAAACATTTTTGGTAATTATTTCTTAATATTCTACAATCACAGAATCGGATTGTATTAACAAGCGTATGCAAATGTTCATACTGTACTCTATGGATCTTAGTTGGTACGAGCTGATCAATCCTCGGCTCCAATCTCTGGAGATTACTATAGGCAAAAACTTGAAATTCTTTGAAGATAATTTGAAGCACTTCGGAATTTGGACGCTAATTAATTTTTAAGTTACTAACAGTTTCAGAAATCTCTTAAACGAGAGTTAACGAAAAGTTTCTGAACTGGACCTGCGGTGTGGGTACTATTAAACGGTGTGTACACGCAGTTGATCTTCCTTTGGTAGCCAGCCTATTGACTTTGTCTACCCATAGACTTTGTGTTATCGCTTTGTATTCGATTATTGCGTAAAGTTTTATTAGGCTGTGTTGGAATGGCAAGTCTTAATAACTCGTCTAAATGAAATCTGCTACTGAGACCTTCGAAAATATTCTTTAGGTCGAACTTTTGAAAGTCTGAAACGTTCAAGTATCACACTCGTTTTTTTTTAGGCCGGTCGAGAGGATGAGTGCTCAAAGCTTCCAGGCATTAAAACGTGTGGAAACAAATTCGTGAACTCATCAATGGAGAAACTCTTTCATAGTATTGGAATCAGTTATGGAGTTTGACAGAAGATTCTAATCCGAGATTATAATTCTAATTCCAATATCTGGTCGTATGATGTTGTAGAGTTTTACTTGAAATTTTCTTTATACCAATTTTCAAATCGATAGAAGCCTTTGAAAGTTATTCTCAACCATTTAGTGAATCAATATCCATTATTTTTCATTTCAGTTTGCCATAAATCAGCTATTAATAGAATATATTCTCGAAGGTTTATACATTTTGGATAAGTACGGCTCAGGGTCAAGTGAGAGGGAGCTAGTAAAAGAAATGTTGTCCCAATGTCCTTCGTGCTGGAGACTCTTCTTAATCGAAGTCTGAATTCGAAATTCTAAATAACTACCACTAGCAGCTGCAAGAAACTTTTTCGATGCGGAGACCACACACAAAATCTCGAGATTCAACAGCAGAAGTTAAATATTCAATATCTATATTATTTATATATTATATATGTGCGGTACTTATTGGAAAGCGCTCAATATCAGAGATAGAGCTAACATATTTAGTTCGATTGATGTGAGTTTGTGACCCTTTGTTTCACGATACTTGCGATCGTCAGACAAAGACAAAGATACAATGCGCAGACGTGTGTGTATGTATGTCTGCGTACGTATGAGTGGCATTTCGACGACAATTGTTCCTCCCACTACAATAAGAAACGCCGATATACGCAACGATATATAAGCCAACAATTTTAAAAATTAATCAGTTTGTCTGACGATCACAACTAGCTTGAAACCCAGAGTCACAAACTCACATCATATATATATATATATATATATATATATATATATATATATATATATATATATATATATATAAGGTGGACGAAGAGCATGGATAAGTAAAAATTAAAAAGAGCTGATCGAGAAATATTAAAAGAAACAACAAAATGAGTTCTCTTTCATTGGCAAACACTTGTGTCAGCTTATTCTAGGATACAGGTTTTGGTCAAGGGGGTGGCCGCTGCGATTTGAAATGAAGCCTCGCATTCTGTTTTTAATAGATTTGATTTTTTTATTCAGGGATTCCCTTGCACGATTGGAAGATGGGGTTAGGCGGGTCACACGTGGACAACTTCTAGGATCGACGATTATGGATTAGCGTTTCTCCTTAACCAACTTTTTCCCCTTCGACTTTTTTCTTATCACACTTCTGTTAATCTACTTATCAGGACACACGGTTTCAATATTCTATGGTTTGGTATCAGAACTCCCTCGACTGACAGCTTGTTCCGCCAAAGTCAGTGCAGATGTAATCTCAGTCCCAACTGTTAATGTTTATATTAGCCTGCGAACGGAAGTCTGAAACGTTTGGACAAGTATCACATGCTCTCAAAAGTTTTCATTTATTTATTATTTCATGTCCTTTTGATCAAGTGGGTGGCAGGTTTGAACATTCTGTTTGGCGGATTTTAATACTTGTCATAATAAAAAAAAACAGTTCAGACTGAGATATTATTTACCACCCTCTTCTCTTGTAGCTGTCATACAATTATGAATAATTACAAAAATAAACAGAATAAAAGAAAGAATATAGAGGAAATGAAATGTTTAAAGACGCAAAAATAAAGTAATTGTTTTTTTAAAGACTAGAATAAATTGATAGCGAGTTATTTTTATTTAATTTAACGTACAGTCCGGCTAGATGGTAGTTTATTGAAAGAAAAACCAGTGAAGTTACGCTTTTGTTATTTTTTCATATATATATATATATATTATAAAATGGACAAAGTCCGACAATTATTTTAAGACATTTTTATGTTTATACATTTTTTTTTATAGATACAAATATTTAAGTAAATCCACTGATTATAATAAACAGTATTAACAACATTTACCGGCCTGAATGTCCGAGAAATTTTCACAGAAAAAATGCGTCCTCCAACAGGAATCAAACCTGTACCCTATACGGAACCCGTCATATAGCCTGACGTGCTTTTACCGATTTCGCCACAGAGGAGTGTTCGGTTTGCAAAGTCGATTTTACTGTCTTTAAACTACAATCTTCCATGATTCTCTCACGTACATCCATATCTTCTCGATGCGTATTCAAAGACTTCACACAATTACATTTGGATATATATATATATATATATATATATATATATATATATATATATATATATATATATATATATATGGTGCGACAAAATGATTTTATACATTTGAAGATTTAATAAAAACAAAATAAAGTAAAGAACAAAAAATGTTTTTTTTATTTTCGAAATGTACATATATGTAATGCACATTTTGTTTGATTTCCTTTTCAGTTGTCAACATAAATTGGATTGGCAAGCATCGTGCTTTCATTGCTGATCGCCTGATTTGAACCAATCCGATTTTTTTGTTTCTGTGCGGATACCTGAAATCAAAAGTATACGCTCAACGCCCTCATTCTACTGAACAATATATAGGAGATATACTGGAAAGAGTGATAGAGGTAAAGTAAAGAGAAAAGAAATTTGGCTAGGGGTGTAAATGGACAAAGTCAATGTTTAGCGAGAGCATATTGGGATACGGCAAGTTCTGCAGTCGGGATTATGTTATTTCTTAGATGAAAATATGCCAGGCTAGTTGGCATTTTGGTGGGAGAAAAAGCAGAAAACTTTTCCTTTTTATTTTTATTCCATCTTCTTTTTTCGGAAAGGTCCTGGTGCATGCCAATATCCCCCCCCACCAAAAAAAAATATCGGATATGAACGAAGGGCAACGAATATATGAAGCTCAGTGAGAAATACTTGTTAAGCATTGCTTTGCTGCTTGTTGCTACCTTACGAAGCCAAGCTATTTCTGGTCCAATTCCATAAGGCTGGAAAATTCCGTGAGGAAAGAAGTCACAAGAGTCGTAATGGTGCGCAAAGATTAGGTGTCTTTGTTCAGGATATTTCGAATCCCTTTTCGAGGTTGCTGTGGTCATGTTATACGGAGCGAATGTGTAGAAATTCGATGGTTGTATCCGCGGAAATGTTGTTCTTTGTTATCGCACTAATGACCGTCATTGATGACGCTTCAGTTATTAAGCGCTCGAAGGTTCGATCATTTCATCCACTCGGCCAGCCGACAAGTCTCAGATGAAACTAATTTATTTACAAAGATGCAATAAGAATAATCAAACGCTTCATTCAGTCGCTAAGCGTGAAACAGATAATTTTATTTAGCGTTTGGCGCTGATCTTCTGAGATATTCTTGTAGTAGACGAGGAGGGAGAAGTTGTTCGGTCTCGTCCAGGAATTGCTCATTGGTTCATTGACTTTATTAAAAAGACCTCATAGAATACTTACAGGATTTCTTTCCGGAATTTTACATATCTAAAAATGAATTCTTTACTGCAATATTTATGGGAATCCTAATACCGCTTGATACCATATCTAAAAAATATTGAATGTATCTTATTATACAGGACGCTCACAATGTAACTTCTTGTTGGTGGTATTATTATTATTATTATTATTATTATTATTATTATTATAGGTATTGCTTTCCCAGATTCTGATCTTAATTGATTCTATACATCTTTGTTATTATTGTTCACTCAATAAAAGGTCGCGCTCAAGGTAGAGTATTGCAAAATAGTGATGTTTAAGGGCATATAAGGAGGAAATAAACTTTGTATATTTTCTGGATATGTAGGCTAAATAGTATTTGGCTCGCGAATTGAAAAAGGCGACGGTTATAGTGATCAGGGACACATCGACCTCGGGAGTCCGTTCCACATTACAACAATTCTGAAAGAAGAAGCTCTGTGGAACTTATTTCTCAACAAAGGTGCATGAAGGGGATGAGGATGAGTCGACTCACTGCACGGAGCTTGGGTGTCGTAACTGAAGATTAGAACTGGTGCAGCCAAAGAATATAGTTCGCCCGAACAGCTCCCATAATAATGCCGTTAAAGCAGAGAGCAATGTTTCATCTGTGTGAAAGTGATTGAAGGGTGTAAAACAAGTGAACTAGGTTAGAAAGTGAGAACTGGGCAGCTCCGACCCAGATGTGGCAGCAATATTCCAGTTCTTGAAGCGATAGAGCATGGTAGGATGAAACATATACTTTCTGGAGCCGAGCAGGGAATCGAACATTTTTCCACCGTCTTTAGCGATGGATCGCATATAAGGATAATAATAATAATAATAATAATAATAATAATAATAATAATAATAATAATAATAATAATAATTTTTTCTTGGTGGATTAAGATTGACTAAAGTAAATATTTCGTTTCGTACCACAAATTTCTTAGATTGCTTGACCGTAACTAGTTAGACATGTCCAGTAGAGACTGACGAAGTGTGCGTCTCTGCCATTTGGTGAAGTGGAATATCACCCACCCACAAAAAGGGTTCTTGTCTTGTGCAGATTTTGGCGGAAAAAGAAAATGAGAAATAAGTAATTACTACCCCACATATGGCATTTTTTATCATCCCCGACTGTGACTGTAAATATTCCTGTTGGTCGTCACGACCAACAGAAACATTTACGTCCTCAATAAAAGCCGTGGTTTTTCTTGACGAGGAATGGCTATTTTGGGTTCGAGAGCGAGAGTAAATCCGCTAAGTTAAAATATGTGAGTTGGATTTGTAGACACCTATTTTATTTTTACCTCTTGGTCTTATTTCTAATTTTTATACTACTCGTCTTTCCTGCTTTTAGCAGTGCTGAGATTGAATTTGGATGTTTTTCATCTCCCTTTTTTCTTTTGGACGTTTAACAGATTCAGTCTTTCAGCGCGAGTAGTGGGAGGGGGACATCAAGGCCAGATGTCGAGAGGGCTCTTTTTTATTTTTGGAGGATAGGACAGCCAAAGTAACTTGGGACTCACACCATGATACTTGGTATCACTTTCACATGGAAACCGTCTGAGCGGACTGGGTTATTCGACCTGAAGGTACGGCTCATTTAGGACCGTACCTTCCAGGTTATGAGCTGTTTTTACCATAACCTCGCACATTTGATTGTTAAGCATGTAATGTGTATAGGATTATCATGTGGGGTGCATCGATGTGTATATTCGGTTTCATATAATTGTACCACAGTGTCACTTTTTTGTATACTGTTCTCTTATCCAATAATGATAATAATAATAATAATAATAATAATAATAATAATAATAATAATAATAATAATAATAATTTCTGAATCGGATAAGTGTCGACTATGTGGGAAGAAAATTTTCATTTATTTATATATTATTTTAAGCCCTTTTGGTCAAGTGGTTAAGAGGTTTGAATATCCTATTTAGATGACATTAGTACGGGTTATAATAAAAATAATCACTTCAGACTGAGATTATATCATTTACCATTCTCTTCTCTTGTGGCTGTCATACAATTAGGAATTTAAATAATTACAAAAAAATTAAAAGAATAGAAGAACGAATATAGTTGAAATGAAACGTTTAAAGATGCTGAAATAAATGAATTGTTTTTAAAAACAAGCATACATTGATAGCGAATTATTTTGATTTAATTTGTCGTACAGTCCGGCTAGATAGTATTTTAGTGAAAGAAAAACCAGAGAAGTTATGCCTTTGTTATTTTTATTCGATATTTTTATTTATCTCTTTTTTTTTTTTAGATTATATATATATATATATATATATATATATATATATATATATATATATATATATATATATATATAGGGTGTGACAAAATGATTGCGAAATACTTAAGCAAATACACTATAAAAGACGACATAACGAAGTGTCCCCATTGGTGTTTGAGCTGGAAGTATGGATCGAAAACTTTGGACAAGTAGTACAAACATAAGTCGGTGAAGAAATAAATACGACAAACTCCTCAGATTCACAAAGTAATTGAACACACCAGAGCAGAGGCCAGAGCAGAGGCCAGACATGATGTTGACGATATAAAAAATGCTCTCGTGATAGATATGGAATGCCCTGGTGATCATTACATTGCAGGTAAAGAAGTTGAAAAGTTTGAGAACAAGTTGAGGGTAGATGTTGAGAGAATGCGGAATGTACATGCCAAGATGGTTGCGATTATCATTGGAGCCCATGGATCGATTACAATGATCAAAAAAAATTAATATCATCGAAATCGCGCACATTATATCAGCGTTGCTAAAAGTACCTCAGGTAGAGCAAATATTAGTTACTTGCTATCTGAAGTTTAGATACTTGACAGAGAGCCACAATTGTTTGAAACCATCTCCATGCAAATGTCAATAATAATAATAATAATAATAATAATAATAATAATAATAATAATAAGAAGAAGAAGAAGAAGAAGAAGAAGAAGAAGAAGAAGATTAATAAAAAAAAAAGTGCAAATTCTATTGTGCAACGGCTGGATTGCTTGTCTTGCAGACCAGTAAGCTCATGTTGCGAGTTTCTCTCTACATGGGTAACTATAATAGCAGCTTTGTGTTCAAATAAAATACGTTTAGTGAATAAAATGGATACTTCATGGTGAATTAATAAGTAGTGAATCCGTAAACGTCGATTAGAAGAATGAAGAACGTGTGGTTGTAAGCAAAAAGAACAGCCTAAAATGCCGATTACAAATTGGATATACCAAAATTAAGTAAATACGAAAATTTAAATATTAAATACGAAGGCGGAAAATACGACATCGAAATCCGAAGGCGCATAGGAATAGCGATATTGGCCTTCCAGAATCTAAACAAAGTATTAAGAATAATAATAAGGATTATTATTATCATTAAGAATAATAATTTTATTAGAAACAAATAGTACTGGACTGTTATGTAATATCAGCCCTCCTATATGATAGTGAATGCCGTACAATATCATTAAAGATGAAAAGAGACTTGAGGCATCAGAAATATGGTTCGATAGAAGAATGCTGATAATGTTACAGATCAACGACGAAGTTTTAGCGAAAATTGAAACCAAATTCTTCCCTAAAATTGAAACAATAACGACTCTTTCTACTTAGGATCATACAGTTGAAAATTCTTGAGCACATACTGAGGAAAGCGGACGTAGAAAATTTGACACTCACAGCACATATTGAAGGCAAGAGGGACAGAGGAAAATGGTGCATAACCTACCTAAGGAACTTGTGTAAATGTTTGGCAGAACAGGGATTAGGAAGATAGTAAAAACATAAACTTTAATGAGAGCTACAAAGGACAGGAAAGGATTACCCACATCACAAAAGGATACAACTCTCGGAAGTAGAAGAGTTTGATCCTCATCGTGTGCTTCACACTTGTATCTTTATACCAGTTTAGTAACTACCTCTTCTGCCAAACAACAGAGAATTTGATTCTGATTGGTTGTCTATAATGGCGACCTTAGTAAAAGTCTGGACTCGCTGAGAAATTCATAAATTTGATTTCCACTTGGTACTTAACAATGATAGCCTTATGCCTGAATAACCATTCCAATAATCAGAATCTTTTTTCAACTGAGGATATTCCTAAAAGGTTTTCAGTGTTTCGAAGAATTTACTGGTAATCATCTGCAGTCGCCCATAAATTATTGCCAAAAACAAAACTAGATTTCATTTTCTTTGTTATTGGATAATTGGAAACTTAAAAAGGGACTTTCTTTCTTCTATTATTGTTTTCAAGTGTACCGGTTTTTGCAGCACTTAAGAAACTCCAGACTCTTTAATTGAAATGATAAAAAATAATAATTTGATTAATAAATTGCACTTAGCCACAAATAAAGCTGGGCGAATTTTATCAGTTGTAATAAAAATAAAGAAAAAAAAGATTTAGTTATTACTTGAATTGAACTTTATCTGAATTTCATCGAAAAAGAAACGTCTACACAGCAGGAGAGAGAAAGAAAGCCATTTCTTTTATTGTTAATTTTTTTTATCTGCATCTTTATCTATCTTTTACAGGAGTATTGATATCATAACGGTTATCGGTGCGGTAAGTGGAACCAGAGTTCAAATTCGTACTTAGTTGCTTTTATTTCTTCCCAAAGACCAAGGGAAAGGAACGAACACTGAAGTCTATATAAAATAGTTTGTTTATATTAGTATTGGATGTCAGCTTGTCTAAGACTGATTTTTTACTGGTTATCAATCTTTTGCACGTTGTTTAAAATGCAGAAAATATTTTTAGATTGTATGAAATCTTTAGATTTACTGATTTATTTTTGAATGACTTACAAGTTCTGTTAATTAATCTATTGCTGAGGGTGTGGAAAGAGGCGGATTCATACTATTTCCCAAGGGTATTTGTGCGTAAGTAAATATAACGAGACCAATTGGAATAAAAATTCGTCTCTTCGATTTCCAATTCTGAATCGTTATCCAATACACCACCCTCACATCCAACCTTAGAACATCTGGTATTCCCAAGCGGTCATCCATCTAGGTACTGATCATTCTCGTCATTGTTTAACTTTGTTGGTAGCACGAGCACTGGTGTTTGAACGTGATATGGTCGTGAGCCAGTTTGTCAAAGAGGAAAATAACATTACGATTGAAAACCATGCCGAAGGCAACGGGAAATCACTACACTATCTTTCCTGAAAACTCATGACAGTTCATAGATACTAAAGAAACAGTATCTGCGGAGGCCAAAATCCTGAAATAAAAATGACATTAAAACAGGTACCTCTATTAATTCGGTATACGTAAGGTAAAAATGAAAAAGCCTTCCTGAAGTTATATATTAGTTTTAACTGAAAACAAAAGGATTTAAAATTTACTATTTCCAATCAGCGAAATACGCTGTGGTGTATTTCAAACATAAATTATATTGATTGGAATCAATTTTTTTCAGTGAAATCGACAAAAATAGCAATTTTGACACATTTATGAACGAAAGTTAATTCTCGGTTTTAAAAATCTTACAAAAATAAAATGTACATATCTGAAATTCTCTTTGAGGAAAATTAGAAAATTTAAAGTTAAATTAATCTGATTTGAAATAAATATTACTTACTTATAGCATAAACTGTTGTATGCAAGCATTTCTTAACCACGGGGTCTTGTTTTTTTTACATTTTAATCGATTTATTGACAGCGAAATGACCGCTGAACGTGTTCATAGTCTGAACCACAACGTGTATTGCGGAGCAGACGATAACTTTTACATGAGGGTTTTTTTTCCATAAGAAGAGACAACCCTTAAAACACGTGACATTTTACTGATAGATTTATCGGTTTGAACATCCAAACTTAAAATTCTGCACGTATATCAGACATAGAATAAATTGAAATTCTTTTAGAAATATTCCGGTTCGTCAGATTGTAATAAGCTTTACAATATATTATTAGTAAATATAGTTTTACTTAAGAACAATATTTTCTAAGAATTATCACATTGAAACTGAATTTTAAATGTATTAAAAACTTTATAAATTATTCAATTTAAAATGAAAACAAATCTTGTAAAAATTCATTTTTCATTTGATTTTTTTTCTTCAGAAAATATTGTCTTTAATATATATTATTCATAAAAGCAATTAAAAACTTCTCTAATTAAATAATGTTTTAGTTTTATTACGTTTTTTATTTTTCGATTCAGAACATATTTTCGGTAAGACGGGGGTCCAATCTTGCAAACAAAAAAAACAAAAAAAACATTCGATGATTTAAATTAATATAGTCACTAAAATTATGCCGTTGAATTTTTCAAGTTTTCAAAATATTAAGTAAACGAGTAAAACACGTGTAAAAAATACATATTTACCAAGATTTTCTAATAAAAATATTACAAAACTGATTTACTTCATTTGTGAATAAGTCCTAAAAAATTCATTAAAATCAGACAATTATTTGATTTTTGCAAGAATTTCTAGAATAATGTGTCTGTCACCGCTAAAAAGAGGCTAAACTTTGCTATGCTATGCTAAAGATAGTACAAGCGCTTAGGCAAGAAAAACAAGATTTTTAATCAAAATTTTGAATGATCTAAAAAGTTTTTAAAAATTTTATTATATATTCAAAAAATACTTTGAACATTTCTCTTAATAAAAAGCATAAAGATTTTGACAATGAAACTGTTTTCATTACGTTTGAAGTATGTTTTCATCAAGGTATGCTGATATTTAGGGACTACGTTAAAATATCTTACGTTACCCATATTTCTTTATCTATATAAGTCAGCTAGTTAGCTATGTGACTCCTTTCATAGCCATCAATCCATTTACTCATGTCTATATGTATACATCTACTAGTTTGCCTTTGTTTTATGTGCAAGGGTGATAACTAATTTGTTTTGTAATAAGCATAATTTGTTTGGATCGGCCTGGTATAAACGATTTCACAGGCAAATAGTGAGAGAGAAATATATTCTTAATATATTTGGCGCGACAAGAAAGAATGAAACAGAGACGTAGTAGTTATCATTCAAAATATGTCAGAAGACAATTAGGTAAAAGTATTTTCGTATCACCTCAGACGTAAAGTATATTTGCTATTTCTTTGCCACAATATTTGCAATCATAATCATTCTAGATCTTTTTTTTTTCTGATTTAATGAGCGCATATTTCTAATGGGAACGACATATTATCGAAATAATTTGCGACTTTATTTTGCTTAGTGTGTGTTAGTTTCTCTGATTTCGGTCATTTTCTTCCGTTTAAATGGAATGATACTTTTTGGCACAATAATTTCCGTGCAATAGCAGTCGGAGTTTCAATGGACAGTCCATAGGTGTATTTTGAGTATAAAATGGTCTTCTAGCGGCATAATATTAAACAATAGAGCTGTTTACTTGTAAATGGTATATGGCTTCAGGGTTTAATGGGCGGAATCGGATCTCCCCCAAAAGACAGTTTGTCCCCACCAACGGGCAGTCTAGAACTAAACTTAGTACGTTTAAATATGGATGTTTATATAAGCCAGCCGAGGGAAATCTCCAACGTCCAGTCAAGTGTCACTTGTTTCCAAAAGTTTTCATTTATTTATTATTTTACACCTTTTTGGTCTCGTGGATAGCTGCTATGAAAATCCCATTTCGCTGATTTGGCTGCAGGTCATAAAAAACAAAACAAAACACTTTCGACTGAGATAAAATCATTTAACATCCCCTTCTTTTGTGTATGTCCAAATGTTAGGTCATCCAGTTATAAATTTAAATAATAGCAAAATAATAGAGGAAGAACGAATACAAACGAAAAGTATTATTTAAAGATGCTGAAATAAATTGCCTACATAAATGTAGTAAATAGTTGTTTAAAGACAAGAATCCAAAGGCAAAGTTAGTAAGTTATTTTCATTTAATTTGGCGTATAGTTATTGGAAGATTTAAATTCGTTGAAAAACAAGACGAAAGGCGTGTTCTAAACAAAAAAAAAAAAGAAAAAAAAATAAGAAGGAAGAATGAATAAAATAAAAAGGTGTTATCCAGTTTCGTGAGAAACTATTATATTAGGGTGTATCAGAAGTATTTTCGTTTTTTAATTACATTAAATCTTTTGTATGTTTTGAATACTGATGCTATGTTTGACGTATGGCATCTTTCGATGGTCCCAGGTATTTATCAACATTTGCCAGCGTCAATGGTCGGCCTCTTCTCTGCTTTGCGTTTTAAAGCATTTTAATCAGCACCTGACGGTTACTGAATTCTCGGTTCTGTGCCAAGGCAAACGTCATCACTCTTAAAGTGCTTAAATTATTTGGAGGGAAATACGATCGTATATTATCTCCTTTCTTTCCGCTTTTGAAAATTTTATTTGCAGTCGCTTTTAAAATAATTCTTCAAAATTGCCAGAATCTCAATATCTGTATCTAGAATTCAAACAACAGATGCAGCTGAATATTAAAGACCACAAACAAAAACGGTGCCTCCTTATGGATATGGCAGTTCCTGCAGATTGCAATGTATCTTTGAAGACCTTGAAATAGAAATCTTAAAAATGTGGCACATGGGAACAACAACAATCCCCTTTGTAGTTGGAGCCCTAGGATTGGTTGGAAAAGATTCCAGTAGACGAATTGAAGGGATTCCTGGAAGTCCATGCCTCAAAGAGATACAAAAAATAGTTCTCACAAGTACAGCCCACACTTTACGAAGGGCTTTATCTAAGTCATTTTTTTTTTGTCAGTGGAAAGTGTCATGATACCATTTCTAACCTTAGGTCCCTGGGCGGGACCCGGAAAGAAATGTGTAAACGCCAGAAATCAAAGAAAATAAATAATAATAATAATAATAATAATAATAATAATAATAATAATAATAATAATATAGATATGTGATATACTGCATTTACATGTGTACATTAAATAAACTTTGATATAAAATGCTAGACAAAAACGAACATACCTTTGATGCTCTCTAATATCACTTGTTTAAACAAAGGTGAATGCCTTACGATATTAGATATTTCAGAATAGTTATGTTTTTAAAAAATAAATATTTTAGTATTTTACAAATATGTAAAAATCACATTCTGCTTGTAAGTTCTTTTTTGTTTTTTTTTCTCTCTGTTTGTCTCTCTCTCTCTCTCTCTCTCTCTTTTTCTCTCTTTTCTCTTTGTATTCTTCGTCGTTCTGTATTTATCGAATGTTAAAATTCACACTGTGCTATAATATGTCTGTTTGATAATGTTATCTCTCATAAATGATATTTGTTGCCTATTAAGTAAAAGTAGATGAAATTCGGTAAAAAAACAAACAAAATTTTGATTCAAACTTTTTAATACCTAAATCGGTCTTAGACTAAAATTCTCTCATATAGCACAATATATAATGAGACACATCTGTTTGTATGTCATTGTCTTAAAGACGGTTTTAGTCTCTCTATCTGTCCCTAAAATAATAAATATGGCTGCTACGTTTTATTTTTCTTTAGCTTTATCTGAGTTTTCCATTGTCAGATTGTTGGCAATTTATGACGTAGATAAAACTAGTTAAAATGTGTTACCTTTATATACAAAATCTTTTTCCTAGTTTGATTCCAAATTGATGGCGAAGATACCCACTGTGATTTTAATTCCGTTTTTATTTTACACAGTTTTTATGTTCAATATATTTCAGTTATTTCGAACTATTGTTCTTATCTTGAATTTTATTGATGCTATTATGGACATAACATTTCGGACAACTATCCTCTGGTCATCATCAGGCGTCCATTTTTTTTTTATTTTTTATTTTTTGCTGATATGCGATATCTGTTGATTATTGTGTTATTTTTGTCATTTTGATGCCAGTTTGTGCTTCCTGAAGTAGTGTTTCCTTACTTGATCCAGAGATTGAATTAATGACCACTAGATGACAGAAACAGATGTTTAATCAGTTCTTGTATCCCATCTTCACCAACTTGAATGAGTACCAGTAGTGTATTTTTGGAGCTTTTTATATTCAATTTTAGGTTGTTTTCTACATTTATTCATCATGTCGGGATTTTACTTTTTCTCGATGATTTTATATTTTATTTTTTCTCTTTCCATCTTTGAAGATCGCCAGGAAATATTAAATGGAGATGTCAGTGGCTTTAATAGAGGTATTTTGAGTTAAAAAAATAAAAAATAAAGAAGCCACCTGTATACACTTCACTGGTTATTAATATGCTACTCATTGATAATATTACCCGTTTTTAGAGATACCCTATCCACATTCGGGAAGAAAGAATTCGGAGTCGAGTACAACTGTCCATGTTTTTATTCCGATCAGGAAGCAGTTCATCGATGCTGAGCTTCCGATCAAGAACAGAAGATCGATTTCACTCTAGGCGTCTGTTTGGTCCAATAGTAAGTTTTAGTATTCAGAATCCAATAAATCCATAATTTTGCTGTATTTATCAATTCATGTCTCAGATAGCGTATTCACGAATCTGAGTTCTTGGAGATTCTAAACTCGATTTGTTGATCTAATTTTTTTTTTTTATCTTAGTAAACAAATGAGATTGTACCTCGACTAGGAGGGTTTCTGTATAGCGTAACGGAAAATGGATTCGGCAAATCGGGTTCAAATTTAAGGTTACGCTTATTTTAGAAAAACAGATATCCACTTCTCTCGGTATTTTGTCCAATCACCAGAAAACTTGAATAACCGTCTCGTCACTGGTATGTCATGATGTTTATCGCAGGAGAATGTGTATGATTGGTGATTTATACAAACCATTATCTCACAAGTAACTGACCAAAGTGTAGTAGCAAATGGTTTTTACATCCATTGTCAGTTTTATAACGGTTATTCATTTCGGAGAAAAGAAAAATATGTATTTATTTAATTAAAACCTTTTCTGAAAGTTGAGAAACAAGACAGCTGCAAATTCAGCAGCGGAAATATATTTTTCCTCTCTCAGTGACGATGAAATAAAAAAGAAATTTTTATCTGAAAGGTTATTTTTTAAATCTTGTATTTAATTCTTAGAGGTAAGTAATTGTTCACAATTTCTTATTTTATTTCACAAGATAGCTGTTGTGAATTTTTTTAAGCTTCAGGCTAAATTCAGGTCATTTTTAAAAATGGGATATTTAAATTGTTTTCGAAACGAATCTCTAAAATAGTTAACCCACTTAAGAAAAAGGACGAATAAACGAAGGCGAATGAAATGTACGTTTAATTTTGCATGTAATACCTTACGCAATGAAAAAGTTTTTGCTTAAATTTCTGTCTTAATCATAGAAGAGCAAATGAAAAAAAAAACCCAAAAGCGCAGAATTTTCTAGTAAGTACATTTTTGGACTGTTGGTCGTTTCAGCATCGCGAAGAAGTAAGCAAATACAAAAAAGAAAAACTGATGTCATCTGAAATGGATCTACTCTCCATAAACACAAATGACAGAGAGAGAGACAGAGAGAGAGAGAGAGAGAAGAGACAGACATAGAGAGAATGATCTGTTCTCCTTCTTACTGAGTAATTAAAAAAGAAAAAAGAAAAAGAAAACAAAAAAACAAAAGAAAAAAACAACGAGAAATCACATTTTTGTTAAGTCGCACTGCATGACAGTTTCTTTCAGTGTAACCCGGATATAAGAGAGTTGTCGGGACTGGAGAAGAAGTCTCCTTTATCCGGGTTTCTCTTATATCCGGGTTTGGTCTATTTTGTTTACATTAACACAGGCTCTAATTTGGGACCAGATAAAATCGCTCTTATATCCGGGTTTCTCTTATATCCGGGTCTCTTATATCCGGGTTACACTGTATTCTGTTTTTAGTGATATCGGCTTGAGGTAATTAAAAGCTCGAAGCTGCCGGGCATGCATCCTCCTGCACATCCACACATTGAAGCGTTCAAATCATTTTTCAAGACTTTCGCTTTTATCAGAAAATATCCTTTGGCTTTTGTACAGGGATCGAAACTTTATGATGAATAATAGAGAATAGACCCATAGAAATACAGAACCTAAAATTGAAACCCACTTCGTAAAATTCAGATAATGTTTGACTTTAGTTTTTCTTTTTTTAATTTCTTTTTCATTTCGCGTAGGGTTTTTCTTTAAGCTCCTGTCAACCCCAAATATCAGATGTTGTCAGATACAAGTTTTCACAGTAAGAATAGTTTTAAAAGTTAGCGTCTTTTATTTAAAAATTCTGAGACACTTATTATAATGAATTATGAACAGATATTACAAAAAAAACAAAAAAAAAACATTGCTATTTGGCAACATTTTCAGATGTTAATTTGAGCTTTTCCAACTTTGGGAACCGTCAACAAATGAAAGTTCACTGCTGTCAGAGCTGAGGTTAGTAAAACTGAGTTAAAAATACCGTCTCTGTTTTTCTCTCGTTTTCCTCGCTCTACCTGCAGTGTTGGCTATGTTACCCAATGGTACCATACCCACTCATAAAGATACCGGTTTAGCATTCGCTGATAAATCAGGCAGCACGACGCAGTTTTCACTGGATTTCCTTTCCAATCAGAAATGATATCCGTGTTGGTGGATTTCCAACTATGTATCTACAATCGCTTTTCATTTAATTTTCTCTTCGGACATCATTCATGTTTATAGATGATTTTCATATGCAAGCTCCATGTGCTGTACACAAGTGCACAACGAAGGAAATACGGCCATGCAGTTATTCCACTGGAAGGACAAACAAAATAACAACACAAGAAATAATAATAATAATAATAATAATAATAATAATAATAATAATAATAATAATAATAATAATAATGGCAGAAATTACATGAATACAAAAAAACAAAACAAAACAAAAAACGATATGCAAAACCTCCCGTTTCCGGCCATTCTCAAACGCACAAAAAAGCTGTCATATATCAATATCATTATAAAGGGCACCTCGACGTGGCGTAATGGTTAGAAAGCTTGTCTTGCTAGAGCAATTACGAATGAGTTCGATCCTCACTAGGAGCCCCAAACTCTCGGCCTTGTGCCACATCTTAGCTGTGGTTAGAAAATCACTATCAATATCATTATAAGACTTTTCTTAGCATTAAATTACTCAGCGCAATATAAAAGTTTCTAGCTCTTTAATTGTGAAAAAACTTAGAAGTGCATTTGGATTTTAATCATTTCTTTATGTCTTGCGCAAGCTTTATAGCTTGCGCAAGACATTGCTTACGTCATCCAAAAGCCTGCAGAAAATTTCGAAAGCAAACCAGATCAGTTGTCTTTTTCTTCGTTCATGACGCGGAAAATACTCATGATCGACTAAATAGTCATTTTCAATGACAAATTTTTTTTTCCTGTATTAAAAATGCTGAAAAAAAGCCATGACGAGATTCGAGAGATGCCTTAACATTGCAGCTTGATTGGGAATCTGAAGAGAGAAACGTTCTTTCCCGTTTTTGTGATTCAAGTGGGATTCTTGAACCTGGACAAACTTGATTTGTTATTGGCGCGTTTGAACGGCATATTTGTATGGAAAAAGACATTTTCATTGGACAAGGAACTCGACTGACGATCTTTCCGTGTACTGAATACACGTGCATGTCAAGAATAACTACGGCAGATTCATGAAATATTAGGTTGGTGCAAAAATAATGACGTAATAATGTCGTTAAAAAATACGTCAAAAAACGACATTATTACGTCATTATTTTTGCACCAACATAATAAAACTTCAACTATCACAGCCAAAAATAAGGCCAAAAATCATATCATTCATTGTAAGCATTTTATATCATGAATTCTGTATTAATTTTTTCCTTATTTTGACTCATATTAATTTTGTCTGGACTTTCTTTCATTGTAACTTCATACTCGTTTCCAATTCTATCCTAAGTCATTTTCTTTCTCAACAGGCTCTCTATTTTATTGACCTTGTCCCACACAAACCTAAGCACAATATTGACTGATCAAATTATACCACGATCTAGCAACTTATTAGAATACCATGCCACTTCATGGGATGTTAAGTGTTTCAAGTGAAGAATACGAGCGCCTATCTCCTCTTCAAGTAACACAACAATTTGGGGGTGGGGATATGGTTTTAGCAGCACGGAGTAATCCTTGCTTTGGTATACTGAAAGATTTGGAATTATTGTAATTTACTAAGCGTGGTTTAAATGTGGAACAAGACCAAAATTATGGAGTATCCAGTGAGGATCGAACTCGCTACTCAGTCGTAACTGATCTAGCAAGATAAGGTTACTAACCATTACACCATGTCGAAGTCCCAAGATTTGGATTTTGCCTTTTCCCAAAGTTTTTGTTACAGTGGTGTTCACTCTGTGCAAGACTCGAGAGCCACTCGTTAAAAAGGTACAACTTATGCAGATATATGTGGAAGATAACAGTTAACTCTAGACTTGAACAGGTTAAGATTATGGTAGTTGGAAAAGCAACCTGTTGCATTTATCCGCTAAGAAGAAGCTGCTTGAGTGGAATACAAAGAGAATAGTAGCGTTTCGCTACAATACGCATGGCATAGCAGGTCTTAGTCGTGAAAGTTATGACTGGTGGAACTATGAAGTGTAGTTCATTTGACTGTTCCTCATGTATATGACGATAGAGGAGCGAGCGGCTTACAGCATCTCATCTGTGATAAAGGACCTGCAGAGTTGAAAGTAATTCGTCACCTACAAGGACGCAGAGAAAGCTTTTGGACTATCGACAGTAGAAAGTAAAGACTTGGTAGCTCCTACCTATATATAGCAACAGCATTCATTTAAATTGTCTCAAGTGAAATTTGAACTCCAATCCTCGAATGTTTTCCAAGCTGATAAAAACCATTATGCTATTACTATAGACTACTCATCCATGATTTTTACGCTCAATTTCTTTCCTATTCACTCTCTTTTTCTTTTTTGTTCTCTTTATTTCCCTCTTTAGCATCAAACCCATGTCTCCGTCTTCTCGATTGTTCGTTTTTTTTTGTTGTTCTTTTTTGTTTTTTTGTTTTTTTACCGAGAACCTTTTACATTTGCTGT
This sequence comes from Acanthosepion lycidas, assembly GCA_963932145.1. Classification (NCBI taxonomy): domain Eukaryota; kingdom Metazoa; phylum Mollusca; class Cephalopoda; order Sepiida; family Sepiidae; genus Acanthosepion; species Acanthosepion lycidas. The sequence continues at coordinate 100,944,448 of OZ010574.1, read as the reverse complement.
TATCTCGCATTGTTCGCCAAGCGTCTAAATAAAAACTGAATGAAGTCAACTGTTCATACACCGTTATGTTAAAATTAATCCTTAATCACATTGCAACCATTCGATTACACACCAATGCGTTTGTAGCGAGGAGGGAAACGGGACCAATCAAAAGATTGGCAAATTGTAACAAAAAAGTAAATGAATACAAAAAAAAAATAAATAAATAAATAAATAAAAAATGACAAAATCAAAGCACAACAAAGCATGGAAAGCAATAAAAATAAAAATCATGAAAATCAAGCAATATTTTCGGGTTCAAAAGTTCAGTTTCTTTCATTTTAGCATAAAAGAATAATTATTATTGTAATTACTGCCAGCATGCAAATAATAATAATAATAATAATAATAATAATAAGAAGAAGAAGAAGAATAGTTGCCAGCTCTAACATCCGCATAACCACTATAGCTTTTATATATTTATGTTTTTTTCAATAATAATAATAATAGTAATAATAATAATAATGAGAGAACAAACTATATTAAAACTTAGATTGACAAGTCACAGATACTAAACGTCCGTAAACAAAGAATCATGTGCAGTAAATGTGATGAAAAAATAGAACGAAAAGAAGCATGATTTGGTAGGAATGACGATCCATTGAAACTTTTGCAAATGTTTAGGTTTTTAGCATACAAGCATTGATATAGAATGCTGCCATTAGAAGCGGTCATCGATAAATACGCATTAAATACGATTCTACGGTCTTTTGAAATTCAAGCCAATGACCAAATTGAAGTTAAGAGAACGGATCTTGTACACGTCAGCAAACAGACCCCTGGTGCAATATTGAAAGAGAATAATAAGATGTTTACCTATTTAGATCATCTACAGGGGTCTGAAAATAATGCGGAATATAATGATGTTAGTGGAATTGTTCAAAGAGGACTACGACTAGAATTTTTTTCATTGTTTTTTTTTCTTTTTTTTTTTTTTTTAGATATTGCCATAGATTAAGCACTTCATATCGCGAATGTAAAAAGAAAATAGTTTTTATAAAAAGTTAATATGATCTCCAGTTTGTTATGTAAATTCTGTATTATGGAAAATGATTCCCTACTGGTTCCACGCAAGAATTGTTCGTACAAGTCATATCAGAACCCATACATAGTGTTGACTACATGAGAATTGTGTTGAAATCCTCTCCGTGTACTGAATAGGCGTCGACGTATGTTCCCCTACAAAGCCAAAACAAATATATACGACGTAATTTGTTAAAAAAAAATAAATATATATTTTTGAAACTCGTAGCCCGGGCTGCTTAATCGATAGTAATATATGAAAAATGAATTCTAGATTAATAATTCCAATCTAATATTTTTTTTTTACATTTTCAGAAGTAATGAACTATGAATAAATTATATTTCGGCTTCCATAGGGTAATCAATTTACAGTGGATTTACGTAGGAAACCGGGTCTTTCTATTAGCTTTTATAAAATTGAATATTCTTTTATATATATTCATTATCTTGAGTACTTAGATAATTTTTTCTGGTCACGGCGCCTTTTGTAAATATCTGCCAAGATATTGATTGTAAATATTTTCGATATTTTGGGGACAACCTAAAAATGGTGCTTACAAAATGAAAAGAACAATTAAAAATCCAAGGAACAAACGAAGCCTTTCAGACGACAGCCTTAGTAAAATCAGTAAGTCTAGAGCCGAGATTATTGGCCTAGTGAAGAGATTAGCTACGATTTGATCTCTAGTGAACAATCAAAATGGATGTGTACAGCCATGATCGTCTATTTCTTCCTCCTCCATCTCCTCCTCCTCCTACTACTACTACTAATAATAATAAATGTCCTATACTAGTCATTGCATTTCTGTCTTCTGATCTTAATTGCTTGGAGGTGTTATCATGTACATGCTTTGTATTAGTGAATTAAGATGGTCTACAGTGAATATTCCGTTCAGCATCACAGATGTGCTTTTCAGTTCCATGACCCTAACAAGTTGAGAATGTTCTCCAGAACATAGCCCGCTGTGAATCACTGTTCATAAGCAGAAGTAGTGGGGGACATTTTAGTTGGGTGCTGAGGGTGTTTTCTTTCAAATTTGACGGATGAGACAATAAAAGCGACTTGAAAGTCACATCTAAATATTGCAGGTATCCATAAATGGGTCATATCTGAAACCTTATACGCTGCTTCTATCACAATCTATCACCATACCAGGCATATTTGGCTGTGATGCATGTGCTTCGTATACCCTTATCAGACTCCAGCTTTACTTTGTTAGCCTGATGATCTTTCATTCGCTAGTTGAAGAAGTCTAATAAAAACATTTCAGCCAATGAATTTAACAAACTTATAAAAATATAAGGATATTGAAACAGACATTGTAAGAATCTTCCATTTAGACAAAATCACAATTCCAGTAATAATAGGAGTACTAGGAATGATTAAAAAATACTGATGCATACGCTAATAACATAAAAAGTAATCCTTTATTATCATAGACGCACTCATGAACCTGTAGGTTTTAGCGAGGAACATCCTTTTCGAACCTCGTGGACTAACGCTACAGAGTCAAAAACAAAGAACTGTACCGAATAATAGAAACCACATCATTTGAGGGCTGCAGAAACAGTTAAAATGGATATAAACTCGAAGCGAAAATAATGACATAATAAAGATGTTAACGTTCTACTCTATTTCGAAACAAAATGTTAGAAGGAAAACCTCTATCAGTACTGGAAAGAGTAATAATAGTCATTGAAGGTGAGAAATCTATTATCTTGAAAAATTGTATAACAAAATGTTTTATAAATTTCAACTGGCTGTACTACTGGCTGCTCAGTCAATGAATGTTTCCACATAAGGAAACAGCTAAAATCTACCATCATGAGTATGACTAATATACTGAGAAATTCACTTTTGAACTGAGTTTCATTAATAGAAAATTATTAGATGTATTACATTAAAATAATATATCTAATAATTTTCTATTAATAAAACTCCTTTCATTTCAGTAAAGAATTGTATGGAATAGGAAAACTGAAAAATTGGAAATAATATTTGAGTAAAAAATCGTTTCTTGAAAGACAAATAGAGCAAAATGCATAGGCATAATGCTTCAATCAAAGAGATCGGACTTTGTTGTGAGCAAAGGAAATAAAACATTCCTAATCGTGATCGTAACCGTTCCGATGAAGAACAGTAAAAATCAAAGAAAGACAGAAAAAAAATGGTAGAACCTAGAAAAACCGATGATTAAGACCGTGCTCTGAATAAATGCGTTGTTGGGAAACATCATAAATAAAATCGATGCGCGATTGAAGAAGCGAGAGAAATAAAGCAATGGCTGAAATAGTTCGTTATTAGGGTTTGATAGAGTGTTATGGTCGGACTAAAGATTTGAGCAGAACTTACTGTCACTCAGCCCCAAGTGAGACAACCACCGGTGTAAACACGCAAATGCATTAAGTGCAGCAATGTTGATGGGAAGCAAATAACAACAAAAGTAAGAGGAGGAATGAAAGAAGGCGGGAAAAAGCAATTGGAAGTGAAAGCAAAGAAGAAGCGGTTGATGTATTCTCTTCAATATTTGCACACTGATGTCTCCAGGGCTATCTCTCCGGACAGGAAGAAGAAAATGATTCTTTTGAGAAACCTTTAATCAAATCAGTGTCCAAGCTTTAATTAATATCTCCTTTTATTTGATTTGTCTAAAATAAAAAGGAATTTTTTTATCAAATTTATTTTTATTTTTTTTAATTTAACTTTAGCTCGCCATTGTATTTTTCGCTTTTCTTGAGTTTTAAGGATTTTTGCGCCTGTAAATGTCGTTATCTTTGAGTTACAATCTAATAGCGTTTTATAAAAAGAAACTCTTAATGTAATTATTATTGATACAAATATCTTATTAGTAAATTAACTTACACTGAATTAATATACTTCATAGAACAATCGCAAAATCTACTCAGAGTACATTAAAAATAAATGTTTGGAGAGACACTGCATTTCTTTAAAAAAAACATCTATATTTTTGTATTTGTAAAGTAAAAGACAAGTTTTGCAACTATAGTGTATTTGCTTGTATTTTAACAAAAATAAGCACCCGACTATAAAAATTATCATAAAACAGTTTCATAATTTTTTATCGTCAATAAAGCCACCACCTGCCTTATTTATTGCTTTACAAATTCTTGGCATTTTTTCTAATAATTTCTTTTTTAAGTAGATAGCAGTCTTTCCCAAGCACTAAAAAAAGGCTCATGCTCACTCTTTGGGTATTCTCTTCGAACTCTCCTAACCAATTAATCCCATACTAACTCAATGGGAGAGAGATCAGGAGATTGAGGCGTCCATTTTTTGATTTCCAAGATTTTGATAATTTTGATATAATTTCGAAGAGTGTTTTGGATTTTTGACTTGTTAAAGTGGTGATTTGTCCCTATTTATAACTAAACCATATGTTATCTTTGGAAAATCGAATGATAGTGTCCTTTTTCTATGATTCTCTTAACCTGAATAAAATCTCCAGCCATTTTGGTAAGCACAAAAAGTCAACTGAGGGTTTAAAGGTGAAAACAAAATATGATGTTTCTCATACAAAATATTCATAATTTAAATGTATTGTCGAGAGACGAATCAAATTTGAAATTTTTGGTAGAAATCGAAGCCTGGGGAGAGACTGAAAAATTAAAGAAAATATTCGCTTTATCGCCGATGTTAAACACGTTTTCTAGATATATTAAATTTTAGCTATATATATATATATATATATATATATATATATATATATATATATATATATATATATATATATATGAGGAAGAGAGAGAGATAGTGGTTTGTGAAGCGGTGTAAAGAGCGAGAAAGAAGGAAGTGAGTTGAAATAAGCAATGCAAATATTCCTCCCCAACCTCAAAACGTTTAACATACACAATAATAAAATCATGATACGAATAAACCCTGAGAATGTTCTTGTATTTTCAGAATCCCAACGAACTGCTTTTTCTTTGAATTCTGTGCCATCCGAATCTTTACCAACCGATCAGATCTGAATGGAAAACCATTAACGGCAGAACTGCAATAAAGAATTTTTCACATTTGAAATTCATTTTCGTTTTTATGCGAGACGATTCTTCGGCAAAAGTTGACTTTTTTTTCTTTATTATTAACATTCAACACCATTCCTGTTTATTTAATTCTGACTTAAATATAAAACGCTTAATGTTTGTTTTTCTTTTGCCCCCCCCGCCCCCAAAAATGGCCCGTGTGTATCTCTTTCATTCAAAAGGAGTAAAACGCATCAGTGATATTTTTTACGGTTAGGTAAACAACTTTTCTGCCTCTAAAACCATCATTCGAAATCTGTTTACTTAAGTTTGAACGTATTACTAGGTTTTAATGTATAAACCTCTAAATCACAAGCAAAGGCAAGAAAAATCAGAATTATCTTAATTATTATTAAACTTATTAACAAAACCAAAATGACGAGGAACGAACTAAGAAGGAAGGTTAAGTTACGGTATATTTTAATCATTTCCCCCCAAGCAAGGCAATGAAGCAGCTAAGCCGCAAGAGGTTACAGTGTGTTAGAGAATATGGGAAATATATATAATAATATTAAGGAGAGAAGACAATAAAAGAACAACGAATAAGAAGACAGAACATAATGATTGACATTGCATCTAAATTTTTGAAGATCAAAATTGACAGGGAAGCAAAACGCCAAGCAAAACGCCAAGTGATCCACAAGTGCGAGAGAATAAACTGTTAGCATAGAACTTCAAATTTGCCGCCAATCTGATATTGTGTTTAAATAAATAAAGTGTATGTGCCATAGAGGAAATCTTGAACCAAATATGCTTGCAAATGTCAGCAGAGATATCATGTGAAGTAAAAGACTCAGATGTAGAAGTAGATAAAAATTAAATATAAGACAAAGTACAAAAAGCCATAACTCAAACAAAAATGAGGCAAGACATAATATGACAGAAGATTAGGTACAAGTTAAAATAAATGAAATAGGAAAGAGTGATCTTTTAAGAATTGAAACTGAAAACAATTTCGTTGATCCAGGCTCTGCCACTGATGAAGGTGAGTCAAAAGAAATTAGAACAGAATTCTTTGAAAGCAACAGAGTTGAAATCGCCGAAGCGAAAAAGCACACCATTCGAATAATCGGCAAAGTAACTCGCACACAAATATCAGAAAGAGACCAGCTTCTAAAGACCCACATGACGAGATCCAATAAACATACTATGCTAATATATAACGCTGCATTGCAAACAGGATCACCTGATAGAACATTGGAAGACATTACAGAAGTAAATAATATAATATATGCAACAGCTCTAGCAGCTCTTGGAAAACCTTATGTTAAGGCAAAGAAAAGATCAAAGAAACAAAAATAAGCTACATGGTCAAAGCGGGAACTTGAGGAAATCAGATGTGATATTGGATGAGATTGCAATGGATGCAAATGTTTCGACACGGAAAAGCAGGAAGGTCAAAGGGGAAATGAAATTAAAGAGGTAAATGAAATTCTACCAATCAAGGAAATTCTTAAACAGAACTGTAATCAAAGAAACAGACGACAAAACCATATGAAAAGCCTTATTGTTTTTATTGATAAAAAAAAAAAATTGGAAAAGAACATATAGAAGTAAAAAAAAAAAACTACCGTTTATTGAAGAAGTGAAAAAGATTTGGGAGAATATTTAGAGAAGCCCAAAGGAATACAATCCTAATCCGGAGCGGATCAAAAGTGTGCAAGAAATTATGAAAGATAAACCTGGAGAAGAAAGGCAAAATATAACCAAGAATAATGTAAAGCAAGTTCTAACAAAATCATACAAATGGAAATCGCCTGGAAAAGACATGGCACCAAAACTCTACCATTTGTCATCCATCCATAAAACCCTTGCACAAATTTTATCAATATTAATATCCAAATATTATCCAAATTAAATTCCAGAATGGATCACTTAAACAAAGTCTTTAATCATTTATTCTACATAGATGTCCTCAAACTTTTTTCAAAAACGAAAACGAGGGGAAAGGTTTCCTTAATACTGTAAATTATTAGTCATGATATTGATGTGGAGTTCGGATGACATAAATGTGTAAAAGTAACATTCAAGAAATAGACATATATCGAAACGCTCAATAGATCGCTATTTTGTTAGAAATATCAAGGGACTGGAACAAGAAAAAGCTTATAAATATATAGAATTCAGAGAACGAGATGGAATATGGAATATCCAAATGAAGAAGAATATAGAAAGGAATACTGTGATGTGTGCATTTGGAGTTAAACATTGAGTTGCTGAATTCAAAAAACAGAATGTCAGCTATAAACACTTTGGCTATTCATGTAGTGCATTGCAATTTCAACATCCTTAACTGGACCATAATAATCTATTCTTCTCACACTGAAAAGAGCTCTACCCTGCACTTGTTTTCTTTCCCCATTTATCTGTATAAAGGAAAATTTGACGGGTTTAAATTTCCCGGGAGATCGTCGCTTCTTGGGTATATTTGTTCCTGGCTGTTGGGTTTCATTTTCATTCTAAAAAAAACAGACCCTTTTGGTGTAAATTTCTACATTTCATTCGCTTTCGATTCGGCGATGTATTGAAAAGTTCTGGATCCGACTAAAAGAAGGAATCATACTTATTATAAAACCCAGGTTGTGTGTGTGTGTGTGTGTGTGTCTGTACGTTTATATATTGGATCGCATTTCCTACATTTTTCAACCGATTCCAACAAAACTTCACAGGACGACGTAAAATTACCTTGCGGTGGTTCTGACAGCGCCAAAAATTGAAAAACACAATGGTTTTTGCACGAAATCAATTTGAAAACACGATTAAGAAGTATTAATGAAAGGGGGACAACTCATATCGAGTTATACTTATTATAAAACCCAGGTTGGTTGTGTGTATGTGTGTGTGTGTGTTCGTTTATATATGGGATCGGATTTCCTACATTTTTCAACCGATTTCAACAAAACTTCACTTTTTTTGGCAGGTAGTGTTTCTTATTGTCTTGCACACTTTTTTCTTTATTTTTGCATTCAGAATGCTTTAAAAATTCCTTTTACAAGACAATTGTTTATAATAAAATTCTATTTAATCGATAGACTCAACGATTGAAAGCAATGTTTTTGTTTGAGTTTGGGTTTGACCAATTTGTAAAAAAACAACAAAAACAAAACAAAAAAACAAACAAACTAATTGAGACATGCGTGTCCGTCAAACTTAAACAATAATCTTTTGTCAATTTTATTTTTCAGTCTTTATGGTGTTCGATACTTGATCTATCTCTTACTGTTACATCCCCGGGCAACATCGGGCTCTCCTGCTAGTTTTAAATGAAATTCCGAGATTTTGTCACGAGATTAGATTTTTGGAATTAATTTATGGCAATATTTCACCGCCTCATTTTAAACCTGCATTAATCACATGGGTATTTGGTAAACCAATCTTTTAAGTACTTGCAATTCCTAGCTAGCAACTTGTTTCTTTTGTTCCCTTCCACAAATCTCCTGACTCGGTTAGGGTGTGTAACACGCGGTGTGACGTAGTTATAGCTTAATTGGAAGATAGGAGTCCCGATTACTGTATACTGATAAAAACTCCGATCCTTTCCGATTAAGACCTCTTTCTATTAGGTTGGTGCAAAAATAATGACGTAATAATGTCGTTTTTTGACGTATTTTTTAACGTAAAAAAACGACATTATTACGTCATTATTTTTGCACCAACCTAATATTAGTCACCTAAAAGTATACTGGCAAGAATTTTCTGTTGCTGTTTCTTTTCTTCAACAAAGAAGATTCATATTTCTTTTATACACTGAAAAAAAAAAAAAAGGATTGAAAAATACATCGGCCGAAAATCTGTGTTGACAACACCAAGTATGGGAAGAAAACATTTCGAACAATGTTGGCAAACGTAAATGATTCTTCTTATGGACTATAACTTTATATTGTGAACGACTTGCATTATCGCAAAACTTAGTCCTTAAGAAATACTATTTTATTTCGGTATGAACGTTTACATTTAGAAGCTCTTTGGACATGTTTTCATTCAAAAGGTGGTGTGCGTAGTGTAGCGTTTATCTAGAAGTGATATTGGCTAAACGAGTTGTAATTACGACCGAAGTCGTTGCCTTTGTAAATGCCCTTTGTAAAGGTATAACTTTGACCTTTCTTTCCACTGCTATTGGTTAGATAGTAGCGCAAAATGTGCTGTCTAGCCTTGGTTGGCAACCTGGTTAGAAGACATTTAGTCGTCGGACTATACATCATAAAAAAAAAAACATAATTATCACAGAAACCACAAAGCACTACGTCACATAGTAAGGCTGTGGGTCCCATACCCCACAGAGAATCCCCAGGTTTAACCAACCGACTAACTACCGATCTATTAAAAAACAAAGAGAATTTCATATTTATAATCTAATCTATATATTTCCAAATTCAAACGGAGTTATTCATTGTTTCACATCTTATTCTGTTGTGAATACGTTCAAGTCGATGTCTGAATAAATTACGAACATTTGAAATATCTGCACAGAAAGTGAGTTAGACTTTCACAAATCCATATACCCACATCTGCAGACGTGTTGATGCAATATATTTGCTTAAACATTTGTTACGGCACTAAATGGTTGGTCGAAAATCGATCAAAATAAATTTTTAGATCACTGACAAAATTTAGTCATGACGAAAACAAAATAATTGCTGACAAAGTCGTTGATATTCTAGCAAATCCTTTGTTATATTTTAATTGTTTCCTTCAAACAAAACAGACGTTAATGATTGCCAAAGGTCACTTTTGGGGAGCGCGACGGGTAGCATCTTTTATGAAAATGGAATGCGTCACATAATTATGAAAGATAACATAACAAAGACTTTAAAAAAAGTGTGCTGCCATTCAGCGAAAATTCAATCTTTTTCAAATGCAACCCTTGTTTTATAACATATGGATTCGAAGGATTGTTCCTTTGGAGATTTTAGCGAATATAATCAGGACAAATAGAATCGACGATCCAACTTCAAATTCCTGGTTTAGTCTGTTGCGTTTACTTGCGCACAAAGGCTCATGGGAAACGTATGGATATTACTCTAAATAGTTAAATAGCCGGATAGGCTAAGCTCTCTACACGTGATGTCCACCTCTGTAAGATAAGTTCAAAAACCGTAGCAAAAGTAATGGCAAACCATTATGTTTAGCAGGAATGCACGAGAATTCACACACGAGAAAGAAAGGAATCTGTGGAAAGTCATTAAACGCTTTACATGCTAAAACAACATGGCATTTTAAAAAAAAAAATGTTTTCTATATGCAGCTTTCTATCACAGAGAATTCTTACACAGTACAAAGAGACCCAATAACTTATACTCGTTTTACAGTCATCATCCAGAATAAAATAAGCTTCTAAAAGTAAGCTTTCATCCGCGCAATACCGAAATAAAATAGTATTTCTTAAGGACTAAGTTTTGCGATAATGCAAGTTGTTCACAATATAGAGGTATAGTCCATAAGAAGAATCATTTATGTTTGCCAATATCACATCTGATTTCCTCAAGTTCCCGCTTAACAGTTAATTCTCTTTCGAAGTTTTCTAGTCCCATGTGTTGTGGGGGGACATTTTTTTTTTGTTTTAAAATTTGTATTTGCCTTGAGTGTACGATTTGTGTTAAGTCCTTGTTTGCAAATCAAAATATAAAGCCACTGAAGAATTAGAAGTCGACGGAGAAAAATATACAACTAAATGACCCTGGAAAGAGCGAAACTACTCACACAAAACATCCTTTACAAAATGGTAAATACGCGAACAACACATTGCTTTCTAAACATAAATTATAATTTTGATTGTCCCTTTAGTTAGTTTACACGACCTTTACGCTCTGTCAATACATCATGAATAATGGATTATTCCGTTTTGACCGCCTAAAAACATAGAAATTACATATCAGAGACACTACTTGGTTTCAGTGAGAAAATGGAAGAAAGTAAAAAAGAAAATAAGAAAGAAAGAAAGAAAGAAAGAGGGAAGGGAAGATAGAAGTGCTTAACGTCTGTTTCAGTTAAATGGAAAAAGTTGTCATTTCAAAATCTTTTCATTTGTACCCCCTTACTTCTTAAAATAACAACCAGCCTTCGTATTTTTGATTATTATTGCAATATACTGTTAACGTTCATAAGCTCAAATATTTAACGATATGATAGTAGAATTTCTACGAAGATTTTATTATTGTAGAACTTACTCACCATGAGCTTATTAAGTCATAAACTTAAGAAATAAGAAACATCGGAAAGTCCGAATAAGAAAACCGTGAAATTTTCACACGTATTCCAGGCAATTATTAACGAAAGAATTTTCTTTTACACTCTATTCGAAACGGCCACTTTAAAAATATGGGATGCCAATTTAACGACGCTTTGTGCAATAAGAACAATACTTGAAAAATAGTCCACTGGCCAAAACATTACCTTTATTTTTGTCAGCGCTATACTTGAATCGCCCCTTTGTAAACCCAAGCAAGTTAGTATCACCTTACGGCTCACTGTCGTTATCATTACAGAAACTCTGGACAACAAAGACAGCACGAACGTGAATAAAGAAGCTGAAACCTCCTTTCCGCACCGTCTTGGCGAAAGAGTTTTTGGCCTGTGGCGAGCAAGTCTTCTAATGTACCTCTTGTCTTTCAGTTCCTAGTATTTGTTAATTGTCAATGGATTTAATTGGATCTTGCAGGCACAAGTCACTAAGCACAGATCCATTAAGCTAGTTGCCTTCAGTCGCAAAACCAAGGTTTCGCGCCAGACATTACCACTGGCTATGTCTTTTGCATTAAATATTATATACACAAGAACGTTAATATAAATTTATACATAAAATCTATCGCCTTTGTGTATGCATGCAGCGGTATTTATAAACACACACACATACACATACGGACAGACACTCATATATACCGTATATAGATATATATGTGTGTATATATAATTTATTACACACAGCAACTTTATATAATTTTATAAGCACAATAGACGTCTTCTAATATGAATAGGACTGTTCCGTTCTTTCGTTATTGTATAATCGCCTATTCAATGATATTTTGAACAATATATATTTTGAAGAATGACTCGCACAGGTTCGACACATACTCTGTCTGCATCGTTCAAGATTATCTCGCTAACTAGTCAGGCTATTAATAATTTAGAAACGTTGACACAATTAAATACCTCAGAATAATGGTATTGCACTGTAAAGAGCATATTTAGTATCAACATACACAAACACGAATTATATTATCTATGGCCCCAAAAACCAAGGCTCAGTTGGAGAGTGGAAAACCCCAAACTTTCATAGACTGAAGAAAGCACGAATGAATTGAAGCAATGTGAAGACTCTATTGAAAGATGAAGTATTGTAATTATTTACACTATTTACATTGTTCGGAATATTATCCTCATCTTTGTTGCTATATTCGAAACATCGTTAATATGACATGAAAGATGTGATATGTCCTGGAAACGGATCGAAGTAGCTAAATGGTTTTGGCTACTGTAACCGAGTAGTACAATCTAGCAGGTAGCCGTAATCGGCTGGTACTCGTCGTAGTCGCAGTCAATAGGTGTAGGCAATAGGCGTAGACCAATAGGATAGCCAATGGCGTAGTCGAATGGGTATCAACTCTATACCTATACATCAGTATATATTTATGGCTGACTCCATCCAGTCATATTCCTGTGAGGGGTAACACAGGTGTATGCATACTCATTACATCAATAACACTCCAAACCATGTAAATAGCGTAAATATAAGGGCATTGATCCGAATAAATCTGCTCCATCTGTTCAGAGAGTAAACAAGGAGTACGAAAGTGACGTGTTGCGGCGTTTGCAGGATGCTGTTCACCGGAAAAGGCGAGAATTGCATGCTTCCGGTAAGTAGCAACTCTCCCACCAATGACAACGCATATTGTTGGCAAAGATAAACATTCCTTAGGTCCAGCAACCGCCATATTCTTCAGATTTCGCCCCTTTCGACTTTTACTCTTTTAAAAAATATATTCCCATTTGAAAGGAACAAAATTTAAAGACATCGAGGAAATCAATAAGATTGCGAAAAGGCAGCTTCTCGCTATTCCAAACAGGAATTTTAGGAATGTTTCCATCCATAGAAATGACACTGGATAAAGTATATGGCTTCAGAAGGTGTCTACTTCGAAGGGATTAAATGCTGAATTGATAGGTGTTGTAGTTTTCTTTGTATAGCATCAGTCCTGATACCTTTTGATCAGAAATCGTAATTATATATATATATATATATATATATATATATATATATATATATATATATATATATATATATATATATATATAAAAGTGAACATGGAAGTCAACACTTAGAGGCGACAGTCTATTTCATGCTCATGAAACAGACTGTCGCCTCTAAGTGTTGACTTCTATGTTCACTTTTATATTTACACACACTCTATCTCTGATATTGAGCACTTTATCCCATAAATATAGCACATCTTAAGACTATATTTCTTCATATATATATATATATATATATATATATATATATATATTCTTTGTGTATAAAGAAGCACATATATGAAGAAATAAGCCTAAGGGAATCTACTAATAGACAACAGTTTGTTTTACAACCCTCCTCCTGATGATGGAGTGGCGGGGTGCCAACGACAGAGGTATCAATATTTGGGATAGGAATGATCTTATGCGATAAATACGTTAGGTGTATTGTCTTGAAAGCATTTAAATATTTATAGCAGTTAAGTCTCTTTCGAAGTTTTCTTGTTCCATGTGTTGTGTGGGGCATTTTTTTGTTTTTTTTTTTGTTTTAAAATTTGTATTTTCCTTGAGTGTACCATTTGTGATAAGTCCTTGTTTGCAAATCAAAATATCTCAAGCCACTGCAGAATCAGAAGATGACAAAGAAAAAATATATACAACTAAAGGACCTGGAAAGAGCGAAACTACTCACACAAAACATCCTTTACAAATGGTAAATACGCGAACAACACATTGCTTTCTAAACATATATTGGAAATTAAAATCAAAAACGAAATTACACCAGGAATAAGGAAAATAAAGAAAACAGCCTCAGCCTACAACAATAAATCCCCAAATTGTAAATCCTGTCTGGAGGAGAAATAGCTGCAGTCACCTTCCTAAGACAAATTACAGATTAAACGATATACAGTGTAACCCGGATATAAGATAGTTGCCGGGACCGGAGAAGTCTATTTTATCCGGCTTTCTCTTATATCCGGGTTTGGTCTATTTTTTTTACATTAACACAGGCTCTAATTTGGGACCAGAGAAAATCTCTCTTATATCAGGGTTTCTCTTATATCAGGGTCTCTTATATCCGGGTTACATTGTATCTCAAAATGAAGAAAAGTAAAAGATCACCATCACTCGTAAAAGAAGACGATAAAAATACAAATATATGCACTACATACAACGCAGATAATGTCACATACATTATACTAAGCCAATAATTTAAACTAAAAAAATAAAATAAGCAACTCCCACAAAAAAAAATAAAAGAATAACTCAAATAAAAATCTATAAAGGGATAGACAAATTAAGTAAATAAACTATTAGTTTGGTGCAAAAATAATGACGTAATAATGTCGTTTTTTGACGTTAAAAAATACGTCAAAAAACGACATTATTACGTCATTATTTGTGCACCAACCTAATAACAATCTATTAGGTTGGTGCAAAAATAAGGACGTAATAACATCGTTTTTGACGTTAAAAAACGCGTCAAAAAACGACATTATTACGTCATTATTTTTGCACCAACCTAATATTAGGTTGGTGCAAAAATAATGTCGTTTTCTCACATAGTAACATATGTGAGAAAACGACTTTACTTTTGCACCAACCTAATACGAATGCGCATATAAATACAAGTAAATGTAATAATAATAATAATAAATAACAAAGTGATGAATAATATTCAACGAGTAAAAAAGTTAACAAACAACATTAAAAACATAAACGTTACCGCGTATCCAATGATCTTTAGGATAATACAATAAATCTTGCTACCCATAACACGCCATTGACCCGTATATACAAAGAGTTGAACCAAAGGAGAAAACACATAGCCTGTAGATTGCCTCGTCGCTCTGTGTTGATCTTAGGGTCCAACTTATTTTTTGTTTTCTATTTACATACGCTCTATCCCTGATATTGAGTACTTTTACCCATAAATATAGAATACCTTAAGACCATATTTGCAGCTCACACACATATACACACGCACACATACATATGTGTGTGTATGTGTGTGTATGTGTGTGTGTTGGTGTGTGTTTTCAACAATAAAAATATTAAGAAATTAAAAAATGAAAATTTTCAGACACATTAGGTTGTACATTAATATTTTTTGTTTTGCTATTTCAATGAGATTCCTCGACTAGTTTCGACCATCATCAGGAGAGAAAAATGTCTGCTTGTTAGTAGCAATGAACTACAGGAATGAATGACTTTCTGAAGAAAATGAACTTCATCTGTAGTTTTTCATATTTTTTTATCGTTAATTTTGGTCAGTTGTTGCGTTAGTCAAATGGCCTCTTTTAAGTTTTTTTTATTTTTATTTTGTCTTGTTTTTTTTAAAGATAGCGACTGGATAGATCCATACGACTTTGAATTCCCTTGATCATTTTGACAGTTTTATTGGTTCTTGGGAAGGGGATGTGTCTGTGTTAAGTGTATGTCATCATTTAGTTCTTCTGGTGTATGTATGACGTGTGTAAGTGTATATATTAGCATGTGTGTGTGTGTAAGTGTGAAACCTAAACACCCCCACAAGCATGCCTGTCTTATGTGGGTGAGAAATGTGGGTAGGGATTGATTTATGGGGTTATATGTTAATTCTATGTTGTTAAATTTGTAATTAAGCCCGTCGGGATGGATTGTTTTGATGCGCAAAATCCATTTGTCTTCATGGTCCTCTAGAATATTTTATTGCTATTAATATTGTTATATAAATATCTATATACTGGGTGAGATGGCTAAATTGTCGCTATACTATATTTTTAATTTCGCGCATGCGCGTTGTTGCTTTTTGATTTTATCGACTTCACAGTATAGTAGGGCCAATTGATCACCGTCTGTGAGAAAAAGAGCACCATAAGGTAATTCACTCTGTAAACTCATGGAAACGGCATGGTGTACTGCTTGGCATTCGCGCCGGAAGCTCCAATATGAACATTTCAGAGTGTTTAGGTGTCAATCTGATCATTTTACAGAGGATTCGGAAAGAGTTGGATGAGTCTGTTGGTGATTACGAAGGTTTTTGGAGTGATCGCTAGTGTGATGGCGACGATATGCCTCCATTCATCTTCCCACAGGGCTTCGGACTGAACACGGAGGCCTACATCAACTACCTTGAGGAGGTAGTGCTACCCTGTGTCAAGAAGCTGGCTGCTGGAAGGCGCTGTCTGGCAACAGGACACTGCACCGTGCAACACAAGCAGGAGAATACAGACATAGCTATCCGGCAATTTCTACAACCATATCACCTCTTACATCAAGCCACCTAAATCTCCAGAATGCAACCCCTGATACCAACAAAACAAAACTCAATATAATTATAAAAAAAAAAACTGAAGGCAAGGATTATAGCAGTATTCGCCAACTTAAACATGGAGACCGTCCAGAAGAGTTGCAGGAGATTTTGAAGTCGTCTGAAGGCCGTAGTTGAAGCCATTGGTGATTTTATTGAATAAATTTACTCTTTAGTATGTGATGGCAGTGTTATTTTCATTTTTGCGTAATTTAGACAACAATTTATCCATCGGACCCTGTATATAGGTGTATGTCAGAGCGGTTAGAACATTAGGGGTTTAGATTTGACGCTTGAAAATATCGGATTAGATGCAATACCAGTGTGCAACACCGTTAAGTAGTGTCAGAAAACCATAAATGTTGATCCTAGTGTAGACAGAACTGTCTTGGATCCTTCGTTGCTTTCACTAGCACGAAGTCAAATGCGATCTCTCTTAGCAACTGTATAATTGGCTCTGTGTTGGGAAGAATATTAGAATAACCCAGAACCTATAATGGCAGCAAACTGTCTGCATGCGGATAGAAAATGAGTTCAGCACATATTACAAAAATAGAAAAGGGGTGTAAGACAAGGATGTGTCTTCTCACCGGACTTATTCAACGTATACGGAGAGGCGACTCCTACCAGGATTCACTATTGGTGGCCACAATCTTATCACAAAACGTACAATGTTGATAGCAGGCACAGAAATAAAGCTTCTACAGAAGATAGGGAAGTAAAGAGCGTTGGGAGGATTAAACAGGAAGTACAAGAAGACAGAATGCACGGTTGTTAGCAAAAGGATGAGCCCAAAGTGCGAATTGCAAATCGAAGATGACAAAATTAAACAAGTGCAGAAATTTAAATATCTGGGAAGTGTTTTAACAGAGGACAGAAAGTGTGACACACTGAAACCCAAAAGCATATTGGGGTAGCCAAGGAAGCATTTCAAAAGCTAAGTGGAGTTCTAAGAAATAGGAAAACTTCCCTAGAAACAAATAAAAAAAAAGTACTAAATTGTCACGTGGTATCTTCCCTGTACAACATTTCAAGCTAGACGATCTACGCAAAGATGAAGAGGCGACTTGAAGCAACAGAAATATGATTCTGCAGAAGGATTCTGAAGATACCATTGACCGAACATGTGAGAAACGGCAAAGTTTTGGAGAAAATGTAAACAAAAAGGAAACTAATAGTTAACATCAATAAGAGATAGTTAAGGTTTTTGGGGATTATAATAAGGAAGGAGGGCTTTGAAAATCTGATACTCATGGGACAGATAGAAGGCAAAAGAAACAAAAGAAAACAACGCATAACATACTTAGTGAGCTTGAGTAAATGGATGGAGGAACAGGGCTTAGGAGAAAATAACAAAATACAAAATTTAAGAGCTACAAGGGACAGGAAGTTGTGGAGAGCCATAGTCACCTACGTCCTGAAGGGACACGGCGTATAAAGAAGAAGCTTTGAACAAATGTGCCTAAGAAGACGGAAGAAAACGCTCGGATAGCCACAAAAGTAGCTCCGCACTGAATTAAATAAGTGCTGTTCAGCGTTTCCCGAAAGGGTACCTAATGTGACAGATGGTTGAAGGTTTTAGCGGGGAAAAACGTTGTTGCAAAAAGAACACAGGCAAAACTTCGTGAATTAATTAACCCGTAATAAGAAAGGACAGATTTAAAACCGTTTGAAAGTCCTTTACTTTTTCGAAAATTTTGATCGGAATTTTATTTTTTTTTTTTTTTAGAAAGCTGGCTTTTTTTCTGTCTTCAGTTTTAGTATGGAATCGGATTTGAAACGTCATCCTTTTACTTCAGAAAGAAAAGTGTTCTTTGCCGAACAAGACTTAATAAATAGTTTGATAGTCTACAAAAAGTGTGGAGGAGAGACAGAAAGCGAGAGCGATAGGGTGAGAGGGGGAACAAGATAGAAAAATGAAGGACGTTATTAGCAGACCATCAGGACAAAGATTAGACACTTGTTTAGATTCAAACGTTAAAATCTTAATCTCTGGAAATCTTAAGCAGATTATCTAGATAAAAGCAAGGGTTTGAACGAAAAACAGAAAGAAGTCTTCCGCTTGTAAATTACATTATGCATGGGCTTTAAGTATAAGGTGTTAGAAAATTTAGAAACGAATAACAAGTTTTCGTTTCTGGATTTCTATGAGGAGGAATTAGAGTTCTTATTCGTCTTTTCCTCTTTCTCCTTCTTCTCCTCCTCCTCCTTCTTATTTTCTTCTTCTTCTTCTTCTTCTTCTTCTTCTTCTTCTTCTTATTATTATTATTATTATTATTATTATTATTATTATTAGTAGTAGTAGTAGTAGTAGTAGTGGTATATTTCTACTACTATCAGTACTACTAATACTAGCACTACTATTACTACTTAAGTTCCTTAGTCCGTACGAGGATAAATAAAAAATAATCCACACTTTCTCCATGACATCTTTAGGTTTGTCACAGTACCTTCTGCTCATGCGTGCTTATAGTTGATACTTTTGTGGCCACGTGATCGAAGTTTGCGCCAGATCGCGCCAGTTTTCTTGCTGCAGTTACTGCGTAAACATGGAAACACTGCTAGCCGTATGCAGCAAGTAGAAACAAAAAAGATGTGAGCGGAATCTGCAGAGAACATGCTACCTCATCGATAATAATTCGCCAGTTCGTCATTACCATTTTCTTGAGCTTGCTGAATCTTCTCATCAATTGTTGAAGATTGACGGGCGTCCTGATCCTTTTTTCGTGTGTCACGCTTCTCCGACTGCATTTAAACTTCCGGATTCGATCATATTTCCCCGCACTGGCGCCGTATTGTGTTAAAAGCCTCCGGTGAGTTTCAGCCCCTGATACACCAGAGAAATCGGATCACTGCTCTTTGTTCTTCCTTGGTGCACACTGCTAGCGGAGCGACCATGTTTACACTGTAACAGCAACCAGAAAACATACCAGGAAGACTGTTTGGTTTCAGTGAGAAAAATAATCGAAAGAAGATAGAGGAGGCGATAACGTCTGCTTCCGTGAAATGGAAAAAAAATTCATCAATTTAAAATGTTTTCAATCTATCGATATTTAAATACAACTGTGATTCAAACACAATCGATTAAACTAACCTCAAAAGTATTATTACGATATCTACCAACCAAATGAGTCAAGTGAAATCCAGAATGAATCTTCAACTGCAGGATATCTACCAACCGCCCCACGCGGTCAGATGTTGCACAAGGCGGAGTATCCGAGCTCGTAGGCTTGGCCAAAAATTCTCCGTAGACACCGTATAGTTTTATATAGGGTCGGGTAGCTGTTTCCCGAGACGAGACTCTGCCCTACAATCTAGCCTCGTCTGGGGATTCTCTCTGCCCGCAGGGAGAGAGTTTGAACAGCACAGCTGGAGACGAATCTCCTACTGCAGGATATCTACCAACTGCCCCACACGGTCAGATGTTGCACAAGGCGAGGTATCCCAGCCCGTAGGCTTGACCAAAAATTCCACGTAGACCCCGTATAGTTTTATATGGGGTCGGGTAGCTGTTTCCCGAGACGAGACTCTGCCCTGCGACATAGCCTCGTCTGGGGATCCTCTTTGCCTGCAGGGAGAGATTTTGAACAGCACAGCTGGAGATGAATCTCCAACTGCCCCACGCAGTCAGATGTGGCACAAGGCCGAATTTAATGTGGGGTATCCAAGCCCATATTGATGGACAAAAAATTCACCGTAAACACCGTATAAAACAGGGTCAGGTAGCTGTTTCCAGAGACGAGGTTTTACCCTTCGACATAGCCTCGTCTGGGGATCCTCTCTACCCAGATGCAGAGAATTTGAACAGCACAACTGGAGACGAATTTCCAACTCTAGACTCTTACTCAAAAGTATTATTAGACATTACACTCATTGAAGCAAAAATGCCTATGGGTGGTTGTTTCGTTTGTCGAGTCACTTATTTGTTCATGCTCCGAATTATTTTTCTTTCCATGTAGTAACAAATTTATCGATTCTGCTTTTTACAGTAATAAAATATGGCACTGTAATACTTGAGGCGTTTTTCTAGGAAAATAATTCAATATTTTACCAAAACAATCAATATATTTCCGATATATTAATGATACTTCATTAATATCACCTGATCTTGTAAATAAAATAAACAACATTGAACGTATAATACAATTTACTTATGAAACAGACACTAAAAATGACCTTTCTGAAACTAAACATCTATCGTAATTTCACCAATATAAGGTTGGCGTAATAATGTCGTTTTTTGACGTTAAAAAATACGTCGAAAAACGACATTATTACGCCATTATTTTTGCACCAACCTAACAGTAAATGATCTCATCAATTTCTGTTCTCTTAATTTAATTAATACGAAACAAATAATAATAATAATAGCCGAATACTCGAAACTGGAATTTATAGAACAGGCTTTAATAAAAATCTCAAAAATATATTATGTGAAATTCTGGGAATTTAAATAAAAGAAAAGATGAATACAAAAGGGATCGCTTAATAATAAAAAAAACAAACAAACTGAATACATTGGTTTTTCATCGTGATGAGTCTGATTGTAATTTCAACTTACGTAAATAAAGCAGTTGTAATTAAGAGAAAGTGAAAATTTATAGAAAGTGCATCCATTTTTTTTATTTTTCCACGGTTCATTAACGCTCGCGTAAATGAAGCATTTCATGTTTCTTAACAAAGAAATTGCTCTGACAATGCGAGAGAAATTTAAAATACTAACGACAAAAAAGTCACAAAAAATTGAATGAAGTCATCTAGACTGTTCGGCTATATGTCAGAAATTAAAAATTTAACTTTAAATTTAAATGATTCTCTTGATGTTTAATTATAAGAGACTTTTTTTTATATTTTCGTCTCCTCCTTCCACCTCCAGACACACACACACGCATACACACACACACACACACACATATATATATATATATATATATATATATATATATATATATATATATATATGATTCCTTCGCAAACAAAAAAATATTAGAAAAAAATATATATAAAAATATGATTCCTTCATAAAAAAAAATATTATAAAAAAAAATATTATAATATAAGCTCTACTTCTGTATGGAGCACTCTCTTCTTAAAAATAAAAATACTAAGGAACTCCGGATTATGCACCCAACGTGTTCTTTTCTATTTTCTCCATACCCTACGCACTTATATATATATATATATATATATATATATATATATATATATATATATATATATATATTACTAAGCGATCAAACGATTCCTAGTGACACAAAATGTATATTTTACCTGTATAAATGATAATTTATTTTATTCGGAGAAATTGTCCATCTATGTATAGTTGTGTATCGGCTTCGCGTATTAAAAAATTACTAGTATAATATCAAGTAAAATAAACTAAATCTAATTATTGTTATCACCACCTTTGTCTTGCAGACTTAAGAAAATGCCCCACACTAATGATTCCGCCACACAATTATTACTGTATAAGTGAAATGCACGATCGATTTTCAGTTACAACTAAACATGAAGGTCTTTGTTAATTCTAAGAAATGATCCAGATTTTTTCAATTAATCGATGTTATTTGGGGCAAAGATTAAAAATATCCAAGTCTTTTCTTCGGTGACACTAAGTAAATGTTTTGCTTCGTCTTTCATTCAAGAAATAGTTTTGTAATATTATTAAGAGTATGGAAGTCGATATTTCGGCGTAAAGATCAAAAATATTCTTTTTTTTTTTTTCGATGACACTAGGAAAATATCTTGCTTCGGCTTCAGTACAATAATTGGTTAGTTTCAACAGTGCAAGCACACCACCAATTTTCTGGCACCCTTAATTCTAGGACAGCCGGTATATATGCGCTACCGGAGCAACAGATGCCGCATAAAAACTGTAGTATCATGTGCAAATTAGATAGACAAGTATAAATAGAGAACAACTGGCGAACATAGGGACTATGCCTAGCAAACCTACTTGCTATTCAGGATACGGAGAACTGTACTACGACTACTACTACGCAAAGAGATCTGCAAAACAACAATTCAATAACACGCATTTGAACTAATAATTATGCATTTCTGGTATCTTGAAACCGACATAAGCTGTTATCAAATTATTATTAAATAGAAAACCCTAGTGGCTACTTAGTAAATTATATTCAGATACCGTAATTACAGAAAATCGGTTATATTGCAAGAATATCAAAAATAAAAATGAAAAATATTCCCAACCTGAAAAGTTACATATTCAACTCATGAGGAACAGTTCATTGGCGGTATCCCAGTGAATCAGAAAGTTAAAAAATTTCATTTGAATCTGATAACTAATGTTTTAATACTTCCCAACAATACAAAAATACATAAATTTCGTTGTGGAAATTAGCTTTTTTTTCTTAATAGTAATATTTATTAAGTGTTGTTATTAGATTCCAACTGAATGAAATAATCTTATAGTTTCTGCATATGAATAATAACAACAACTAGACCACTTGTGACCCGTTAAGTCATCCATTACACAAGACTTCTAAAGAATGTAGGATAATTCCAATATTACAACAAAATGAATGTTTATTTTGAGATTAATTAAATTGTGCAATCTATTCGCGTTAATCATAATCCAAGGCAAGATGGTTGATTGTTGGTATTGAGTAAAAAGAACGGATTAACTTGAGAATTAACCCGGCTTAAGAAATAACAGTTTAAAACAGATTTGAACTTTTTAATGCCGTATGTGAAAACAAGGCGTAATGTAACGGTTATCAGGGCAGAAAATGGAATCGGTGAGGCGAGTTCGAATATCAGCTTCTTCGGTTGCACTTGGAAAAAGGATGAATCCATCTATCTCCGTCCTAACTATGAGTCAAATAGTAGATGGCACTAGAACTTTATAGCTTGGGTGAAATGTTAAAAAAAAATGACTCATAAAGAATTTATATGCCCATAAACGAATAAATTGTTTTAAGTCATTATCCAGTGAAGACACAGTATATAGACATTATGATGAGAATTAATTAGGCAAGGGTTGAAAATTCAACACAAACACTTGACTAAATTTCTTCTTTTTTTTTTTTTAAATAAATGAAAATTTTTCCTAAATTTCTTTTTTTTTTAAAGTATGGAAACGAAAGTAAATACAGAATATAGAGCTGATTTTGAAATTTATTTATTATACTTACTATTTAGTACCCTGTGTAAACATTTAGAAATAAATTAGAAATCTTACAAATAGTGCAAACACGAGATGAAAGCTATTTGAAGCTGGATGACACATACGGAAACCCATTACACGCGTCGTATGCCTGAAGTACCGCCCAGGAACAAGTTCTCCCCCTAGCGACCAACTCGTTTAGCAACCAGGTCGTTGGAACGGAAATCTAGCATTTAAGTGAGGAATGACTCTACTTTTATTATCTAAATCTAAAAAAAAAAAAAAAAGACCAGACCGACTGCAAAGCAGAAGTATATGTTATTTTACTTTGTATTATAGTGTCCAAGAATTATTCTCTTGCGAATGGCTACTTTCCAATAGCAGGGCATCCTTAACACAATATCCGACAAGAAAAAAAAATAAAATAAATATATCTAAAACTTGGTGATAACCGGTGTCCTGAGATCATTTAGATGAACCGAACAATCATGGACGAAAAATTGACGAAAAAAGATCTTTATTATCCCAGGCGAAAAATCATCTCGTTCTCGTATAATGCGAGAGATATAGGAAGTGAAGCTTTGAATATTTGAACTTCACTTTGACAGATGTAATCTCCTACTCTCTGTAGTTATTGGTTATTCTGACTTTATTGAGCTGAAAGGCAGACAAAGTAAAATCCTGCTGGCGGAAGAAAAAGAAAAACGGAACATTCGATCTAACTACACCTGCGCCATAAAATAAAAAAAAAAAAAAAAAATGACCATATCCGAAGTTATTTTACCCAGGAGATGAATCGAGATGTATAATTCTGCATGACTAAGCAAGTTTTATAGATTTTAGTGTCTGAAAACATTCATAGAAATATTTTTTTTCAGAATGTTGCACCGAGACGGTGGTTAGAATATATGTAAAATCTGTATTTGGAGTAATCACTTCTTCGCTTTAACCAAAAAAAACCTGGTTTGAAAAAAAAAAAAAAAAAAAAAAAGTAACGAGTACTGGATTGCTATGTGATATCCATCCTCTTATATGACAGGGAATGCTGGGACAATCTCAGCACAGATGAAGAGGATAATTTAGACAGCAGAAATGTAGTTCGTGATACGGATACTGTGAATTTTATAAACGGAGCGAGTAAGTAGCAGGTCCTAAATAAAATGGCAACAAAAAGAACACTTTTGGTAGAATCAGTTTATTTTGAAATATAACATTACATATGGCACAAAGCCAAATAAAGGGAAGCAGGAAAGGCTGGTCGTCACCGACTACGCTACATCAAGTCAATCTGATTAACGACCCATCCATTCTTACAAATGATTCAATCACTACAAGAACTCATCCATCATCATTCAATCCATATATATATATATATATATATATATATATATGGTTCATCAAAAATACATTTACAGATATTGGGGGCGGGTTCCTGACATCAAAACATGAACAAAAGTTCATATAAACATATGTCCATAAATCCTTCTTTTCGAGCTATTAAATTTAAAAAAAAAATAAGGTTACGGTAGGTGTCGCTGTGTTGCCATGGAGATTAGGTTACATTTGCGATTCGTGTACATTTGTGCCTGCGGGTGATAATGGCTACGTCCCCATTCACATAAATACAGTAGTAAATACTGTATGTTGGTCTGCAGTTGAGGATTCATCTCCAGCTGTGGTTCGATTTAAGATTTTGGTCTTTTCTCTCATCCATGCTGACCTCTTAGAGTTAACCCGTTTCATTGATCTTATTTTATCTATAAATAATTGAATTCTGAAGAAGACAATATATATTGTATATTTGTGCAGGTAATCCTTCTTTTATGCATGTTCCGTTAAATATGATGAACAATATTTTCTAAGTTATTTTTGTGTGCATACAATTTTCTTTTTTGAGAATTGGGTGTGTGGAGAACTTTATGCATTTGTAAAGGGGCAAAATATTGGCCGAAAGAACTCGGTACAATAAACAATATGGACGGTTATTCCTCAAAAAAGATAAATTGTCAGGACAAAAGAAAAATGATATAAAAAATTCGAAATATTCCTTGAGCTTTCTTATGCACGCATACACGCATATACATGGGCATACATACACACGCACGCACGCGCACACACACAGACACACATATACATATATATATATATATATATATATATATGTGTGTGTGTGTGTGTGTGTGTGTGTGTGTGTGCGTCCGTGTGTGTGTCTGTGTATTTTATTAGTTCAAACGATATTTTAGTTGATACCAATATTTGTGCAGCCTCTCCATTAATTTTAAACAGAATTTATTTCGTCTACCGGCCTGTGTACTTGAAAAACTTAATAAGCGATATATATCCCCCGCCATGATTTGTATTTGGGTCCATAATTGCAAGAGAAACCGCCGTCTCATCCTATCTGCTTTCATCGTTCAAGTTCGAATCCCGTCGGAGAGTACATTTTCTTTATTAAGTTTTCTCAAGTACACAACCAGATAGAGATAGGCAAAAGAAATACTATTTAAAATAAACAGGACGTTTAGTCAAATACGGGTATCTACTAAAATAACTTTTGATATAATAATAAAAATATGTCGGATTAAAAAATAAAAGTGACATTTATATATATATATATATATATATATATATATATATATATATATATATATATATATTGCTATGTCCTGGGTATGACGGTAAACTACATCCGGCAGCAAGTCTTCTCATCGGGAGATTGGAGGATTTGAGGAGCGTGGAACCACCTTTTAATTGCTGTTGTTCCCAGTTCCGCCCTGACCCGGGGTGGTAGCACCTGTTAGGGTCCCAACTATGGGCAAATAGTGTCTACCAGGGCTGACAAAGCTCTTTAGTGTTATAGAACACGATTGGTCTAGGAGATGGAAAACTCTTACACGAAAAGCCTGAGGTATATTGTCTGCTTCGTCTGTGGCATTTATTTGTACCGACTGAGTGTATCAACAGTTCCGAAAAGTGTGGATGGTTCTGCACAAGCCTTCACCACTTTAATCAAATCACTTGTGTGTGTGTTTTTTGGCGGTTTACCTTGGTTCGTTCTTATCCACATAAGCGAGAGCAAGACCTAAAAGGTCAGCGAATCAAACAGTGATCTCATTTCACAATCCTCACACTTGCTCCATACGTGGCCTCTTTTGTAAATCTTAAATGCCACTTAAGATTATCGCACAAAATTTCATAGCTGAATCAACTAAGCTGATAGATCCTCATACGTCGAAACCGATGGGAGAGTCCATTATATATATTGCCTTTTTAACAATATTATTTTTTGCAATATTTAAACGAAATAATCTCTTTTCTACACAAGACATATTTAGGACGTTATGGAAATAACCAACAGAAAACAGAAATTTCTTTTCAAAGATCAGTACAAGCGATCTGTTTTAGATGATTATGACTCATAAGGTACGGAATGTGGTTAGATCACGAAATAATCGAGAAATGTTAAGGAAGCCAGTTCTTTGATATAAATGGGGTGTGATGAGAAGTGGGGAAAATATATAGGTTTCTTCCCTGTTTTCTTTCATTTCTTTTCTATAAAGCAGCAAGCATTCCTATAGACTTCTGCCACACTTTCTGGAAATTTCTTATCAATTTCAACAAACCCTGCCTTCAATTTTGATTATCGGAAAAGGGAACAAAGAAGCAAAAAGAGAAAAGGAAAAAGAAAATCGCAGAAAAGATACAAAGAAAAAGAAAGTGAAAACGAAAGAAAGAAGGAAAAACGGAGAGAAAAAAAAATAGGAAAATGACAATGAAAAGATGAAATAGAAAAATAGAGAATGAAAGATAAAAAGGAGGGGGGGAAGCAAGAATGAATCCGAAAATCATAGAAAGGAAAAATCAGCCGAGAAACAAAGAAAAAGAACTATCAAAAAAGAAAGCAAAGAGAAAAGCACTTAAGAAAAAAAGGGGGCATGTAGAAAAAGAAAGAAAGAACGCGGAATGAAAAAGAAAAACAAATGGAAGGAATTATGCGATAAACAAGGCAAAGTATTCAATTAAACAAAGAAGGACTCAAAAGCCTAGAAAGGGGCGGGGCAATGGAAAACAAACAAATAGATATTCAAATACAATAAGAGCAACAGATTTAAAAAATCTTGTATTGTCGATTCGATATTGGTATTTCCTCATTATTTTCAAAAAGAAACAACTGAAATTTCTGGAGCATATAATGAGGAAAGAGAGCTTAGAAAATTTGATGCTCACAGGACAGATTGAAAGTAAAAGGGCCAGAAGAAAGAAACGCGCAATTTACCTAGATATCTTGAACGAATGGATGACGGTGCAGGGTTTGGGGAGAGATAGCAAAAAAGATAAGTTATTAAGAGTTACAGAGAACAGCAAATTCTACAGAGCCATGATCGTCAGCATTTTGAAGCGATACAGCAGACAGAAGTATATCGTTATTAAAATATCACTATGTCTCCAGATGAAACTAATTTTTTTATTATCATGGCATACGTTTGATCATTACCCTTAATATTTAGATTTAGACCATAGAAAAACGACCCTGGATCCATGGTCATCTACGTTATGTATCCAGGGTTGTCTTTCTATGTGACTAAGGTTACCACGCATTCCATATGTACAGGATACGTACTTTATTTCATAATTCTACCTTGCAGCATATCTGTAATAAATAATTATGCCGTAAATATATATTTCTTCAAACATAAATTGCAAAATGTTTAAATTAGATGACTATAG
This sequence comes from Acanthosepion lycidas, assembly GCA_963932145.1. Taxonomy (NCBI): domain Eukaryota; kingdom Metazoa; phylum Mollusca; class Cephalopoda; order Sepiida; family Sepiidae; genus Acanthosepion; species Acanthosepion lycidas. Next base: position 100,915,964 of record OZ010574.1, on the reverse strand, counting down.
TTACTAATATTTTTTAGTAGACAAGTTTGTTCTATGCAGTAATATTTTTCTATAATTAGAAAAGTTTGAACTTAAATTTGAATTGGGTGTCTTTCCCTTGACATATCTGGAAATCCCATTATTAAAAGAGAAGAAAAAATAAGTAAGATGGCGGATGAGTCGACCAACTTCTAAATGATATATATACACACAGACAAGAGCGCATATTTTATCTCACATGAGACACAAACGGTCGAACGCATGCGCACACACATTTCCTGTATATATCAGCTGTTTATTAAAACAGCTTCTTTGTTCTCCAGAAACTTTTTTTTTATCTTGTCATCATTCATCATCGTCTCCCACTCTATCGTATTTAATTTTCATTCATCTGTCGTTCTTTCCTCCATCTTTAATATCATACACATCGACGACATCATCGTCGTCATCGTCATCATCATCATCTTCTAGTATTAATACAAAATAAAAACAAATAATAACGATTTCCCTTCTCGAACATTTTGTTCATTTCGCTCAGTGTAAAAATTTTTATTTAAAAAAAACTTAAGAAAATGAGTAAATGGAAAGTAAACAAAATACGGAGAAATTTTAGTGTCAGCCATTTTTTTTTTTTTTTTTTTTTTTGATTGATTGGCTGATCCCAACTCTACCTAACTGCATTCCTCGATTTTGGACTTGAGCTGAGCTTAGTAAGTATTAAAACACCGGAAAATCGGTTAAACGGAGTAGAATGAAGTCTTTTCCAAGAGGACAGTTTTTATTGAACTCAATTACAACTGAAGGAACTCCGCAGACAAGTGACTATTTCAATGAATCGCCTTTTTCTTAATTCTTTCACCATGGCTTAATGGAATCCACTCTATATAAAGTTATATTCTAACTTGGAAAACTTCCACGTATTGCAGCAGTGTTTCCTGCATTTTATGCAGGAAACATTGCTGCAATACGACATGGAAGTAAAATTTCGCATAGAACGTTTGAATGCATTGGATGTTAAGTGTAATAATAATAATAAGGAAACATTCTGAGCAGAGCCAGTATTTACTGTTTGTTCAAGTCACTCCATGAGATCGCTAAAAAAAAGAGCATAGCATGATGAAAAAGACGCAAAACTTGACGAAAACAAAATTTTGTCGTCTAAATGTTTATGTTATTATTAAGAGGAAAGATCAAAGTAATTTTGGGTTGCCATCTGTCAATTTTGCTGACTCAAAAAGAAAAGCAAGATTTTTAACGAAACGTGCTAGGAACGATTAAAAATGTAAAATTACATCTAAAATTGCATTAGATTTCATTATGCAATTCATTTTACTCGCTTCTAGCAGTTGACTACTTCTTATACGTGTGATTATTCTGTTCAATAAACTTCCCTGGGTTACAACACATGTGATATCGATTTTAATTGTTGCAGGATGTGTGTGTGTGTGTGTGTGTGTGTGTGTGTGTGTGTGTGTGTGTGTAACGAATGCACGGCCGCAATCTTCGACGGATTTGCACCAAAATTTACATGCACATGGTCCAAGTAAGCGAAAAGGCCAAGACCGACTTTGCATTTCCCAACTCCCATCGATAGGGGAAATAATCGATTTTTTCATGCTTCTACGGCACTTTTCATGTAGTTTGCGGCCATTTTGTACTGGCCAGATTGAGAGCCTATAGCTGGCTGCCACGAATAGGCAGGAAGATTCTATTGGCCAGCGTGAGAGCCAACGGATGACTGACACGAATGTTAATTAGCATGCTAGCATGCAAAAAAATCGATAGCTGCATTCGTCACAAGTGCGAAAAATTTTAATCTGCATGGCACTTTACTCCAATTGGCTCATTCGCTTGCTTAAACTCAACGTTGATTCTGATTTTGCAGAACTGGGTTGGGCAAGAAAAAGTATTTGTTGTTAACATTCTTTTTTCATTCGGTTTTTCCAGTTACCAGTCCTTTTTTAAAGCTGATCGTTTTGTGTTCATTTTGTTTAGTTCTTTTTTCGTAACAGATTTAATGTTTAGTATAGAGCTTAGAAAAAATTCGCAGTGTAAGATAGGCAACAAGTAAGGCATGTAGCAACATCAGCACGGCAATGGCACTCCTTTAAAGGCAAGGAAGGGCAAAAATATTTTAAGTCAAGTGATAGCGATTGCTGTGTGAGTCGTATGATTTTTTAATCAAGCACGGGCAACGCCGAGCCATGCTGCTAGTGAAAATATAAATAGATTCTTGTTGTTTGGTTAATCTAAAACTAAATGGCGGAGATGTATCAACTTAAACCGGACGCTTTAAATATTATTTTGAATAAATTTCAAAATATTTAACTTAACTCAGATAATTGTGTAACCAATATTTTTAGTATATAAGTTTGTCTTATGCAATAATATTTCAACCCATTTGAATTTAAATTTGAACGGCGTTTCCTGTATTTCTGTTTGGAAAAATATTACACTCCATTTAGGATTGAAACTTGCCATGTTTGACTATGGAGTTAACAGATTTTGGTTACCACTATCTAGCCAGGAAAGATAAAGGAAAATAGATTATTAAAGTGATTACTCAGGCTTACTTTTCTCTGTCAACTCATCGTGACATGTCAGTGATATGAGGTTTTTATTAGGTTAACCGGCGATGGAAGAAGGCGTATTTTTAAGCCTTCCTTAAAAGCAATAGTTCAACATGAGCATCAACAGCTGTCGATGGAATTCGAACCCGTTTACGTAATTATGTGTTTAGTACTAAGACTTCTATTCGTTTTTATATAGGTGCCTCCGCGAATTCGATATGCGTAAGTATTAAAAGAAATTTTTAAAAATGAAAAAGCTTTCCTGAAGCTTTCAATTTAGCTTTAAATGAAAACTAAAAGATTAAATTTTCTTGTATCCAGTAAGCAAAATACTTTGATGTATTTCAGATGGAAATTATATTGATTGAAATACCGTTTCATTTTTTTTTCAGTAAAATCAATCACGTCAACCATTTTAAGACATTTGTAAACAAAACTTAAATTTTCGTTTTAAAAATCTTTCAAAAATAAAAGATATATTTCTGAAACGTTATTTGAGGAAAATTAGCAAATTTAAAGTTAACCTGATTTGAAACAAATATTAGTTAATTAATTTTTTTTCTTCAGACAATATTATGTTTAATATATATTATTCATAAAAGCAATTAAAAATTTCTCTAATTAAATGATGTCTTAGTTTTATTGCGTTTTTATTTTTTTTATTTTTTTTCGATTCAGAACAGATTTTTGGTAAGATCGGGTCTGATTTTGCAAAATAAAATCGGGGATGTAAATTCTTTAAAAAAAATCTGGGATGTAAATTCTTTAAAAAATTCTACTTTTAACTAATTCATTGAGATAATTTTTAGTGGCTATAGCCACTAAAAAATATCTCAATGAATTTCTGAAGGCCTCATAAAATTAAGTAAAGGGGAGAAACACATGTAAAACGTATATTTTTACCAAGATTATCTAATAAAAAATAAACAAAAATAATTGCATTCATTTGTGAATAAGTCCTGAAAATTTAATTAAAATCCGACAATTATTTGATTTTTTGCAAGAATTTCCAAATTAATGTGTCCTGTCACTAAAAAAAAAAAAAGGCGAAAATTTGCTATGTTAAAAGTTAGTACAACCACCGAAACAAGAATAACAAATTGTTTAATCAAAATTTCGAATGTTTTAAAAAGGAGGAGAAAATTTAATTAAATAATCAAAAAATACTTTGACCCTTCCTCTTAATAATAAGAAAGATTTGATGATTGCGTTTGGAGCATGTTTTCATCAAGGTATGCTGATTTTTAGAGATCTCGTGGAGGTAGCTATTTTTATATAATGAAACATTCTTGCTTATTGCTTTGTAATCGGGCTTAATGGAGCAAAGTCGACACCTTCACCGCAGAATTCAATGACATTTGCAGAAATTTTGATTCCATATTCTCATCATTCTTTGCCAGTTTTCCACAGACAGCACTCGCTGAAAGAAATCTATAAAATGTGTTCGCTTCGTTGCTGTCTTCGATTAAATACAAAGCAATGATATTAACCTTAGCCACACTTTTTCTTGACGGCTTTTCTTTCGCTATCCGTATACTACAATTTCGTTTGAATGCGAATTTTGTTTAATATTAACAAGGATTCTGCATTCGGAGATTATCCATTCACATAGGCCATGTATTATACCCAATTTTCGAAATCACGAAGTAAAGTTCATTTCCCGAGCCCCAAGAGCCACTCAAGGTAAACGATTACTGAATATGGTCGTTGTAAGTGTGTAATGGGGAGACGCTAGAAGTGAATATTATGGGGATTTGTAGGATACATAACGGTGACCCTAGACTTGAAGTGGTTAAGATCATAGTGATTGGTGATGTAACCTCTTATGAGTTTGTTTTTCAAAGTAACACTTCTAGATAAGAAGCTGCCTGAGTCGAACTTCCTCCCTTCAAATGGAATACAAAAACAATGTGAATGATTCGAGTGCGCACATGAAATGGTCGGTTCTTGGTGGAACTAAGTTATGTACTTCGCTTGAGCATTTCCTATAAAAATCTGATTGAGTAGCGAGAAGCTAGCAATGATTATTCTGTGGGAAAAGCCTTGCACGGTAGACAGTAATTCATTACCCAAAAGGGCCTGTTTTGAAGTCTGTCAAAGCGGGAAAGATTGTATAGTTCCCGTCCAGATGTGGCAGCAATAATCTAACATGGGAAAAGTAAAAGAATGAATATGTTATATATTTTTCTAATAGGTTTCGTCGTATCCAGCAAAAGCTACAGAGAGGTACAAAAAACAGGACGTTGTGGAGTGTCATGACCGCTCACGTCCTGAAATAACATGGCACATAATAAAAGAAGCATATGTTTATTCCCAGAGAGCTAAGAAAATTATTTTTCAGTCACCATCGGAGGGTGTCTAACTTAAATATCAGCAGTTACAATCCAGTTTTTGGTCCGGATCGAATTACAAGAATCTGAAAGATCACAGCAATGCAGAGTTTTGATAAAGGAAAGAGTTGCAAGTTGTTAACATTCCTTCAGACTTTATATGGGATCAGAATCTGCATAAAACTGGTCTGGGCTTATTTAAATGTATGTCCAGAACAGGTTTTTATTCGCCTATTTGAAGCCATGGGCGATCATAGCTCTCCACAACCGCCTATTCCTTCTGGATCTTAGCAGTGTTTCTGCTTTTGCAAAGGTTTCCGCTTCCCGTTCCACCATCCATCCACACAAGCTGCCTTCCACTTACTCTAAAAATGCTATGTGAAGATAAGTTTTTCCAATCCTTACTTCTTCATTATGTGTACAAGAAGTTTCAACTGTCCCCTTCTGATACAGTGTTCTTTTTACTGCCATTTCTAATTGTTTATTCGTTCTGTCTATGGAATCTTCAGTATTCTTTTTAGAACCATATTTCTTTAGCCTCTAGTTGTCTTCTCATCACTGGGGTAATTGTCTACTATTCGCTGCCTTATGAGTGGATGGATATCACAGAGCAATTCAGTACTCTTTTTCTAACGATTTTCTTTTCTGTTTTTCGGCACTTTGCTTAGTTTTAAGGCTTAAATTGAAATAAAATGCTATCTCAATACATTCCTAACTAATACAACACAATGCTAAATAGCGCGACACGCGAACATTATAATTATATTGTTTAACAATTATCATATTTATGAGGGAGGAAGCGCATTTGTTAATGTAAACAAAATAGACAAAGAAGCCAACCAACTGTCAGTTTCATAATAATCGTTGATAATCGTGGATAAGTATAGAATTAACAGTTACAATGCAATGTTGATTTATATATGTACGCTGTTTATATATATATATATATATATATATATATATATATATATATATATATATATATATATATATATATATATATATATATATGTATGAGATGAGGTTTTGTAACTATTTACATTATTTACATCTTTCGGACTGTTGTCCTCATCTTTATTGCCATTTTTACGATGTTTCGGTCATTAAACGCTCCGTGGACTATATAAAGTGTTCGGTATAAAATTCCAACGTATATTACCCACAGAAGGCCGGAGCGTAAAATGACCAAAACGTCGTGAAAATGGTAATAAAAAGGAGGACAACAGTCCAAACGATGTAATTAGTATATATATATATATATATATATATATATATATATATATATATATATATATATATATATGAGAGCTGTTTCGTTGAATAATTTATACATGTTCTGTCTATTTATTTTCAATATTATTTTTCATATTCACGGATAGACTTTTTGCTGAAGGACGAGAGAAAATCGCCATGTTGGTAAATATCTCTTTTATTCCGTGTACTTTCGACATTTTAGAGTGTCATCATCAGGGTATTGTTTATTGCAAGACAAATATTGTAATATTTCAATGAATGTATGAATGAGTAGAAGAGCCTTCTATATGAATATAAATATATTCCAATTAAAAATAAAACTATTTTAAATGTATGATGTATGTTGAAAATTAATAGTATTTTAATGGTAACAGTAATGATAATGTAATATTCACCGTTCATTTATAAGGAAACATTCGGCATTCATTGATCGAGAAATCATTGTTACACGAGTTAGGCTTTTCTTCATTGTGATGAAATCAAAGTATATTATATGTCCTTCGTCTGTCTTCTATGTTTCTGTCCTCGGGACGTCAAGGAAAAAAGAAACTTTGATGGGTATCCAAGGGATTCCAACTCTGCTGCAGCACCTCCCACATTGCACTAAAGTTGCTAGCGTGACAGCGGTCGCGGGACTGAGTAGTTTTTGTTCTTAACCCAAATGGATGCGTATACGCACCCCACAGTAAAATGACCTCGTGTCACATCCCATCACTGTGGTTGGGGGTGAGTAAATAACAAGATCAAAGTGTTCTCATCTCAAATGATAATGTTAATAGTTTCCATGTAAGGAGACGTTCAACATTCATTGGTCAAGCAACAAGTGCTATTCAAGTTGTGCTTTTCTTCCCTACCTGACCATCAAAGTGTAATATCTACTCTTCTCATTTCTAATAGTAATTAGATCTTTATCAAGAAACATTCATAATTGATTGACCGAGCAGTAAGTGCTACTTTTTTTACGCTTTTCTCTGGCTAGGTTCAAAATGTAGTATGTTTCTCCATCTCAAAATATAATGGTGGTATCAGATGTTTCCCTATAAGGCGATATTAGGCATTCATTTATCAAGTAGTAAGTGCTAATTTCGTTTGAAATTTATTGAAACAATTTTTCAGGAAACTGACTTTCTCAGGTCCAGCTTTTGTTATTGAGCTTTCCAGTGTTGATAGGGGATTTCTTTCTAACATTTTGTTTGAAGTAGTGTGTAACGTCAACAAAATAGTTCCATGCGTGCTGGTAGCTATTTTGAGTAGTTGATCAGACCAGTAGTTTTGCTGTCTATTGTTGTCCGATAGAATATTGTGTATATCTTTATTTTATTATGCATAACACATTAACCAAAGAGTATACAGTTATTTCAGTGATGTTGTCTTTATTAACATTTATTTCGACAACTGAACATGTCTAAATTTTGTCGGAAAATATTTCAATAAGAGAAGTGGATCAGATTGACACGACAGGGAGTATGAAGTGAGTTATTACTGTTAGGAATTCAGATTAAAGAAAGCTTTATAGCGTTATTTAATCGCATAAAATAATTAAATATCATTATTTAATATGTATAAACATTTATTTAATATATGTAGAATTCTTAGTCAAAACAAATATACTTGAATTCAAAATATTTTTCTTCAAAGTAATTGAAACACTACTGAAAAGATATGTGCCTTTATTTAAAATAAATTAACATTTATTCAAATTCTACGTAAGCTTATTTAAAAAATGAACTTTATTCAAAATATATATGCATGTATTTCAAATATATGCACATTTAAAATATATAGACTTTTATTCACCGTATATAGATATAATTAAAACGTATATGACCCTTTATTCAAAGTAAATAGATTTCAGTTCAAAATATATATGCACAAAACAAATGAACTATTCAAAATATATGCACAATTATTCAAAATAAGTGGCCATTATTGATTCAAAATATAACGGCCGTTATTTAAAATATATGGACCATTATTGAAAGTTTTACTTTTATGTAAAAAGCTTGGGAATTTCTACTCAAGTTATTAACTATTAAAAATTAAATGACTGATTTCAAATAAAATATAGTACTTAATAATGTACAATATAAATTTCGATTAAACAATTTATTTCTCTCAGACACTTTTTTTTGTAGATATTGGTCTAGCACCAAACAAGAAAGTGAAAATCTATCGCGTGTGAAATGGGTCAAAGTGTAGAACGAACAGTTGGAACTAACATACGGCCAATTCTCAATTTATTAAAAAAGTTTTAAAAAAAAATAGGCGGGGTTGCAATCAGTTTGGTCTAGACAATTCCGAAGCAAGAAGAAAAATTCACACCCAATTTCCTCTAAAAATCAAACAGTTATGACCGGGTGTTTCAGTGAAAGTGAAAGGGAGCAGGGTACTTATAAAAGCTTCTATATAAAAACAAAAACACATATTTATTTCTAAACCATGGCGAGACTGTTTTTGTTATGGGATAATTTACAGCATCAAATATTTTGACTATTTCCTGAAATATGGTAGCATCTAAAATAATGATTCTTTTATCCTATTCCTTTTTTTCCCGTTTTCTCAATTCATCCCAATATTTGGAATTTTGATCTCGAAGCTCTCTCATCATTATATATATATATATATATATATATATATATATATATATATATATATATATACACGACTCTCCTGTCGATTCGATCTATGAGGTTCAAGCAGTTCCTGGGAAACCGACACCCTGACAACAGCACTTGTGATTTGATTATAGTGGTGTGTACATACACACACACACACACACATATATATATATATATATATATATATATATATATATATATATATATATATATATATATATATATATGACTGTAATATCTCTCCGATTCCGCTGCTAATTATAATTAACCCATTAACTGCCAATTTTTTTTAATGTGCATTTTTGGCCCAGACTGGTGTCTGAGGAGTTTATTTATTCCTTATGTTTAATTTCAGCGCTTACCATTGTCATTTTTATAGAAACTAGAACATCAAATATATATATGTATAAAACATCAAAAAATAATATTGATTAGAAATAATAAAAAAATACTTTTCAAAATAGTCATTATTTGTCTACTCATGAAACGTAAAATTACAACAGAAAGTGTTTTCTTATGGCTAATAATAAAAACTTTAAAGGTTAAGTGTTGTAAAATATACATTTGCAAATGCAATGTATGTAAGCAATTTAATGTAAATACAAGGAATAACATGTAATGAGTTTAATTTTAACAGATCTCCAAATGGGGCTCATGGCAGGTAATGGGTTAATATTCCTCCTCTTAGACTCAAAATTCTTCCATTGAGAGCGAAGTGCCTCCTATTTTATACAAATGATCTTGATAAAAAAAAATGAATAAAGATACTTTAGTGTTTAAGCCTCATGCACTTTGAGTTAAAATACGTTTCGATCAAAATCATTTAATGTTTGAATGAATGATTAATTTCAATCGCATTTGAAAATTTTGGGAGAATTTTCACCATTTAACGTGATTCGGTATTATACTTGGAGTCCTTGGCAAATCATATATATATATATATATATATATATATATATATATATATATATATATATATATATATATATATATATATAAACACACACATATATAATAATTATATATTGATATTATTTATATATTTAATTTTATATAATTCCGAACTCGGAACTTCAATCTCCGTGCTTCATTTTTGTCACCTGGCGAATATTAATATTTTTTTTTCGTACTGATTACATCAGTACCCTATCGTTTGACTTTGTTTTATTGACTAATTTATCCACTCTCTCTTTCCCTCCCCTCTCTCTCACACACTCCCCCTCCCCCTCTCTCTGTATATATATATATATATATATATATATATATATATATAAGGGGTAAAGTTTTATTTTTTGTGTTTCATTATTCCTTAAAATTAAAAGCAAAATTTTAGTTCTCTGAAAATAAAATAAAAAAAATGTCCTGTTTCAGATGGTTAATTAGATTCCGCTAATGTAGCAAAGTACCAAATGATATTTACTAAACAAGCTAATATTTAAAATAAGAGAATACTGAGCTTAAGTCTCTCTCGATAATACGCAACGTGTGTTTAAGTCTCACTCTATAATACATGATATAATTAGATGTTCTAGTATTAAGTACACATATGATATTTAGTATGACATAATTTTTTTTTTAAATATTTAATGTACATATATAAATATATAGAGAGATAAGGTGAGAGGGTCAATGGGTAAATTGTTGCCATTTTATATTTTTAATTTCGCGCATGCGTGTCGTTTGTTTTTGATTTTGTAGACGGCACAGTATATTAGGGTCAGTTGAACACCTTCTGTGGAAAAAAGATCAACATGGCGTAATTCACTCCGCCAGAAATTTGGTAACGGCATACTGTACTGTTTGACATTCGTGCCAGAAGCTCCATTTCAGAGAGTTTGGGTGTCAATCTGAGGACAGTCCAGAGTATTTGGAAAGAGTATATATATATATATATATATATCCGGTCGACATCATGGTGTTTAGAGTGATCACCAGTGATGGCGACATTATGCCTCCATTCATCTTCACACAGGGCCTCAGAGTCAACACGGAGGCCTCCATCAGGCGCCTTGAGGAGGTGGTGCTACCCTGGGTCAAGAAGTTGGCTACTGGAAGACGCTATGTCTGGCAACAGGACTCTGAAGCCATTGCATACAAACAGGAGAACCCAGTCATGGCTGTCAGACAATTTCTGCGATCACATACACCCCATAAATCTGGCCACCTAACTCCCCAGACTGAAATCCCCTTCATTATTATGTGTGAGGCAAAGTTGAGCGAGAGCCCAACAAAACTCTTTGTAATATCAAAGATGAACTGAAAGCAAGGATTATGGCAGCATTCAACGACTTAAGAAGTGAGACCGTCCAGAGGAGTTGCAGGAGATTCTGTAGTTTTTTGAAGACGTGCATGAAACGAATGACGATTTTATTGAATAAAATTACTCTTTCGTATTTCAAGATAGTTTTGTGTAATTTTGGTGAATATATCTGTTATAATGAAATGTCAGTGTTATTTTAATTTTTGCGTAATTTAGACGACAATTTAACCGTTGCACCCCTTCTCTCTCTCTGATATATATATATATATATATATATATATATATATATATATAGAGAGAGAGAGAGAGAGAGAGAGAGAGAGAGTTGAGAATATAAATTAACACAGGATAGTGCTTGTCAATTTCAAGCTTGAAAACCATCTTGATCTTAAGATCACGTTGAAGCCTGAAACTGACTGTCAGAGAGTCATCATGAAGGTTTGTTTCCTATGTTAACTCTATCTCTATCTATACACCCTGCATCTTTCATATTGTTCACTCTTACCCGATAATTCTAGTAAATTTCAAATATTTTATATATATATATATATATATATATATATATATATATATATATGTATAACATACGAAAACTGAGAAATGCTCATAAGGGAGTCCAAAATATTACAATTATAGTTATCATTCAATTAGTTTAGCCTTGAGTCTCATACCCTTTAAAGATTTTATTAATATTTCTTCTAGGTTTAACTAGGTCTGCTCTACTTTGTATTGAGCACTTTATTTAGTTATTTTGCGTACTCGTATTGTTTTTTTTTTCTTTGTGCTTTGAACTTGCATGCCAGACGATTATTTTCGTCTAACCTACATGTTCTTGATTCTTTCTTATTTTTTTATGCCTTTTTCCCCTTTGGTATTGGTTTAATCATTTGCAAATCAAGACACCGAAGGTTTTCCGAACGGGTGTAGTTTCTTATACCTATAGGATTACTACTAATACTAATAATATATAATAATAATGGTCTCTCTCGTCGGTATGAGGATCTGACAGCTTATTGATTCAGTTATGAAATTATGTGCGATAATCTTAAGTGGCATTTAAGACCCGCTAGTGATTTACGAAGGAGGCCACATATGAAGCAAGCGTGAGGATTGTGAGAGAAGATCACTGTTAGATTGGCTGACCTTTTAGATCTTGCTCTCGCTTCTTGAAGATGATTCAGACAAGCAGATTGAAAATTACTGAGTCCACTAAAACACGTTGATCTCCATTCTACCCGCTCCAATGCAAAGCGCTCAAGGGTGTTATGTGGTATATTGACTGCTAACACACACACACACACACATATATATATATATATATATATATATATATATATATATATAGGTATGGTAAAAAACTTATGTATACGTACATATAGTTGTACGTACATATATATATTTTTACTCGGGTGTTATAAAAACAGTGTTCAGTGTTATGTAACAGAGCTATTCAGTATATATTAATAAATATGCATAATATCCCACATGCGGTTCCATGAATTCTCACTGACCGTTAAGCATGGGGAAAGTCGCATTCTCTTGGAGTTGATTGAAATTGTGTCTTAAAACTTGTTCCTTATATTATTGTTGGCTGTAATATTTCAAGGAATTATTAAGAATTTCTATCGATGAAAGTCTTAAGATCGATAGACGGGAAATTACACAAAAATTATTTTATAAAATTTGAATTTCCGTCAACGCGCTATGTATCAATAGGGTTTTACTCCTTTTTTTTTTGCATAAAAAAACGTCGTTCGTGGTAATATGAATAATAGGTGCTTATTAAAGGGTGCATTGTTGGTAGCCCTGTAGGATGAAAAATAAAACCTACTAGTCGATGTTGTCAATACTAAGGATGATATGATAACGTTTTATACTTTTAGGTATCTTCTGGTCCATTGAAGCCGAAAGCTCGACTTGGGTATAATATTGCTACTTGGAGAAATATTCGGAAATATAAGTGATTGTTCAATACATAAAAAAAATAGTGTTTTTGCAGAATACTGTGATATCATTTCAAATTGGGGCTGACACTTTGAGGTAATGTGCTTGGGAAAAGAAAAGAGGATAAAAAGAAACTATTGCTGTCCAGTGATAGCGTGATGTACATAAAGCGATGCGTGTGTCCGTAAGGCGACTCGTTGGAGCCCCGTAAGGATTCACTTACTTTCAAACCGATTTTGGTATCTTGCCTTTTTCAACTTGGGCAGGAGCTAAAATTGTTTCCAAACCAGTTGGAGATCATTTCCCCTCCGTTATTGCAGAGAAGAGGGAGACAATTGCTCAGCTGGAAGAAGAAGAAATCCAATGGTTTAATTGAAACAGACAGGAAAAAACGACAATAAGTGCACATGATGCGCATGTGTACTGCATACGCATAGATAAATATACGCGTCTAGAGATAAAATGGCGATTTGGAAGACTATATATGGTTTGAATTCCTTCGGTTTCCACTAAAAACACTGAGATTTTATACACGAAAAATATGCGAGAACTTCAAAAAACACACTTATAATTTTATACATATGAACTAAGACGAGACATTCGGTTTAAATTCGGTTAAAGATAAGAAATTTCTTTTTTTTCCAGCGCTTAAAATGTTAGTGGTAAGGAGATAGAGAAGCGTGAAGGGCCGTAAACAGAATTGGTTATGAACACATTGTATATTCCAGATAAAGTGCTTAGCCCAAAGATTTTGTTCTGTTTTTGTCCTTAAGTGGCATTCTCTTAAGGAAAAAATTTTCAATTGAAAAGGATAAAAATATCTAAGGGGTTGGAATTGTGTAAATGGTTAAAAGATACTAGAAGACAGTGTACAATAGGCTGATTTTATTGAGCGATTTGTTTTTTTACGGCTTATCAACCTTTTGCGGGTTATTTCGAATCAGAAAATATTTTTAGATTGTAAGAATTTTTTGGATATAATAATGATCTACTGATACAAGTTCTACTAATTAATCCAAAGCCGGGGGTAGAAGAGCAGGATTCATACCATTCCCAAGGGTAAAAACATTATCATATAATCCTTAGTATTGACAAATGGAACTCGAACTTGGCTCTTCGATTTCTAATTCCGAGTAGTTATTCATGACACACCTCCCGCACATCCAAGCTTAACTCAAGTGATCGTACGAGAAACGGTGCTTCAATGTGATATGGTTGTAAGCCTCTTTGATTTTTGCTTAATAAACCTGAAGAACGTTTTGCCCACCTAAACTGCAATGTTTTTTTGTTGAATCAAAATAATTAATCTCTTATTTTCTGTGTCTCTATAGTGATTTTCCAAGCCTAGCTTAGATGTGGCACAAGGCCTGAAGTAGGGGGCACACAGTGAGGTTCGAACTCACTACTCAAGCATAATTGTTCTAGCAAGACAGGCTTGCTAAACATTACACCGCCTTGGCGTGTCCCGCGGTGTCTCTTTATTATACAACTGAGGTCGGGTGTATTTACGGTTAATTTGCAGTGCAACACCCGCGCTCAGTTCGCATTAAAACATTCCAGAAAGCTTACATTTATGTGTAATTGTAAATGCTCCATTCGAATCTGGCTTGATAAATTTGATAAAATCTACCGTTTTCGAATTATCGACAATGAAAGTTCGGATTCATTCGCGTCGCGGGCAGCCATTATTGGCGTTGTTTGCATTCATTCGCTGCAAAATAGCCATCACTGCAGGTATCATTGCGCAAACTGAGCCTGTGTACGTAATTAGGTTTCCGTAGTCTTCCGCGTTTAGCTTTCCGCAGCAAATGAGGCGAATAATGGCTCCCGCCAACAACGCGATTGAATCCCAAATTTCACTGTCGATAACTCTAAAACGGTAGATTTTATCAAATTTATAAGCCAGATTCGAATGTAAGTTTTCTGGAAATTTTTTAAAGCGAATTGAGCGTGGGTGTTATATTGCAAATTAACCGTATTTACTCACTTCCTCACATTGGTAAAATTTAACAGTGGTGCGTCGGTATTCCATCGAACCTACCTCTTAGGTGCAAAGAGGAAGGTACTGCCGCTGGGTTGGAATGACTTCTCCCATTTAAAATGAGGAGAACATTGATATTTACTCGTCCCCACACGGTGAGCGGATATGGCACAAAGTTGCTTTAAACTGGGGGCCCAAGCGTGTGCTAAGGACTAATACCAAAAATTGCCCAGTCCCTGCAACCCACATCGTGTTGGCGTTCATATTATATTGACCCTTCCTTTTAGGTGCAAAGAGGGGATCGCTGCCGTAGGGCTGGAATCCCCAGGACAGAGTATCCCTCATTTATTTGCTGTGCCCCGTTCAAAGACAGAAACACAATTACGAGATAAAATGCAGTTAGTCCACCCGAAAGCAAATACAATACTTTGATTACAACCCGAGGACTGGGAATTACGAGGTGTGTTGACAAACTATGCTAAACTATAATAAGGATTAATTTAACACTGATTTTATTCGAAAAATCTCTCCATTCATCTTTTCATTGTCCGAGTGTCTCAAGAAGTTGAATCATTCGAACAGTTTTACCCATCTCATTTCGACCAAGTACCGTATGGCCATCATCAGGTATCCATTGTTTGAATGATGGAGGATATATGTTACTTATTGTGTTACCTGTTATCGTTCGTTCCAGCTGAAACAGTACTTCAACTTCCTGATGTAGTATACCGAACTCACAAAGAATAAATGACAGTAACGCAACTCCTATATCCACTAGACTACCGAAAGAGATTAAATAGATAACATTAAATCTTAATATTTTATTAGTCTTTAATCAAACCTTAATAAAATAGATAAATAGATAAATGTTGATGATATTGTATATTTGTTCATCTCGCCGGAAAGTAATGATTATACACGCGCATACACAACACACACTGTTTCTCACTCTCTACTTTACGCCAGACTAAGTCAAGGTTATTAAACAGGGATCATCATCGTAGACGAATGATTAGTTAACTAGTGATTAATAATGCGTAATAAATACTCCCTTTAGTAGAGTCCCTGTACTTTTGTATCTTGTTTTGTGTTGTACTAAACAAAACTGAGTCAACTGAAAATCCTAGAAGAGATGAAATACAGCCGTTTACCTCAAAATATGAAAACAAACCACTCATTTTATAGAAGCGAGTTAAACTTTACTCAAGGTTATCGCGTGGATTTAAAAGTGCTAAGAGATGTAAAAAGGGTTCAGAGGTGACATGACAGATGGCCTAATTTTCGGATGCTTAGTCTTCGAAAATGATTTTGCTGAAAACATAATCTATTGATGTAGGACATGGATTGGTCAGGGGTGGGCGTTTTTTTTTTGTTTTTTTTTTTTTGACAGGATTACTGCACCAATCACACAAATTACGAACACTTTAAGCCGATAGACTTGGCTTAATTTCCTTCTGTCGGATTATCAGTAGTTTAATCCCACTAAACTGATTTATATAGATTAAATGTCTACCCCAACTCTCATTACAGTTTAATTAGCACACACACACACACACACATATGTGTGTGTGTGTATTTGTGCGTGCATATCCATAGATGCATATATGTGTATGTCGAGCTATACGAAACACTTAAATAAGCGTAAGCGTTTATAAAGATGAAGGCATGGAAAATTACGTGTCACGAAGACAAATCTTTTTAATGATTCATACATGTTCGACTATAAACTCAATTACTCATAATACATATAAACATTGGCAAGAACAGCAGTACACGCAGACGCACACACATACACACAAACATACACACACGCACACACATGTATATATATATATATATATATATGTGTGTGTGTGTGTGTGTGTAGCGTTAAAGAGAGGGAAAGTGACAGTACATTTATGCATAGCAAAATGCCTACGACTCGTAAATAATCTTCAGTGTTCATACACAAATATAATGTAATTCAAACAAACACAAATGCCAACATTTGTATACACCACATGACACATCTTCAAATGTCAGTTAAGATTCACTTCTGCACAAACCTTGTATCTGCATAGGCACTCACTGACTCATATTACGTAAGTATATACGGATATATTTTACTTAACTCTCGGCCTTTGCAGAGAACATGTGCCTGTAATAACCCCAAATAAACGAGTACGTTTTTTGGGGATGGACATAAACAAACCCGCATAACGACAGCCCGAATCAGAAATGTTTCAAAATCTAACCCCCACCCCCCACCCCAATCACGCGTATCTATTTGGAGAGAATTATACGAGGCCAACAGAAACATTCAGTCAGTTTTGACAAATCAATAAACACCCGTTTGTTTGGATGTATGTTTATTTCAAGCTTAGAGTGAGACGAAAAACAATTATCGAAAAACAATATGAATAAAAACAAGTAAGCCGTCATATTTTTGTTTGAACTGTTAAATTTCCAGCAGAAAGAAACAACAATTCCTGGATCTCTTCTGTACGGAATCTTTCTAAACAAGATGGGAAATTTCCAAGACAAACCTGAATCAGAAAGATTTGAATCAAATGGATCCGCACCAAACACGCCAAAACATGAAAGGATTTCAAAGCGAATGGGAGGCGATAAATTTCAATTGAGTTCAATTCAGATAGAAAAGAAACAAACTCAAGAATCAATAGCCAACAATAGAAGCGTTTCAGATGATTCGGATGTAAATGAGTTCGGGCAGACGATGAAACTAAACAGCCCGACCCATAAATGTCGAGATATAAATAACGAACTGGAACCATTTCGGTCGATTCCGAATATAGAAAACCCGAATAAATACAGCATACAAATCGACTCTAATCAGCTCGAATCTCTGGAATCCATCTTAAATAAACATACATCAAACAAAAGAAACATACGAGTTGAGGTTAACGAAATTGGGCCGTCATTGCAACGAGCTGAACCTCACCAACGGAATATACGAATTGAGGCTGACCAACTTGAAACGATACGAACCGTGTTGCAGAGCTTCAGGCCCAAGAGAGAAAATATTCGAATTGGAGTCGATAACATCGAATCACTGAAGTACATCTTGAAGAGCCTAACAGCGAAGAGACAGAACATACCAAGGGGACCTGATGTTCCTCAAATAAATGAAAGAGCGCTCAATAGACATTACATTTCGACAGATTCAGATTTTGACCCAGATGGAGCTTACTTGGACCAGTTTAATCCGAAAAAGTATGAAATGCGGGTTAAATCTGATAAAACTGAATCGTCCCAATCAAAATCTGGGGGGCAAGCAATCAACAGACGGAACATACGAATTGAGTTCGATAAAATTGATACGTTCGAAACACCAGACAGATATTATTTACCTATGGAGACGGATGTACGTGGACGAACTAGACCCACATTACATCGACAAGCATCAAGTGCCTACAGTGTTCAAAAAAACTTGGATCAAATTGAACCAGAAATGCCTACATTTTATCGAGAAAGTCTTGGTAGATTTAACACCCCAAGCAGTGTGGATCAAATAACACCAGAGGAAGCTGTATACTACAAGCAAAAACTAAGAGAACATGATATCCCGAGTGAGGTGGATCAGTTTGAACCATTGGGTTACGTTCTAAAGAGGTCGACGAAGAAGATTTACAGAGAAGTGGATCAGCTTGATTCGCGAGGGCCTGTTCTGAATGACTCACTTCACAGACAGCAAAGTGGCCCAGAGGAACTCCAACCAGTGGGATATTTGGTAAACAACACAAGACATAATCTGCAAAGAGGAACAAATCGCTTAAAATCACAGGGACCTCTCTTGTACAGAGAAATTCCTGATAAATCGTGTATCTTGAGGGAAGATGAACCCGTGGGATATCGATTGAACGATAACTGGTATAGCATGCCAAGAGAGTCAGATCAATTTGAACTCGTAAGACCAGTATTGTATCGAACATCATCTCAAAGTAATAACGTATCAAATGAACCCGACGCTGAGCCAGCTGGATATACCTTGAATAGTGTAACACCAAACAGATATTGCACACGAGTAGAGTCAGACACACGAGATTCAACCCGATACGTTTTGAACACAGAGCCACCTCATCGGCAAAACAGTTTAGGACGAGAACAGTATGGATCAACCGGTCCTTTGTACTACAGACCAATATCGAAGACACATAATATGCAAAGATACACGGAACAGCTAGAATCAGACAGGCCAATGTTATATAAGCAAACACAAAACAGACAGAGTTTCCTTGGGGAAACGGTTCAACTAGAATCGGCAGAAGCTACATCGTACAGAGACTCACGACCTCGACATCAAAAAACGGATTTAGAAAACCCTGAATCTATTAGACCTGCATTTTACCACTCAACTGAGAGCAGGTATAGTATTCCAAGGGACCTGGATGAGGACCAGTCCATAGGATACTTAAACAACCCCGCATCAAACTGGTATGAGAGTCAAGTAAGTAGAGAAGAACTGGAAGATTTGAAATCTTCCGTAATACGAGAGCCAGATGAATGCGCAACAGCTGGATCTGTATTTAGTGTGGCGAGTTCAAATAAACGCCATGCGAGCATTGAATCGGACAAATTCAAATCAAACAGACCATTGTTAAAAGCACGATCACCTAGCGAGTATAGTATAAGAGAAGAGAGCGATCTAAGTGACTCTGAATTCTCGAAACACTGCGCTTAGCAGACATGAGAAATAACCTGGATACCATAAAAATTCAAAATCGATTTGGAGATTCGAATTCGATCGACCAAACATTAAAAAACGCATAAAATTTTGTAAAATCACCCTCACAAGCAAACAAACACACACACATACACATACACACACTCATATATATATATATATATATATATATATATATATATATATATATATATATATATATATATATATATATATATATTAGTATAAAGGTTATTTTTAGCGGATGCCCTTATTTAAATACACGCTCATTTTATTTTAAACAGTATTTTATTTCGTCTACCGGTATTCATATTTGAGAAATCTTATTAAAGATAAATATGCTCTCCGGCAGTATTCGAACCGGCGTCTTCCATTGCAGGAGAATCTGCAATAAACGGGTGTCTAGTCAAATATGGGTACCCAGTAAAAATAACGTTAAACGTAAAAGAAATATATCATATTAATAAAAAAAAACCATTAATTCTTCAGTATATATATGCGTACATACATATATATATATATATATATATATATATATATATATATATATATATATATATATATATATATATATATATATATATATATATATATATATATATATATATATATATATATATATATATATATATAAAACAACTAATGGATTAATCTATGTATATATAAACAAAGCACGGATTTCCATATAATTTATATACATGTTATGGTAAGTATTTTCCGTGTATATATATATATATATATATATATATATATATATATATATATATATATATATATATATATATATATATATATATATATTAGGTTGGTGCAAAAATAATGACGTAATAATGCCGTTTTTTGACGTATTTTAACATCAAAAAACGACATTATTACGTCATTATTTTTGCTCCAACCAAATATATTATTATTATTATTATTATTATTATTATTATTATTATTATTATTATTATTAAATTTGGCTCCGTTAGCCTGTGAAATTTTGATATTTTGATCCTGTGTTGGTACAGTTTTTTTTATTTATCTCTTTTTAATCAGACATATAATCTAAATTGTTTTAAGCGAACTCTATGTCAACTTTTTGTATTTCATATGAAAATTTTTCTTTTTAAATTTTGAATAAAATAAAATAATTAAAGCTGTTTAATATTAAAAAATGCTTCTGAAAGCTTTCATAACAACTATATATAAATTAAATTTAACACAAGTTTCTTTGACAAATGTGTTGTACTGTGGCAATGCGGGCAATTCTGCTGCATGTGTTTCCAATGTGAAATCGTTTTCTTTTGGGCAAGAAATGTTTATAATCTTTTCGTGATTGCGCAAATTTTTGCCAAAGTCGTCGAAAGGGGCAAAGTCGAATGCCGTCAAAGCGACGGACATATTTTCAAGAAGATCAGATAAACCCAAATAAAATCGGGTTTCAGGATGCTTCTTAACGGAAACAGGAAACGTCCATTACCGGGTGCGGTTATAACATTGCAAAATATAGAACGAAACTAAGAGTTTTATGTCGATCTGAAACGATCTTCTACAAATCTATAATGAAGTTATCGAACAATGATAAACAATAACCTTTTATATTTAATACTCTCTCTCTCTCTCTCTCTCACACACACACACGCACATATACGTACACGGACACATACGTACACGCACACACACATATCTATATATAAAGAATTAATTTATTTTTAATCCGACATTTCCAATACTTCAAACCTTATTTTAGTGAACACTCGTGTTTGAAATAGACGTCCAGTTTTTATTTTAAACAGTGTTTATGCATCTACAACTGTGCACAGTCAAACTGTCTGGAGTGTGAATAACGTTTGAAGTAATCTATCTATCTATCTATCTATCTATCTATCTATCTATCTATCTATCTATCTATCTATCTCTGCTTGCTCGGATAATGCTTGCTTGAATGAGTATATATATATATATATATATATATATATATATATATATATATATATATATATATAAATTTCACTTGAAGACGAAAGAGAGCTTGATACTTTAATTCAATTTCATTTTAAAAATTATATTGAAATTTTTTGCTCATGTTTTTGAAACATGAGAACTCTTATGTAGCGAAGGAATCATATTTTTTTAAAAATTATATATATATATATATATATATATATATATAACATTTGAGGTTAACAAGATTTTTATTTTTATCTGTATTATAAACTCTTTTAAAACGTACTTAAAACAGACCTCACTTATATGCATAAGAAGTGAATATACAAATTATATATATATATATATATATATATATATATATATATATATATATATATACAAGAGATCGTATATTGAAATGTGTATAAAAAGAATCACGTAAAAATCCAGTTTGGTCGTTGTAAATAAGGTTAACATTAAGTGACTTGAAAGTTGTTCCATCAGAATTAACCAAACTCATTCTCATAAAAGAGCTAAAAACACAATTCTTGATAACGATTAAAATAATAGTCGAATTGAACTCGGATTGAAAAAAAATCACCTTTGAAGGTTTAACAATTTTAATTCTGACATCAAACAACTTAGTCAGAAGTTGTAAATATTTAATAAAATCTTTAACAGACAGACCTTTTCAGTATTGTTTAACAAAAACCTGTTTAAAAGAATTCTTTCAGTTGAAATACACCTGAAGACAAATCCCTGTTGATAAAACCAAAATATTATAGAGGAATCCATGAAAGACACAAAATTCTAGAGGCTGTTATAATAAAAAAAAGAATGAAGCCACATTAAATTAAAAAAAAAGATATTTCTGCACATGGGATTATATAATGAAGTTTGTATAAGACATTTTATATGCATGCAATATACTTAATATTCATATAACAATGACAACAATGAAAAAAATTCCGTTCTTGCTTTTCCTTTTTTTATTTTACATTTGGTGTTTCTAAGAGCTGATCTCCATTTCCAATTCCAGTAATCTGAAAATATGCCAATATGTAGTCAACAAAATCTTCCCTACCACACTGACAATGCCCAGTTCTTGATTTTGATTAATATATATATATGTTTCTTTTAAGATATGTTTATGTTTATATATTCTTTTTATAGATAAAAATATTTAAGTAAATGCTCTGTCTATAATAAACAGTATAAATAACATTTACCGGCCTGAATGTCCGAGAAATTTTCATAGAAAATATTCGCCCTTCGACAGGAATCGAATATACATCCTATACGGAACCGTCATATAGCCTGACGTGCCTTTAACTGATTGAGCCACAGAGGATCGCTCGGTTTGCAAGGTCGATTTTAGTGCTTTTAAACTACAATCTTCCATGAATCTCTCCCGTATATTCATATCTGCTCAGCGCATATCCATTATGAAATGGACAAAGTCCGACAATTATTTTTCAGGCATTTATAAACATTCTGAGGACGCATATTTTCTATGAAAACTTTTCGGACATTCAGGCTGGTAAATGTTATTTAATACTGTTTATTATAAACAGAGCATTTACTTAAATATTTGTATCTATAAAAAGAATGTAGAAACATAAAACTGTCTTAAAAATAATTGTCGGATTTTGTCCATTTCCTAATATATATATATATATATATATATATGTGTGTGTGTGTGTATGTATGTAATTTTATATATATATTGTTTACATATTATATATGCGCGGTACTTATTGGAAATTCTCAATATCAGTGATAGATCAATCATATTTAGTTGCGTTGATGTGAGCCTGTGACATTGAGTTTCACGCTCTTTGATGATAACAAAGGACGTGAAAGCCAGGATATATATATATATATGAGCAAGGTTTGTTTCATTAGATATTATATATATATGTATGTATGCATATATATATATATATATATATATATATATATATATATATATATATATATATATATATATATCACGGATCTGCCCTAAATAGCCAAAGTGTTTTACCCATGTAATGGAACTAAATAACCTTCCACTAAGAATGAAAATATTTCTACTATCGCACAACACAGGAAACAAATCAAATACATAGATAATCCATTTTACCACGTAAATTAAACCGTTCTCCAAACAGGTTCAAATAGTATCCGAAAGCCTTCGTGACTATAAACACTATGAGCTTACGGCCAAATTCTGTTGAAATATCTTTTCCCGTACGAAATTAAGCAATGTCGAGCCTGGACAGTACCTAATCTGTACGTTTAAGTGTAAAAAAAAAAAAAGAATGCACGGGCTGGGTTGTTTATTTTTTTTTTTTGAGATATCCTTATTCCGACCAACCATTTTATTTCATATTCCAGAAATTTCTTCCTACTCTTTAATTTAGGCTGTGAGGTTTTCTCGGACAAAGCGTTTCATTCATTTGAATTTTTTATACTCAAGGTCATTCGTATAAAGATTTTTCTCCTAAAAGGTATAATCTCAAACGTACATTCAACTGCACATCTTGAAGATATATTATATCTTAACCCAACCCCACCCGCTAAAAAAAAAAATTCTGTAACAATATATTTCAACAGAAAATTAACTTATACGTCTTCTTTGCTAGCAAACACACATGCACACGCGAATACTCAACCGCGCATCACTTAATTTCGTTGCTTGCATTTTATTTTAAGTAAAGGCCTAACAAGTATTTATCCTCTTATCGTATCCTGTTCTTTTATCAATCACCGCAAATCGATTCTGTCAACGCCGAACTTAGAACAGCTTTTTCCTTTCATTTCTAAGTCGGTATTCTCTTTCTTCGCATCCTAACTTAGCGAAAACAGTTCTCATCCTCACAGCAATAACGTATTTTCTCCCGCCTGGAATCGCTAAAAAAACAAAAACAAAAAACAAAACTGAATTAAATTAAAAGCGGTTTGTTATCAAGTTTATTTGCAATAATTACAAACAGTGACGTTTTTATTTTTAAACTTCTCCTATTTGTTTGTTTACTTTGGTTGGATTGTGAAAAGGGAATCGGTGATGTTTGTACCCTCTCGTATATATATATATATATATATATATATATATATATATATATATATATATATATATATATGATTTGCATATTCTTTATGAAGAAAAATATGGAAAAACAAAAATCCGAATATGCAAGTATACTGTTTTAATGTTGTTTTAATGTCATCAGCATACTTGCATATTTGGATTTTGTTTTTCTATATTTTTCTTCATGCTGTCGGATCTATATCCACATATTTGCTTACATATTCTTTATATATATATTCTTTGTATGCTATTTGTATATTCTTTACATATATTACTTGTATTTTCTTTACTTACGTAAATATGAAAGCTTTATTTAGACAAAAGATAAAGTGAAAGAGAGACAAAAATTATAAATTATGCATGGAGGAAAAACTGCAAATTATAGAATTTAAGAACGTTAGTATTTCGATAAACAAAATGGAGGAAATCCTTTCGAACTGAGAGAAATTAAATCATGTCAATAAACAATCTTATTACTTTTGAAAAACATGAAAAAAATCGGTTTCTGGAGTGTACATAATAAACAGTCACACCTATTTAAATGTGACAAAATATGAAACAGTTGTTAATCGGTGCATATTTTAAAATGTTACACACACACACATCTATGCATATATATATATATATATATATATATATATATATATATATATATGTATGGGGGAGCGGTTAAGTATATCCGAATATATTTTGGGAGGTGATTAACCTGAGCTGATACATCAAACAAAATAAGTGATAATCCAAAGGTCAAATGCATGATGAATGCTGGGAAGGATTGAAAAGCTTTCAAATAAGCTGTAAGTATTTTTGACTTATGCCATGTACTACGATTAAATATTACGCATTTTCTGTTTAGATAAATCCAGGTGCTTTTTGTCGATTGCTGTTTTACTTGGTGTAACTGGGAGTAGTACTTGTTTGAATGAATCGCTTGATTATCAGGAAAGAGTTGTTAGTAGACGACTAACTCTGCTTCAGAGTATGCACAACCTCTCTCTCCTTGGTTAAGCGATCTTTTTCAATAAAGTTAGTTAAAAACTAGACGCGTGTAATACTGCAACAATTTAGTTAAAAACTGAACGTCCCTAATGTTGCAACAAAAAAATAGCACACAGTTTTGGGCCACTTCAGTAATTTCTTGTGTAAGTAAATACCCACTTCATTTTGGCAGTTTGATTTCATCTCTAGATATAGTTATATGTTTTTAGATATTCTTAATTCCTGTTCTTTTATTGTTTTCTCTTTAATAGTGTTTTTTTTTTCCTGATATTATCTCACTCTCAGTAACCGCTTGCGTCTTAGTGACTTTTGTTGCCTTGTTTTGGACGAGATGATTAAAAATATGTTTTCTCCGTGAAAAAGCCAACTGCGACTAAATTGGAGTGATAAAAAATTACAAATGAAAACTAATATTTAAAAATACCGGCTTCTACCCGTGCTCAAAAAATACGATTGTGTGAAATAGGCAGCAAACAGATCCAAAAGATCTACTATACGTAGATCTTTTGAAATAGTATTTGGTAAGGGCATGTCTCTCTTGAAAATCAGAATTCATATTTCTGGCTGTTTTGTAGGT
>OZ010574.1:100869784-100884784 GCA_963932145.1 Acanthosepion lycidas | reverse complement strand
GAAAGTGTCATGATGCCATTTCTAACCTTAGGTCCCTAGGCGGGACCCGGAAAGAAATGTGTAGAACACCAGAAATCAAAGAAAAAAAAAAATAATAATAATGTGAAAATAGGCAAAAACCAGCAGATTAATATTTTTTTTATTTTTTAAGATTTTGTAGCGACGGATGAAGGCATTTGTTTTATGAATAGGCGAATGAAACACATTCTTTCAGATGGAATACAAAAATAGACATCATAATCTTAATAGTAATAATATTTATTTTTAAGGAAACATTCAGCATTCCTCGAAAGAGCAGCCAGTGCTACTAAAGTTATGCTACTCTTCACTCCTTTACTATCAGGCTTGGATTAAAGTGTAGTATCAGTTCTTCTCATCTATGACAGTGATGGTATTAGGTTGGTACAAAAATAATGACGTAATAATGTCGTTTTTCGACGTATATTTTAACGTCAAAAAACGACATTATTACGTCATTATCTTTGCACCAACCTAATAATTGTAGCCGTTTTCTTATAAGGAAAGATTCGGCAATCCTGGACAAGAGCAGCTCCTACTAGCTTCGGTTGAAATTTATAAAAATCTCTCTCCTAAAAAATTTTCATTCAACTGGGTACTGTGATACCATGATTTGCCAGACGGTGTATGCATAATTCAAAAATTGTTCCATAAATTACTGAAATTAAAATTCTATAGGATTTAAAAATTGCAACTCACCCAATGAAGAACTATAAATGTACCAAGATCTTGTCTGAGAATTGCTAAAATTGTGGAATATGAAAGTAACATTTGTACTCTTCATTATCGGTGCGCTTAGAAATGTTTTCAGTAGACTGGCAAAGAAGCCATATTTATCACAACGTTTCGGACGTTTTACGCCCCAGCCTTATTCAAGTGATTGGAATGTCAAACTGAACTGGGGTAGTTTGTTCTAGTTCCACGTGCCATGTCTAATAGATGTCAGTTATCAGTTATCTCCTTGTTAATTCCACTCTCTAAGTTCTCCACCAGGTATTGAACTCACACTCTTTGGGTCCCTGTCACTGGATCTAACTAACGCCTTTATCCACTGTGCCATGTGTCCTTGAGGACATTCCAACCACCTGAAGAAGGCCGGAGCGTACAACGGCCAAAACGCTGTGATAAATATGGCAACAAAGATGAGGCTAATAGTCCGAATAATGTAAATAGTGTACATAATACCTCATCTCAGAAATATAGACAGATACTGGCAAAGAAGGCATGTAAATCTACAGAAGAACCGAAATGAACCGAAATGGACCAGCATTATTATAGTCTATTAGATTACGAATGTGGGATTTACCAAACTTGTCTTCCAATGGACTTCCCTTAACACCACTAGGGATCGTTCTGTCCAGGACTATGAAAGAGTGAGATATAACCCCCTATCTCTCTCTCTCTCTCTCTCTCTCTATATATATATATATATATATATATATATATATATATATATATTTGTGCATTTAGGCAGCAATCCTTCTTTCATGCACATTTCATTGAATACGACAAATAAGGTGCTTCTATTTAGTTTTTTATACAATTTCTCATGCGATCTAATAATGTTTTTCTTTTCAGATGATAAATTATATAAAAACTGTCCGAATGTTCTTTTTATTCGAGCGCTTTCGGCTATACATTTAGCCATTTTCAAGGATGAAATATTTTAACTGTTAAATAAGAAATAGTTTGTTTGATGTATGTATTTATAAAACATTTTCATTTTTCAAAACACGGTCAAGATATTATGCCTATGTTCATAGTTGATATTATTAAGTGTTGGTTTTGTTTGCTTTTATTAATAAGGGTTCCATTATTTTTAGCCTCTTTTTGCATGTAGATGATGCTATTATATTTGTGTTGTCAACAAATATGTTACGAATTGTGTCCGGTGGGTCTCCATGAATATTTAAATCGGATCTAATTGAGCTATGGTCAGAAATGTCTAGAGAGAGTCTGCGGGTCAAACATGTTGTAATGTGATCTATATAATTTTTTCCGATTATTGATTGATCAGGAATACAAACCTCTAACCTTATAGTTAAAAATAATAATTCAACTCTTAGAACAAAATTGAACAGGGCAAATATTATTAACGAATTTAAATGCCCAATAGTAGCGACTGTAAGGGTTTACTACTGTCAGAAAGAGTAAGAGAAATAATCATTTTCATAGATATATATACTAAGCTTAGCTTAATACGGCCCATTGACAAGCAGAAGTAGATGAGAGCTAAGAAGATTGTACTGCGTCAATCTTCCAAGTGAAAAGGACATATTCACATTATAAATCACCATGACGAATCCTGGATATTACCTTAGTACGAACACCGGCTAATAGGTAAATTTGTATGTCGAGGTCATCATTGTTAGAGAAGAATTTGGGAATAGCAGGCAGGAGCCTGTAATTATTGTGGCTGTCTCTATAAATAATAAAAGAACGGAATTTGCGCAATTATTTCAAAATGAGTGTTATTGTTTTACGATGATTATTAAGCATGACAAAAATGTCTTTGTTCATACGACATCCTTTTTTTGTTTTTATGGGAAATTGCCAACAAAAATATTCGATGGTCGGGATGGGACACTGAGAAAATGACCATATCAAAACCAATGGTATGTTGCCAAGAGGCCTCTTAGGATAAATAAAACCCTTTTTTAAAAAGAAAAAAAAAAGAAATCATATAATGAAGGAGTGAGAAAAAAAAATGGTAGACAAATATATGAATTCATTACTCAAGCGCATGCGCTTGAGTCTTAAATTAGACGAAGGATTGGAATTCAAAGTTCATATGATTTGTTTTTAAATTTAATTTAAAAAAAAAATAATGTTTAATAATGAAACAATTCGACCTAGAATATTTACAGCCTAAATTAAAGGTCGTATAATTTCTTAAATATTTAATATTTATATATGGTTGGAATGAGGTTAACCAGCTGGATTTGCTGTCTATTTGAAACTCTAAGCTATACATGCGCGCGAATGCACACACACACACACACTGTTTCCTACATTAGGAGTAAGAGACAATAGTTAACGAGGTCAGTCCGGTTGAACGTTATTAATGAGTAATGATTTCAATCCTCTTTGGGTACCTTCACACAAAATAACCCAAAATGTAAAATCAACCATTTGTAGAACAAGGGATTATTTGTAAAGAGTTCGATCCCTACCAGAATCACATAAAATTCCAATTAGTCAATATCCACCCTTACACACATAAACACATATTTGATAGACAATAGCCCTTGCTGTAAATTAAGGCCTAGGATATGTTCATTACTCATATAGGGAATTCGATTTCGGTTGCTGGGGAAATGTGATCGGGAACCAGTTTATGCACATAAAATACCTTCTTTCTCCATCACTATACATATGTCTCTTAAATGTAATTTCACCACTTCTAATATATGTACTGAGTTCGATTCTAACTGGCGGACCCAATATTTTTCTCTGGAATGTTTGAGATGAAGAATTATCATTATTATGTTTTAATTGGTATATTCACAACCTTTGGGTCGTTATACGTTTAGGTATTCGTACACGGTAATCCTTTGAGAAATTCTCCCTAAATCCCTTATAAGAATCTACGGGGTTAAGATATACGTTTAGGCGAATGCACAGTCTCATGATATTTTTTTTCAAGTAAATACAGTTCAGTTTTCAATGAATGTTCACGTGCTGTGTATTTGTGCCATGCCAAAATCAGCTTAATATATATTTATTGGCCATCACGAATATGTCTCAACTCATAAATGTTTTAGTGCTTGAGGTCTTCGTCATCAAAATTTCTTAATGAATTGACGTTTATTTTTTTATATTTTTAACCTACAAACAGCCATCAAAAACATTTCCAAATATTCACAGAAATCAGTTTCACTGTATCGTGAATATTGAACAACTCTTACATACACCCATTATGAAATATTCGGTTAGCGAGAAAGATTTCGACCATTAGAGAATTTCGTCGAAGTTCAAAGCGTAGAAGGTTTTCGATCCAGGGTGTATAGAGGAGACAGTACTCGGGCTTCTCTATCATCGCTGTCAATGGCAAGCACTTATTCTCACTGAAAAAGAAGTGGTTTCATCTGAGGTAGTTGAGAACGTGTATCTTATATGATTTGTTAATAGCCGCTGTTTCAGTCAAAACAAAGAATCGAAACAGACTGTCTTGTTCTTGACGAGATAAGAATTCAAAACCAGGAAAGGATTTAAAAAAAAAATAATGGAATTAAGATAAACTATTCAGATAGTTAGTATACTGATCTTTCAAGAAACTAATTTAACAAGGCTCTTTCTTGAGTCAGACAATTATGGACCTCATTTCAGTATATCTTGGAATGCTATTCTCATGCCATTCCAAGATATACTGAAATGAGGTGCATGGGTCAAAAATGGTTGACAGCTGCTGAATTAGGCATTAAATTAAAGAATTCCTTTTCTATGACAACCTGTGAATGATTCAGCAAGTTCTAACGGTTAAGTGGATCAGTCTATGCTTGAATCTGATCAGAGTGACGTAGAAACAAGTTTTTTTGTCGAGAAGCCGAGAAATAGTTTAATTGTAGTCATTCCCTATCCCGAAGAATTTGGTTGGATAATCAACAAAGGCCGTAAGGGATTAGATAGAAAATGGTAAGACATAAGCAAAGAATGTGAGAACAGGAGCACAAGATAACGGATACTATTAATTCTCGAAAGCCGTCGACCTAGATAAGAAAATGAAGTTCTTACAGCTCCTCTGCTACGTTACACATTGGTTGCAAAATCTTTTTTTATAGACTCCTTACAACGGACTTTTAACGCTACTTTGTAAGGTTGCAAATACGCTGCATTGTAAAGTTATATTAATAGAAAATGGATCATGAATTCCAGGAAGATATCAGAATGTGCTTTCGTCATTGTGGTGAACATTCCTTCTCCCCAACCCACTGCCTATCGTCAAAAATGGACTATGACTGTTTATAAATAGTTTTGTTGTATTGGGTTGGTGCAAAAATAATGACGTAATAATGTCGTTTTTTTTAGGTATTTTTAACGTCACAAAACGACATTATTACGACATTATTTTTGCACGAACCTAATACTAACTATTCTGTTGATTGGAATAAAGCCTAGTTTGGGTTACTCTGTTCCGTGTCTTTCATTACATTTATAAATTTATGGTTCCCAATTAAAAAAAAGAAATATGAAAATACATCTTATACTTTCCATACCCACTATTAAATGAAGAAAAATATTCCGATGTTATCATTAACTTGAGTTTGATTTTTTTCTGCTACAGCAATTTGCAACTTTGCCATAACACTGTGACAACATTGCGGATGAGCAGTCAATTTGGTGCAAAAAATGGAGGTTAATTGCAACGTCGCAGTAACTTCACCATAATGTCACATATATTTCATCAAAAATGTAACGTATCTGCAAAGTTGCAATAACATTTCGTGTTAGTTTCTATGGCTTTAGTTAGAATTAAATGTGTTACTAGTAAGATGTTATAATCTACGTGTTTTGTATATATAAAAGGCGAGATAAAAAAAAAAAAAGACAACACTCTGTTTTAAAATGCAAAATTGAAAATTATTTTAATTCCAATATAAATTTCGTTTTTAGTCTATAAAATTTAGAAATGGTGTTTAAATTAACTTGCTTAAGGAGGTCTTACGCAAAATGTTGGACATTTTGAAGCAAAAACTACCTAAGGTCGACTTTCAGCTGGCTTCTTCGTAGACAAAGCTTTGGATAAATATACAGCAATCATACAGAGATTACTACTCATAAAACGTAAAAACAAAAGTCCGTACAACACCCAGTCCTCGCATGCTGTTGAAAACCCTTTAGCTGTATGTTATTTTAAAATTTTATTTTTCCAATCATTTTACCCCAAGCAAGGTGGGAAGGCCACTAGTACACAGGGGGTTACGGAGAGTGAAAGTGAGAGAAAAGACTGGGTATAGTGATGGAGGGGATTGAGGAAAGGATAAAAGATGAACGGGGTTCAAAACAATAGAAGATAGCGACTTAGGTTGCATTAAATTTGTTTTAGTTATCAGGGACGCAAGTAAGCGGAAGGGAGTTCCTCTGTCGAGAAGTGCAAGAAAAGAAACTATTGGAGTAGAAGTGGCGGTTGCATTTAACTATTTCAACAGTAAAATGGTGGGACCTAGATGCCAATCTAATAGCAGACTTAAATTTATGTAGGCGGATCACAAGGGAAAAAGCTCGTCAGAGCAGTTGACCAGAACATATTTGTAGAAAAGACAGAGGGAAGCCACATCAGGTATGTGAGAAAGTCACTGGAGTCAGGATCGATTACATTGAAGATCCTACTTTGGATTTTGTCAAGAACCACGAGATGAACAGCAGGGGCACCAGACCAGATATGACAACAGTATTCAATGTACAGACGAATGGTAGATTTGTAAATTTGACGAATGGTAGATGGTCTCTGACGAGAAAAAAACCTTCTGACATGACACAGTAAAGCAACTTTCCTTACAGTAGATGCAGCTATTGATTCAATGTAGTTGTTCCACTTCAAGTCAGTTGAAAACTTAGGCCAAGAAGGCCGAGTGAAACGCTCTTGGAGTCGAACATCAGCCATGCTGATGGCGGGCAGGGAAGTTTCAATAAGAAGTTTAGTTTTGGAGGAAATAAGTCTACAGGCCATTTTTAACCCAATTAACCACTTATTGGAGGTCGTTTTCAAGAGCATCGGCCAGGTTAAGTTAAGATCAGAAGCAGCGAAGGGCCTAGGATAGAGCTTTTGGGGACACTCGCGTTTGTGTGAAAGGATCTGGAATCAAGACCGTTCAGAGCGGCCTTCATTTCATGATTTGATAGGAAGGATTAGTTTAAATCAAACAATCATCCTGTAATACCATAGCCTTGAAGCTTACATAGAAGACCAGCATGCCAAACCCTATCAAATGCTTTTGAGATATCTGGAGCCACAGATCAAGAGCTTGGTATACACATTCAGTGATGGCTGTAATCACATCAGCGGTAGACCTGGCAAAAAGGAAACCATATTGTTTGTCAGAGGGTAGATCGTGAGATGCCAAATGCTTAAGCACTTCAGCCTTGAGTAAAGCCTTGAGTGTTTTGCTGAAAAGCGATGGTAGAGTAAGAGAGTGATAGAGGTGTCAAAAGCTTCTCCAGAGTTCTGAAAACAGGAGCTACAGAGAAGAATTTTCAACAAGGTGGAAAGCAGCGAGCAATAGTTGTAGAGTTTAGAGAGAACTGGAACCAGCTCGGGAGCACATTTCTTTAGGACGATGGCTCATATCCCGTCACCTCCATTTGCCTTATAGAAATGGTGTCCTAAACCAGTGACGGGGTTATGCGCATATCACTCAGTATAGTCTCAGTTCTAGAGAGAAATCAGGTGTGGGTATTCCAGATGAGAAGAATGTTGGTTTGGAAGAGAATTTCCGAGCAAAGCATCCTACCTTATTTGTTGTAGATGGCAGGACTTCGAACTGATTGAATAGAGGAGAGATTAGGTATTGTTGTTGTTAAGCACACTTTTGCAAAGCCGCCAATAATATCTCATATCTCAATAGTTTAGTATTTCTCTACCCTTCCTATTTAAGATGGGCCGCTACGCTCAGAAAAGAATAGTCAATCAATTTTCTTTGCCTTTCAGAAAGTGGACGGTCATCGTTTTGCACATGGTGTCTTTTGTTGCTCTTCGTCCATTATCCAGACACCTTGGGACGCAAGCAGAAAAAATCTGTTTAGATATTCCAAAATTCGGGATAACTGAATACCTAAATTATCGAAAAAGAATGAAGAAAAACATAATTTTCTGAAACATTTATGTCGTCAAATAACATTTTCAAACGCGTTGTTTAAGCTTTCATCCACTTTATTTTTAAGTCTGCTTCCGACTGGCATTGCATTTTTCAACAGCTAACAAATGAAACTGGATTAAAACAAATGTATTTGTAAGCTTAGCTTCATTCTCTTGATTTTTGTGACACGAACGACTGATGATGTACAGTCTGACGATTAAAGCAGTAAAATCTCAGCATACACTGTTAATTTTATAGCTTATCAACCTTTTGCAGGTTATTTACAGCCAGAAAATATTTTCAGATTGTATGAATTTTTTGGTGATGACAATGATATACTGATACAAGTCTTACTAATTAACCCATAGCTGGGGGAAGAAAAGGTGAATTCATATCTTTCCCAAGTTTATTTGCATAGGAGTGAATATCATAAACATGAAAGGAATTGGAACTCTGCAATTTCTCATTCCAAGTTGTTATCAGATTTAGTAAATTCAGAACAACTGAATTTTCCCTACCCCACTTCACAATCCCAAGGAAGTTGTGGCGACAAGATTATTATGCTTACCAAAATTCTACAAGTTGAAGAAATCTTTAACAAAAACAAGCTGCTAACTCTACTCTAAACCTTCTCAATGCCTCAAGAAATAAAGCAGAGCAATTGTAACGATTGACAGCTTGGTATTAAACGAAGTTTTTACAACAGTGCTTATTTTTTCTGAAATTTATCTGCTTTACATGAAACTCTCTAGATCAACAAAGCTACAGTCCACTAGAAAAACACATCCTAGCAGGTACACAACATTAAACCACTAGACGACTACATTCAGAGACAGGTGAAAATAGTGAATGGACAAAAACACTTGTGCCCGCAACATCTTGCACTACAATTAGCATTTTAGCACCACAACCAATTGGTGTACAGTCTGGTGCTTAGTTAAAGTAGTAAATATCTTCATAGAATTTTGATTTCTATTCCCACACTGTATCGATCTATAAATGATTTATCCAATATTGAGTACTCTTCCTTCATACATGTAACTAATTTAACAAAATAAATGGTGGCTATCGGCTCATTAAACGAACATGACCGTCATAGATATTTTATTTGTTATTGTCATGAGACCGGCAGTGAATTTTGAAACCAGCAAGTGACTTACAAAACCAAATTTGTGCAAATGATTTTCAAAACTTGATTTAAATATGTTCCCTATGCTGGCTAACTCCTGTTTATTATTTTCAAGTGATATCTTCATTTGATAGCTACCAACCTCAACTGATCTAACCAATCACAGAATATAGATCATTGAAAAATCTCAACTAGAAAAACCCATTTGATATATTCAGTCATTCACAGTAACTTTTCAATAAACTGCACGGTTTTGTTTAGTAGATTATCTACATTTTCACCTTAACATAAGAAAAGATAATATGCTGGAAATTAAATTTATTTTCAATGTTAGCATCAATAAGCAAAAAAGGTTAATATTTTTTTCTAAAGATAACATTTGTCATGACACCATGAAAAGGTAATCTTTTTGAATGAAATTAAAAGTAAACAGCCCGATTGCTATTTAAAAGCAAACACCAGGCCAAAATTTTGGAGTAGTAAAATACAAAAATACAATAACCACTAAAGAAAGCTTATAATCAACAAATAAAACTGAGAAAAATGCACCTCCTGACACACCCTATCCATAGAGTACTTCCTCAATTATGGACAAGTTTGGGGTAGGCGTTAAAAATATGTTCAAATAATTCAAAATTCCGGATAATTGAATATCTAAATTATCGAAAAAGAATGACGAAAAAAAACATTTTCTCAAAGAAATGTTATGTTTATAATCATCAAAAAACATTTTTAAACGCTTTATTCAAGGTTTGTCCAGTTTTTGTTCTTTTTATGAAAAAAAATGTGTCAATTTGTGTCTGTTTCTAACTGGCCTCACATTTTTCCCAATTTTTTTTCCCAAAACTGGATGAAAGTAAACGTATTCGTAAGGGTAGCTTCTAATTAAAAGCACAACCAACTTGAAAATTAGTCAAACATAATCATTATGCTTCTGTATTTCAAATAGTCTACTGGAGCTGTTGAACTTCAACGTGAACAATAGCCTTGTCGTCATCAGCCTCCTCTTTAACATTTTCCAGCGCGATTATAAGTTCAACAATACACTGGACACTTAGGTGTTCATACCTAGGCATATCGGCAGTGAAACAATTATTTTAAAAATTCCTGCTTAACTTATCAACGTTTTTACCAAACGTTAAGTATCGCTTTGTAAATTCTCAAAATGCTTGTATCTGATGAAATATTAGAATGGGTCTAGTTGGTTGCGTGGGAAAATGTTCAAATGTTTTCAGTTTTTCACTTCATTTAGAGTCCGAATAATCAGTGTACGAAAAATTGAGATATGGATAATTGAGGAAGTATTCTAGTGTTTTCCCCTTTACTGTTCCTCTTACACCCCGTGATTCATATTCCGTCATCCATAACTCAGATTGCTCGCTGCTTTCACTTGCCTTCAACAACTCTTGTGAGTGTTAAATTCTCTAGGCCCTCTTTTCTCATTATAGGTTCCATAAAGTTTAGCTGGCACTTTCTGATTTCTAGCATCATTTTCCTTTGAGTTTCTATCATCATTAAAACACCGTCGCTTCTTAACAATGTTGTCGATGGTATTTCTAGCATTCATTTATTGAACCACATCTCTGTTGTTTCAAGTCTATACTGACCTTTGATAAAAGGCCAGAGAAGGCATACTTTGACCATAAGCAGAATGCATAGATACTACATTTTAATTCTAGGTAGAGTGCACAAATACTACACTGATCATAGATAGAAGTGATGGAAGCTAATACATTTGAACATACGTTGGTCGCACACGTACTACACTGATTCTAGGAAGACATGCAGAGAAGTCATATTTGAAATTATACAGTGTACACAGGTACTAAAATGATCCTACATAAAAATGAAGGAAAACAATAGTTTGAACAGAGTTAGAGTGCAAAAATAATGCACTGATACTATGAAGGAGTTCAGGAAAGCTATATTTGAAACTAAGCTGAGCGCTCAGTTACTAGACTGATCCTAGATAGAGATGCAGGGAAGTCATGCTTTGATCATAGGTAGAAGTACAGGAAGCCATACTTGGAGCCTAGGCAGAGTGCATGGATTCTACACGTATCCTAGGTAGAAGGGCCCGGAGGTAGCAATTGGTTTCTGGGTACAGGGCATAGATACTACAGTGATATCAGGCAGAAATATTAGGTTGGTGCAAAAATAATGACGTAATAATGTCGTTTTTTGGCATTAAAAAATACGTCAAAAAACGACATGATTACGTCATTATTTTTGCACCAACCTAATATTAATCAATACGTAAAATATTAGGCCATTTTTGCGAGCACTATCTACAAAAATAATCCTTTCAGAGAGCATAACTATTGCCACACCTAGTATACCCTTAGACATGGGGGCGAAATGCAGCATGCAACCATTTGTCTCTTTACAATTAAAAACGGACGCTAATACACGCAGTTCCCCGGTATAGACTGCCTATATCAAGGCATATTTTGACAAGCCAATATCTTTGTAAGATGAAAGGCGATGCTTGTAGGGACATATTTACTACACGCCGACGAATCAACTTGCGATACACATTCGATTTGTTTCAAGGGAGGGGAAGTTTAATAAGTTTTAGAACAGTAAATCTCAATGCAAATGATCTTATTGTAAAATCTGTTAATATCGCTGCCTGGGTGTAATGACATGGTTTGGCTTTTTAACAGCAAAATAAGCACATCTTTCTATTTCTCAGCGTTGTTCCTTCCTCTTCAAATGATATCAACATGTTAACTGCTATCTTGGCATATGCAGACCATTACATAATATCATCGATACTTCTGCTGGTTACCATTAGAAAATGATGTAAAAGTCTACACATGCTTTATTTTGGCAACTAAATTTAATATTCATTGAACTATAAAGAATGACGCTAATGATCGTCCTCTGCACGGGCTTTGGTTCTTTCGCCATAATTGACTGCTTAACAAATCAAAAAGGGAAATGAAACCGTATCCTATGCACACATGCCAAAAGTCTTTTTTGTTGAATGGATAAACCTCATCCACTCATCCATACAAACCTGGACAAAATAAACTATGAAATCTTCACAAATATCCTTAAATGTCTATAATTGGTAACAGAAGCCATTGGTTTATGCCAATGGCTTCCCATACTTAATACTTCTCAAATTCACTCTCGTGTGGTCATGTGTGACGTCATGAGATGCGGTGCGATTTTCGCTTCCAGCGTCTTATATGCACGTGTTTATCGTTGCTTGGAAATCATCCATGTAAACAGAAACAGACTATCATCACATTCTTCTCCGTGTATTGCTTAATATATTGTACTGTAATTGCCATCTTTGATAATGGCTTAGGTAAGCCGAAAGCTTAGATTGAATTAAAAAATATGTATCAATATTGTGATTTTCTTTCTTCATTTAATGATAATGTTATTAAGCTTATCAGATGTTATGAAAAGAATTTACATAAAATAAATAGACAACACTTGTCTATATTATTAAATGAAACATATATATATATATATATATATATATATATATATATAAATATATATATAAGGCTCAAATAAGACCTACAAATTCAAAAAGCTATATATATATATATATATATATATATATATATATATATATATATCCTAAGCAACCAATAATAAAGAAAGAGTTAAAAAATTTAAAAAGCAACAAAACTCTACAATAGGTACCGCAAATCGGACCCCGAATTATTTCTACGCAATAGCCCTTATAATAATTTGAAATATAACCATATCACCTTCCCAATAACAGTTAAGATAATATAATACAATAAACCCGAAATACATGAACTTCTACCCATAATGCCCCATTTTTAGCGTATGCAATTTGCTGTAGGGATCCGTCTCTGAGCTGATAGTATCACGACTACGACTCGCTGTGACCAACTTGGACAAACCATGACCAGCTAAAACTAGCTTAGACCAGCGGCCCAAGTGTAAACACTCGGGTCCCCAGGTTAAAAAAATGTCGTTGCAGCACAACCTGACTCAGTGGGGTCAAGTAAATCTCTACAAATAGTCAAACCACCACATGACACACACGCCCTGAAAATTGCATTCAAGCATGAAATGTATTGTCGCCACTCGTTGTTGACATCGGTGTCTCTTTCTTTTATATTTACATACTCTCTATCTCTTTTATATTTACATAATCTCTACCTCTGATATTGATTACTTTACCCCATAAATATAGTATCCATTGGGTATGATATATTTTGGATAATATCTCGTATATATCAACAATTAATCTGTCAAGGGAGTGTAATATTTCTGCGTGTTTGTCTTTCGTAGTATCTTTTTTTGCATGAAGGTCTGTGACATGCAAACAGTTTTATATCTTTGCAGAATACGTTCAATTATTTATTTGTCTGCACTGGCAAAACTGCAAGCATGTAGCAATAGTGCTTGAGTGCAAAGCTGATTATTATGAAGAGAAAATGGTTTACTTTTCCTGCATAACACAAATCAATAGGCAAAAGATGGGGGTACATGACGTGTGATTCGGGCCACAGATTACGATTGTTTCGACCCGAAATAGTAAAGGGTGGGAAAAATTCGCACACACTTTCTGTGATTTTACTCAATAGGCGTGAGGGGCTTGTTATTTACCAAGATTAAATTAATTTGACCTTAGGTCATCATTAAAAGAGCATCCAATGAAAATCGAACGGAAAAATCTGATGAAAGTCGAACTCACTAGTTATAATCTCTAATCAAAGCGTTCAAATGGGACGAAAAGATTGCGTTTATTTCTAGACCGGATTCAGCGCACAGAGTAACTTGTTTAATGGTTATCCCTCTGCATATTTTTTAAAAAAAAACGTGAAGGTTGCTGATATTTTATTTATACGTGCTTTTTTAGTATTTAATGCAAGAAATGAAATGTATACTGCTGAAATACATGTGGTAGATGGCGTCAACTTTAAGTGACTTAAATCTGCAAAAAAGCAGCTAAATTTGGCATACACATGTTAATAAACAGACTGATAACTCGCAATTCTTGATAATGACTGTAATGACATTTGAAAGTTCTTGAATGTAAAAAAAAAAAAAAAAAATGAACTATGGAAAGTTTACCATTTTTAATTCTGTCATAAAACAGCTTGTCATAAAATAGTTGGAATTTAGAAAAGCTATAAAAAAAATAGGACAGACCTTGTTTGTAAAACCATGCTAAATATGCCTCATACATACAAACATACATATATTAATCATTTCGCCCCAAGCAAAGCGATAATCCCAGTAAGACGCAAACGTTTACTGAGAGGGAAAGAGAATGAAAAGATTTTAGAGAAGAGAAAGGTCAATAAAATAAAAGTTTCAGGAAGACAGGAAAATGGTGATGGACATTGCATTTACATTTTTAAAGATTATAGGTGACAGGGAACAAGAAATAGGAAGAGAGTTCCAAATGTGAGAAGTACAAGAAAAGAAACTATTAGAATAGAACTTGAGCTTATATCTAACTATTTGAACGCTAAAATGAGGACACCTATAGGTGTACTATATATATGCACACACACACACATATATATATATATAAATAAATATAAATATATAGTCATCCACAGACAGACGGTTTTGCTGTATCACAGCTCCTCAGTGCGGTTAGACGTCCGATTGCTTCAAGCCGGGATCGAAACCCGACTGATTTAACATCAGTCAGATATCTTACCATAGGCCATCGTCGCACGGCGGAAAGAAAGGGAATTTTAACGTTTTTCTTTATACGAAATACGCCAGCGGATGGAAGAACTTAATTCATATATATATATATATATATATATATATATATATATATATATATATATATATATATATATATATATATATATATATATATATATATATATATATATATATATATATATATATATATATATATATAAAACCCATAAAGGCTGATATGCCGCTAAACAAAAAACAACCAACCAATCGATAATACTGAAATACTAATGCAGATACTAATATTTGCCACGTACAGCGTAACCTTGGTTTAGTAAGTATTCCATTCGTAGCTCGCCAAACATGTGTTTTTCAAATACCTGACTCACTGGAACA
>OZ010574.1:100864784-100867284 GCA_963932145.1 Acanthosepion lycidas | reverse complement strand
GTGCAAAAATAATGTCGTTTTCTCAC
Organism: Acanthosepion lycidas; assembly: GCA_963932145.1. Taxonomy (NCBI): domain Eukaryota; kingdom Metazoa; phylum Mollusca; class Cephalopoda; order Sepiida; family Sepiidae; genus Acanthosepion; species Acanthosepion lycidas. The sequence continues at coordinate 100,867,258 of OZ010574.1, read as the reverse complement.
ATAGTAACATGAGTGAGAAAACGACATTATTTTTGCACCAACCTAGTATTATAATTTTTATTATTATTATTATTAATCTTCTTCTTCTTCTTCTTCTACTTATTATTATTATTATTATTATTATTATTATTATTATTATTATTATTATTATTATTAATCTTCTTCTTCTGCTTCTACTTATTATTATTGTTATTATTATTATTAATCTTCTTCTTCTTCTGCTTCTTCTTCTTCTTCTGCTTCTTCTTCTTATTATTATTAATCTTCTTATTATTATTCTTAGTCTTGTTATTATTATTATTATTATTATTATTAATAATCTTCTTCTTCTTCTACTTATTATTATTATTATTATTATTAATCTTCTTCTTCTGCTTCTTCTTCTTCTTATTATTATTATTATTAATCTTCTTATTCTTCTTCTTCTTCTTCTTATTATTATTATTAGTAGTAGTAGTAGTATTCTTATTCTTATTATTATTGTTATTAATCTTCTTCTTCTTCTTATTATTATTATTAATCTTCTTCTTATTATTATTATTATTAATCTTCTTCTTCTTCTTCTTCTTCTTCTTCTTATTATTATTATTATTAATCTTCTACTTATTATTATTATTAATCTTCTTCTTCTTATTATTATTATTATTAATATTCTTCTTCTTCTTCTTCTTATTATTATTATTATTATTATTATTAATCTTCTACTTATTATTATTAGTCTTCTTCTTCTTCTACTTATTATTATTAATCTTCTTCTTCTTCTTCTTCTTATTATTATTATTATTAATCTTCTTCTTATTATTATTATTCTTATTATTATTAGTCTTCTTCTTTTTCTTCTTCTTATTATTATTAATCTTCTTATTATTATTATTATTCTTCTTATTATTAGTAATTTTCTTCTTCTTATTATTATTATTAATCTTCTTCTTCTTCTCATTATTATTATTATTATTATTATTATTATTATTAGTCTTATTATTATTATTATTATTAATCTTCTTATTATTATCATCATTATTATTATTATTATTAATCTTATTATTATTATTATTATTATTAATCTTCTTCTTCTTATTATTATTATTATTAATCTTCTTCTCCTCCTTCTTCTTCTTCTTCTTCTTATTATTATTATTATAGGATGTGGAGGATCTTATTGAAGAAATGTCTTGCTATTCCAAATTGAATATGTGTCTATTTTAATAATTCTTATGATATGTAGATGCCACAATGTTGACAGAAGGCACAAGACTACAAGGAACTCCTACAGAAATTAGTGATGGAAAGCGATAAGAAAGGACTAAACCTCAATTGCTAGAAGACATAATGCATGGTTGTTAGTATAAAGAAGTGTCAAATATACAAATAACGATTTGGAGACACTAAAATCAAACAAGGTCAAGAATTTAAATATTTTTACAGAGGTCGGAAATCTGAAGGCGCTTTGGGATAGCGAAAGATGCCTTTCAAATGCTAAGCAAATTATAAAGGAACAGAAAAAAATCGTTAGAAACAAAGAAAAGTTACTGAACTGTTATGCAATTTCAGTTCTCCTATATGGTAGTTAACGGTGGAAAATTTTCTCACGGATGAAGAAGATACTTCAAAAAGAAATGCGGTTATACAGAAGAGTGCTGAGAATAACATGGACTAAGCCACGACAAAGATCGAGAGACAATGGCAATAAAAAGAACACTTATGCTTAACATCGGGAGGAGACAGTTAAAATTTCTGGGGCACATAATGAAGAAAGAGGGCTTGGAAAATTTGATACACACAGGACAGATCGAAAATAAGCGAAACAGAGTAAAGCAAAGTTTAACCTACCGATGTGATTGAGTGGATGGATGGAAGAATAGAGAGTTGGCATCAAGTTATTAAGAGCTACAAAGGACAAGAAATTGTGGAGAGCCATGATTCCCAACCACATGATGTGACACAGCATAGATAATTATTTACTGTATCTCCAGTAGTATCCATTTTAGTTTTTGACAGCCTTTTCGTTTTATATCAGCTTATTGGATGTAATATCACCTTTCTATCGTCTATATTTTAAATTTAAATACACGTGTTTTGTATTCTATGTCGGCAAGTAATTTATAAAACACTTACTCAATTGATACATTCTGTATAAATATAGAAATAATAAAAAGAAAATTCAACACTCACCAGGCTGTATCTAATTTTGAAAACCGTTTTCACTTCAGATCATTATTTACTGTCTAAGCAAACACTAACTCCAGCAATCAACAAATATCCTAATAATATATATAACAATTTAATTTTTATATTTAGAAAAGAAATCCTCACCTCGTGATTATGCGTAAAAAAGAACACACGATATTAATGAAGGAAGGCCAACCTTCTGACACATACATACATACATATATATATATATATATATATATATATATATATATATATATATATATATATATATATATATATGTGTGTGTGTGTGTGTGTATGTG
>OZ010574.1:100829784-100859784 GCA_963932145.1 Acanthosepion lycidas | reverse complement strand
TGTGTGCCTGTGTCTCTGTGTCTCTGTGTCTCTGTGTAAGTGTGTGTGTTCCGTTATGGATGTTTTGTTTGTGTCTGTGTTTTGTGTCAGAAATGAACGTAATATCCTTAAGAAGAATGAATAGCTTCTTCAAAAATCGTCCTTGAATGTCTTTCAATGATATATGTATATACATACGCAATATCTTATTTTGCTGGATAGAGATGTGCTAATTAGTGCTAAATTCAAAATATCAGCCAAATTCCACTCCAAAAGTAAAGCTAAAATTGAAAGAAAGATTGAACCCCTTCAGACAGTTGGATTAAATCTCTTACGAAAGACACTGGACGCAATTCTCACGAAGAGAGATCGCTAACCAAGTACCTGCATGATCCCACTCCTCATCAAATAAAGGCAGAGAATAGCTGTACACGTGGATGTCATTTCAAAATATACTTTTAAAAAAAGGAAAAAAAAAAGAAAGGAAAAAATATATATATGTATGTTGGGTTTGAATTACCTACCCTCGGGTGTATCCATTCGGTAACTACATTGGGTCGACTGGCGCGAAATTCCGTCGTTATTAACTTTGTTTTTGTTTAGTCGTTTCCGGATGATGCTTGTAACAATGTAGCCAAACCTCCATCTCCGATTGAGTACAACTATAATAACGACCAATCCAACAAGTAACAAGAGGCCGACCACGGTGACAGCCGTCGTAGTATGCTGATTCTCCTGGGTCTGACCCTTAAATGGGGGCACGCAGTATTTGTGATAAAGACGCCAACAACTAGTGTTTCGAAGTTGGTTGGCCAAAGTCTGATTAAACCAGTGAGGGATGTCGGGAGGTTTCATCCGGCAATAGGCGGGTACAGGGTTGACTTTTACCACCTCTGTCACAGCCTCGCAGGTTGATTTCATCGACATTGTTTGACGAAACCTGCCCAAGATATTCGTTTCGTTTGCTGCGCCGATTATGACAAGATCTGTTAGATTTTAATAGGTTTTTAATCCATTAATTTTTAAAGTGAGTTAATCCGATTTTAAAGGCTTTAATTTTTTTTTCTTTTTCTCTCTTTACAGATATATGTGTGTGATAGTGTGTGAGTTGCCTGTACGTATAGATGCAGATATATAGAACAGATATTTAGAGATATAGACAGATTTATCTTCCAATAATTCTAATCTTTGTGTAAATGTGTATATTTTAGTGAATGTGCCTATTTGTTTAAATGTGTGTATTTTGTCGATACCCGTTTCTTTGTTTTAATTAACGATTTTATTTATTTAAAAAAACAAAACAAAAAACAAACACTGTCCGTATGTCATTACTTATAAAAACGTAAACCGTATTCTATTAACATTTGCTGAACTTGAAAGACGATAATTTGCAAATTAAATAAAAATTAAAAAAAAAGGATAAAAAGACGGTCAGCAAGCCAAAAATGTTTTCAATGAACGAGAAACAAAAAAAAAAAAAATTATCTTATTCACTAAAAAAAAAAATAAATAAATAAATGCAGGAAAAATTAAATTTTGATAAATTAAGATTTTCTTTATCCTGTTTTCTACCCAGAAATATTTTCTTTTAAATCTACATAAAAACACAGCGCAGAGGTTTTAAAGCAATACTAATTTTACCCCCAACTAATATTGAAACACTTGTTAACATATCAGAATCTTGATAATAGGAAAATCAGAATTCTTCCAGAGAATGAACACATCTAACAACTCGACCCTCACATGTGTCCAACAAACTTTCATTGATTCGTACAATGCTGTGTTCAAACTTTTGCAGCTGATTTCAAATTTCAATATCAATAGTTCTATTCTACATTTTTAAAAATCCGTTTCTTTTGGTGGATATGCCTAGCTAATTAATCGATCTGTTGAATATGATTAGATTGTATTATTAACATTGCAGATTTACGCTTTCTAATTTACACATTTTATTATAAACGATGAGTTGACAGAGGTTTCATTATCCAAGTATTAAATCCAAGAAACGTGTGTTTACACATAATAAAGTGTTTCAAGTTGTGCCAAAGTCTTTTTTTCTTTTCTTTTTTTCTTTTCTTTTTTCTTCTTTTTTTTTTAATAACCAATTAAAATCACTAATTTACGGTGACGACAGAAGCGCTTTTTGTGAACATTGTTGGGCCTGAGATAAATGTTACTCTTATTGCTTATTGTCGGGTATTATTCTGTTGTGTAGTTCTAAAATGTATATGTGCGTTTGTGTGTGATTTTGTGGGTTTGTGTGTGATTTTCTTTTTCTTTTTTTTTTTTTCTAAAGCAATGTATGTGTTTTTTTTTTAATTATTCAAAAAAAAAAAATCAATTTTTAAAATAAAAAGAGAACTTGGAATGAACCAGAGTTTAGAAAAAATCCCCTTATCCTTATTTTTTTAGTCTTGAAATTTTATTTATTTTTTTATTACTATTTAAAATAAATTATTTTTCACAAAAAAAATAATTCTATTACATTCATTGGGTTACTAAAAAAATTGTAAATAGAAAAAATACAGCTAACAATAAAGAAGGAAAATATATTTCCAAAATTTTCTGGTAATATCCTAATAGTATTTTTTTTAACTTAAAATATATTAAATTAAATTAAAAGCCATTCGCATTAATTATACCTGTTGTATTTTCGGTGGATTTATTATTATTATTATTATTTGATAACTTTTTCTACTCTTATATACACTAGTAGTATTAGTGTAATTATTGGTTTGCTATTCAAACTTTTATTATCTTATCTGTATCAACATGATTATTTTTCCGCGCTGTGAAAACATTCATGTACAAGGCGGTCTCGTTTTGTTTACGTATGGAGTATCACTCTGCCAAAGTTTTATCTCACTCTGACAAGCCGGTCGAAAAATAAGTGTGTAATGGCCTCGTCCTGTCAGATTGCTTGATGGTGCTGACATCAAAACACAGAGGAGTGATGTTTCTGTCAACTGTAGACCGGCCTCGTCTGTTTTAATGAGTTATCGCTTGTGTACTGCTGGGATTTTAAGCGTGCATTGGCTGTTGACGCGAGAAATTGCGTCATTTCTGGACTATCCATGACAACGTACGCAACGTCATCCCTACCGATTAAACGTGTTAATTTTTTGTAACCCCCTCCTTTTGCATGTATTTGTTGTTCTGTCCCTGTTATTTTATTGTAGATAGATAATGGAGGGGAAATTATAATGGTCGACACGGTTACAATAAGAGAAAGAAAAAGTTCAAAGAAGAAAGACGAAGGTGGGCCCTTTCTTTTAAGTCTTACATACAGTTATACAGTCTTTTTTTTATAGTTTTAAAAGCCTACGTAAAATTGAGAAGTTTTCGAACGAACTCTTGTTTCTTAAACTCGTATTGTTTTTTTTTTTTTTTACTGAAACACGTAGAGCCCTAACAATTACATCGACAGCAAGAGATGTAAGTGAGGATGAGATTGATGCTTGTGTGAACGATTAAATTTTACTAATTATTTCCAACGCTGGGTACAATTGAGACTTTTTTTTCTGAAAGCACGTGTTTCGCTGTTTTTGTGAGAAAACAATGTTCGTTTTCCGCGTCCTGCGCTATTAGAAAACTAGTTGTAACTGACAAAAAAAAAAAGTCTTTTGTATTGCCGAAACATTGTATTGCTGCAAGCAAGTCGACTGAACACCAAAAATATAATAATATCTCATCCTCATTTGCCATAAAAATAAATAAAAAATAGATAGAAAGCAATCCTCGCCTGAAAAGAAACTCTTCTCTCTTAGGATGAGTCTTTCAGTTCTTACGTTCTCATAGAAAAGAATCAAGTCTAGTCTATCTATCTATCTATCTATCTATCTATCTATCTATCGATCTATCTATCTATCTATCTATCTATCTATCTATCTATCTATCCATTTACCTTAGTCTGTTTCTATTTATCTATCTATTCATCTACCACCCTACCTACCTACTTACCTACTTCAGTCTTTTTCTATCTATCTATCTATCTATCTATCTATCTATCTATCTATCTATCTATCTATCCTTTTTGTTTCACTAAAATCGATCAAATCACCCGGTTTGTAAAATTATATATCTTTTGAGCTGAATACAGTCGATTAATTTCTTGTAAATACACGTATCGATCTGTCTATATACTACCTACATCATAAAACACATTCCATAAATTGTCCACTCAAGCCACCAAGACACATGTGAACCTCCGGATATTTTTGTCGTTGTTGTTGTTAATGTTATTCTACCTATAATGCAAAATATATATTAGCTTTCCTCAATGTACGTGTGTGTGAGTTTCTTTCTGTATGCTCTCGCACGTGTATGTATGAGAGAGGCGCTTCAGGTCGTCACATAATGTTGTACATATACTGGTAAAATCCAAATATATATATATATATATATATAATTTCAAGTAATCCACTGCACTTGACTCAGGAGAAAGGTGTAGTAAATATTCCTTGTTCTTCTGACATTAACGAATTAGCCAGCCACGGACGCATATGTATTTAAGTGTGAGAGTGCGTGCGTGTGTGTGTGTGTGCGCGTGTGTGTGTGGGGGGGATGATAAACAAAGAAAAAGTAAAGCAAGCAAGCATTCGGTCGTATTTTCGCAATCGTGTTTTCTCTGTAGATTTTTTTAATCCGAATAAAAATCTTAAAGAATAGTGACGTATGTCTTATTGTAAGAGCTACTCTTGGTCAAATTTAAAGAGGTGTTAAGACACACCTATTTTTAATGCTCGCTTTCATTGTAAAAAAAAAAAAAAAAGGGTCACATAATGGAGTTTTCCTAAATAAATAAGTAAATGAATGAATAAATAACAGAAAGAGAGAAAGAACGAACGAGGGAGGGAGAGAGAGAGAGAGAGAGAGAAGAACGAAGCATTTTTTTTTGTACAGCAGGATAGAAAGAAATGTTTAAAAACTGTTTTTAAACATTTTCTTTTTCTCTTCTTAATGAAAAAGTAGGCAGTAAATCCAGAAACAATATAAAAACTATCTGAGTTTGTTCACATCTATCTACGATATCTATATTAGGACTTTTATCTTTTTCTTTACTTTGTTTACATATATATATATATATATATATAAATATATATATATATATATATGTATATATATATATATATATGTATATGTATATGTATATGTGTGTGTGTGGAGAGAGAGAGAGAGAGAGAGAGAGGAAGAGAGACAGACAGATACAGAGAGAGAGGAAGAGAGACAGACAGATACAGATAGATAGATAGAGAGAGAGAGAGTGAGAAAGGGTAAAGTAAGAAGAGAGGGTATAGAAAGGTCGACGTGTCTGACAATAATAGTAAGTAGGCTTAGCTATTATTAACTTAGATATGTATTATATATATATATATATATATATATATATATATATATATATATATATATATATATATATACATATATATATATATATATATATATATATATATATATATATATATATATATATATATAAAGAAGGAGAGGGAGATAGACGAAAGTGAGGTGGGAACGAAAAATCGGCCTATTTGCAAAGTATATGAACTTATTCAAATTCACGAATCGGGCCAAATAGTGGCTGACACACAGAGAGTGATAGACAGGCACACGCACACGCACACGCACACGAAGGGACGCGCACGCACTCACTCTCGCGCTTTCTCTTTTCCACACATGCACACACGCACGCACACACACACACACATATGCGCGCACACACGCACACACACACACGCACACATGCACACAGAACTGACGAGTTAGTACTATAACTATATCATTTCATTAGAATTCCCCGATTTCGAATCAAAACAACTCGGTCGGGAAAAGATTTTAAAAAAGAAACAACGAAAATGACGCTGTTAAACGCAAAAAGATTCATAGGGTTATTTAGGCCTAACTGAAACATTACAAATCTATGTGCGGTAATTTAGGATTTCCTATGTATATGAATAAAACGACGCTGTACGTGTGCAGTGTATATATTTATGTTTGGAGGTGTACCTTAAATGCTACTTCCAAGCATGTATATATTGCGGTGTGTGTATGTGTATGTGTACACATGTGTGTATGTGCGTGCCCGTGTATGTGCGTGCACGTGTTCGTGTGTGTACACCGTGTACAGTAGTGAGTACTTCAGCCGTGCGAGAAAGCGTATAACTCCGAGGTTTAACTGTGTGGCTCCGTCTGTCTAACAGTGGCTTCCCACGTCTCCGTTGTTGTGGTCTCCTCCCCTTCATTGTGGCCTCCGCTTTCTCGCGCGTTTTTCTTATGCATCCTATTTCACCTACCTCTTTCGTACCTCTCCTCCCACGTATCGGAGGCGGCAACCACGAAGTGCCACCGCTACTGTTGCTGTTACTCAAGGAGAACAGTTGTGGCCGTGGTGATGGTGATGCTGATGGTGATGCTGATGATGATTTGACGTGTTGATAATGAAGTGGGAGAAGGTGAAGAAAGCCACCTCCAGCTGTTGTTTCGTTGGCGTTAAGCTCCGGTGCTCTGTTAAACACATGGCGTAGTAAGAGCCAGAGTCAGATCACTGATGTTACAGACGTAGATCAGAACCGACACGCGCACACACGCACGCACACACATACACATACACACACACACACACACACACATGCTTAAGTGTACGGGCATCTACATTGAGAGAGAAAGTCAGAAAAAAGAATGGAGAGAGAAAGATAGTAAAGAAGAGCGGAGGGAGTCTTAGAAAAAGAAAGAGACAAGAATTGAATAAGACAGGAGACAGAGAGAGAAACAAAAGAGATAAATAAAAAGATAAGATAGAGAGAAAGAGAGAGATAGAGAGAGAGAGAGAGAGAGAGAGAGAGATACAATCAGACAGATAGAAAGCTGATGCATAGAAATCCATATGTATTTAAAGAACGAAGAGCCAAGAAAATTTCCTTAGGAACAAATGAGAGTACCGAACTGCTATGTATTATCAATCCTCCTGTATGACAGTGAATATTGAACAATTTCCTCTCAGACGATGAGAAATTTTTAGTCAACAAAAATTTGATTCTACAGAAGGATGCTGAGAATACCATGAACGTAGCATATTAGCAATGATGAAGTTTTAAGGAAAATGAAAAAAAAAAAAAAATTGTGCTTAGAATCAGAAAACGAAATTTCTGGGATGCATAATGAAGAAAGAAGTCTTGGAGAATTTGACACGAACATGACATTGAATACAAGAGGGATAGAGTGCGTGTAAATGGATGGAAATACAGAGACTGAGAGAGATAACAAGGAGACAAATAATGCTTAGGGCTGCAAACGACAGGAAATATTGGAGGGCCAAGATCATTAACGTTTTGAAGGGACATGGCGCTTCAATCAATAATTTCCCATCGTGTCAGAGGTCGGTGTTCGACCTAAGGAAAAGGCCAGAATTTTGAATGATCAGCTTGATCATCTCTCCTTTGGCAAAACAAAATCTTCTTTTTCACATGCCCACACACTTTTCGGCCTCATGAACGAGAGAGGAGAGAGAGGAGATGTATTGTTTTCATACGTACAAATGTACAATCATGTACTTATTCGGAAAAGTGTGTGTACCGTAGAGGCAGCGCTGGCAGAAGGTCTTGCGGAGATACGTGTATATGACTCAAGATTTGACACCGTAGAGGAGAGTGAACAGCACGGTGATTTTGCGGACTTTTAATTTGGTGCCTTTACACATATGAACACACATACGAACATACGCGCACGCATGTACATATACATATACACATACATCCTCTCATAGGGTCAAATAAAGGAATATCGACCAAAGTGACTTCGCACCTGAAAGATTAGCCATCGCCAAAATCCGAAAAGAGTTACTGATGTCGGAGGAAAAAACACATTTATCTGAGAAAGGGAAAGTTCCAAATTATAAATATTTAGGCTAATTTCGTAACAACCTTTTACGGAAAATAGAAATCAGAATACAGTTTAAATTTCAAGGGTACGTAATGAGTAAAGACGGCTTATAAAATGTAATACACATAGGGCACATTAAATGCAAGAGAGATAGTGATAAGCAGCGCATGACCTAATTAAGGAGATTCAGAAGATTTTAGAAGGAACCGTAAAGCCAATCTTTAGTAGGAGTCAGGGGAAAAAATCTCTAATCCTGTTCAAAAGGCTGGAGAGGTGTGTCAACTCGACAATAGGTGAATCTATTTACTGATTCCCAGCTATGGGTAAATAGCAGGACAGACCGGGTTCTATAGGCTTGAATGGCAACTGGTCTACCGCAGAAAGAAATGGTAACCTACTGCGGGAAAAAAATCTGCCTCGTCAGTCATGTATCGAAAGATACATGATCGCCTATGCGTGTATCACGCATGGCAAATAACTGACTGACTATTTACTGATATTGAGGAATAAATAAATAAATGGTTGGCAAAACAGGCATTAGGAGAGATATACTAAAAGCTATTAAGGGAAGGAAGTTGTGGAGAGCCATGATCGTTCACGTTCTGAAAGGAAACGGCGCATAGAAAAAGAAGAAGGAGAAGAAGAAGAAGAATTTAATTCTAAGAGTAATCCACTTGTTTTAGTCCACGCGTTTTCAGTTATCCACAATGCGGTACCAGAAACGAACATTTCATAATTTTTACTTAATAATCCCGAAGACATACGAAACGTTCTTTCTTAAGTGAAAAGATGGAAATAATCGATCTCATAAGGAAAGAAAACAAAATTGTATGCTGAGGTTGCAAAGATCTATATTCAGGATTTGCTGGTTTGAAATCACGCCAAGCTTACTAATTCTCTCCTCCACTCTGAGACTGTGAATTCATTCAGTAAAAGTGTCTCCACGGAAAAGCTTGTGACGTCAATGGGGGTTGTAACAAGGCTACGTTACCTTTACGAAATAGCTGACACCGCAGGAGTCGAAGATGCTTACTTCGTTCGTGACGTTCATCTGTTGACTTTCAACCGGAGTAGACAGGTTCACCTCGGCCATTTCAATAGGACTAGCTTGTTTTCTCTTAAGGATATAGTTTCCGGTTCCTTCTAAATTGTACTTCAACTCTATTAGTGTTGTTTCCGACTAAACTCTGAAATTTATAATATTTATTTATTTCTTACATATTATTTATATTTAATTTATTATATATATATATATTATATATATAAATTATAATATATGTCTATCTATAAAAGGCAGGATGTGTGTGTGTGTGTGTGTGTGTGTGTGTGTGTAACGAATGTACGGCCACAATTTTCTACGGATTTGCACCAAAATTTGCATGTACATGCTCCAAGTTAGCGGGAAGCCCAAGACCGACATTGCATTTCCAAACTCCCATCGATAGTGGAAATAATCGATTTTTTCATGCTTCTACGGCACTTTTCATGTAGTTTGCGGCCATTTTCTACTGGCCAGAATGAGAGCCTACAGCTGACTGCCACGAATAGGCAGAAAGATTCTATTGGCCAGCGTGAGAGCCAACAGCTGACTGACACGAATGTTAACTAGCATGCTAGCATACAAAAAGAATCGATAGCTGCATTCGTCAGAAGTGGGAAAAATTTAAATCTGCATGAAACTTTACTCCAATTGGCTCATTCGCTTGCTTAGACTCAACGTTGATTCTGATTCCGCAGAACTGCGTTGGGTGTGAAAAAGTATTCGTTGTTAACATTCTTTTTTCATTCGGTTTTTCCAGTTACGAGTCCTTTTTTAAAGCTGATCGTTTTGTGTTCATTGTGTTTAGTTCTTTTTTCGTAACAGATGCAATGTTTAGTATAGAGCTTAGAAAAAATTCGCAGTGTGAGATAGGCAAGAAGTAAGGTATGTAGCAACATCAGCACGACAAAGGTCACTCCTTTAAAGGCAAGGAAGGGCAAAAATATTTTAAGTCAAGTGATAGCGGGCCATGCTGCTAGTAAATTATATATACGTAATATATTATAATATATTATACAATATATTATATTATATATAATATTTAATTTATAATATTTATAATGTTTATACATAATTGATACTATTTATTTTTTCCTCAATATTAGTAAATAGATTCACCTATTGTTCAATTGACCCTCCCCTCCAGCCTTTTGAATAGGATTAGAGATTTATCCCTTAATTCCTACTAAAAATTGGCTTTACGATTCATTCTAAAATCTTCTCAATCTCTTTTACTCCGGAATATAGCAAAAAAGATCTAAAAGACCTACAAAGGACAGGATGTTGTGGAGAACCATGGTCGTCCATGCATTGAAGGTACACGGTACAAAGAAGAAGAATATATGTATATCTATACTTTATGCTTGCGCATATATTTGTTTATGGGTATTTATGTGAGAGCGCACGCATTTATGTGTGTTGTGTCTGTGCATATATTCGTACATATATATTTTGCGTATGTGTATAAGTTTTGTGTATGTGTGTATGTGTAGGCATGAGCAAAACAACATTGTCATATGAAATTATGATCTTACTAAACTAAGAAGTAAGGCTCAAACGCGCAACATGGTAGTAAAACTAACTCGTTAACCATAACAAGTTACCTAAGAACAGAATTGTATACACGCTACACTCGAATAACTATGTGTGACAATTTTTCTAACGATTACACCATGATGAGGTGCCCAAAATGACTTTCTAAGCGTAGCGTAGATGTGGCACAAGGCCGAGAAAATGGAGCACACACTGATGACCGGACCCACTACTCAGTTGTAATTGGTCTAACGAGACAAGATTGTTAACCATTCGACCACGTCGAAGTGTCCAAAATGATTTTCTAAGCGTAGACTGACGTGGCATAAGGGCGAAAATTTTGAGCGCCCATGAGGATCAAACTCATTACATAGTCAGAACTGATCAAGCGAGAGAATCTTGCTAATCATTACACCACTCGAAGTGCCCAAAATGATTTTGTAAGTGCAGATAGATGTGGTACAAGGCCGAAAATTTGGAACGCGCACTGAGGATTGAACTCACTACTTAGTCGGAATAATCTAGGACAAGCTTACACAACGTTGAAGTTTCCCTCGAATAACTATGTACAGATTTCAAATATTAGTAGAATGGAAAATAATGACATACACATGATGTTAACTTTACACACGACCCTAAACAAAAGGTTAGGAAAGAAACTTCCATCAGTATTAGAAAGCGATAACTGGCATATTTTCATGAAAAACTCTTTTTAAGAGAAAAATTTTATAAATTTCAACTGACTTGCAATGATAATTGTATTGTTAATGAATAACGAATGTTTTCTGCGTGGAAAGGGTTAATGTCATTATTACCGTCATAATTTTAAGAGGATTTTTATGATGTTTTTCGAACAGCATGTGCGCAAGGGAAATTACTGAAATGTCATCTCATGGCATTATAATATTGCTCTCCACATTGTGTGCGTATATTTGTGCGCTAGTGTGAGCATGCGCAGTAGCATAAAGTATCTTTTGCAGTATCTGTTGCTAAAGTATTTTTGGTTAACTGCTGTTTCTGTTGCTTAAAGTATCTGTTGCAGGGCTTATACTAGCAACATAAAATTTTTATTATATCCTGCTGCACAAGAAATTGGTAATTCTATCGGATAAAAATACGGACAGAACATTCAAATCTACCGTCAAGTTTCCGTCAGTAATCTGTGATCTCTATCAGTTAAAAAGAAAATGCTTCTTCTTTTTTTTTCTAGCAGGAAAAATAATTCAGCGGACACACGCACACAAAGAGAACCGCGCGCAAAGCAATCACAAATTCACTTTTTTATGTGCCATAACACTTCACGACGTGGGCGAACATGGCTCTCCATAACTTCCTATTCCTTCTAGCTCTTAGTAACGCTCTTTTTGCTATCACTCCTTGTTCCGTTCCGCCACCCATTCATACAAGCTGGTCAGGTAATTAGCTGTTTTCCCCTGTCCTTTTTTAAATATGCCCTGTGAGAGTCAAATTCTCCAGGCCATCTTCGCTCATTATGTTTCTAAGAATTTCAAGTGTTTCTGTCTGATGCAGAGCATGTTTCCTTTTTGTTGCCATTTTCCTTAAAAATTCTTCGTTGCTTACGTGCACCGTCCATGTTTTTCTCAGCATCCTTCTGTTGCCACACGTCTTCTATTTATCTGTGAGGAATTTGTCCAGTATTCTCCGCTATATAGGTGAATTGATATCACATAACATTTCGCCCGTTTTTTATCTTTTTATAACGAAATTTTCCTATTTCTTAGTATTTTCCTTAGCTTTTGAAACACGTGCGCACATACAATGAATGGTCCCAAAAAGTTCGGCGAATCTGAAACAGCGCGCGAATTGAATGGTCTACGGACTTTTGACGCTTCCATCTTTAAACAGTATCCCTTCAGCACAATCCCTCATAAATAAGCTACTTAATGGTAAAAACTAGATTTTAGAATCAGTATTTTTTCTTGGTTAAATTCCATTAAGTTTCATGCAGTATATATATATATATATATATATATATATATATATATATATATATATATATATATATATATATATATATATATATATATAATATTAGTGTTTGAGCCTTTTATATTATATTGTTGCTCTGTCCTTGACATTATGCTCTACCTGGATTCTATCCAGTTGGAAATTTATATATATATATATATATATATATATATATATATAGATAGATAGATAGATAGATAGATAGATACACCTAGTGAGCCAGACAAACCTATCTAGGTTTCACCTAACGGATCGTCAGGGAAAGATGGCTAACGAGGCAAAGAGAAACGCATATTTATAGGCGATAGCTAAAATTATACCACATGACCAAATCATGGTCATTTGGTATAATTTATACCATATGACCAAATCATGGCTCACGAGGTGTATCTAGGTCTGCTCTACGGTTGTATTGAGCTCTTTTGTTAGTTAGGTGTTTACTAGTATCGGGGGTTTTTCTTTGGGCTTTAAAGCTGCATCTGTGCGTTTTTTTTTTCGGCAGAATTTCATGTTTGTAGCTCTTTCTTTTTTTAAAACCTTTTTTCCCTCGATATTGATTTGATTATTGGCAAATCAAAAATTTTGGAAACGAGTATAGTTATCTATATTTGTATGTATATATATATATATATATATATATTGAACAATAAAAAATATTAAAAAATTAAAATCTTCAGACACACTGGGTATATATATATATATATATATATATATATATATATATATATATATATATATATATATTTGGTTGGATTGATGTGAGTTAGTCACCCGGGATTCCCGCTTTTGCGATCGTCAGACAAACTGATTAATTTAAAAAAAAATTTGGCTTATGTAGCTTGCGTGTATTCGTGTTATTATAGAAGTGGGGGGGTCGTCGTCGTGATGTCACTCATCCTAACGCAAACATGTTAGCTCTATCTCTCATATTGAGCGCTCATAAGTACCGCGCATGTAATATATAAATAATAATTATATATATATATATATATATATATATATATATATAAGTGTCTGTATATCAATATAAATATATATATATATATATTTATATTTATATACAGACACTTTTCAAACATATATATATATATATATATATATATATATATATTTATCACTAATATTATCAATATCTATCTATCTATCTATCTATATATATATATATATATATATATATATATATATATATATATATATATATATGATATTAATGTTTGAGCCTTTTATATTATATTCTTGCTCTGTCTTTGACATTAAGCTCTACCTGAATTCTTTACTCTTGGAAATATATATATATATATATATATATATATATATATATTGACCACTAATATTATCAACATTTATATATATATATATATATATTGAGAGAGAAAGAGAAAGAGAGAATATTAAATATTTCGCAGAGATTTTTTTACAGTAAAGCTCACCCGTTACAAGGTCACTCGAGGTAGAGGTGGTTACGTTAGGAGGCAATTTGTTAAGATTGGAGAGGAAGATAATGGCTGGCCCTAGCCTTAATAGGTTAAGATTTTAGTAATCGGGGAAATATCCTCTTAGGAGTTGGTTCAATTGAACGATGGTTCGTAAGAAGAAGCTGTCCGAGTAGAACATACTTCTCACCGATGGAATACGGGCGGAATGTGGGTGGTTTGATATTATATAAGTAGCATGGCATGTCCTTGCCGTGAAGATTTCAATTAGCATGAATAGGTAATGTAGTTCTTCCGAACACTTTCCGTTGAAATTAGGGATAGGGCAGCAAGTGGCTTGCTACATCCGGCCTGTTGTAGAGTTGAGAATAATTCGTCACCCACAAGCGCTCAGAGACGCTTTTAGACTCTATCAAGGCTGGAGAGTGAGGTTTTGGAAGCTCCCGCCTAAATATGTGTAACAATACTCCATTTGTGGCCTGATCTAGCTCTTGTAAAGGTAGAGGATAGCAGGAGGAGTCAGGTACTTACTGGAGCGGTACAGGGAGCCGATCATTTTAGCTGCATCCTTAGCAACGGATCATATGTACGAGTTCCACTTGAGGTGAAGTGAGAGTTTGAGGCCTAATAATATTTCAAGGCATTGCTCGTCACTGAAGAAGTTGTTCTTTTCTAGGTGCTCGACGACCTTCTTATTGATTATGTCCTCAAAATGCTTACTGATGATACTCAGGATTCTGATGGGACTGTACTGGGAGGGAGAAAGATTGCACGCTCGCATTCGCTTGAGACGTTCCACAGGTTTCGGAAGGATTCTCCTTGAATCAGTGGTTGAATAACTTCGATACGATAGGGGCTAATTTCTCATTGATATTCTTAAGGACAATCAGTGGAATTTTGTCTGGGCTAGTGGATTTCTTAGGGTTAATGTGTTTGAGATTTCTCGCACTGTAATGGTAATATTACTGAGATTCTGCTCAGTGAAACGTCGGAAGTTTGAGAGGGGATGGTCTTTGTCGTCTAGTGCTGAATTTGAGGCAAAGACCAACCAAAGCGAAGAGCTTCGCATTGTATATTGAGGAAGGCATGATCTCGAAAACTTCTGTTAAATATTTATCAGGGTAAGAGGTTTGTCTGATGTCTCGTCGTTTCCGGGACATAGCTAGGTTCTTCGGTGATCTGGATTAGATCATCGGCGATGGAGAAGTCTCTGAAATATCTACCTTTATCGGTTTTGTTGAAGTGGACTATTGTTTATGGTGGACATTGAATTCACCGCAGATATGAAAACTAGGTGACAAAAATTGAGTGGGATATTATCAATCTTATGAGATATTCGATCGAAGACTATCATCATTTCGCCTTGAAGGCGATAGAGAGCAAAGATGGATCCGCTGTTTAACAAAATAATGTTTCCCCAAACTTATTGCAATAAGAAAAATATAGATATTTGTCAAATTAACACACAAACACACATACATACATACATACATACATACACATATGTATGTATGTATATATATATATATATATATATATATATATATATATATGAACTCACCTGTTGATTTTGACATATGAATGTCTAGCAACTCAGTCAAAGTTCTTGCATGCGATGCTAACGTTGCGTGAGCGTATGATATATATATATATATATATATATATATATATATATATATATATATATATCAGAAAGAAAGAGATAAAGATATATAGACATTATTTTAATTACATAACCTAATGTGTGTGTATATATATATATATATATATATAACCTCATGTGTGTGTGTATATATATATATATGTATATATATATATATATATATATATATATATATATATATATATATATATATATATATATATCAGAGTCAGAGAGAAAGAAAGCGATAGAGATATAGAGATAATATTATATGAATTACATAACATCTTACTTATTATAAAACACAGATTGTGTGTGCGTGTGAGGTGTGTGTCTGTACGTTTATATATTGGATCGGATTTCCTACATTTTTCCACCGATTTCAACAAAACGTAAAATTACCTTGCGGTGGTTCTAACAGCACCAAAAATTCGAAAAACACAATTGTTTTTGCACGAAATGAATTTGAAAAACATGATTAAGAGGCATCAGGAGAATGAAAGGGAGACAACCCATATAATTAAGACATGCGTGTCCGTCAACCTTAAACAATAATCTTTGTCAATTTTATTTTTCAGTCTTTATGATGGTCGATACTTGATCTATCTCTTACTGTTACATCCCCGGGCAACGCCGGGCTCTACTGCTAGTAGTGTATATAGAGAGAGAAAGTGACACTTTTGACCATGTAATTAAGCTAATATTCAAAACAAAGATAATTCAATAGGAAAAAACAGTATACTTAAAATTACTCTGCGCGTATTTAACACAGATCAACAGAAAAGATTAATCAAATATAATTCGTGTTATTTAACCTTGTATCTGACCTTGGCGCGGCCTTGAACTTGACAGCATGCAAGAATCCTGTGGTTTATTAACATTTTTGGACATTGATCAAACGGCAGCGGCATTTAACGAGTCTGGATGCTTTCTTTCTCGACGTCACCCTAATTGTGATCCAAGGGATTCAAATTAGTAGAGCTTAGAATCGAAATTCTATCTGGTGACTCCATCTGAAAAATTGCCAGGTTTAGACTGAGTCATGTTTGGAGAGGTCCCGCCTCGGTCGATATTTTAAACATCGTTTCGAGCTCCTCGACGTGAGTGATGTCCTTGAAGATGATATCTTGCTGGAAAAACTGGAGTCCATTGCTCAACGAACCACAGAAAACTGAACCAACACAGATGGTGGTTATAGCTGTGTGTAGCTGTGTTGAGTCGGCGCTGAGCCACATCTCGTTCCATCTTTGCCCCTGGCAAATTTTCAATAAGCTCTCTATCTTTAAATCGCTGTAGTTGGCTTGAGTTCCCCGAGCACAGCGAGATTTTTCATTTCCGGTGTCAGACATGTCAAATTACTTGACAAAGTATTTTATTAAGCGTAAACAATACATGTTACTACTAGACGCACACACACAAACATACACACACAAACCTACATATACACACACGAGCAAATGAAAAAGGCTCTATAATGTATATATGTATGTACAGATATATACTAGATTTAGTGTACTATATAATTAACTACTATATAATTAAATTTATTTTTTACTGGGGTCTGTGGTGGATATATTAGTATTTTTCATTTTTTTTAGAATATTTTCGTCTTGTTAATAATTAGAATATATTTGGTTGCAATATTAAAGATTAATATCTTTAAAGTTATTTGAAGAAGTATATCTGATTCAATCATTCGCAACGACTCTTCCCCTCCTGCTAACGTGTTGCAGAAAACCAACATTGTTTATCAATTTAAATGTCCTCTGGGAGATTGTATCTCCAACAGTAAAAATAATATTTATGTTGGCCACACTACGACCACGTTCTCTCGGTGGCTGAGTTTTCATTTGAATCATTTGAATGATATGTCTAACATTTCTAAATCTTTACAACACCATATCTGTCCATATTCACAATTCAGAAAGATACTCGTTGAAAATACGTCTATACTTTTTCATGAAAATAATAAACATAAACTAAATATTCTCGAAGCTATCTATATTAAAAAATTGAAAGTAAACATTAATAAAATTAATTATGATTACTGCACAAATCTTTTAAAATTTGTACAATAGATTGTTTAAAATATCAAGTTTTGCACTAATAGTTTTAACACTTATTTCTTAAAAACTCTCGACTCACCATACTTAGTTACCTCCGCTGAAGCGGTGTCTAGCGATCACGTACTCACTCAGCGTTCTTCACTTCACAAATAAAAAAATTAACTTTCAGATGAACACAGCAATTTTTAATTTTGAAAATGATGAACGCTACAATAAGTGTCTTGAAATAAACAAGACCCTCATGATGACATTGTGCGACGTCGAAAGTATTCGGAATAAAATAACATGTATCAATTTTTCTCTCTTCCTTTAATAATAACACCAAAAACCTTGTCCCTGAATATGAAAGGATACAACTGAAAATAAGCAAACAAAACTTGCCTAAATTATTCAATGAAAGATGTCTTAATGAAAACATGCTGCCAATATATATATATATATATATATATATATATATATATATATATATATATATATATATATATATATATATATCGTTTATGAAAAACTAGGTAATCCGTATGGGTAAACCCAAGGAGGATAAAATCCAGAGAGCTCAATTTTAAATTACATCTATCTCACTCATGTTTTCTCTCTCCCCGCTCACTTCCTCACTTCGTTAATTTACATATGCTTAATACGGCCCGTCAAAAATGTGTAAATTTCTTTTCATTTTTTGTTTCAACCTATGGAAGTAAAGTCTGATGATCCGCAGTCCTTTAAAAGGGCTGTGGTAGAATAATTTATTACATGGAACCTTAAAGTGATCTGCTTAAATATATATATATATATATATATATATATATATATATATATATATATATATATATGAAGGTATATAAGTATATAAGTATTTTGCCAAGTTAGCTTAGTGAAGTACAAGAACATGGAAGTGTGGTACTTAGTGGTAATTGAGCAAACTTTAGTAATCATAGTTTGCGAAACATTGGCTATTCCTGACAAATTCTTCTATGTGTGAATGCAGGTGTCTGAGTGTATGTATGCGAATGTCTGTGCGTGAGTGTGCGTATATGTGAGTCTATAAGTGAGTATACGCGAAAATGTGTACATTCGCATGTCTGGATGTGTGAACAATAATCTTGACCAGAGACATGTGTATACACATTCTTACGCAATCACTAATCTAGACATGTAATAACATACTCATGAGTGTGTGGGTTAGTGTTTGTATTTCCGTTTGTGTGTATGTGTGTATGTGTATTTGTGCATTTCTGTAAGTAGTTTAACCTTTATTTCCGCGTGTTAATTAGTTCCGAAAGACGTGCAGCAACACATTAGAAAAAAAAAAGAAAAAAAAAGCAGCAACGCTTTTATGCATTTTTAACCAACATAAAAAATCAAAAAAAATGGATGCCACCAAAATAAAAAACAAAAAAACAAAAAAACATTGCCATTTGAGTGGATTATGTATCGAGGAAGGTTTATTCGAAGTAAATTTTATTTTAGCTTTAGTGATTTCTGATTTAAAATAAAAATCGATGAACCATAAAAAACCCAAATCAAATCAATCAATTTTATTGTAAACAGTATCAGTAGCGTTTCAAGATAGCCCTAACATCTCCAAGATGGTTTGAATTAGGAGTTTTCCTTTCTCCTAGATGGATTACCACCCAAAGTTATAGGATGCAGACTGTCCTGCTATTTCCCCATAGCTTGTGGAGACAAGAGATTGATTTATACCTTTCCAAAGGGTATTAGCACCTAAGTGAAAGTAATGAACTTGGCTGGAATTCGAACGCGACACTTCAATTTCCCAGCCCGTGTCGCTATTTATTAACCACCGTAGCTCCACAAAGGATGCACGGTCGATTAATGTATAGCGGCTCGGATTGAGGAATCGGAGACCTGAGTTCGCATTCCAGTCGAGTCCATTACGTTCACTTACGTACTAATACCCTTGGGAAAGGCATGAATCCTCTTCTTCTTCTTCCCCAGCTATGAGTAAATAGCAGGACAGACCGAGTTGGATAGCAAAGTGGTCTACTGCAGAAAGAAATGACAACCTAGTGCGTGAAAAACTGCCTCGTCAGTCATGTATCGAAAGATACATGATCGCCTAAGCGTGTATCACGCATAGTGTATAATTGAATGACTGAAAAGAAACACGTCAAAAGATTGATCTTCTACATGAAGTGAGAAACACGCTAATATATAGCACGGTGGACTGAGAAATGGGAAAACCGAGCTCGAATTCCAATCGAATCCATTACATTCACTTACGTGCTAATACCCTTGGGAAAGGTATGAATCTTTTTCTCCTCCCCTCAGCTATGGGTAAATAGCAGGACGGACCAGGTTCCATAGCCTTGGATGGTAAATGGTCTACCGCAGGAAGAATTGGCAAACTATTGCGGGAAAAAATCTGCATCGTCAGTCATGTATCGAAAGATACATGATCGCCTAAGCGTGTATCACGCATAGCGCATAACTGTCTGACCTCCACAAAACCATTTTTATAAGAACAGGACCAGAAGTTAACCTGTAGAAAAAGACAATATTTATAAATGTAAAAGACAATAGGAAAACTATAATAGTTGCCGATGCGTTTCGTCCAATGTGGACTTTCACAAGGCAAAACGAAATGAATTTATTAAACAAAGTAACTAATAATAACAAAACAAAATGTCCTTAGCAACTGGAAGTATTTAGAGAACGCTATTTTCATACTGTTAACTGAAAATTACGTCAATTACTGTCACGTGTGGAGATATTGTTTTTATTGCTGTGTGGACGGTTTCAAACATTTTCTTTTGATTTCTTGATACTGTTCTGTACGTGTGTTTGGGAGAGTACTAATTCTGTTAAGAAAGGTGAAATAGGGAAAAGGCTTGGGCGTAGATTAATATTTGGGTAATATTCAAGGGCTGCACTCTCGAGGATTTTCCTTCTGAGTCATTTTCTTTTTTTATGAGTGTAGCATTTTTAAAATCAAAATTGTGGTTGAATTTATTTCTATGTATGACTAGTGCATTAGCTAAGTTGTTTTTTGTGATGTCTTTTTTGTGCTCATAAATGCGTTTTTTTAAATTTCTACTTGTTTCTCCAATATATTGGGAGGAACAGTTTTGGCAATTTATTTTATAAATGCCTGCTTCAGAAATATTATTGCTATTAGTGTTACAGGATCTGATTATATCCATAATGGTTTTGGAAGTGTTTGTGACTATTTTAAGATTATTTAGATGGGATAGGTTGTTCTGGATAGTGGGCATGACAGAGTTGGTCGGTAGTATTATGCATCCGTTTTCATGTAATTTATTATTGCGATTAGGTTATTATTTTTGTTTCGTTTGTATATTTTGTATGCCTTTCTTCTTGCATTGTGGATGAAATGATATGGGTATTGTAGGTTTTTGAATGTGTTTTCTATGTATGTTTCTTCTTTAAGTAAATATTGGGGGCTGCAGATTCTTATTGCTTTTAGATAGAAACCTATAAATTGTTTTAATAGAATGATTTATAAATTTCAACCGATAGTATCACTGACTGTCCCGAATGTTTCTTTATAAGGAAACAGCTAGTATTATCAGTACTATTGCTTACATGAATAATATGTGTATTTCCCAATCTTTCTCCTGTTACATTACCAGCACTTCCACGTTTACGGTATTTGGTATTTCCAAGCGGGCACCAGTTTAGATACTAACCAGGTTCGAGGTTGCTTAACTACGGTGACCGGACAATAACCTGTATGTCAACACGATATAGTCGTAAGCCCCTTGAATCAATAACTCGGCCTTTAATACGTATTTATCAATAGTTCGTAAACCATAGCTTTAATTCTTAAGGGTACTTAAATTGAATTCTTATATACTTTTAATTTTGTTTAAGGATCTGAGTATATCCATAATGGTTTTGGAAGTGTTTTTGACTATTTTAAGATTATTTAGATGGAATAGGTTGTTCTGGATAGTGGACATGACAGGATTGGTCGGTAGTATGATGCATCTGTTTTCATGTAATTTATTATTACGGATTATGTAATTAGTTTTGTTTCGTTTGTATATTTTGTATGCCTTTCTTCTTGCATTGTGGATAAAATGATATGGGTATTGTAGGTTTTTGAATGTGTTTTATATGTATGTTTCTTCTTTAGGTAAAGTGACTTGAGTTTCACAATTAATCCAACATCTTGAGATATTTCGTCTTGTTCTTTTTAGTACTGATTACTGATTAGTCCATGCTTTAAACTTGTTTTAAAAACTTAGGCTGAAAGCTAGGATAATAACAACAAAAATGAGAACAATAATCTGCATTTAAATTATGTAAATAATAACTCATCATAACAGAGATCCATACAGCAAATATAAATGTATAAATAATTTGTATGCAAACGGTATTAGTAATATTAGCTTTTTCCTTATAAGGAAATATTTGGCAATCGTTGACCAAGCATTTTCGTTGAAATTTATAAAGCCATTCTTTTAAAATAACTTTTCAGGAAAAATGGTTTCTCAAGTCCAGTAAGTGCTTCTTTCCAGTATTGATGGGGTGAGGGCTCGATTCCTAACCTTTTGTTTGAAGTAGTGTGGACAGTCAATACCTTGATTATGTCATTATTCACTCTTCAAGTTACATGTGATATTCATTTTAGTTATTACTGCTGTTGAAAGTCATCCACTGACGTGGCTTGTATTATCTGGTACAGTTCTATGCAATTTTGTAGCGCTAGTCCACAATGATCAAAAAAGTATGGTTGCGAGCACAAAAGTAGGTGACTAACCTAGCCAAACGACTGATGGACAGTGTGGTTAGAGAAGCTGGATGACAATCACTGAGACCTGTAGGTTTCATTCATTCGAAGCTATTGTTAACTATTGATCTGAGAAATCGATTGTATACAATTGATCTTTTAGATCAGTCGTTCTTAATATTTTTCTAATCACGTACCCCCTTTAGTCGGGGGCTCCTATAAAAACTAGCCCTTCATAGACAGATAAGCAGATACTGTTCGATTAGTTTTTCAACAACACTTGTACATGCATTTTTCCATATTGCACCCTCATGCACACTGCACACACGTAGGTTCTCAGCCAGCCACGGTTTAAAGAAACAGTGATCAACTGACCATCACCAGTATATAAGAAGGTAATCAAACTGCGATAAACCGTCGAAAACGAGAGTTTTGTGGAGTGGCAAAAGATGGCGGTTGTGCAGAGAATGATAACAGGGTTAAATGGTAAGCCGGTTGCAAGTCAAGAGACGCGCTTCGCATTTGGCACTGGATGCGTTTTCTTTCAAGAAATGTCATGGTGCATTTAACTTACATTTCTTTCAATGGGAAACCATTGATTTGGGACAAGGGCTGTATAGCGAACATAAATGTTAATTTTTAGCACGGAACCATGAAAGCCATCCAAGTTATGAAACACAATGTTAGATATTTCTGAACGAGTTTGGCATCATGTATTATATCCATATGTAAGTCTCCATGAGACAAAGCTATTTAAGAACATGACTGGAGTTTTTAGGTTAATAATGTGTATGTACATGATGTGGCTGTATTGGAAGATATAATAGGTGTGTTAATGTGAGTAAATCTTTATCTGCAAGCGTATTCGTATTTTTTCCCGCCTATCACTGGATTCGCTGTAAAAGAAGTTAACGTTGTTGTCTAACGTGAAAGCAATAGCCTCTTTCTTGCAGATAAGGCGAGGTGAATTATTTTTCTTTCTATTGCAAAGGCACAGGTAACATACTGGGAAAATCGTTCAGATACTACATGTAGGGATATAGGTCTTAGCTTCGTTTTAGTACGTTGAGATTGTTTATGCCAAAGAAAAGAAAGACAGAAAGAATGCAAGAAAGCGAGGAACAATTTGAGTGAATGTGAGAAATAGAGAAGGCGTGAAAAGGAAAATGAGCTGCCTGACAGAGGTGGGGGAGGCAACCTTGAAGAAACGGACGAAAGAGATGAAGAGGTGTTCTCGTTACGGTTCTTTTGCTTACTTTAATTTGGTCTAGCCAAAGGATTTCCCCAGCGTAAACGAATACCTTACCAGACTACGCATACCTAACCGAGTATATATATATATATATATATATATATATATATATATATATATATATATATATTGAAGAAAAACGTTGGTGGAACCAACTGACGGCTTGCCAAAAGACTTAACACTGTAATCAAAGAAAATCGAGAACAAAAAGAAAAAGAAAAAGACCAAAAGCTAAACATCCTCTACTCAGTAGAGTTCTCAGCGCCTAGATTATCTACACAGATCACATATTCTTATGGCCGACTGTCGAACTAAAGGCAAACGATAGAGGCTGCCATATATATATATATATATATATATATATATATATATATATATATATATATATATATTGCCGACACACATATCCATACACACACACACACACACATATATATATATATATATGTGTATATGTATATGTATATATATATATATATATATATATATATACATAGACGTACATACATACATATATATATATATATATATATATATATATATATATATATATATATAGATAGATAGATATATAGATAGATAGATAGATAGATACATAGATAGATACGCGTGTGTGTTTGGGTGCATTTGCGTGTGGATATGCATCAGCCAAATAGGCGGTAACTGAATAAACAAAAGTTAATTCATCCATATATATGCAATTGGGCATATCTATATATATTCACATATATGTATTGTGAAAACACACGTGCAGAAATAAATGCATATATATATATATATATATATATATATATATATATATATATATATATATGCGTGTGTGTATGTGTCTGTGCACTGATGTACGTGCGCACACATCTGACATATGCGTTTACATCAAAATTACGAATTTTCACTTTTCCAGTCATCAATCAACGCCATTTACAGACGGCAGTCGTTGAGCGACAATAAACTTGTTTAAACATTTTTTTTTTAAATTAAAATATAAATGTTTACGTGTGGTTAAAAAGAAAGTTGTTAATTTGATGAATTATGAACAATATTAAAACAAAATTACTTACTTTTCTTTCTTAAAAAACAGTGAAAAACAACTTTTTTGCGTAGTGAGGTCACATTTTCTTACGTAACCGTTGAAGTAGCAAGTAGCTTGTTGTTGTTGAAAGACAAACAGTAAGTGACGAAATATTACGATGATATATACGAAATTGCCCGGACAATAACACCGGTAAATGTAGTTAATAATGTTTATTATAAACAGAGCATTAAATTAAATACTTGTATTTATAAAAATAATGTATAAAAAGAGAATATATTAAAATGGTTGTCGGACTTCATCCATTTCATAATGTACATTGTCATTTGTCTATGTTAAGATTCACTTCGAGCAGATATGATTGTTCGAGAAAGACCGTGGAAAATTTGTTGTTTAAAAACATTAATTTGGACTTTGCTAACCAGATGTTTCCTCTATAGCTGAGTGGTATATCACGTCAGATCAAATGACGGTTCCGTGTATGAAACAGGTTCGATTCCTGTCAGAGAATACATATTTTCTACGAAATTTCTTCAGACCGGTAAATGTAACTAATACTGTTTATTATAAACAGAGCATTTACTTAAATAATTGTATCTATGAAAATAACGGAGAAACAGAATATATATATATATATATATATATATATATATATATATATATATATATATATATATATATGTATATATATATATGTATATATATATATATATATATATATATGTGTGTCTGTGTATGTGTGTGTGTGCGTGCGTGCGTGTGTATGGCCTAGTATCTATAAATACTTAATCTCTGATGTTGAGCATTACTATAATATAGCAAATTTTAAACAATGCACACACCCACACTTTCACACACATACACTCACTCACTCTCTTTCTCTCAAACACACACGTATATAAGTGGACTTTTAGGTCAACATCTCGCGTCGACAGTCTGTCTCATACTTAGACGCTATCTTCAGGCCGAAGATGGCGTTTAAGCATTAAGCACACTGTCACTGTTGGTATTGACCTCAATGTCCACTTTTATATTTAAATCCGTTCTATCCCTGATTAACCCATAAATATAGCATACCTTAAAACTATACTTTTATCATATATACATACATACATACATACATACATACATATATATATATATATATATATATATAAATGGGTGTAATATGTATATACAGAGTTTCCGGTATACCATGAAAGTCACCTTTTTTTTAGATATATTCCCATTGCCTGTACATTGTTAAATTTAATTCGGCAAAATGTTACTTCATTGTCCCCGTTTCAAAATGTTTACGTTTGAGCAATGACCAGGCAAAAAGCTTTCTGTCAATAATGTTTTCAGCAATGCCCACAAAGGAACAATACTTCATCATCGTTAAGGGCACCTCGAGGTGGTGTAATGGTTAGTATGCTTGTCTCGCTAGAACTATTACGACTAGATAGTGAGTTTAATCCTCACTGGGTGCCCCATACTTTCGGCCTTGTGCCACATCTGAGCTACACTTGGAAAATCACTACTTCATGGTCGTTAAGCAAAATTAGAACTTGCTAATTTCATTTCTTCATCATACAACCAATAAATTTATTATATACCCGCCTCTATTGAGTGCACAACGAGATAGAGTGAAAATATGCAGTTCTTGGATTTTCCCAAGACCAAAGAAAACCAATTGTGAATTATAACACGCTTAAGTCAATTAAAGAGTTATTTGTAGTCACTGGATCATCAAATGTGTCTAAAATATCAAAATGTCGGATGTAGAAGCATTTAAGAACGTGAACCAATTCAATTGTTCGCCCTTCTTTGAAGTGGAATCAGTTGGTTAAACGTATAAACTGGCCCAAACAGTATATAGAGTGGATTTTCAGAAACCGGTATTCACGGTCTAATGTAAGCGACGCTGGATGGCTTCGACATCTAGCGACATGTAAGGTATAAGGGAGCCAAAAATTGGTATCCAAGCTCTTTCTTTTTAGACATCGGCGAGGATGTAGAGGTTTTATGTTTTTGGTGAGAAGTTTAGGAAGCAATTTTAAAAATAAAGTTTACGAAGTAATTTTATTTGTTAGCGAGGCCATTTCTGCTGAGGAATTTCTCAAATTAACTTTTTTCTGTTGCGGGTAGACAGTTTCAAGTTATTAGAGGCTAGGCAATTTTTCTCTTCAGAATCTATCTTACACTAGCAGCATGGCCCGGCGTTGCCCGTGCTTGATTGAAAAATCGCACGACTCATACAGCAATCGCTATCACTTGACTTAAAATATTTTTGCCTTTCCTTGCCTTTAAAGGAGTGCCCTTTGCCGTGCTGATGTTGCTACATACCTTATTTCTTGCCTATCTCACATTGCGAATTTTTTCTAAGCTCTATACTAAACATTAAATCTGTTACGAAAAAAGAACTAAACAAAATGAACACAAAACGATCAGCTTTAAAAAAAGACTCGTAACTGGAAAAACCGAATGAAAAAAGAATGTTAACAACAAATACTTTTTCACACCCAACGCAGTTCTGCGGAATCAGAATCAACGTTGAGTTTAAGCAAGCGAATGAGCCAATTGAAGTAAAGTGCCATGCAGATTTAAATATTTCCCATTTCTGAAGAATGCAGCTATCGATTCTTTTTGCATGCTAGCATGCTAGTTAACATTCGTATCAGTCAGCTGTTGGCTCTCACACTGGCGAATAGAATCTTCCTGCCTATTTGTGGCAGCCAGCTATTGACTCTCACTCTGGCCAGTACAAAATGACCGCAAACTACATGAGAAGTGTCGTAGAAGCATGAAAAAATCGATTATTTCCACTAGCGATGGGGGTTGGGAAATGCAAAGTCGGTTTTGGGCTTCCCGCTAACTTGGACCATGTGCATGTAAATTTTGGTGCAAATCCGTAGAAAATTGTGGCCGTACATTCGTTTCCCCCCCCCCACACATCCTGCCTTTTATAGATAGAGATATTTATAAGTCTACCATTCGTCCATGCTTTTCGGTTGAAATTTGAATATTGATGCCATATAGATCCGGTGATCCTGCTGTATATTTAGAGATTCTTGATAAAATCCACTGAAGAAGTAGCAATATTATTGGTTCTGACCTGGCATATCGGCTTAAGTCACTTTCCCACCGTTGTAATGTAGCTTCCCTGCGCATTTGTTATAAATAATTTCATGGTAACTTTTCAGATGAACTCTTCGCTCTGGTACCCAGACTTTAAGCGCAGTACTAGATTGGCGGCAAGGTCTCATCAATTCATAGTTGAATTGGTTAGATGTAACCGTAAGCTTTCGGTATCTGTCCTCGCACTTCTCACTTGTGGAAATCTCTTCCGGATTGATGCTTTCCAGCCAACTCTGATTTTCAAAAATTTAACTGCAATGTCAATTTTCATCTACTGTCTTCTTGATTACTCTTCTATTGTTCTCGCTCCTTAGTAATGTTTCTCTTTTTTCTTATTTCCTCAGTACAGAGGCGTAAATATATAAGTAGGCACTTGGGTCAACACCGAAAGGCAACAGTCTATTTCCGGTTTGAATGCAATCTTCAGTTGATATGTCTGACGATCACATTCAAGCATGAAACAGACTGCGACCACACGGTGTGGACCTGAGAGTCCACTTACGTATGAGTGCAACTCAGTTTTTATGGTGATTTTATCAGCGTAGCTTAGATCTGGCACATGACCGAAAGACGTTATCAAGAATTGCGTTTTTAGCCTTTTTATGAAAATGAGTTTTGGTTAATTCTGACGATTTATTCTGTAACATACAGAACTGTGGCCAATTTCATTAATTTTGATGGAACAACTTTCAAGTCACTTAATGTTAACGTTATTTGTAACGGCCAAACTGAACTTTTACGTGATTCTTTTTATACATATTTCACTATACGATCTTATATATATATATATATATATATATATATATATATATATATATATATATATATATATAAGAATATCTAACACTTAAAATCCCATAGAATCAGGATTTTGTTTGTAGGTCTTGAAGATTGAGATCTGCTTTTTTAGAGTTCTCATGAAATAAAAATTATTACCTATGGCATTTTAAGTGTTTCATATTCTTTAATTACTACTACTACTACTACTACTACTACTACTAATAATAATAATAATACTAATAATATATTATTATTATTATCCCCCCCAGTTGCCAACTTTAGTTGGTAATATATTTTTAGTTTCAATTGTTGATCAAAAAATTTTCTTATCAACAGCTTCTTTGTTGGGATTTCGTTGTATTGTCTGAGTCTTTTCTTTTTGCCTCTATGTTTCTCCATTATCTTTTATGGTGTTCTTTTTCTTCTTCCTTTTCTTTCTTACTCTCCTGATGTCTGCCAACCCAACCTTCTTTCTCTCTTTCTTTCTTTCTTTCTCTCCCTTTCTCTTTCTTTCTCTTTCTCTTTCTTTCTCTCTCTCGGTTTCTTACTGTTCTGCTTTCATTCATTTATATAATATTTTTAGAATTTATTTAGCTCATCTGTCCTTTTGTAATTTCTTCTGATTTATTGTTTTTATTTTTTATTTTCCTATCTTTAATTGTTCTCCCCTTTCTTAATATCGTTTCATTTCTTTCTTTCTTTTTTTCATGCACAAGTCATCTTTCTTTCTTTCTTTCTTTCTTTCTTTCTTTCTTTCTTCCTTTCTTTGTTTCTTTCTTTCTTTCTTTCTTTAAAAAGCCTCATTTGTTTTCATTTTCGTCTTTTTGTTCAATTTTACCGTTATCTTTCTTTTTTGCTTTCCCTTTTCTGTATTTTCTCCTTTCTTTTTCTCTTTCCTTTCTTTTCCTTTTCTTTCTTCACTTTTGGGGGCATTTGTTTCTCTTTCTTTTTTCTAAATCTTTGTTTTGATTCCTATCTTGTCACCAGCCCCTTCACACCATCTCGCATGTTATTGCCCATTAAGCCAGCTGGTCAATCTGCTCATCCTTCATTTAATCTGCCCCCAGTATAGAATTATCCTCATTTATTTATAGTTCTCTCTCTCTCTCTCTCCCTCTCTCTCTGTCTGTCTGTCTGTCATAAAGATGGCAAGCACAGCTGTTTGATTAATTTCAAGTGTTTCAGTTGCCGGCGGCATTTCCGTGCAAGAAGAAGAAAAAAGAAAGACATAACGAAAGAAATGTTTTTCTCACTATAAGTAAAAATCTCATATAAGTAAAAATCTCATATAAGTAAAAATCTCACTATAAGTAAAAAGTAAGTAATAGATAACGCTTCATTATAAGAAATTATTAACGAGCTGATTAAAAAGGTTATTGCATTATGACAGATTTATTTTCTGCCAAACTGAGAAATTAAAAAAAAAAAAAAATGAACAAGATTTCTCCATACCTAGGCATGCATTTAAACGAAAGAGCGCTGAAATGTTCTTGTCTATTTCTGTAAATCGGACGGAGGATTCTCTCAGTATTCCCTCGTAAATAT
>OZ010574.1:100769784-100824784 GCA_963932145.1 Acanthosepion lycidas | reverse complement strand
AACAACGGTAAATAATAGGATAGCAGCAGTGTGGCAAAAAGAGAAATGTCTAGATTTTTCCAGATTAATCATCAAACGGTTAATAATATTGTCAAGAAATCTAATGAAAAAGGCCATTGTCGTGTGGAACAACATTCAGGAAGATCAAACATCGTGTCTGAGCGAACGAAAAGGGTACCGAAGAAGGAAGTCATAAAAAACCGTTGTCAGAGCGTCAAAGATGTCGCCAACAGCGAGGAAATATCGCCATATGCGGTGAGAAAGACTCTAAAAAGAACTAGGTTGTCAAAGAAGAGTTGCATGAAAGAAGCCCTTGATTTCAGAGGTTAACAGGAACAGGCGCATGGACTGGGCGAGAGAATTCGAGAGCAAAGGTTATGAATTTTGACAGTCTGTAATTTGGTCAGATGAAAGTAAATTCAGCCAATATTCGAATTCGAGATTGGTTCATGTTTATATAAATCAGAATGAGATTTGGAACACTGAATGTATGCAGGCGACCGTGAAACAAGGACGGTTTGGTATGTTATAATTTTTAAATAAATAATTATATATATATATATATATATATATATATATATATATATATATATATATATATATATATATACACACACACACATATATATATAAATATATATATACACACACACACACATACACACACACACACACACACATATATATATATATATATATATATATATATATATATATATATATGTATGTATGTATGTAACTGCAACATTATCAAGATGTCTTACACTTCATTTGTCGGATACAAGTTCTGTTGCGCAGCATTTAAAGACACATTGCTGTCGACCTTCACAATGCAGGAAAATATTCGTTGA
Source organism: Acanthosepion lycidas (assembly GCA_963932145.1). Lineage (NCBI taxonomy): Eukaryota > Metazoa > Mollusca > Cephalopoda > Sepiida > Sepiidae > Acanthosepion > Acanthosepion lycidas. Next base: position 100,823,933 of record OZ010574.1, on the reverse strand, counting down.
CAACTTCTGAATACTACACCATGAAAATAATAAATAAAAAGTTCAAATTCTCGAGGTCCTCCATATCTAAAGAAAATAACTAACACTCAACAAAATTTATGCGAGTGTAGCAGTAAAGTTTTTAAGTGCATTTGACCAACATTTAATGCCCTTTTGCATTTCGACTACTTCTGGCTAGCTCCCTTATATCGAGGCAAGTTTTTTATGAAATAAATAACAAAAAAACTTAGCTGTGAATGATAAATTTTAAATAATTATAACAGAGGACGTTTACGCATGTTTTCAAAAAACCACCATATGTTGTCGCACATCCATGTCAAATTTACATTATTTTCTGACTACTTTCGAACATCGCTAGTCATTATTAGAAACATTAATGTTAACAGAATCGTAGAATAAATTTTTGTTAACCTGATCCTAATATTTGATCTTCAAATCTGTGTATCGTACAAGTGTCGTTATGCGTAGCACCGTTTCACAGAGCATGCAATTATCAGAGAATGAGTAAATTATTAAATATTTGTCACACACTTTATAATGTCACCCCTTCTGGCGAAACATTTTATTTTCATACGGCTTATTTCTTCGGAATAATGATGATAGCATAAGTATTAGTATATTGAGTCTTTCCTTGCAATGTATAGTGTATTTTGGTATTATCTACTAATATTTCTCTTATAAAAAGTGTTCTAATAACTTGAACCGATTTTAAATGTGATTAAAGTTTAAGCGTCGAATGATTCTTTTTCTTTTTCTTTCAGATTTGGCGGATATTTGGTTGATATTATTTTTCACACATAATTACCATGACTAAAATAACATGATCCAAGAGAGAAATAAATACATTTTCACCAATAACACTGATTAATTTACTTCTGACTTTGATCCGTTTTAATGAAACACCCTTATATATAATCCGTCTTAATGGAACACCCTTTGTTTGGTGAATGGTGATATATTGTAAGAGCCTAGACGCATTGGTTGTTCACCGTAACGAAACTAATCACAATTTTGACAAAAGAAATATTAATGTGATTAAAAGAGAAAATAGTCTACTGAGACGAAAATGACTGGAAAGTGCATTAAACTCTAGTTCAGCCCCGGTAAATTTGCGTCCAGGTTCTTACAATACATCACTATTCTTGGTAGATTTATAAACGTGAGATATTCAGGAACAAAGGAGATGGCGCGAAAAAAATAAAGAATACAGATGAATTTTACTAGATTGAAAAAAATATTCTTTCAAAATAAATTCTTTAAAAAATATTAATGAAAACAATTTGAAACTACCAGCGTCTTTAGTTTCGTGCGCATGTGTAGACGTGGCAACATTAACAAAGCCCAGTCCGATTTTAATCTTAATGGATGAAACACGTCAGAAAACTTTGACAATTTGTCATACTATTCTTCTAAATATTGTTTGTCGATGCATAAAATTATACAAAATTATATATCGTTACATATATATATATATATATATATATATATATATATATATATATATATATATATATGGTTAGGTAAATCAAATGACCAGATATAAGCAACCGTATACGCGCGTGTTGGCGTGTATACAAATGCAAGCTTATAAATAATCATCAAATTTAGACAAGAGGTGTAAACGTAATAGTGCTCGATGTGGTTAGATAGAACAAAGATATATATTAATAAAGGTGCATAGACCAGTACCTAAGTTTAGGTGTGCAACTTAAGTTTTGCTGGTTTTCCAGCTCAACGGCAACAAAATAAATTTATATATATATATATATATATATATATATGAAGAAGGTAACTGACAATAAATTAGAATATACATATGAAAAGGCATTGCACAGATTCAACTTCTAAATACCGTGTTCCATTCAGAGGGTGGCGATCATGGCTCTCCACGATTTCCTGTCATTTGTAGCCATTATTCTTATCTAGGCTTCAGGAGCGTTAGCAACGCGAAATTGTTAGACGGCTTAGAAAAGCATTTTGAAATTTACTTATTAATAATTATATATATATATATATATATATATATATATATATATATATATATATATATAAATATATATATATATATAAGTATATTGAACATTATTTATTGATACACTTATTCGTTGTTATTATACATATATATATATATATATATATATATATATATATATATATATATATATATATATATATATATATTCGAGGGACAGATGAAATCCCCTGCAGTACATTGTAAATGATGAACAAGTTTACGTATGAAAAATTTGATCAATCGTTTCAAATTCCCAGAAACATATCATTGTATATCACATCTATCTATCTATCTATCTATCTATCTATCTATATATATATATATATATATATATATATATATATATAGAGAGAGAGAGAGAGAGAGAGTGAGAGAGACAATTTTTATAAAAAAATGATTGACAATTACATTTTTCTTGTATGGGAACGAAAGATTTCTTTTTAAGACTTAGTGAGTTTCAAACTCTTTACGGGATTTAGTGTATGTCGAAATCCGTTAAAATATCAAATCGATTAGACGAAAAGGCTAGGAATGGACAGTTCCTACACATGTGAAACTCAACAACGAAAATGCAATAAAACTAGTAATAGAAGTACATTTCAGTCATTTCCAATATAACATGTATTAGAAAAGCATTGCTACCCAAAGATAAAACTTTATCTATCTATCTATCTATCTATCTATCTCTCTCTCTCTCTCTCTCTCTCTCTATATATATATATATATATATATATATATATATATATATATATATATATATATATATATATATATATTATATATATATATATATATATATATATATATATATATATATACGAAAATCTCTGTGACACACCTTTTCACTTAAAGTGACACAACTCTCTAACTTTTAAATATCGCTTCTTCTTCAATTGACACTTTTTCAACCAGGATTGGATTTAAAATCCTCAGATTGCAAATTTATCTCTCTGTGAAATCGAAGACAAATTTTGCAAGAAACAGGATACACTATGGAAAAACTGCAGTAATTGTGTTCAAAACAATGACCTCCTGTTGAACTAAGACCAACAGCAAGATTATCAAATGGTTATTGGTGATATCAGCAAAAGCAATGGAGGAATTTTCTTCTTGGATGCAACTGAAGGTACTGGTAAAGCTTTTTTAATTAACCTTCTTTTATCTGCAGTGAGACTTCGAAGAAAATTAGACCTAGTAGTAGCATAATCATATTCTCTTGCCCGGAGGAGCTACACCAAACAGCATATTGAAAATTCTATTGGATTTGAACTACAATGAAACTCCTATTTGCAACATCAAATGAACCAGCTTGGCTAATCTACGGAGGGAAACAAGCATTATTGTCTGGGATGAATGTACCATGTCACACAAGCGAGCATTTGAGGCCCTGGACAAAACACTCAAAAACATATAATATTGACAGATCATGAGAGGTATCACTGTGCTACTAGTGATTTTAGACAAACATTAGCAGTCATTGAAAGGGGAACTCCGCTGAGGAAATCAATGCTTTCCTGAAAAATTCTTACATCTGGAGCCATGTTCAAAGACCCAGCTTGAAAACAAACATGAGAGTTAGAATCACAGGTGACCCCGAAGCAGGAAGATTTGCTGCTTTATTGTCGCAGCTTGGTAATGGAACCATGAAAATGAAACAAAATGGAGATATTTCATTCCCAAATTGTTGTGGAGTTTCATTCTCAAATATCCAAGACTTTATTAACCATGTTTATCCACACATTAAACACCATTTCATTGATTAAAATTGGCTTTGTGAAAAAGGGCCATATTAGCTACCAAGACTCAAACTGTGGATAGAATCAACTGGAAACGTCTCCAAAAAATTCCAAAAGAAACCATATAGTACTTTTTCATTGACATCTTTGGTTAAACAAGAGCAGGCAGTGAATTATCCAAAAGAGTTCCTGGACTCATTGAATCCTCCTGGAATGCCATCACAAAAGCTGGAACTACAAGAAAATGTACCAGTTATGCTATTGAGGAAATCTGAAGTCTCCAAATTTTTGTAATGGAACAAGGTTAATTGTCAAGAAGATGCTTCGTTATTATTTGGAAGCAGAGATCCTTACTGGTCCAGGAAAGAATTTTAATTCCAAGAATCCTGTTAAGTCCTCCAGATCTTGCTTTTGAGCTCAAAAGGCTTCAGTTTCCGGTGAGAGTGAGCTATGCAATGTCACTCACTAAGTCCCAAGAACAAATCCTTAACTGGGCAGCTCTATGTTGTTTCTTTATATATTATATATATTGTATACAAGGGTTAAGAATGGAAACAAGCTATTTGTCCTGAGCCCGGACGGGCATACCAAAAATGTTGTTTATCATATAGCTTTGCAATAAGTTCCAAATAGACAAATTATATCATTGTTGTGATGATAACTGTTAATTATTTGAAATATATTGTTCAAGTTTAATAAAATCTAATATGTACTCAATGCATGACGTGTCATTGTTGGGACGAAGACCCAATCAAGCACCCTCCGCAAGATCTAGCTTAAATGCCACCCAATAGGGTGGATTTTAAGATAGTATATATATATATATATATATATATATATATATATATATATATATATATATATATATATATATATATATATGCATTTTAAATAGATTCACACATACTCGGATTAAAGAGGAATTTCGGCTTACTCCACGTATACAATTTCCACAGATGGGTAGTCCACTCCAACAAAACCGATGATGAAGGCAGATATTGCAGAAACCTCTCCATCACCTATGGACTAATCTAGATCATCGAAGAACCAACCCGTGTCCCGAACAAGAAGGGGCATCAGGCAAACATCCTCAACCTCTTTTTAACCTACTACCCTTAGCAAAAGTTCTCTCCCTATGCACGCCAGACAATACCTTAATCAGTGTCCAGATTTATGCCAAACTTAAGGCATGCCCTGATGTACCGTTCCAAGGAATGATTTTCTGCTATCCGAAGACAGACAGGGACAGATTTCGAGCCTACATTATGGATATCTATCGCAAGGAGTGATGTAGTTTGACCCTTACTTCATTCAGAAGTGCCCACAATCGCTGTACATTAATTCTAGAAAACACCAAATGCAGCTATGCAGAAGCATTTCAGGCCAAGGTTGACAAAAAAAGGAAATTGGATCCCGTGAATTCTAGAAGATCACCAAATAATTCATGAACAGAGGCAAAGCGGCTGCCCACAATTATAAATGGCCCCGAGGTCATATTTTCCTCGACAGACAAGGTGGCCCTCTCGCCTCTATCTTTGCTTCTGACTCAATGTTAGACGATACAGACTATCCCCTCCCCAACTTCACACGTCTTACTGGGCACAATCTCAGTAATGTTACCATCTAAGAAAGCCACTAGCCCAGACAAAATTCCAGTGGTTGTCCATAAAAATATCAACCCGGAATTATCCCCAAGCGTAGCACAGTTATTCAACCGCTGATTCAAGGAGAAATCCTTGCCAAGCCTGTGGAAGGTGCCAAGCGTATGTCCAGTTTTCAAGAACGTGAGTGTGCGATCTTCCCCCGCCTAGTACAGAACGATCAGTCTCCTCAGTATCATAAGTAAGCTTTTTGAGGCCATAATCAATAACAAGGTCATCGATCACCTAGAAAAGAACAACTTCTTCAGCGACGAGTAATATGGGTTTCGATCGTCACGATACACAAGCGACGTCCTAACTACCATTACTCACAGAATCAGTGCGGCTCTTGACGACCACCTTGAGGACCATATCATTAGATATCTCGAAAGCCTTTGACAAGGTGTGCCGCAAAGGTTTACTTACAAGCTATCCAGCTATGTAATCACTGGAAGGGTCTTCTCGATCATAACATCCATCCTAACAGGTAAATCCCTGAAGGTGGTTATTAATGGCTAGTCTGCCAGAGCCCTAGGTGTCAACGGGAGCGTCCCCCAGGGGTCACTCCTCGGATCAAAACTTTTTTTTGATTTACATAAATGATCTGCCTAAGAATATTCTCAGATCATTTGTAAATATCTATGCCGATGATGCGACTATATAAGCGTGCACCTCTAAAATTCTTCATGATCAGAGATTGGTGAGTGATCTCACTTCCGATCTTGCACAAACTACATAGTAGTGTAAAATCTGGCAGCTTACATTCAATGCCTCGAAGATGAAGCTCTTAGGTTGGTGCAAAAATAATGACGTAATAATGTCGTTTTTGACGTATTTTTAACGTCAAAAAACGACATTATTACGTCATTATTTTTGCACCAACCTAATAGTTACATTCCGTCATCGCCGATCAGACCCCGAACTACGACCAATCAGGATGAACGGATGTTTCCTCGGGGTGGTACTTTGCCTTGAAAAACTACTGGTCCTTAAACCCGAACCTGGCTTCAAGAGGAACTTGTTCATATGATCCATTGATAAGGATGCAGGTAAAATGGCTGGCTTTCTGTACCGCTCAAGTAAGTACCTGGCTCATCCTTCTATCCCTAAACTTCACATGAGCCAGGTCAGACTAAAAACCTAGTATTGTTGTCATATTTGGTAGGGAGCTGACCAGACCTCACCCTACAGCCTTGATAAAATCCAAAAGTGTTTCCGAGTCCTTGTGGGTGACGAATTAATTTCCACTCTCCAAACCTCTCTTCCACACGCGGGACGTAGCAAGCATCTCGCTGTTCTACCGCTACTTCCTCGGATGGACTGCATTCCCTGGTCTCGCCAATTCAAACCTTCACGGCAAGGACACGCCATGCCACTTAAATAGTAGCAAATCACCCACATTCCCTCCGCATTCCATAGGTGAGAAATATGTTCCACTCGAGCAGCTTCTTCCCACGAACGAGAACCCTGTGGAACCGACTCCCAAGAGGATGTTTCCCCGATCACTACAATCTTAACTTGTTCAAGGCTAGGGTCAACCGGTATCCTCCATTTCTAGCCGCACAAGTTGCCTCCTGACGTAACCTCTAGTTGCCGCCGGACGTTGTAACCGGTGAACTTTACTGTAAAAATATATTTTTATAACCCTAATCGTGGTAAACAACAAGCACAAAACTAACAAATCTCTTGAGTAATACGGAAAAACAAACAAATTTCACAGAAAAGTAAATTCCACTTTACGTTTCGTTAGTTATATCTTCTCTTGATACAGGCGTGTTCGAGAATTCCGATATTAAAACCGTTCTTATCATGCTTCCATTTGGTCAAAGGGTCTACTTATATTATTGACATTATTCGGACTATTGTCCTCATCTTTGTTTATTACAACGTTTCGGCCGTTGTACTCAGAAGGCTGGAGCGTACAATGGCCGAAACTTTGTAATAAATATGGCGACAAAAATCAGTCCGAATAATGTACATAATACCTCATCTCAGAAATATAGACAGGGTCTACTTATATACAATAAAGATTATTAGTTTTATTGTCAATATTATTAATTTTTTTTATCCCTGTAATTTCTCTCCCCATTCTAATATATCTATATCTATCGCTTTATCTCATCTGCCTTTACCTTCTTTCTCTATCCCCGCTCTCTCTCTTTCTCTCTCTCTCTATATATATAGATATATATGTGTGTGTGTGTGTGTGTGTGTGTGTGCAGCAAAGTAACACCTTTTAATATTAACGTTTATCGAACAAAATCAATTAGAAAAAATAAAGAAAAATTTATAATTATTGTCACATCAAAACAACGAGATTTGTTATAAATAAAAAACTATTTAACATGTTCAAAAGTTACCCGTTCATGTTTAATATAACGCCAAAGTCTATCAGCAACAGTTGCACAACCCATTTGAAACATTTCTAAATTAATCTCAGAAACTTTATCAGAAATTGCTAATTTTAATTCAGGAATTTTTTTCGATTTGTACCTGTAAACAAGAGCTTTTAGTCGATGCCACAAGAAAAATATTTGGTGAGCTGGTTCTGGTGACCGTGATGACCACTGATTTGCTCCACATTGTCGCAAACCACCTCAGCTCGAAATAAATATTTAAACATTATGGAATGCGTAAGCCATACTTAATCTTAAGCCATGTTAAATTACTGTAATTTATTTTTGTTCGATAAAAGTTCATGAATAAAAAAGGGTGTTACATTTTCCGCACCCTGTATCTATCTATCTATCTATCTATCTATCTATATATATATATATATATATATATATATATATATATATATAGGAAGAGAGAGAAGGAGACAGAGTGAAACGTAGTGAGTGATAGGGAGAGTAAAAAGAATGAGGGGAAAGATAAGAGAGTATTTGGCCTTGCCCTCTGATTTCCTTGCGCTAAAAACTTCAAGAGATTCAAGCTGTTTGTGCCAAGATATTATCAAACGACAAACCGCACCAAGAAACTTTCAATAAAGCACTCGATCGTATGGCGGAACTGAGATTGCAACCCTGTATCATGGTCGTACCTGCCTGAACGACTGCTTTTACCCTTCGCTCTCATCCCTGATTTCAATAAAACTCCGACATGTAAAATTCTCACTTACAATTGCTCATCAACCTATTTCGATATACACACGGTCAGTATTTACTAAACCTAGCTTCATCTCCACCAAAACCAAATAAAGGGGAAAATGGACGCTAAGGATATCCCGATGTCGGCAGATAAAACAAATTAAAAATAAATAAATAAATAAATAAAAACAAACAAACAATAATAAAACACTGCGAAACGAGCAGTTTCCGATTAATCCGTTACTTGAATGTATCCGGGTACTCCACTAAATAGATGGTATGACTTCCTTTTTATTAATATGGCAATTATATAATCTGTTCCCTTTAAAATTGCCGCGTATCTATTTTCGTATTATCCTGAACATAATGCATTCGTACTGCATCGATATATCTAAGAAATAATATAACACTATAATTTATCAGGAAAGCATCTAAAAAAAAAGTCATGGAATATAAATTGGTGTTTTAGGGAACTTTGATGAAATCCAAAGAAAAATCTGCAATTTTATTGGCCCTGACCTTGCATCTCGTCTTCAATCGCCATCTATCGTCGTAAAGTAGCTTCCCACCGCCTTTTCCATAAATACTTTCATGGTAATTATTCTGATGAACTCTTTTTAAATTGTTGTTTTTCTTCCTCCCACCCTGCTCCACAGACAAAAATTGTACATATCCGGACTAGTTAGGACTTCATAGAGACATGGCGGTAATATGGTTGTAAGTAAGAATGTGTTGTTTCGGTTTAAGGGCTACTCTTGTTATGTCTGGGTCAGTAATTGTGGTTAACTAGGTTTAATTATAAGATCAGCCTTCCCCTACCCCTCCTTTTGGCCTTGTGTCATATTTTTGCATCTTTAAAAATAAATATTACTTTCCTCTATTATAACTAGACTTTATGAATTTAAGCGCAGTACTTGTTTAGTGGCAATTTTCCATCGTTTTATAGTTGAAATATGAAGATATAACCGTAAGTTCTATGCTAACAGTTTCTTCTATCGTACTTTTCGCTTGTAAAATCCTCTTCCGGCTTCTTGCTTCCCAATCAAGTTTGATCTTCAAAAATTTAAATGCAATGTCAATCGTTATCTTCTATCTTCTTAATTGTTATTCTTTTATTGTTCTCGTTCATTAATAGTGTTTGTTCTCATATTCTCCAACATCCAATAACTCTTTGAGTCTTAGTGGCTTTATTGCTTTGCTTGTAGTGAAATAATTAAAAGAAATGACCTCTATCAGCAATATGGCGCTTATATAATTTGTCCTCTATAAAATTACATTTTGATATTGTCCTGAACATAATGTAATCGTACAACATCGATATATTATTACAATATAATTTTTGTCAGGAAATCATGTAAAAATAGAATTGAAATTTAGATATATAGTCTGGTGCAGGTATCTTTCGTAATGTTTTTTTTATGTATACGTGAATATACGGGCGGTATTGAAAAGCTGTCGACCCGAAATACATAACAAAATTGGCCAGATGATCAAACATCAAAATATTTTTCTCATCCTTTTTTTTTGGGGGGGGGGCGAGAACTTTTCATCCACTGGTTTGGATTTCATGTCTCAAAATGTATTATAGATACGGATATTTACATAACTGTTTCCTTTCCTTCATTTTTTTTTTCTGTGTGACTTTGCTTTCTTGAGAACGGGCACAAAGTCATCGAAGCTTAAAACGAAGACAAATGGATTTGACGTTAAAATTAGGAAGGAAACATCTATTTCCTCGACCGATGAAATAATTTCCACAACTGCCAAAAATGAAAGGAAATACTGCTGTTGCTGTCATTGTTATCATCACCACCACCACCACCATCATCACCACCATCACCACCACCATCATCTCCACCACCACCATCATCTTCACCACCACCACCACCACCATCATCACCACCACCACCATAATCACCACCATCATCACCACCACCACCACCATCATCTCCACCACCACTATAATCACCACCATCATCACCACCACCACCATCACCACCACCACCACCATCACCACCACCACCACTACCACCATCATCTCCAGCACCACCATAATCACCACCATCATCACCACCACCACCATCATCTCCACCACCACCATAATCACCACCACCACTACCACCATCATCTCCACCACCACTATAATCACCACCATCACCAATACCATCATCATCACCACCACCACCACCACCATCATCATCACCACCACCACCACCATCACCACCACCACCATCACCACCATCATCACCACCACCACCATCACCACCACCACCATCACCATCATCATCACAACCGCCACCATCATCATCACCATCATCATCATTGTCATCATCATCATCATCGTCATCGTCCTTGTTAGTAAAATAAAAACAACTACGGAGACTTACATATACAAATATGAGGAAAATGTATGACAAAATGGGAAAAGGTTTTCTTTTGGCGCGTTTAGTCCTTTAGGACTTCATTGGACTAAATTTGTTATATTGGTGCGACTGCACATGCGCATGAACAAGGGATGCTGGGAATTTTATTTTTTTATTTTTTTTTTTTTAATATCTAGCCGATTTCATTTAGATTATTTTTCTTTTCATCACTTTGGTTAGTAGATATCCCACGCTGTGATAATAGAACTACTGTCAAGAACGGGGAAATGTTGTAATAACCAGCTTGAAGGAGGAAATTACTCAATCAGCTGCAAGGCTTGCAAGACAGAATATATTGGAGAAACCTCAAGAAGTTTAAACTAAAGACTATATGAGCACAAAAATGACATTTTAAAAATAAACACACAAAACGCATTGGTTTACTGTAAAAAAAACTGACCTTGATTTTGACATACAAAAATGCTACTCTAATTAAAAGAGAAAATAATTCATTAATACGAAAATGTCTTGAAAATGTCTTGAAAGTCGTATGTTCAAACAGTAAATTTGCGTCAAATTTCTTCCAATTTCTCGCCATTCTTGGCAGATTTTCTGTCATCAGAATATGAGATATTTTAAAAGTAAGGATGATGGAAAGAAAAAGAAAAAGCATATAGATGAATTTGGCTAGATTGCAAAAAAATTATTTCCAAAAAATAGTTTGAAACTACCAGCGTCTCTCGTTCATGTGCATATGTAGACAGAATAACGTCAGCAAACCCAGTCCGATGAAGTCACAACAGATGAAACCCAGTCACAAAATAATTTTTTCACATTTTTTTCTTAATTCTCTCTCTCTCTCTCTCTCTATCTATATATATATATATATATATATATATATATATATATATATATATATATATATATATATATATTTCCATTACACATCTTGAAATTTGAAGATTTATTTGCTGGATGATGTTAATATAGATCTACCCAGTTAGTATAGAAGCCCGTTACTTCTGCACCCCCACCTCCCCCAAAAAATTAAAAAAATCCCGATTTATGTTTCTTTTTAAAATTTGCGAGTGGCACCAACATATTTTGACCCCGCCCAAATTAAGAATTCGCAAGAAATTTCTACACACCCAAGTTGACACCTTATTAAATATGGAAGAGTAACGGGAAGTTGAAAACTGTGTTCCATATTACGAGAAAAGTTTTAACAATTTCAGAGCTTTTTAAAGCTATGGAATTGTAGTAGGGTTGTATAATTGGTAGTGCGACCTGAAATATTTTTTTTAATTTTTTTTATATCATTACAGATTAAGATTCCAAATCAAAAAAATATCTAAACAAAAAAAAAAAAAATTAATTTTCTAAAGAATAATAGGTACAGTTTGCTATGAAAATTCATTTTAAATCGACGCCCCTTACGGAAGACAAAAAAATATTCGCACAACGTAGTTTAATATGTAAAATTTAATTTTTTTGAAATGCCTAATCTGGAGGTACTTAATCAACAGTAATAGAAAAGATCTCTAGATTACGAATTTCAAAAACATTTTACATTTTTTTTTTTTTACAGTTTATGAAATAATGTGGTATGAGTATATTTTGTTTTGGCTTTTTAAGGGTATTAATTTACAATGAATTTATACAGAAACATTAAACCCAAATCTTAACTTTTATAATATATATATATATATATATATATATATATATATATATATATATATGTTACATTTGTGGTGTTGAAACTTGTAATTGCGTAGTTACTTTAATATGTTTTAGTTTTAATATCCCAAAATAATTAATATTTAGCACTACTTTGTATTGAGCCCTCTTTTAAATTAAATGTTACGGGCAGTGTAATTAAGTCCATTTGTTCTCATTTTTCCGGGATATATATATATATATATATATATATATATATATATATATATATATATATACAGGGTCGGGCAGAGCAACTTGCTTATTTGGAATATCAATTAAAACACAAGTAATGCAGGTATACATGTAATTCTTTGAACTGCAACTAGTTCAACATTTAAATTTTATTTTTTACCAGTTTTAAAGATGATATCAGTAAGATGGCGTCCATTCTTCTCTATACACTGAGTCAATGTTTTGGGGTGACCTTGCTGTTCGTGGGAGGCCAGGTTTCTTTTTTTTTACGTCACCAGGTTTCCCTGAAGTTGTTTACCCATGAAACAATCGACTGCCGGCCAGGAACACGACCACAGGGGGCAATATTGAAATGTCTACGGAATGCATGTTGCGTTGCGACGATTGAGCGACCGCTTGAAAAAAAATGTCTCAACAGCGAAAGCGCGTTCCAACTTCGTCCACTCCATGATGCTCACTGGGGTTCCTGAAAAATAAACAAAAAATAAATAACACATGTTAAGAACTAAACTTTAAGCCCCACCCTCTCAAATAAGTCCATCCCTACCATCCTTGGAGCAACCATCGCTTTAGGGCGCCAAATTTAAATAAGCAAGTTGCTCTGCCTCACCCTGTATATATATTCATCATCTTAATCTACAATAATATTAAAAAAATTGAAAAAAAAAACATTTTCGGGTTGTAGTTTCTATTTTACAATCCCATCAAAATTATTAGGCATCTGTGGCAGCGAATGGCAAAATATCTGAAACCGATCACTAGTTATCCTTTAAAAAATATCGATAGGAAAAAATCAAATGAAATAGGCAACAAAATACATTAAGAAACCTTTCCTGTCAGCGGCGAATATCATGATATTCTGAAATGGTCTGATGGATGGAGCAAAGTTGGGTATTTTATTTAAGATGTCAACAAGCGGATGTGGTGGTTTCGGGTCGGTATTATAGGTGGTCAAGAGGAGGTCACATGACAATTTCCAGATGACACATCTGATGGAAGCAGAGGTATATCATTGAATTACATGACGGAATAAAAAATCACCCCTAATAACATCTACCAAAGCCTGCTAAACGTTTATAGAGTCTAAACATTTGATGTGAGCTGCAATAACGACAACAATGTCTGTGAGAGATAGCCTATCATGCTGCCCTGTACGTAATGCACTTCAAAAATGCATAAGCAGTGGTGGTTACAAACATATATATATATATATATATATATGTCTGTGAAGGACATAATTAAGCTCTTGAAAATATATTCTCAATTGGGCACTGTTGAATGACAAGTTAATTCTAAAAACAACAGCCACCTGCGTTAATGCGAAGCTCTTCACTAAAACGAATAGAGCACTTCGGTTACTTGGCGGTTGTTTACATTTGTAAAAACAATACGCTAGATTTGGCCGATTCAATCTGTCGAGTGAAGATAGCTCAGTGGTAGAGAATCGGTTGGGTTTTAATCCGGGCTTGAGGCAGTTGGTTGTCTAGTCGCACTGAAGAGCTGTAATACAGCGAAACCAGTAATGTCTGTGAATGACATAATATATATATATATATATATATATATATATATATATATATAAGCATGTACTTACACTTTAAATGACAATAAATGCAGTTTTTATTGACTTGCAAACAAGATTAATGTTTTAAATTAAGAAATATCAATGTTTATATACTTACAAAGATTAACGGTTTAAATGAAATTAAATGTATATATATATCTGTAAACATTCAAACTGACGACGAAGTCAAAAAGTGAGTATATTTTTGGGTCACTCTCTACATATGAACGCTACCAGTTTTCAGTTTTACTTACAGTCAAAGTATATATATACATATATATATATATATATATATGTGTGTGTATATATATATATATATATATATATATATATATATATATATATATATATATCAGTGAAGATTAATGGCTATTGAAATATGAAAACAACAGCAAAAACAATAAAAATAGTAAACAATAACAATAAGAAGAAGAAGAAAAAAAAAAGAAAAATAGGGAAAATGTAATCCAGTATTGTTACAGGAAGACGCCACTTGGTAAATCCACAGGGATTTCCTTTCCCAAATAAATCATTATTTGAAATAGAACAGAAATGATATAATTTCAGACAATTCAACAATTGAATAAAAGGCGCACCTTGGCATGGGATAATGTTTAGCGAGCCAGTATGGTTGACTATTACTGTTGTAAGTTCGACCTTCACTGTGCTCTTTATACTTGTGATCTTGTGCCAAAACTAAATTTCGTAAATAACATTGAGAAGCAGATATCCAAAGTAAAAACCGAGGAAACTTGAGTAGCATCCAATCAATTGCGTTATGAGAAAGACAGTCATTATCAACAATGTCCGGTATATTCTCCTAAGAGAATACACAATTGAGAAATCGACAAATTACATGTAACATAATGATATTGCTACTTCCATAACCTTTATGTCCATAACGATTGTTATAATAATAATAATAAGAAGAAGAAGAAGAAGGAGTATATATGGTGCACGATCGCTAATAGATAACGAAAACTTGACAGATTTTTTTAAAAATCCATTACAACTCAGTAAAGTCACTAAAACACAATGGGTTACTGATTGTGAAAGAATAAGAGAAAAGAGAAACATTAATGAGCGAGAATAATAAAAGTGTAATCAAGAAGACAGTAGATAACGCTTGATATTGCATTGCAATTTTTGAAGATCAAATTTGTCTGGAAAATATGGGACAGGAATAAAGTTACACAAGCGAGAAGTACGAGAAAAGAAACCGTCAGCACAGAACTTACATCCAATTCAACTTTGAATTGATGAGACCTTGTCGCTAATCTTCTACTACGCTTAAATTCATAAAGTCTACGTACGATAGCGAAGAGTTCGTCGGAAGAATTACCATGAAAGCATCTATATAAAAGGCACAGGGAAGCTATGTTACGGCGCTGGGAAAGTGACTGAAGTCGAAATGCTTGGTCAGGACCAATGAAATTGCAGATTCTTCTTTGGATTTTATCAAGAATCTCTAAATATATAGTAGGATCACGGCACCATATGTAGCAGCAATATTTTAAGCATGGACAAATTGTAGACTTATAGATATGTAAGATACGTTTAGAAAAAATGTCTGGGAAGACACAGTGAACCAGCATTCTTAGCAGCTGTCCTAGCAATGGATTCAGTATAGTCTTTCCACTTCATGTCAACTGAGAACGCTAGCCCGATAATAATAACAATAATAATAATAATAATAATAATAATAATAATAATAATTAATAATAATAATAATAAATAATAATAATAATAATAATAAATAAGCTGCAAAATACTTTTAAAAAAAAGAAGAAAAATCAAAGGCAATCGACCAGATACAGAAACGATGCAGATTCTGTGATAAATGTCCAGAAACAATCGACCAACTTGTATCAGATTGCGTGGTATTGGCACCCACTGAATATAAAACCGGCCATGACAGAGGGAGCCGAAATCAGCACTGGAAAATCTATAAAACTTACGGAAAGGAAACTGCAAGAATTGGTATGAACACCATTGAGAGCCAGTTGCGGAGAAGGGACCTATAACAATTTTATGTGACTTTACAGTAAACACAGATAGAACAATCAAAGCTAATCGCCCTGACATCGTGATTAGAGAACGAAAAGACAAAATGTGCCTCCTTATTGACATAGTAGACCCTGTAAACTGCAATGTGTCTTTGAAGATCTTCAAAGAAAAAAAAACTATCAAAATACAAGGACCTTGAAATCGAAATCTCAAAAATGTGGCACATGAGGACATTAACAATTCCAGTTGTAGTTGATTGATTTGAAAAGATTTTAATAAACTCACTGAAGGAATCCCTGGTATCCCATGCCTTGGAATAGAAAGGAAGGGATGATGACAAAAGAAACAGGGGGGGTGTTAGTTGTGATATGCGTGGTAGTCAGAGGGGAAGGAAGAGAAAAAGATAAGGAAAGGAGAGAAAGAGATGACCTATTGAATATATCCAATAGAAATCAAACAGTAAATAGACGAAATGAAACTTCAGAAATTAATGAATAAACAAATATTATATAAAATAGTAATAGAGATATCCAAAAGTATCAAAGGGAGACAATTCAGAATTAAAGTGTATTAAATTAACAAATATGTCGGAAAACAATATTAAGGGAAATATAAAAAAATATAAAGGTGTGGGAAATAAATATCATAGAATGAATACAGGCAAATTAACATATATCAAATTAAATTTATATTTATTAATACGCAAAAAAATTGAAATAACATAACATAATAAAATAAAATAAAATAAAACAATAAAATATAACATAAAAATATAACATAATACATAAAATACAATAAAATATAACATAAAAAACCTTAGAATTAGAAAAAAATGTATGAAAAGATCCTCAAGAATAAGGGAATTAAAAGATACCTTTAGAATCAATAAGATAATACTATATAAAAATAAATAATTTATAAATATGTTAATTAATTAATTAATTAAATAATAACAAAAACGTTTAAATAAATATAAAATACTGCAAAAAAACCTTAACTGAAATTAAATTATTTAAGACAAAAACAAAAATAACGACAAAAATATTTAAAAAAAAAACCCTTAAAAGTTATATTATATTCAAATACCACTTCATCAAACCACATAATACAATATATATTAATACAAAACACTTCAATACGATATATCAATATACTAACATATGCACCACAAATAAAATGTTGTGGGTTCCGGGGATGGAATCCTGCACAAATAAATAAACAACGCCAGTAATTGAAATAGAAAAATATGTGTATTAAACGTAAGAATACAAACTTGAAATGAAGAATAGTAGTCCAGGAATGCGGGTCAGTAGAAAAGTATATGTACAAGTCTCTGTAAGTGAAGCCGTAATTATCTCTTTCGTTTTTTCTCACGCTATCTCTCCGTAGTATAAGTATACTTTGGACGAGCCCATCTTGTGTACAAGGGGCGAGCCTCACAATATAAAATATAAAAAGCATCTTAATATTAAAAAAATAACTAAATACTTAAAATTAGACATCTAATTGATTGAGAATAAATATAAAAAAAATTATAATAAAAAATATATAAATATATAAACCAATATATGAAATAGAGCTTATAAAAAATATAATTATGCATTATCACATAATAACAAATTAACTCAAAAGTTATATTAATTTATATTATGATTAATATATAATATTGTAGTGAAAGAATAATACTTAGGTGTAAAGGATAATTCAGGATAATTTAATAAAGAATTGAATAAGTGAAGTTATGTACGAGGCAAATAGCTTAAGTCGAAACAAAATTAATGGAAATTGCGTCGTAACCACGAATCATCGTTGGTCGAGACTGTCGTAACTCGGGATTTGTATATATATATATATATATATATATATATATATATATATATATATATATGGGTGCGTGCGATTGGTTCTGTGGATAAAATGAAATCAATATTACGGGAATTAAATAATTGTGAATATTTTCTTCTTTTAAATCAGATTGAATTATCATTATCATAATGTGAAACGTCGCAAACAAGTTTGCTTGGCTGTTTCCGGCATCTTCCCTTGTATTTCCAGTTCCCAACATTCCGTCCATGACATATGGCAAAAGATGATATTTTTTTAAAATCCCATTTTATCCCTTCTTGTAAATATTATCGTCTCAATTGCTACAACTTCATTTCCTCCATTGTAACTTCGTTCTTTTCCATTTTGCTTCTTTTTTTCTATCTCTTTTCGTGTCTTTTTCACTTTTTCTATCTATCTCTCTCTCTCTCTTTCTCTCTCTATCTCTGTTTCTATCTCTCTTTATCCCTCTCTCTCTTTCTCCCTCTCTCTTTATCTCTCTTTCTCCCTCTCTCGCTCTCTTTCTTTCTCTCGCTATCTCTCTTTCTCTCTCTCTCTCTCTCTCTATATATATATATATATATCTTTCTCCCTCTCTCTATCTCTCTTTCTCTCTCTCTCTTTTTCTCTCTCTTTCTCCCTCTCTCTCTTTCTCTCTCTCTCTTTCTCCCCCCTCTCTCTCTTTCTCTCTTTCTCTTTCTCCCCCCCTCTCTCTCTATCTATCTCTCTTTCTCTCTCTCTGGTTCTTGTATTCTCTATTTTGCTCTTTCTTTATTTTACACCTCGCTAAATCATCTCTTTTTCAATTGATCTTTTTTCTCATTTTCTTCTTTCTTTTTTCCCCTTATTTTTCTTTTTCTTTTTTTCTTTCTTTCTTTCTTTCTTTCTTTCTTTCGCATTTTCTGTTTGCGTTTTCTTCATTTTTTCTTTTACTTTCTTTCTTTCTTTCTTTCTTTTTTCTTTCTTTCTTTCTTTCTTTCTTTAGTTCTGATTTTATTTGGATTTTCTTTATCTTTTCTTTTAATTTTTCTTCCTTTTCTTTTTTTTATATATCTTTCTCTTCCCTTTTCTTTTTTATATATCTTTCTCTTCCCTTTTCTTTTTTATATATCTTTCTCTTCCCTTTTCTTTTTTTATATATATTTTTTTATCCTTTCTTTCTCTTTCATCCGTTCTTCTTTATTTCGCATTCTTTGTTTCTCTTTATTTTTTCGTCTACTTTCTTTCTCTTTTTCATACATCTTTCTTTCATTTTGCATTTTTTGACTTTCTTTCTTTCCACATAATCACATGTACCATGTTAAGACTATATTGAATCTATAACTAAATGGTTAAATTAGTTTTGTTCTGCAGTTTCTATTGGTCAGTCTTCTTTCTGGCTATACCGCGAGGTGCCGTTCTGTTTCGCTTAAATCATCTTTATTTGACTTTATTCTAATCATTTGTTGACATCTCGAAATCTGCGCCATAAAAATTCGCTTTGGAATGGTATAAAATATGTTCAACTCACAAATTACGATACAAAGCTGTTATTCTTCACAATATAATTTCGCACCGATACCGCTGGAAATTCAGAAGCGTCACTCTTCTGACCAACAATGGTCCCGATGCCAAAATTATACACGCTGTAAACCGGGGATTCCAGAACTGGGCGATACCGCCCCTTTCGGAGCAATGGAAAGCTCCAGCGTGTGCTGTGGAAACATGGAGGCGATGGAAGGGAGTTTAGTAAAGAATGCTGGTGGTAGAAGGTGTAAGGGTGGGTATTAGGACTAAGTAATATTTTATATGACAAAATCTATGTCATTTAGATTTAAGAAATACGTCTGTTTTACGAAGGATAAAAATACTACAGGAGTTATGAACGAACATATGATTTGAATGTATTTTATTGTTCGAAGTAAAAAGTCCGAAAATTTGTATGTATGTTGCTGATGTCATCTGGACAGGACCCGCTACACACCAGCCAGATCAGACAGCCTGTGTCTGCAGGCGTCAATACTTGAAGATTGTAGGTGCAGCGATATAGCGGCGTCTTGTCTAATAGCAACTATGATAAACTGGATTCCATATGTGTGTTTACAGTGGTAGATTGTTGGATTTGCAGTATACCTCATACCAAGTAAAACATTATCTTTGTATGGGTGTGGAATGGGCCGCTATGGGTGTTGCCTCTGAGACAGGATGGCAGCAGCTAGTAACATTTTGGAATCATCGGTTTCGTAAAGGATTGTAGTCGCACAACAGCCGCGGCAAGCAGCGGTGATTTCTGGGCAAAATAGCGTAACGGAGTCAAACTCTCTCCAGGCTGATTTGAATTCGGAGTTTCTGTCTCGTGGGCTGTTTGCCAATCAAGGCTATAGGACCCAATTTGTCCTGCTATTTACCCATAGTTGAAGTTGGAGGGCCCCAAAGACCATCCTTATTTTTTTATTCAGAGTTTTCCTTCTCCTAAACCGGTTGCCAGTGAAAGCTAGAGGACCCAGTCTGTCCTGCTATTTACCTAAAGAGGTGGGAGAAGACATGGATTCATATCTAAGGGTATTAGCATACAAGTGAATGTAATGAACTTGGCTGGAATTCGAACTCAGCTCTCCGATTCCTCAGTCTGTGCCGTTACCCATTATTCAATAAATTTGACTACTACTTTAAACGATGTCTGGGTGGAAACGTATGATTAAGTAACCGAACATTGAAGCCGGAGATGTGAGCTGTCAGTGCGTATGAACACTGAAGCCGGAGATGGGAGCTGTCGGTGCGTATGAAATAAAATTCAACTTCCATACTGTATTTAACTGCATGAGATTTGATGAAACACATTCTGTTTGTTCATTAATTATGGCACAAGTCTCCACTAATAGAGCATACTTTAAAGATCGAATTTAACATTAGTAAATTATTCGGCAAGAAGGGAGTGCTAACCCACGTTCTACTGTAGGCACACTAACGTTCTCTTTGATCGTCTCCGTCAATAATGAAGACTTATATAATATTCATTCGCAAAAAAGGAATATTTTTACAATCCAAAATGTTTCGGCTTTAAATAACTTGCAAAGAGTTGATAAACCGTAAAAAATAATTCAATCAATTACTTGTTAACCACAACTCTACACCAGGCGCTTATGGGCACAAGTGGTTAGAACGCTCGCATTCTAACCATGAGACCCGGGTTCGAATCTCACTATGGTCGATTTGTCGGGAAGGAAACTTCCTGATGTTATCGGACTGTAGGGGCCGATCCCAGCGTGTGGCACACTTGGAAAGTGCCTGAAAACCATTCCACGGGTTGACGAAAGCCTTGGGAGTAAAATTGGATAGAGGGAACCGTTGGGTGCCGTAGATATCTGTGCTAGCACGAAGTCACAAGTCATCGTGGCCGAGGGCTTGATCATGCTGGACTTGTTCAAATTGTTGATCACGTTAGATAACACGCTCTTTCCCAGAAACTGTAATTAAGGTCTGCTTATCAGAGTTGCAGTATAAACCACTCTGTGGGTGTTGAATAAACACAAATGCGCCTGAGCAAGCGTCTGCAATAGGGATGGCTAGCTGCCTTAGTAGACTGGTATCCTCGAATACGAGTGGCCAGCTATACATCCATGCACAAGACGCGCAAATGTTGATACGTCTATAACTTCCCTGCTTTAACTGGGAGTATATGGATAAATATTTTAATTTATGCAATTATGTTTAAAGATAAAGTAAATTATTTGTTAAACATGTTTTTTTCTAAATTTCAGCTAATTTTCTTGATTTCCGATGTAATTTCAAAATATAAATTGTTCAATATTTTGAGTTCTTTCGGCTTTTGACAATCCATTATCAAAATTTGTGCGCTATGTCAGTTAAATATTTTTCCCAAAGTATCGCTTTTCACATCGGTTTTTTCAGGTAATGCGTCTCCACGTGTCAGCCCGTCCTGTTTTGTTTTTTTTTAATTTTATTCATCAAATATATTTAATATCTTTTGTTAAATTTGATGATATTTTTTGAAGTTTTGTTCAAAAATCTCTATGCGCCTACCAAGTACAACTGAAAACGGTCAGAGGAATCAAAATCAGGCACAATGCGAAAATAACAACCAATTTGCGGAAAACTACTCTGATTGCTTTTAAATATTAAAGTTCAAAAAGTATAAGGCTTAAGAATCACTCAATGAAGAGGATGGCTCTTTAAATGGTTATTATTAATGAGGAGTGTGCTTTGAATGGAAGAGAAGATGGGAGGAAGTGAAAATTATGAGCATTATGAAATTATATTTATAACGATTCTTGGAATAATATCCGTTTGATGGTTAAAATTATACCCCGGAATTAGTTAACTGAAAGGTCATAATATTCAAACAGGATCATGCAAATTTTTGGGGGTGTCAGGTACAGATTGTTATAAATTTAAACTTGTATTATATATATATATATATATATATATATATATATATATATATATATATATATATATATATATATATATATTGAATTTTAAATTATCATTTATTTCGACTCTTCTGAATTCATTTACCAAAAATATTGTAAGATTACAAAAGGCACTAAGGAGAGTTTTTTTTTTTTTTTTTTTTTCTAGAGAATAGTAAAACTTTCATTGGGATTTGAATTATGAAGTCGACTAAAAGATCAGGAAAAACGCTGGAAGATGAATATACTGTTCAGTAATATTAATATCTAAATAAGTGTAGTTTATGCTTTCTTAACAAACGTCATTTTAAGAACTCCAGACAATGCAGTATTGTAAAGATTTTTTTATACTGGAATTCACTCAACACAAGGTTCGAGAGCCACACAAGGTTGGTGCAAAAATAATGTCGTTTTCTCACATATGTTACTATGTGAGAAAACGACATTACTTTTGCACCAACCTAATAGAAGATTATCAAACAAAAAGCACAAAAACAGGCGTGTGATATGAATGAAAGAGGTGTTAAAAAGTAAAGAGTATAAGCCTAAGAAGGCTCGATAACAACTGACTGTTTTCTTGAAGCGGTCAAGATGGTATTGTTCAGGGAATTACCCACACGGGAGTCTGTTCCAGACAGTGGCTGTTCTTAGGGGGAAAATAGTCTAAGTGGAACGTCCATTTGGTATATGGAAGAAATGAGGACGATTTGACTCTGTAGAAGTGGCATGGAGTGTCGTCAATGAAAATGTACGAAGAGATGGAACTAAAGAATAGAGCTTATTTGAAAATTTACCATGGAAATAACGATGTAATGGAAACGTTAAAAAGTAAATAGATTATATCAGAAATCTTTTTCATGGAACGCCGTATATTAAATGTACTTCTGTTAAATTGTACGAACTTCTACGCAGAAAACTAAGAAATTACCAAAAGAATATTTCAGATATACGAATAAAGATAAAAGAATAATTTGAATAACACGTTTAGAAACAGCCAAGTCGATAATATCGATATTTCCCGCCGTAAGGGCATTTCCCGTCAATGATGAGCGCAGCCTGGAAAGTTGCGCTAAAACCGAACACCTGATGAAGTTTATCGCATTGCCATTGGATGAAAATGTAAGATGAAAGGCTGTTGATGCTCCCGCGATGGGAAGGTTGAAGATGGATGATGGCAAAATGAAAAGGGTTGAGGCGTTGGAAGGGAGGATGACCAATTATTCACCGTATGCTGTTACCCACAAGTGATTCACTTTTCTGTATGTCTAAGTGCCAATTATTTCAGCGAAATGCATTGAAGCGATGACGATTACGATGCCGGCCGTTTCGTTTGTATTGCTGCCATGTGACTGGGTCGACATGGCGCGGGAAAACACTTGAATGGACTGCATGTAATTTGTTTCGACTTGCCCGTTGTGCATAAACATACGATGTACATGAGTTGCAGCAAAAGCACTACCTTGCATTGAGATACACATAAAAACCTGTAAACTCGAACCATGTTTTTAAATACACTCGACAGATCAAGGCTTTCATATGATTGCTCTAAAACTGTTCAGAAATATCTAAACTGTATACAACCGCTCAAATCAATGTTTAAAATCGCTTCGAGCGAGTGTAGAATATCGGTCAAATCCTTCTTTGAACATTGTAGACTGGCGCTAAAGAATTATAAACAAAGAATTGTACCAAATGACAGGACTTGGGGACTATCAGAATAAGTAACACCTGAAATGGATATCACAGGTAACACGAAGAGAAAATAGTGACATAATAAAGATTTTAACGTTCCAAACTACTTCAAACAGGTTAGGAACAAAAACCTCCATCAATACTAGAAAGAGCGATAACAACTGTTGGACTTGAGAAACGTTTTTTCTGGAAAATTTGTTTTAAGAGAAAGATTTTATAAATTTCAACCCACAGCAGTACTGGCTGTTAGGTCAATTAATGACAAATGTTTCCTTATAAAGAAACGGCTCCTATTACTATTACCATATCCCTGCTTAATTTTCCCATGAATTCTCCCCTCACATGCACACCTGAGAAAGCATTAGTCTTCCTGCCGGCGTATTTTTGTCATTTTAAAAAGTGTGTAATAGACACTGTAAAAGTATTTCGCACTGATGCATTTCGAAAAAGAACTGATGACAACCACTATAGGAATTCAAAACCGTGGAGAGAATAACATAAAATCACTCCACTATACTTCCCAAGAATGCGTATCAATTCACAGATAGTAAAGAAAATGGATCTATCGAGAACTGTTATCAACTACATCCGGAAGGGACTTGGTATTTTTTAGAAAATATTAAAAATGACCTTATATTAATTTCGATATTGTCATGATAAGAATATAGACAGAATAGTATAGAGAGAAAGTTTTTTACCTATAAACTCCGTGTCTGCCTATGAATATTTTAATTTAATCCCGTAAAATAGCAAAAGTTTGGAACCACATTTTAGATTCAATAATTAGTAAGTTTTATACCTTGTTTGATTTAATTAACACTTATTAAGCCAGGATGTGGACATTATTTAACCCATTAGGCCATGGGTCCAATTTTTTGGAAGGGTACCGAAAATCTAAAATTTGCCAACACTAAGATTAGACAGCAAAGTAGATTAGGCAATTATTATGGAAACATTATGAAGTCATGTTTAGTTTCGGTATTGTTATTATTATCATTTTATTCCCTTTGATTTCTGGTGTATATTCATTTCTTTCCGGGTCCCAACCAGAGATCTAAGGTCAGAAATGTCATCATGGCATTTTTCACTGAGCAGTTTTGAAAAAAAAATAATCACACATACTTTACATAAATAAAGCCCTTCGTAAGGCTTGGGCTGTACTCGTGAGAACACATTTTTGTATTTCTTTAAGGCATGGGCGACTATGGATTCCTTCAATGAGTCGATTGGCATCTTTTCCAATCAATACCAGGTATTTCTTCTTCTTCTTCTTCTTCTTCTTCTTCTTATTATTATTATTATTATTATTATTATTATTATTATTATTATTATCTTTACTGTTATTGTTGTTGTTGTTGCTGAAAATATGTTAAAACCTTTCATTAATAGAAAGTCTCTCTGGCCTGAAGTGTTAGTAAATTAGTTTTGAAAAAAACACACAACCTTCAATTTATAGGCAATTCCTCGAAATCCAAGGTGTACTCCCAAACGTTTCGCGGTTCGTGTGTGTATGTGTATGTATATATATATATATATATATATATATATATATATATATATATATATATATATATATATATATATATATATATATATATTGTGTGAGCCTGTTAACGTAAAAGTCTACAAGGATTAAATTTCGACGAACTGAAAGGCTGCTTATGTAACATTCGTCTATTTACAAATCAGTAATAGAATATAAGGAAAATTTATCGTGTACTCAAAATTGCTCGAATCAATTCTTTTGCCAATTTGTATGAGGAAATTTAAAAATGCTTTTGGGAGTATATTTAAATATTGAAGTCAATGGACTAACGAATGTTTAAGCTTACTGCTACATCACATTGAAAAACCCGTTCCAGTACGAACACCGAAATTAAGCAACGTCAAGTCTGATCATTACCTTGTTGGATGGTGGTTTTCTAAGCATAGCTTAGGAGTGCCACTAGGTCAAAAGTGCGGACTTGTAATTGATCTCACGAGATAAGATTCCTAACTGTTACATCCTAACCATTACATCACGTCGAAGTACCCCAGTACCCTAATTGGTGACAGCTTGGGAATAGCAGATTCTGTAAGCTTGAATGTGTGGAAAATGTAATGGATAATGACTTGAAATTGTTAATCTGAGAGTTGAGTTCCAATTCCACTTGGGTTCGTTATATTCACTTACTCGCAAATATCCTGGAAAAAGATATAAATTCACCTCTTTTACCCCCAGCTAAAGATTAATTAGTAAGATTTGTATCACTAAATCATTATTATCTCAAAATGACTTTTTACAATCGAAAAAGAATTCTGGATTTAAATAACCTGCTAAGGTTTGTAAGCAGTTTGAATCGAATCAACAACAACAACAACAAAATAACCAATATTCAATTAAGAAGAGACTGTAAAATGAGCCATGTAGCAGCGTCTCCGCGTCCTTGTGGGTGACAAATTATCTTTCACTCTACAACCCCTCTCTCATAGACGAATTGCCCCAAGCCTCTCACCGTTCTATTGCTATTTCCATGGAAAGTGTTCAGACGAAATACATTCTTTAGTTGCACCGGTTCTAACATTCACGCGATATGCTACGCACATTGTAGCGAACGATCCTCATTCCCTTCGTAGTCTTTTGGTGAGATGTATGTTCAATTCGAGCAGCTTCTTCTCACGATCGACGACTTTAGGGAACTGACTCCCAAGATGATGCTTTCCCGATCATTACAGTCTTAACTTGTACAGGTCCCGCGTTAACCGTTATTTTCCCCACATATTCGCGAAAACTGTGCCGCTTACACTTTAACCCTCTAACTCGAGTGGCTCTTGAGTCTTGTACAAGACGAGTATCACTGTAAAAAAAATAAAATCTTTTCATCGCCGCATCAATTTATCTGGTACTGCAAACTTTCCGAAATTTGTCACAAAGAACTTTATATAAACCATGTGTTTATTTATTAATTACTTATACAACCAAATTTTAATTACATATTTCGTACTCTTTTCAAGAAGATAAACGTCAATATGAGAAATTATATTTAAAATAAAAACAATAGCGAAGAAATTTTTACTGTGGTATCGGCAACGGTAATATTAGCCGCCTCCTTATAAGGAAACATTCGGCTGCGATTGACCGATCAGCCAGTACTACTGTCGGTTGAAATTTATAAAATCTTTCTCTTAAAATAATTCTTCAATATAATAGGTTTCTTGTAATATCACTCGAGTTAAGAAACTTTGAGATGGCCAGTACCTGGGTGGGTTACAACTTGGTAATATCAGATGCGGTGAGCTTGGGTGTGCATAAGATGCAATGGGTAACGACTTGGAATTGCTAATCGGAGAGCAAAGTTCCAATCAGGTTC
This sequence comes from Acanthosepion lycidas, assembly GCA_963932145.1. Classification (NCBI taxonomy): domain Eukaryota; kingdom Metazoa; phylum Mollusca; class Cephalopoda; order Sepiida; family Sepiidae; genus Acanthosepion; species Acanthosepion lycidas. Next base: position 100,796,331 of record OZ010574.1, on the reverse strand, counting down.
GTTATATTCACTTACGCGCAAATGTCCTTGGGAAAGGTCTGAAGTTACATCTTTTCCCTCATCTATGGGTCAATTCATACAACTTCCATTAAGTAAAAAAATATTATTATCTCCAAAAACATTACAATCTAAAAGTATTTTCTGGTTTTAAATAACCTAGAAAAAGTTGATAAGTGGTAAAAAAAAAACAATCTAATGAGTAAAATAGATTTTTCAAGTCCAGTAGCTGTTATCGCTCTTTTCAGTCTTGATGGAGGTTTCCTTCCTAATCTTTTATTTGAAGTAGTACGGAATTTCAACATGTTTATTATGTCATTATTTTATCTTTGAGTTACATGCGCTATTTATTGTAATTGTTGCTCTTTTTGAATGTCCTCAAATGATGTGGTTTCTGGGATTTCGTACAGTTCTTTCTTCTTGATTTTGTCGCGTCAGGACGCATAAAGGCTGTTCCAATAACTTGGACAGATTTTAAATGTGAATTAACTTTAAGCGTCTAATGATTTTTTCTTTTTCTTTCAGATTTAACAACTTAAGTCTTTTGCAATTTCAACGATGGAAAGATTAACAATCAAACAACGTGTTAAAGTTAAATCCTATTATGAAAATGGACATTCAAACAAAATTGAGTGAGCGGTTCCCAGGTCACATCATCCCTCGAAACAGCGATGTCAATTGGCCACCATGATCATGTGACTTAACGTCTTTAGATTTTTCCTCTGGGGTCATCTCAAAAGTAAAGCCTATGCCAACAAGCCAACAACAATTCAACAGCTGAAGGATGAGATAATAAGGCATATTGGTGAGATTGAGGAGAAACTATGCAGAGACATCATCAAAAATGTTGAGCATAGCGTGGAGGTGTGCCAGCAAAGCCTTGGCAGACATTTGGGCGATATTATTTTTCACAAATAACTGCCTTGACTTAAATAACATGATCCAATAGAGAAATAAATTAATTTTCACCAACAACACTGATTTATTTACTGCTGACTTTGATCCGTCTTAATGAAACACACTTAGAACTATTATCCCATTATTTTCCCTAGGAGGATCTGAATCAAATAATTTCTAATCAATCCTGAGTTTATCTCCTCTAGTATATCAAAATATTATTTCTGATTTTCCATCAGGAATACTCCGAACCATTTACATTTCGTCCGAGCTCACCCTCCCCCAACAAACCAAAGGCTTATTCCATTATTACCCCCAGGAATGCTGTAAATCAACAGATTTCTATTTGCTGGACAACTCACCTCCTCCGGTAAACCAAAAATTGATCCGAACCAACTAAATTCTAATCCCTATCCCCTGAAATCACATCACCCAATACACCCAAGTATCATCCCATTATATTCCGCAAGAATAATCCAAGTAAACGACGCCAATATTATTTCCGAACAATCTCTTTTTTTTCATTGTCTCGTATTTTTTTTTTAAATCCAATAAGTTTTTACAATGGTCAGAATAACTGTCAGCATTATTTACATTATTCGGACTATTGTCCTCATCTTTGTCAAGTAATGTAAATAATGTACATAATACCTCATCTCAGAAATATAGACAGATACGGAAGGATCGAGTAAAAAATATGACGACAAAGACGAGGACAATAGACCGAATAATGCAAGTAATGTACATAATACCTCATCTCAGAAATATAGACAGATACTAAAGAGCCGAAATGTTGTAATAAATATTGCGACAATGATGAGGACAATAGTCCGACTAATGTAAATAATGTACATAATACCTCATCTCAGAAATATAGACAAACCTGTCAGCATGTTCAACAACTTTACGATGTGTTGAATTTTTTAGACTCGAATAATTTACAAACTCACTATTATTTGGCAAAAACGAAACTCTCACGATATCACGAGATTTCAAAAATATAAACTGGACTGCGAAAAGTAAAGTTCATTAACATATTAATATTGAAAATATTACGACTGAACCCTCATTTATAACTTGTTTCGAGATTCAGTTCCCATATATTCTCGAGATTCAGTTCCCATATATTCTCGAGACCAAATCACGGAAAGCTGGGCTTAAGTATGGGGCTTTCCTCTGTCTTTTCCCTGATTATTTTCATGGCAGTTCTTCTAATAAGCTCCCCTCTTTGGTATCCCGACCGCATGAAATTAAGCGTACAAATAGAGTGGCAATTAGGCCTCACCGTTTTACTGTTGAAATAAGTAGATAGAACAGTAAGTTATATTGTAATATTTTCTTTTCCCCCAATTCTAACCTCTGGAGTTCTCTTCTGAATCCATGCTTCTTTGACAGCTACAATCCAAATTTAAAAAATTAAACGCAATGTCAGTCGCCATTTAAATGTCTTCCTGTTCTTTTATTGTTCTTTATCTTCACGAAAATCTACCCATTCTCTTCGACTCCCAGAAACCTCTTGTTTCTTAGAAGCATTATCGGTTTACTTAGGACGAAAGAATTTTAAAAATTGTTCTGATGCAAATATAAGACACAAAATAAGATCTGCCACCAACGTGTGTCCAGAAATCCGGTATTCGTTAAGTTTAAGACTCAAGATTTTAACAGTTTGTTCAATGTTATGCCATGTACATAGACAATGCAGGATTTTAAAACTCTGCTAGATGTAACGGCACCGAAACATTCTCTTATATATGGAAGTGATGAAATGTTCGTATTGCACTAAGAAAATAAAAATTCAGTAGATATTTATGATATTTACTCACAGTTATAAGAAGTTCATTCTTCCATTTCACCAATTTTCGGGGTCTATTCTATAACCTTTTTTGCACCTGTTATCTTATTTTACCTTTTCAAGGGACACTGGATGCATCGTGTAGAGCAGTGTTTCCCCTGCCAACCAACATAGATATAGATTCTTCTTCAATTTTCCGACATCCTTCTTTAGACTGGCATGTTATGAAAATAACATTGTACAACGATACGTGCGTCCTGGGTAAGACGGTAAACTACATCCGCGTCCTGGGTAAGACGATAAACTACGTCCAGCAGCAAGGCCTCTGATCAGGAGGTTTTGAGGAGTGTGGAACCACCTCTTAATTGCTGGTGTTCCCAGGTCCACTCTGACCCAGGGTGGTAGCACCTGTTAGGGTCCCAGTTATGGGCAAATAGTTAACTATTACCAGCAATACTTTTTTGAAAAAGATTATTACCAGCAATACAATTTTGACGGAAAAATATTATCAGAAACAGATTTTTGACAAAACAAAATATTACCAGCAATAAAAAATTGTCGGCATTAAATGTCCCATTGAGGTTGATATACCGTAAAGCAAAATAAACCAAACCATACAACGTGCTTTCGGTTTTCTTCTAGTTCCTTTGCAATATATTTCTTTCGACGTGTTTGCCTGCGGAAAGTAAAGGTTGTTTTCCTTGTGCATGTTAATATATCAGCCTGATGCAAAACTTCCCAGCAATGCTATCTTACATAACATATAATTGAAATCATTAAAAATTAAAAAGTGTTTAATATTTAGTGTGTTTTTTTTAAATTATTTTATTGTTTGTTTCCTGCAAGGAAGAACGAAAACATAGGAAACATAGGAGAATAGGCAAAGATACAAGTCACCACTTGCAGACTACAAAGTAAACTAAAAATTCACTATCTCGGATGTTTTATTCATAACAAAACGACGTAAAAAAGTGAGACAGAAAACCAAAAACACATTGAAATATAGTAAAAAGGCCCCACAAAATGTTTAAAAACTTAGAAAGAAATACGTAAATTTTATTCGAAACGAAAAAAACAGCGGCCATTAATTTTATTAAATATCCAGTATCTATTATCGCAGTGAATACGGGACAATTTTCTTACAGATGACGAAGAGTCTTTTTTTCTTTTTTCTTTTTTTAAGCATTTCACCCCAAGCAAGGCGGGAAGCCACTAGGACGCAAGGGGTTACAGAAAATTTAGAGCAAGATCAGATAGGAGTGATAGAAGAAAGGATGAGGAGGAGGGTAGTGGATAGATCAAGGCAACTGGAGATGTCGATTGACATTACACTTGAATAGCTGGAGATTATAGCTCTCAGGGAAGGGAGTTCCACAGGCGAGAGGTGCGAGACATGAAGCTGTTGGAGTAGAAGAGACGGCTACTTTTAGGAGTTTCGGCAGTGAAGGGGTGAGAGCGGGATGCCAGCCTCGTAGGGCGCTTGAACTCATGACGTCTGGGAACCAGCGAATGCAGCTCCTCGGAGCAATTTCCATGAAAGTATTTGTAGAACAGACAGAGAGAGGCGACGGCGCGTCTGTGAGAGAGTGACTGTAGACGAGATGCCAGAGCAGGGCCAACTACATTGCATATCCGCCTCTGGAGCCTATCAAGAACCCCGAGGCAAACAGAAGGGGCACCAGACCATATATGGCAGCAATACTCCATGCAAGTGCGAATTGTTGCTTTGTAGATCTGGAGGATCGATTCCGGGGAGAAAAATTTCCTGGCGCGGCACAGGGAGTCAACAAGGCTACATTTAAAAGACTTACTTTCTTTTTATGTGCCATGTCCTTTCAGGACTTAGGTGGTCACTTTTCTCTTTCCCTAGCAACTCTAAGTAAGCCGCTTCCCTCTGCTTCCTCGCTCAGACCACGTTCTGTCATCCACCTGCTCAAGCTCGTCAGGTATTTCACGCGCTGCTTTCCCTTGTTCCTCTTTCCTTCTATTTGACCTGTGAGTATCAGATTCTCCAGGCCCTCCTTCCTCATTATGTGTCCCAGAAACTTCAGCTGTCTCTTTTTGATGTTAAGTATAAGCCTTCTCCTTGTTTGTGACATCTCTAAGACCCCATCATTGCTCACATGCTCGGTCCATGATATCCTTAGCATCCTTCTGTAGAACCACATCACCGTCGCCTCGAGTCTCTTCCTCATCCATGAGGTAATCGTCCCACATTCGCTGCCGTAAAGGAGAACGGATGTCACGAAACATTGTGCGACACTGAGATCTGTAGTCGTATTGGGATGGCCAAGAACACATTCCAAAAGCTGAACAGAGTATTGCGAGACAGCAGGATTTCTTTGGTAACAAAAAGAATTTAAAAGCCAGTTATGTTAAACTTTTTATGTTAACTACCCAAGTCAAATGGAACACAAAACTGACTACATATATTAGGTTGGTGCAAAAATAATGACGTAATAATGTCGTTTTTTGACGTTAATACGTCAAAAAACGACATTATTACGTCATTTTTTTTGCACCACCCTAATATTTATAGTTTATTGATCGTGTGTATCTCATAAGAGTAAGTTGATGGAACTGTTTCCACTCAAAGTTGTTGAAAGTGATCAAAGGAAATATATAAATGTGTTAATGTCGATATTGTAGAAATGTTACATATGATTCCTTAAACTTTTTTTTCACCAGTTATTATTGTGACACCATTTATTTGCAATGTATACAACTGTCATAGTAACAAAAACGGTGATACATTCAGGGATTACCTGAATCGTATCTCCAGAGATACTTGAACCGTAACGCCTAAGTTACCGGTAACATAATTCCAGAGTTAAACAAATGGTATCTGCAGAGATACCTGAACCGAAACTAAAGGGTTACTTGAACCGTAACTCTTGAGTTACATGAATAGTAACTCCTAGGTTACCCGAATCGTAACTCCTGATTTACCTGAACCATAACTCCTGGTTTATCTGGACAGTAACTTACAGGTTATCCGAATCGTAACACCTGGAGTACTTGACCCGTAACCAGACATCGTTCCCCTATCGAACTTTTACATCCTAGCGTTCAGCCTAACAGAAGTAGCAGACGTTTACATCATAGTATTATTGAGTTTAATCTTTTTTTCAACTATCTAGAAAAAGACTAGCCAACTACCAAAATCAGAGCCATCTCGAACCGACTTGTCTAAAGGGAAAGCGGATTGAAACGGTTGAAGTGAAAAGCCATCGAAAAGATCTAGGAATTAATCAGCCGTCTACTTTTGTTAATCATATTGAATTAATCCCTAAAGTGCAATGTCTATGGAAGAAGCAATGGTCTTGAGTTTAGCCATGACGCGGAGAAGAATTTCCAGTAGCTGATAACGCATTAGATGCCATTTCGCGCTGTCGGCCAGAATCTGATTTTTATCCATTTATTTTAATACATAGACAAGACGAAGATGATGACTCCCAAAATAGTTGCTTAAGAACCGTATTACTGTCTGGCACATAGTCTGAAGATACTGAAGTGAGAGAAAGTTATAAAGCAAGTCTAATAGCGTAGCAGTTGTGAGAGATGAATTGTAAATAGTGGATATTGAAAAGACCGAGAGAGGTCTTGCTTTTTGCCAGTTATGATCTTGACGACGACGTAACAGGATTGGAAGAACAATATTAAGACACGAAGCGAATACATTTAGTCTACTAGCATTTAGAAATCATACTTTTAAAAACAAATCGATTGTGTTAATTAAACTTTATTTCAGAATTCTATTTCAATTGATGATCAGGTAGTGTAATTGACGCTGAAAGGGACATTAGTATGCCAGGTTCAAATTCTGTCCGAATCTGTTTCGTTCACGTTTCCCTAATAAACCTGGAACTTTGCATATGTCCATCTCCCCCAGCAATGGATTAAATAGTAGTCATAGAAAGGCAGTCAGTCAGTTGAGGAGACGAACAACACTGAATTCAAAACCAGCTTGTTTACAGTCACATCACATTGAAATACCGGTTCCGTAAGATCACACAAGTTAAACAACGTCGATTCTGGTCGGTACCTTGATGGGTGACCACTTAGAAATACCAGATGCTGTAAGGTTGGATGCTCGGAATTTTAGTCGGAGAGACGATTTCCAATCCAATTTGGGTTTGTTATATTTACTTAGGAAAACCAAGGTGTACAAAAATGAACCTTAAATACTTACATGTTACTTAGACAGGGTCAAGAATTGAGAAAGTACGTGGTTCTTAGTCAAGTCTTAGTAAAGAGTGATTTCTGCGACTACTTTCTCTTTCATCCGAAACCAGGGGTGGGGGTAATCTGACCGTTTAAATCGAAAAAAAAATATAACTTCATGACTGCGTCCAGGCGCTTCTTCTCGGCCAACTTATAGTCAAACTTAGAAAACTTAAGATGAGGTGAATTAAATTCAGTACCATTAGAAATAGGACAGCTATGGAAACTACACCGGAATAGATAGGATTAGGTTGGTGCAAAAATAATGTCGGTTTTTGACGTTAAAAAATACGTCAAAAACCGACATTATTTTTGCACTAATACCTAATATTAACAAAAGAACAGATTTATACTTAAGTAAATTTGTAATTTGGAAATAAAGAAACACACAAAAAATCTTTGGTAACAAAGAAAAGAATACTGAACTGTTACGTGAAATCTTTCCTTCTTTACAGCGGTGAATGTTGGACGATTTCCTCAAAGATGAAGAATAGACTCCAGGCGATGGAGATGTCGATCTACAGAATGATGCTAAGGATATCATGGATCGAGCGTGTGAGCAACGATGAGGTCTTAGAGAGTTTTCAAACAAGGAGGAGACTTATACTTAACACCAGGAAGAGACAGCTTAAGTTTCTGAGACACATAATGAGGAAGGAGGGCCAGGAGAATCTGATACTCACAGGTCGAATAGAGGGGAAGAGAGAGACTAAGGAAAACAACGCGTGACATGCCTGGCGGGCTTAAGCAAGTGGATAACAGAACATGGTCTGGGGGAGGAAGTAGAAGGAAGGAACTTTTTGAAAGCTGCAAGGGATAGAGGGAAGTGGAGAGCCATGATCCCCTACGTCCTGAAAGGACATGGCACATAAAAAAAAGAAAAGATATTCATTTACGCCCAAATATCTCTAGGAAAGTTAGGTATTCACCTCTTCTCCCCCAGAAATGGATTACTTAGTATGACATGTATCATTTAATCATTATTATACCCCCCACCCAAAAAAAGGCTTTCGTCTGTGGGAAAAGGGTTGTAGGGTGGAAAATAATCTATCACCCGCAAGGATGCTATCTATGAAGATTTGCTTTTACCCAGCAAAAATTCACTCAGAGGGTTCTGGCGTTCGGATGACATCCTCTATTTAATTAATTACTATACGTTGCTTTTTCGTGCAAAAGGAAAAAAAAAAAAACAAAAACAAAAAAAACACGAGCTTTTTACAGCACATTGTACCGTTATGAGGGCACTCTTCTCATATTGACCAGATGAAGCGCGGCTTAATTACGTGATCAGATAAAATCTGATATTTTCATTACGATATGGACTTTACCAATAATACATATTATAAGAAAAATTTAGTTGAATCAGGGTCTCATATTATTAACTTTTTTTGCCAATCTACAAGAAAGAGATTAATAATAATAGTTTTTATTAAGGCAAGACGTCTATTTACAAATACAAAATGGCCGTGGAGGAATAATAAATTACGCTAAAAAGAAACATATAAAATTTCAAATTCTCTTAAATGCTTAACATAGAAAAGCACAAGTTAACTTCAACTGAAACACTTGATCTAGTTATTACGTGATTTCCGAGTGATATTGTGCAATATAATATTTTGCAGTAGATGTTACATTAATATTTTGATGAAATATCAAATGACACTTTAGTCCACCAATTAAGGCACATTCTTCTCCGCACTCGCTTCAAATGGAGACGCCGTATAACATATAGTGAATGTTCTCTGTATGTGTCGTCCTGGATAATTTTTGGCAGCTCGACATCATAAATTTAAGTGCGACACTAGATTGGCAATTAGGTCTCACTATTTTAACGTTTAAATTGCTAGATTTAACTATAAGATCTATGCTAATAGTTTCTTCTCGCGCAATTCTTGGTTGTTAAAATCTCTTCCGGTTTCTTGTTTTCTTGTCAGCAACAACATTTATACATTTTTCTCAGTGGCTTTATTGTCTTGCTTTGGTTGAAACGATTAAAAATAATGATTGACGTTTAAAGCAAAAGAAAACATCGACTATTGGGAGTTAAGTAGTAAATTATTTCGGGGTTTAAATATTTGTATGTTTCTTCTAAGTAATATAAGTCAGTGTTTCAGCTCAAGTTGTTTCGCGGTTTCCTCAGCAGACAGGAATTCTCTCATCATTTTGAAATTTAGAGCAATGGACTTTTCTTTCTTACAGTAATTTTCCAAGCGTAGCTTATATGCGGCACATGACGTAATTATGCGGGACCTAGTGAGAATCGGACTCACAACACAGCCGTGATTATTCTACCGAGACAGGCCCGCTAACCATTACACCACCTCAAGTTATCTTATATGTTGTACTAAGCCTTGTTGAGTTAATATTAACTTATCACAACTGTGAACGAAGTCTGTTACAAATAAATAAAGTCGACCATGTATGTATCCGGAAATATCTCGATTAATAACGAATGCATTTAGTCAGAGCCTCGCGAGCTTCCTATATCCAATATCCAGCGATGAATGCTAAATCGTAAGAAGGAAAAATATTAATAAGACTTTTTTTTTAAAAAAAGAGGTCATTCCTCGTTTGCATTCCACAGATATATACATGAAAACTCTGACTCGAGCAAGGGCATCGCTTGGACTCAAATATGGGCAGTGCGGATGTGCCTTTTTGTCCTGTTACAGTATCACATTCTCTTGCACATATGTGGCAATGTTCGGCGTCTTTTGCAGTAGTTGTTACATTAATATTTTGCTGAACCGTCAAACGGCGCTTTAGTCCACCACCTGAGGTAGATACTCGCTGCAAGTAGAAACGTTATATTTCATGTAGGGAACACTCTCTGTATGTAATGTTCTTGAAGGCTTCTGTCATCTGCCCTATTTAGAAAGATAGTGGTAATACACGTACGGGTTTTAAGGTCGGATTCAGCTTGCACAGCATTGCATCAACCCTTGCCACAAAATCACATTTTCCAGAGACAAGCAGTTGCAAGATATCCAGAGTGGCCACGAGGCAGGTTTTCTATCAGAGATTTCTTCTTCTAGGAGACTGCCAGAAGGCTTGGGAGATCCCACTCCCAGTGGGCTAACTGCACGTCTGGATACAAAACAGATACATATATACGTGCATACATACATGATGGCTACCTTCTCGTTATCGAGCATGGCCAACATAAAACACCCCAGAAAGATTCACCGGTGACACGCAAAGAAATATCTTTTAAGCCCAACCATTGATTGCCTTTTAATATACAGCCAGTCATACGCACCACCCTGACCCCCAAAGGTATTGTGTAATGCCCTTGCATGGTCTATTTAAAGTGAAGAAAAACAGTGCACAGAGTCAACCCCGCTCTCCAAGCAACACAAGCAATGATCCGAAAAGAAGAGGACATGGACATCATCAGTTTCTAGTATGCCGCAGGTGTTACTTCATAATAAATCATTCTCCTAGGGAGACGTCATAAGGACTAAGCGGGGGGTCTCTTTCTCACCCCCCACCATGAATGGTTCATATTGGTGGCTTCAATATTTGCCAGTAGATGGAACCCAAACAGGCGTTACCTCCCTGAGTCAAGGTGTACCTGGGAACAACAGCAAATAAGGGATGATTCCACGTTTCTCAAAACCACCAATCTCCCGATCAGAGTCCTTGCTGTTGGACGTAGTTTATCGTCACGCTGATACCTACACATCTGCATGATGTCTGTTACCTCGTCAAACGAGTATGACCATCACTGGAATTGTTTCATTCATGTTTTCAGTTCTGGTTAGAACGGCAATGCCTCTTGAAGCCATCAACTTACTTACAAACATGGCAAACGAAATTGTTCGGTACAGGTTTTGGCCTGTTTTGTAAATTCAGCTCAGTTTGCTCACGCGCGTTCATTTGACGAGTGACATCGGAATGGTCTCTGGGGGGTCTTCCTGACATATTTCACATGTTAAATCATTCTCAGATTTTTATTGATCGTAATTTTTAAATAGTCTACAAATATGGCTATTCTTGTTTACAAAGCTTGGATATAATACTGTGTCACATTCATCGCATGCAAACCGATGGATCCCTCGATGAATGATTCCCTTGCTTAGCTGCATACTTGAAGTTTGGCTATTTGCATTTTCTTGGAAAATATTAGTAACCTTCTTAATTTTACGCCTCTACAGAAAGTTTCCTATCCTGATAGGATACAAAGGACTCTTTTTAACAGTCCTTGAAACGCAATGTTGTTTTATGCTACGGTCAAGTACCATCGAGGAATTCGCCGTAGAGTATTCCACTGTCTTCAAGGCGAAAGACATGACCTGCCCAGAGAATCTTGTGTCTTGGTGAACCATCAAAAGGCGCTTTAGTCCACCAACTGAGGTCCATTACTTTCCACTCTCGCTTCAAGTAGAAACACCATATAACCTGTAGTGAATGCTCTGTGTGATTTTCTTCGTAACTTCTGGGGTCTGCCCTACTTAGACATACATACATACATATATACATGATGGCGACCTTCTCGTTATCGACCATAGCCATCATCGAATTTGCGTGGACCATTGTGTACTGCGTGCAAGATATCCAGTTGATACCTATAATCGATCTTAAACAGTATTTGTGGAGTCTCTCCAGAGTGTCTTAGTGTCTGCGATACACAATACATACATGCATTTTTTAATCATTTTACCGCAAGAAAGGTGACCATGCCACTCAAATGCAAGGGGTTAGTAAGAGTGAAAGAGAATGCGAAGACGTTATGGAGGATTAAGGACGATAAATTAACAGGAGATTACAATAGGGCGATAGGCATTGCATTTAAATTTGTAAAGATTGAAGGTGGCATGGAAGCAAAAAACGGAAATAGAGTTCGATAGGCGGGGAAAAAAAGGATTAGAACTTATAGTTACATCTCTTTCAACAGTAAAACGATAAGACCTAACAGGCAATCTAGCAGTACACTTAAAATCATCCAGTCAAGAATAAGTGCTCATTAGAACAATTGCCACGAAAATATTTATATTAGGTTGGTGCAAAAATAATGACGTAGTAATGTCGTTTTTTGACGTATTTTTTAATGTCAAAAACGACATTATTATGTCATTATTTTTGCACCAACCTAATAGAAAAATCGATGGGGAGCGACTGAAGTGGAGATGCCAGATTACATCCACTGCATTATATATATTGTTGCAAATATTATTTTACCTTTCGCCATTTTTCATTTTGGGATCTCATAGGAGTTACATAAAAATACTGAATGTTCTTACTTTTGAAACCGACTATCTTCTTCAAATAGCTTGTATATATCACGAAGAAATATCGATATTTATTAAGCTTTGCTAAGTACGGAATATGGCAAAAATAGAGTTCCTAGTGAAGGTCAAATAGACTACATCAATGCATAGTTCAGCGACACGGGCTTGTCTCTCATTTATGTACAGGTTACATTGAACTAAGTATTGGATAAGCTTAGCGGATTGAGCTGGGGATCAAATCCAACAATAATAATAACAAATATTATTACAGACTGTAAAAGAATTTGCTTACCTCTGCATTATGGCAAGAACTCTATCCCAAATATAACTAAATTAATTTAATTTCAGAGGTAGATACTTTGTTGATAGTTATGGAGAAATATGCATGGAATTAGGAAATTAATTCGTTTATGTAAATCAATTTACGATGTAAAGTGTTATTTTAAAATCTGTTTTGTTGGCAACAGGAGGAGAGATTATACATTCAAGATATTTGGTTTAGTTTATCATAATCAGAAAACACGATTTGCATCAATTCAGAGGGAACAAGATAGGCTTGCCATGGAGAAGAGAAAAACGATGGAACGAAAAGAAAAAAATTAGACAGGACAGAAAGAATGAAAGAACAAATGAATTATGATATCAAAATGAACGAGAGAAAGAACAGACAAATAAATGGAGGAAGGTATAAAGAAGAAATTGAGCAAAATGGGAATAAAGAAAGAATTCATGAATATCTAAAGACGAAATTAAGCGAAAAGGGAAAAAAAGACTTGAAGGAAGAAAGAGAAAGAGTCTAAACAAGAGAAAGGAAAAAAAAGGGAGGGAAAAATTAATGAGAACAAAAAACAAAGGAAGTCAACAAATCAGAAAGGAAAAAAGAATGAAGAAAGAAAGGAAGAAAATGAGAAGAAAAGAAGAAAGAAAAAGAAAAGACAGAAAAAGAAAGAAAGAAAGAATCCATGAATAAATGAATGAAGAATGAAAACTAAAATAATGAATTATTGAAGACAAGGAAAAAATTAGCAAAAACAATAAACAGAAATGTAGAATTAAAGAGAAAATAAATAGAAATTATTTGAAAAAGAGAGACAAAAAAAATCGGGAAAAAAATGAAAATTTAAGGCTGAAAGAACTATGCAGATAAGAAAGAAAGATCAAAAAAAGGAGAGTAAGAAATTAAAAGGGGAGTAAGAAATTAAAAAGAGAGTAAGAAATTAAAAGGAGAGTAAGAAAATACGAAGCAGGAAAAATGAATGAAAAAGGAATAAAAAAGAAAGAAAAATGAATGAAAAGAGAAATAAGGAAAAAAAAAAAAGAAAAGAAAGAAAAACCTTTTCTTTCCCATCAGTTTTGTAACTCTTTCCCGCTTAGTGCTGTAACGCAATTCGATTTAGTAGTTCAATTAAATTTTTGCTTTTTTCCCCTGGATTCTTAAAAGATTTAACGAATAAAAAAAATATTATTCCAATATTGATGTTGCCGGGTTCATGTAATTTCTGATTACTTCATCAATTACCAAAGTAAATTTGGGGGAAAAAAAAAATAATAATGAAAAGCATTAGAAACTGTTAAGTAATTTAATTAAAATAAGGCCTTGGGATTTTTAGAATTCATCTGAGAATCACATTTGATGAAGTAATCTGGCTGGAAGTAAACCCGCTGCTCAAATTGCTAGCGAATACCCAATAGACCTTAGGCAAGTGTGTCAAGATCTTTAGATAATAGAAGCATTGATTATTTGTGGGCAGATGTTAAAATAACTAGAGTTCAAAGGTCAGAAATGTTCGGGATGAAGAGAGAAATGGGAACATTTTGTTTAAAAACTGTAGATTTCAAATAGGTGTGAAAAACAATCATTTATGTTATCAAAATATTGCAGCATTTGCTATTTTTAAAGCACTAATTAAAAGATTTGTTAATATTTAAATACAGACATTCTAAAAAGCATCTATAATATCATTGTAATTAAGAAAGACAAGGATTTTTTTTTTTGTGCGACGTGTGGTTCTTCAGAAGGATGCTGAGAATACCATGGACTGATCATGTGAGCAATGACGAAGTTTTAAAGAAAATGGAAACGAAATGGACATTTTTACTTAAAATCAGAAAGAGACAATTGAAATTTCTACGTTACATAATGAGATAAAATGGTTTAGAAAATTTGAAACTCAAAGGATACAGGCAAGATGGACAGGGGAAAACAGAGAGTAACCGCTCTAACGGACTTATTTAAATTGTTGGCAAAACATGATTTAGGAGAGATAGCAAAAATTAAAAAAAAAAACTAACTAGGGCGGTTAAAAACAACTATTAAGGGCAGGAAATAGTGGAGAACCACGATCATCAACGTCCTAATGAGACATAGCCTATAGCAGAACAATATTAGCAAAATATCTCGTCAGTCACTTTACTCCATTCACAATTTTTATCACCATCCACAAATTGTCTTGCATCATTATCCACTTAACTGTTACAATAAAAGTCAAGAGTAAAGACTGTAGTAATATCGGAATAGATTTGGCATTCAGTTTCCCATACTAATAGGAAGCCAAGTTCAGTTTTAATGAGATGACACCAGCCATTCACTAGAGGTGAACACCTGTCGCCCTAACTGCGCTCGATATGTACACGTGGCAAAAATAAACCGTTGGTCAAACGAATATATAAAAACCACTCCACAGAGAAGTTAGACAGTTTCTCATGTATCACACATATAAGATGCAGCCAAACCTATGTGTTTACCTCTAAAGTCACCACTGATACCGGATGATCTCACCCCACCCGTTGGGGGTTATCTCTGATCTATTGTACATCTGTATTTCTTTGACGGTCTTTCTTCATTTTTTTTTTACAATGATATTTGTCCTATACAAGGCCTAAGAGTCACTGGAGGTAGAGCCTCACAGAGTAAGAGGAAAGATGCACAGTTTATGGGGATATGAGAGGAAGATAACGGTTAACTCTAGACTTGAACGGCTTATGATTTTCGTGGTTCTAGGAGTCGGTTCCAGAAAGTAGCGGTTTCGTGGGAAAGAACTGTTCTAGTGGAACGCATATCTCCCTCTCCCCAATGGATTACGAAGACAATGAGGGCGTTTCGCTACAATGTGTGTAGCATGGTTTTCAGTCTTGAAGGATAGAGCTGGTGGAACCAAGGAATGTAGTTCCATGGAAATATCGATAGAGTAGAGAGAGGTTTGCAACGTTTTCATCTGTAATTGTAGAATGGAAGATAATGCATCATCCACAAGGCTACCGAGGCTCTTTTGTACTCTATCAAGGCTGGAAAGAGATGACTGGGCAGCTGCAATCCATATATGGCACAAGTACCCGATTTTCTACCTGATATGGCTCTTGTAAAGGTGAACGATAACAAGAAGAGCCAGGCACTTAGTGGAACGGTCTGGTGCCAATTTCTACAGGGCATTTATCGCGAGATATCTTGTCAACCACTTTAAGAAAACTGATTGATGTTGACGATTTAATCAGTATCTACGAATTTTCTCAAAGCAGAATCCAATTATCGTAATAACAATGGTCAAGAGAAAAAAACATTTCTCGCCAGCGGCTTTAAAGGTTAAGGTTAAGATGTGATAAAATTATAACCTGGAAATTTTTTTAAATAAGAGTCGGTTCCAGAAAGTAGCGGTTCGTGGGAAGGATCTGTTCTATTGGAACGCACACCTCGCCCCCATGGATTATGAAGGGAATGAGGGCTGTTCGCTATAACGTGCGTAGCATAGAAGTTTTCAGCCGTGAAGCTTAGAACTGTTGTTTCTTTCTCGTTTTTTTATGAAAAATAATGGTATTGTATTTTTTTGTAGTGTACACGAGTGAAGTAATTGCTTATTTAGAAAAGAAAACAAAACAAAAAAGAAAGCGTAGTTGTTGTGTTTTCCTTTCGCTGAACCAAAAGATAAACAGCTGCTTATGATGTTCGAGACAGTAATGGAGTTGATAATTCTACATAAATTTCGCAGCATCATCAAAAATTTTAAAACTTTTGGAATAAACTTACATTATTGCAAGCAAATACACGTAACTTCTAAACTACATTAAATGTCATTTTTCCAACGCTACACATACCCACAGTTCAGATAAAGATTAACTATTTACGAGAAAATAAAATAGAAATTGCATCATGAATAACAACGCAAACGGAATTTTAATGTCAAATGAAGACCAGTATTTCCTATGTTGCACACGTACACACTAGTACATAAATAATGTCACTACTCTAAGAAATCCTTTGATCGAGGACCGATACTTTGTGGAACAGTCTTCCAAGTGGATGCTTCTCTGATCAACTTAATTTCTTCAAGTCGGGGATCAACTCGTAATCTATGGTATATATTCTCATAAACCACCCTTGCTTTCAGCTTTTACGCCCACACATCAGACTTATTCAGTAACCTTCTTTCTGCAAAAGTCTTCCACGAAGTTGTGTCATTCCCGTTTTTCTTCATACTCTAAATGTAATAGGAAAGTTCTGCATACAGTTCCCCTTACCAAGAACAACGGCTCAGTTGCTTTCCTGAACACTCCAATCTTGACCTCTTTATGTCAAAATCAAATTTTCCTCCTTATTCTAATAATCTTCATTCCTTCTCTTCCATTCATATCACGCATCTCCTTCCGCGTTACCATTTTTGATTGCATTCTTTTACCTTTGGTGGATGTCGAGCCTTGTAACGATTGAAGTTTAGTATCAAAAATAGAAGTTATTGTCTATGATTTAATAAGCAGACGTGTTATAAACCGAGCCATAAACGATATAACATTCATAGAAAAGCTTACCAATATCGGTTGGTTAATGTCAATTAAGTTTACATAGTAAATGTTTTTGATGTGACAGTATTACTGGATTTCTACACACACATTTATTTAAGAGTGCAAAAATATTAGAATATAGGGATAACCATATATTAAAATATGCCTTCAGTAAATAACTTTTTCATCTCAAAATTTCCTCACAAAATATAACGTCAGTAAAACGATCACTCCAATTGAGATCTTTCATTGAATTTTTCCATATTTCATTTCTTTTTTCTTTCGTAAGACGTCAAGCACATCTGTGCCAACCACGAAAAACCAGGAAATAGTTACCATGCCAAACGCAGGTTTAAAGCAGTTACATTTAGAGAAAAAAAAAAAAAACGGAAAAATTGTTTTCAGAAGGAATTTTAAAACCTGTTTGAGAAACTCGCTTTAGATGAAAGCCCTTAATGAAACTAAATCGATGATTTCGGGAAATAATACTTTTCCCCACTTTCGTTCATTGGCAAAACTCGACATTGCTATTCACTCAAGAAGAGGAATTCGCAAAAAGAAATATTTTTGCGCTTTTGAGATTTAGCAATTTCTAGAAGAGATTCGACAGCAAACCAGCCAGACGTCGAAGAAATTCACCAACGGGAAAGGAGTAGGACGCATAATATCTGATAGAATTATTGTAGTTAACTTTAAAGGGAAGCACTTTAATATATGTCGTAGTAATATATGAATTGACAGCGCGAAGTACGGAAAAATCGAAAAGTTTTACTGCATGCTTGATAATGTCAAGGTTCAATGCAAATCGCAGAACATTACAATCGTCATGTAAGAGCTGAGGGAAGGAGATAGATAGATAGATAGATAGATAGATAGAGAAAGAGAGAGAGAGAGAGACATTCGGGTAGGCATTCATAACAAACACGGAGAAAAATGGATCCACTGGTACACCGTTTAGATTCGTTGGCTTTGTCTAATGACATATCATGCCCTTATGGGTCATTTAAAATCCGTGGGAGCTTTGGTATTTTTTTTTTTTTACTATTAAAATACTGGAAATTTTTATTATTAGAATTCATTTTTATGTTTTCATAATTCTTTAGCTCCAGTTTGGGGGTTTTACGATTTGCCCATAGCTGGGACCCTAGGTGCTGCTACCACATCGGTTTAGGGTGGATCTGGGAACGGCATTAATGAAACTTTTGAAGATTGTAATTATTAGGGACGTAAGACATCGAAAGGGAGTTGCACAGATGAAAAGTGGGAGAAAGAGTAGAAGTGGTCGTTGCATTTAACTGGTTCAGCAGTAAAACCGTAAGACATTGTTGCCAATCTAGTAGCACGCTTACATTCATGAAATCGGGAAAAAAGATCATCACAGCAGTTGTAACCCCATGCCGATCCTGGTCAACAATAACCAATAATGTCACCTCACGTGTCCATCCTCGTTAATGGCCACCAAAATTGTAGCCCTATGCTTCGCGTTCGTTCCTTCAAACCACCGCGGTTACCATCTAGCTAACACCTCACTCGTTAACATATAGTTAGTTTGTCGTTTGTATCGTAATGGTATGCACGGTTCCATTCAACTTGGCTGGCGTTTGTCTGTTCATAGCGTTGATTGATTTTCACATTTCCAGTCATCAATCAACGCCATTTTCTGACACCTGTCGTGAAGCAATAAGAAACTTATTAAACATTTTTAAAACTTAAAAAATGTCTACGTCTCGTTAAAACAAAAACTGGTAATTTGATGAATTCTAAACAAGATGAAACCAAAATTAATCACTTTTTTCTTAAAAAGCAGTGAAAAACAACTTTTTGCGAGGTTGTCTCATTTTCTTACGCAGCCGTTGAAGTAGCAAGTAGCTTGTAGAGTTGTTGATAGACAAACAGCAAGTGCCAAAATATTACCCTACTGTATATGAAAAAATATTCGCGACTGCATGCCGTGAACCCAAATCACCATTCGCCACTAATACATATATATATATATATATATATATATATAACGTCATCCACAGAGAGACTATTTCGCAGCTCATCAGTGTGGCTAGACATCCTCTAGCTAGGATCGAAACCCGACTGAATTGGTGTCACTCGGAGATTCTACCACTAAGCCGTAGGTGGATCTTTAGCGTATTTATTTTTAGAAACACGCCCAGTGACTGAGAGTGACTCAATTCGCTATGCGAAGAGTCTCGCTATATTAGCTATAATAGTCACTGTTTTACAAACCCATACCTACTCCCTAGAGAGCTCAACTGGAATTAATTTTTTATTTCAGGAGCCAATATAACGTCATCCACAGACAGACTGTTTCGCTGTTTCACAGCTCATCAGTGTGGCTAGACATCCGGTTGCCTCTAGCTAGGATCGCAAAACCGATTCTTCGGTTTCGTCTTATTAGACCAAAATCACTTTCAACAATAAATAGATTTAAAATTTTACCAGGCATAAAACGAAAAATTTAAACTTAATTTATGTTAAAGCATAGAATTAAATTACATCAAGGCTACATATTTCATTATTAAATTATTCAAAATTTCTGGCTGATTTCGGAAAATGATTTCATGTATACATACGCTCGTAAAAAAGCTGAGTGTGAGCGTAAAAATTATGAAGAATACGTTTATTTACAATTTTACTGTTAACTGGACGTTAACAGGTGGTGAGATAACTATTATCCATTATAACATACTTCTGCGCTTCTATCATACATTGCGTGTATCTTCCCTTTTCGCTTCTCTTTTTCCGCTCGGACTCTCTCTCTCTCTTTCTCTCTTTCTTTCTCTCTCAACACACGCACACACACACACGCACACACACACACACATATATATATAATAAAAGTTACTTATATGTATATATTTCTACGTTATCAGCTGATTTCACAGTGGCTTGGTATATTACATCGTTTTGTAAGCAATTGTCATTTAAGGGGCACCCGTCATTTACTCTGAAGTTACAGGTGGGTTTGGTTTGTGCGGGTGTTGCGTTGATTATGTTTAGATGTGCTTTTTATTATTTTTTAATATTTGTGTCATGTTCTCAGTGCAAATGTAGTTGAGTTTTACTGTATTTTTATTGCAATCCACTATCTTTTAGGGGTGTTTCTTACTCTTATTTGCGTTCGTTGAAGATGGTTTCGTTGGAATAATTGATTTGGTAGATTTGTGTGTGAGAACTTGTTTGTCGCTAGGTTTTCTATATGGTTGTTATGTACCTTTACTTAGGTTGAGTACGATATATATATATATATATATATATATATATATATGTGTGTGTGTGTGTGTGTGTGTGTGTGTGTGTGTGTGTGTGTGTGTGTGCGTGCGTGTGTGTGTAAAAAATTTTCAGAATTAACCGGTAGCAAAAGCCAATATGTATATAAAAAAAAAAGACAAGAGGAAAACTGTAGTTTTAGCCGACGCGTTTCGCCCATTGTGGACTTTTCAAGGCAAAAAACGAAATGAATTTATTGAAAGAAAGTATCTGTAAACAACAAAATGTCGTTAGCAACTAGAAGAATTTAGAAACGCTATTGTATATTCATATGTTCAACTGAAAAATTACGTCAAATACTTTATGTTTGAAGAGAATATTTTCACATGTAAAAATATTGTTTGTATTTCTATGTTGACTGATTCAACCGTTTTCTTTTGATTTCTTGACATATTTGTTGTGTACGTTGGCTTGGGAGAGTAGTTATTCTGTTAGGAAAGGTGAGATTGGGAAAAAACCGGGGCGTAGATTAATATTTGGATAATATTCAGTGGAGGCACACTCGAAGATTTTCCGTCTGAATGAATTACTTTCTTTTTTATGAGAAGCATTTATAAAAATTAAAATTGTGGTTGAATTTATTTCTATGTATGACTAGTGCATTTGTTAAATTGTTATTTATGAGGTCTCTTTTGTTCTCATAGATGTGTTTGTTTGTTTTTTTAATTTCACCATCTTTCTCCAATGTATTGTGAGGAACAGTTTTCACAATTTATTTTATATATACCTGCTTCATAAATATTATTGCTATGGGTGTTTGAGGATCTGATCATATCCATAATGGTTTTGGAAGTGTTTGTGATTATTTTGATATTATTTAGATGGGATAGGTTGTCCTAGAGAGTGGACGTGACGGAGTTGGTCAGTAGTATTATGTATCTGTTCTTGCATAATTTATTATTATGGATTATATTATTATTTTTGTTGCGGTTGTATATTTTGAATGCCTAACTTCTTGCGTTGTGAATGAAATTATATGGGTATTGTAGGTTTTGCATGTGTTTTCGATGTATATATTTTCTTTAGGGAAATACTGGGGGCTTCAGATTCTTAATGCACTCAAATAGAAAACTATAATAATTATAGATTTCATTTTAGAAAAGTGGATGGAGTAGAAACTGACCAGATCATTTTTGTTAGTATCTTTCCTATAAATGTTAAAATTAAGCTCGTTATAATTTCTGTGTAGCATGATGTCTAGGAAGAGACGAGTGTAGTTGGTTTCAGTTTCAGAAGTGAAGTCTGTTTTAGGTTCAATGTTGTTAAATTGTTTGACAAGATCTGTTAAATTAGTATTTTGTGGATATATTAATAGTGAGTCGTCTATGCATCTGAAATAGGAAATGTTTAGAGGTAGAATGTTTTTGAACGGGTCTCTAAAAAAATTGACAGGCAAGAATGCCATTGAGAGGAGATCCCATTGGTAAACCAAATTTTTGTCTACAACATTAGTTATCAAATGTATCAAAACATTGCTTGGTAATTAGCTTGCATAATTTTATGATTTTAGGTGTAGGCAGAGGTAATTTCATTTTTGCTTTGTTAGTTTTTTTTTTTAATTAGATTTAAGCATTTCTCAATAGAGACGTTTGTCGATAGAGATTTTATTATAAACTAGCCATATATTTGTTTTTAATGTCGATGATTTTTTTTTAATTTAAACCATTATGAATATAATCAGATCCTCAATCATCCATAGCAATATATCTGAAGCAGGCATATATAATACATATTGTCAAAATTGTACATAACATTGGCGAAACATGCAAAAATTGCAAAATAAACGCATTTATGAGCACAAAAGAGTCCTCATAAATAACAATTTACCTGGTAATCTTTTTTTAGCTCATTTTTTACTCTTTTGCTTTCTAACTTTTCAACTTCACGTATGCTTTTTCTCTCGGTCTCACGTTGACTGCTGACCTGAGACGGAACAAATACATTGAGTCAATTGCTTCGTCCACTGCAAGGTAAGTTGGCTCCCTGTGCCGTGCCAGGGAATTTTTCTCCCCGGAACCGATCCTCCAGATCTATAAATCAACAATTCGCCCTTGCATGGAGTATTGCTGCCATATATGGTCTGAAGGACCCTTCTGTTTTTCTCGGGGTTCTTGATAGGCTCCAGAGGCGGATATGCAATATAATTGGTCCTGTTCTGGCATCTCGTCTACAGTCACTCTCTCACAGACGCGCCGTCGCCTCTCTCTGTATTTTTTACAAATACTTTCATGGAAATTGCTCCGAGGAGCTGCATTCGCTGGTTCCCAGACTTCACGAGTTCAAGCGCCCTACGAGGCTGGCATCCCGCTCTCACCCTTTCACTGTCGAAACTCCTAAATGTAGCCGTCTCTTCTACTCCAATAACTTCATGTCTCGCACCTCTCACCTGTGGAACTCCCTTCCCTATTCCAGTTTCCCTAAGAGCTATAATCTCCGACTATTCAAATGTAATGTCAATCGACATCTCCAGTTGCCTTGATCTATCCACTATCCTTCTTCTCATCCTTTCTTCTATCACTCCTATCTGATCTTGCTCCAAATTTTCTGTAACCCCTTGCGTCCTAGTGGCTTCTCGCCTTGTTTGGGGTGAAACGTTTAAAAAACAAAACAAAAAAAAAAAACTCTTCCTCTTCTTCACTTGTCATAATTCGTCTCTAAATATTTTTATGTAGGTTTCTCGTCCAGGAAGCGTAACTCAGTCCAACTCAAAAAGGTTTGGTATTGGGTAGATAATAGGCATTCCTATAGGGCAGAAAAAACTTATGGTTTTACTTAGAAAGTAAAATTCTACTATAGATTATTAACTATTATGAACTGCAATTCACATAAAATGTATTTGAAATCAAGAAGAAAGGGATTGTTAATGGTCATGAATTAATACAAGTATGTACAGAATAGGACATTTATATTTATGATGGAATTACATTGCTAATGCTTTTACTGGAGAAATGTATTGGAAATCAAGAAGCAAATAATTGTCAGTGGTATGGAATGAATGCAAACACAACTGAGAGAATAGAGGTAGCATATGTATAATGTAAATACATTGCTAATAATTTTAAAATATAAAAATGCGCTTAGAATTAGGAGGAGGGTATTTCACTGGCCAATAAACGATTAGTTACTGTTCGATAAGGATTTTTTTAATGAGCATACGAATCAACCGAGAAAAATAAAAACGATCGTGGCCAAAAAGGGTTCTCATTCGATCGTGTTTTTTTTTTTTTTTTTTTTGTAAATTTTGCTAAATAATGATTTTCTTTTCTATTTAAAAAAAAAAAAAAAAGCTTCAGGGTAGGAGTGAAATATTTTCAACACCTCCAGAGAGTGTCACTTCTCGCAATTTTCTATATCTTTCTATATCTCTTTAACATTAAGCAAGAAGAGATCGAAGAGAAAAGTGATAAAGGAGTTCAACCGAATATTAAAAGCCATGTTTCTGATGTTACTTACGCACAAACTCCAGTAAAATAATTCAGCTTTACACTCGACATCACTATTTTGTATAGAAATGCGAAATTCGAACAATTATAGCTGAATATTCATTATTTTATACCTGTTTTTTGTTTTTTTTGTTTTTTGTTTTTTTTTTTTCAGAGAAAAACATGCATTATATTTCAAATGTCGAAAACAGGTCTCTTGATTTTTTTAAAAACTTTCCTTCAATATGATTTATTCTCTTTCTCTGGCTTTATTTGTGTTTTTTTTTTTTTATTAGTAATCTTTATTTCCGTTCATTCTCTTGATTTTAAAGTTTGGATTGTCTTCTTCAGATTTCTGACAAAAGAATTTAGAGTACCGTAAATGTATAAGACGCTTACGATTTTTGAATTGCTTATTGAAGCTGATAAATTTCAAAGATCTTTCCAAAAATAATCAGTTCGCATGAATGTTAAATAAAAACCAGTACTTTTCTACGAGTATATTTTCAAATATTCATATTAGCACGTATTCATCTTTAGGGTTAATATAAGTAGTCTTTGTTATAAGCACACAGGCACAGGCACGCACATATGTGTGTGTGTGTGTGAATATAATATATCGCACATAGAATGCTGCTATTAATAAGATAGGGCAGTATGAAGATTGCATTATGCATGAAACTCCGTGTCGTGCTATCAGTGATATGTATATATATATATATATATATGTATGCATGTTTTTATGTGTGTGTGTGTATGTATATATATATATATATATAAATATATATATATATATATATATATGTATGTGTATAATTTATTCGAAAATTATAACGTAAATATGTTATAAAATCACTACAACAATAGCCATTTTGTTTCAACACTTCTGGTGTTTTATCAAGTGATAGTATTGAATGTAGAATAAAGAATTTTTATGAAAAAAATGTTTGTTCTATATTCAACGCCATCACTTGTTAAGATACCAGGAGTGTTGCAACAAAATGCTTATTTTTGTAGGGATTTTATAACATATTTATGTTATAATTTTCTCTGTATTGAGCACTCTTTTAAGAATAGTATTTTTTTGTTTATTGGAATTTATTCTGTATACACCAATCCTATACTTGGGTATATATATATATATATATATATATATATATATATATATATATATATCCAAGTATATCCTATACTTGTATATATATATATATATATATATATATATATATATATATATATATGTACGTATGTATATGTGTGTGTTTGTGCGTGTGTTTGTGTGTATGTGAAGCAATTTTATTTAAATTCAGCCGATATTGTCTGTGTATTTAATCATTTTATTATTTTTTTTTCAAATTCCGAAATAGATTTACATCGGGAATGAAATTGTGAATAAACAGTTTAAAGTTAATTTTTTTTTTATTCTCTTTTATTCAAGAACTTTTGATTATCTCAGTCATTATTAAGAACTGGGTGTGGTTTTTGTCACAGTGTGCATGTGTGTGGGTATGTGTGTGTGTGTGAGAGAGAGAGAGAAAGAAAGGGAAACAGTATTACTCATGTATATAAAAATGTACATGCTTCATTAAGCCCTTATCTGCTATTAAAAGCTTTTCACATACGAGTATTTTATTATACTTCTCAAAATTAAATCTTTTTTAATCAATGTAATAGAAGTTACGGATAAAAAAAAAATAAGTTACAGATATAGACTTTGAAAGGTCTTAACGAGAGCATTTTTAAATCGATCCGTTTAGGTTTTCCGAGAAAATATTCGTTCTTTGACAGGATTCGAACCTGCATCCTATACGGAATGGTCATTTACGCTGACGTGCCTTAACCGACTCGGCCACAAAGGAGCGTTCGGTCGGTAAGGTCGAATTTACTGCTATGAAAATTTCTCGGACATTCAGGCCTGTAAATGTTATTTAATACTGTTTATTATAAACAGAGCATTTACTTAAATACTTGTATCTATAAAAAGAACGTTAAACATAAAAATGTCTTTAATAAATAAATTGTCGGACTTTGTCCATTTCTTAATGTATGACGTCATTTGTTTACATTTGATACGCCATGAGCAGTTATGAATGTACGAGATTCATGGAAGATTGTAGTTTAGAAGCAGTAAATTCGACCGTGCCTACTGAACACTCCTTTGTGGCCGAGTCGGTTCTTAATATATATATATATGTGTGTGAGTATATATATATTTATTTATTTGCATATATATATATGTATATATATATATATATATATATATATATATATATATATATATATATATATATATATACGTACAAATTTTATTTTATTTTATTCTATTTTGTATAACTTTCTTTTCTTTTCTTTTCATTGATATTCATTATGCTTTTGATTTTCTAACGTCTCTTCTCCTTTACTTTTCAACATCAGCGTCTCTCTAAAAGAATTTATATTTCTTATTTCCAACATTATTTTCTCAATTATAAATGGCTAATCTGGGCCAAATTTCAAATTAAAAATTATACTAAAGTTAATTTAAATATTTTAACAACAATACCACCCCCAACAATATAGTATCTCACGAGAAGCAGAAATATTTTACAAAAAGTTACAACCTAAAATAAAAGTAAAAATAATTCCAGCACTTGACAATTGCTTGGGAGTTGTGCAATTAATGTAAGGCATTGTATATACTTCTTAATATATATATATATACATATATATATATATATATATATATATATATATATATATAATAAAAAGGCTTAAACACTAATATTCCATGGTCATAATTTATTCCATTGGAATCGTAAATACGATCCAATTCATCAGACCTACAAATTCAAAAAGAAAACAGAAAAAAACCTAATCCGGAAATAAAAATAGAATTTAGAGAGAGTGTAATTATGAGAGTGTGGGACGAATGTTAGTTCATAAGAGAGGG
>OZ010574.1:100744784-100767284 GCA_963932145.1 Acanthosepion lycidas | reverse complement strand
CCAACCACCTGAAGAAGGCCGGAGCGTACAGCGGCCGAAATTTTGTAATAAATATGGCGATAAAGATGAGGGCAATAGTCCGAATAATGTAAATAATGTACATAATACCTCATCTCAGAAATATAGACAGATACTGAAGAGCCGAAATTTTGTAATAAATATGGCGTCAAAGATGAGGACAATAGTCCGAATAATGTAAGTAATGTACATAATACCTCATCTCAGAAATATAGACAGATACGGAAGGACGAGTAATAAATATGGCGACATAGATGAGGACAATAGTCCGAATAATGTAAGTAATGTACATAATACCTCATCTCAGAAATATAGACAGATCCTAATAACTAACTTCTAAACTCCGTCACTGTCCCAACATTTTATTCTCGTCACTACCCTCTTTTTTACTGCCCCAACATTTTTATTCTCGAAATTGACAACTTATTCACAGCCTCATCATTTCATTCTCGATACTGACACCTCCTTCACTGCACCATCATCTCATTCTTAATAGGTTTCGCTCATCAATTTCCCATCATTTCATTCTGGATACTGACCCCCTGCTTCACTGCCCTATTATTTCATTCTTGACACTAATCCCTCATCTACTTCTCCATCATTTCATTCTCGATACTGAACCCTCCTTTACTGTGCTATCATTTCATTCTTGACACTGTCAAATCATTCACTGTCCGAACATTTCATTCTGGATACTGACCCCTCCTTCGCTGCCCTATCCTCTCATCGACTGCTCCATCATTTCATTCTTGATATTGTCTCCTCATTTTCTGCTCCATCATTTCGTTCTTGATACTGAAACCTCCTTAACTGTCCCATTATTTCATTCTTGACTCTGTCCCTTCATCTACTGCGCCATCATTTCATTCTCGATATTGACATTTTCTTCACTATCCCATCATTTCATTGCTTACACTGTCCCCTAATCCACTGCTGCATCATTTCAATCTTGACACTGACCCCCATCTACTGCCCATCATTTCATTCTCGATTCTAACCCTCCTTCAATAGCCCATCATTTCATTCCTAACACTCTTTGCTTCGTTCACTGCGCAATCATTTCATTTTGGATACTGGCCCCGCCTTTACTGACCCATCATTTCATTCTTGACACTGCCACATCATTTCCTTTTCGATATTGACCCCTCCTTCACTGTCCCATCATTTCATTCTTGAGACTATCCGCTCATCCACTGTCACATCATTTCATTCTTGATACTGACCCCTCCTCCATTGTTTCATCATTTTATCCTTGACACTATACTCTCATCCACTGCCCCATCATTTAATTCTGGATACTAACTCCTCATTCAATGTCCATTCATTTCATTCTCGATACTGGCCTTTCCTTCACTGTGCCATCATTTCACTCTTGACACTGTCTCCAAAATTCAATGTCCAATCATTTCATTCTAGATACTGATCCTTCCTTCACTGTCCTATCATTTCATTCTTTTCACTGTCTCCTCGTTCAAAAGAATTTTCCAAAGAATTTCCGCTCAGAACAATTCACCCAGTATAAGGCTTAAGAGCCACACGAGGTCGATGGTTAGGGAGTAACAAGCACAATTTCTTGTAATATGCGGGGAAAATAACGGTTGACTTGAACAGATTAACATTGTAGTGACTCTTGGGAGTCGATACCACAACGCAGCAGTTCGTAGGAAGAAGCTTCTTGAGTTTAATTTAAACCTCCCCAATGGAATATGAAGGAAATGACGGTAGTCTGCTACGATATGTGTGGCAAGACTGGTTTTATTCGATATACCAGCTAGAGGCTTGCGACGTTTTGTCAGTGAGAAAGGGATTGTATTGTAGAAAATATTTCGTCTCTTTTAAGGACAAGGAGATGCTTTTGGGTTCTATTGATAATGGAAAGCAAAGGCTGGGCAGTTCGTCTCCATACATTGCTGCAATATTCCATTTTTAGCATGATCTGACTCTTGTAAACGTTGAGAATAGCTGGAGAAGTTAAGTAATTACTAGAGCGATACACGGAATCAACCATTTTTCTAGCATCTCTAGCGATGGATCCTATGTACAAGTTCCACTAGGTTTGGGTTGAATTTAATTCCCAATAGGCACTCAAGGGCCTGCTTGTGGGAACACCCGTTCATCGCGATCGGTGAAAATTCTAGGTCAAGTCGGTAACGATGGAACGTCACTAGTTTGGTTTTCGAGTCATTGAATTTAATCAGCCTGTTTTACCCCACTGAACTGTGAGAGCTCCGGTTAGAGGAGAGATCAGCTGCCAAAATCTGGTTATCTAGAGTTTGGGAGGTGCAGCCATATACCGTTGTATCTTCAGCATAGATATTCACAAATGATCGGAGTATACTCTTAAAAAGATCATTTAAGTAAAGTAGAAAGAAGCTTGGACCGAGAAGTGAACATGAGGAGACACGCCTGCGCTGTTCGCTTAAGCCTCAGACAACTGCCTATTATCTACTAGCTTCAGGAAAGAGTTTATAATTGAGAAGACTCTTCCAGCGATTTCATAGTTAGAGAACTTGTGCAGCAACTCATTATGCCTAATCTGGTCTTTTCAGGCATCAAATGCGATCGTCTTTGTATTTGTATGAATACAGAAGAGACTTTCGTTGGGATAACCCATTGCATTTCTTAGTATTAAACAAAAATAAGATTCAGTATAATTTTGACTTAAAAAAATGCCACCTTAGTAAAAATAATAAACACAACATATTACGAAGAAAAATATCAATAATCGCCATAAAATAATTCCCCATCAGAAGCATGTTTTCATATCATCAATATTAGTAAAACCTATACGCAAGGAAGATGCGTTCCAAATATTTGCAAACGATGCAGCCAAAGGATTTCACATCAATTTCCGAAAATTTATCATACAATTAAGCTGTACTAATATATTCAAATTTTAATACACACTTAAATTCCGTTAAAGTTTTAAGAATTAAGCACATAATACAAACACGTACAGCCACAGACGGTATGAGGCATACACGTGTCGCCTATGGAATAATATTGATACTTATAAACACACACACATAAACACTAACGGCATGAAACAAATACGTGACGTCTACGCAGCTAATGAAGTAGAATTGAAAAATAGAATCAACTCCGAATTATTCCACATACCAAACTTTCTGATGAAGCTAAATAAATAACGATACATATTAGATTTATAAAGACGTTCGTATTTAATCATATATATATATATATATATGTGTGTGTGTGTGTGTGTGTGTGTGTGTGTACTACTGACATACTTACGAATCACATATGAATACGTATAAAAGCACGCATGCGTATGAATGAAATCTATCTCGTGGTAGTATTATTTGGGTTTTGTTGTGCGTAAATAAAATCAAGACATTCTTGTCTTGTTCACTATTCTTAACTTTTGCTTTAATTTTTTTTAATTGTGCTTGCTTCGTTTTCTCTCAAACACTTACGATTGTCAAAATTTGAACGGAAATAAGCCTTTCAAATTCTGAATAAAGAGTCATAAGTGTTGAATGACTCATATTTTGAAAATCAAATGGTGATTGTAGAGAGAAACTGATTCAGCAACTCAAAGAAAGATATTTTCTCTTTGAGATATTAAAAAAAATAAATCAGAAAAATTAATGATGATGGAGGAGATGTTCAGAACGTTAGAATCTGCTACCAATCATTTTTCTGGATGTATTGGCGATTTAATTGATAGCAGCTGGGAGTGAGCTAATTGGAGACTCAAGTTCGAATTCCAGTCGAGTCTCGTTACATTTACTTCCGCGCAAACACTGTTTGGAAAGATATATATATATATATATATATATATATATATATATATATATATATATATATATATATATATATATATATATATATATCACCACTTCCAACTGCTAGGGGTTAAATGGTAGACTGGGCTATTCACTCCAGTTTTATACGTGTATGCGTAGTCCCACTTTTAGAAATTAGGTGCTTTTCGAAATTACTATCTCTCTATCTAAACACACACACACATATAATGATGGACTCTCCCGTCGTTTTCGACGTATGAGTGTCTTTCACTTCAGTTTTTATGTTTATGTTTACATATATATATATGTATATAAATATATATATATATATATATATATATAAAATTAGGCTGGTGCAAAATTAATGACGTAATAATGTCGTTTTTTGACGTTAAAAAATACGTCAAAAAACGACATTATTACGTCATTATTTTTGCACCAACCTACACAACGGACTCTCTCGTTGTTTTCGACGTATGAGTGTCTTTCACTTCAGTTTTTATGTTTATATATATATATATATATATATATATATATATATATATATATATATATATATATATATACACACGACGGACTCTCTCGTTGTTTTCGACGAATGAGTGTCTTTCACTTCAGTTTTTATGTTTATGTTTCGTACGAGACAATAATCCTGTACGGGATTTGCAAACAAATCCACACGACGGGCATACTGAAGGGTTGACTGTCATACGGGCTGATGTATTATACCGAGATTTAGTGTTAATTCTTAATCCCCTCAGATGGTTGAGGTGATTCTTTTCAAAGATAGTTATACCTCGGTAGCAGGTATTTCTCCGGTTTGCTCGGTTTTCAACAGCAAGTTCGAACTCCTCTACAAGGATGTTTGCAGCAATTAAATTATATTTAAGTTTGTCCTTGAAGCCTACATTACACTTACCATGAAAAAGTTGGCTATACATGAGGATTTTCGGTATTTGATCATCACTCATTCTGATGATATGACCAACCCATCTGAACCACCGACACCACATTTGATGAAAAGACCAGATTTTGTCCTGCCGTATATTACCGCATATCGAACGAAGACAGTGTTTATAAAAAGAATCAAATTGATTCATGTGCGTTCTGTGTGTCGTCCATGATTCTGACCCATAAAGAAATGTGATGAGAATGACTGTTCGATAGACATTGATTTTCGTTTTCAGTGAAATCCCATGAACATCCTATAGGCGATGCTTAAGCTTCCTAAAGGCATTGGTTGCCTTTGATATTCAGTTAACTATTTCATCATCCAAAGAGGCACTTGAATTGACTTTGCTTCCTAAGTACGAGAATGATTTCACATACTACAAGTTGTTGCTGCCAACAGTAATGGGCATGATTGGAAAGGCATGGGCAGGTGGTTTTTGTTTTACACTCTTGACCTGCTTAGGTGTAGGCCTTGTTTGATGGACAACTTCAGTTTTCTTTATGCTTATAGTTCATCCGAATACGTTGCAAGCGGTGGAAAAACGATTGACGAGTGCTTGAGTTTCTTTGATTGCGGTGGCCACGATCTCAGCGTCATCAGCAAACAAAAGATTACGAATAATGCTTGATCGAGTCAACGATTTAGATTTAAAACGTTGATGGTTAAAGAAGCCGCCACTTTTGCGGAATTCAAATTTTACATCCATGTCAAGATCACTAAAAGTATGATGCAGTATGACCGAAAAGAAGAGAGCGAAAAAAACATGACTTGTTTTGTGCCATTTCTTACATCAAAGGCTTCTGGAAACTCTCCATTACGTAGAACATATACTTTCATTGCTTTGCGAAAAGAGATGATGACATTTAGCATACTTTCAGGTATACCAAGTTTATTGAGTTTTTCAAGAGGGAACCTCTGTTTACAGTGTCAAACGCTTTTGTCAGATCGATAAAGACGGTATAGATTTCATGGTTCTTGAAAAAAATCATATCACTGGTTCCCCGACCTGAACGAAAAGCACACTGAGATTCGAGATAGATGTCGTCAATGAGATATTTGATTATTCTCTTGAGAATAACACGAGCGAGAATTTTGTCAGCGATACTTTGAAGTGCAATGCCACGGGAATTATCACATACAGCCTTTTTGACTGTGTTCTTGAACAGATGTTTTATGCAAGCATCTTTGTAGTCCTGTGAAACAGAACCAACCTTCCATATGACTTTTAAAAAACTCAAGGAGTTTCTTAACCAGAGTCTTCCCAACATATTTAAAAATTTCGGGGGGAATAGCATCTTTTCCAGGGGTTTTGTTCACGGACAGTTGTTTGATAGACTCCTGAATTTCCTTTAGGCATGGCTCAAGAGACAACTGGGAAATTTCTGTTCGCTGATGAATTGAAGCAATGATGGCAGAGGTGGAATTAAGGACACTTTGAAAGTGTTCTTTCCATCGTGATATAATTTCTTTCTTGTCTGTGTGGAGTGTGTTGCCGTCACGATAGAACAGGTGAAATTCCATTTCTTCATGGGCTGTACACCTTTTTAAGGCCTTCATAGAATGCTTTGTGGTCTTTTCTCTCAACTGCCTCCTGGATTTCCACAGCCTTAGCAGACCACCAAGATTCTTTCATTTCTCTGAGATCATTTTGCTCTTCCCGTTTACACTGCTTATATGTGCGCTTTTCTGATGGACAATAATTGTTGTTAGTATTTTGTGCGAATCGTGGATCTTCTCGATGACACGTTGAACGTGAGCGTCATTAACATCGAACCAGTCCCGATTCTTCTTTGCGAGAAGTCCTACAAAGGAGCTGGATCACAACTGAATCAAGCCTTGAATCTAGTGTATCAGAGAGTTCTTTCTTCTTAACATCAGAATTGTTGATTCGTTAAGGAACCGTAGTGCTTCTTCAGAGACAGACAGACACACACATACACACACATACACACACATGCACACATACATACATACATAGGGTATATTATAAATTTTATAAATTACGCAAAACTGAAAATAATACTGACATCTCATTTTCACAGATATATTTACCAAAATTACACTAAAATATCTTGAAATTCTAAAGAGTAAATTTATTCAACAAAATCGCCATTGGTTCAACCACGGGTTCCAGACAACTTCGGAATCTTCTACATCTCTTCTGAACGGTCTCCTTGTTTAAGTTGGTGAATGCTGCCATAATCCTTGCCTTCAGTTCATCTTTGGTGATGTAAGGGATTTTGTTGGTCTCTGGCTCAACTAAGCCCCATACATAATAATCTGGGTTACAGTCTGGGAAGTTAGGTAGCCAGATATAAGGGGTGTATATTATCGCATCAATTGACTGGCGGCTATGACTGTGTTCTCCTGCTTGTGTGGCATGGTGCAGAATCCTGTGGCCAGACATAGCGTCTTTCAGCAGCCAAATTCTTGACCCAGAGCAGCACTCTTTCCTGTTGACTGGATATATCTTCCAAGTCTATCTAAATCCTGTGGACTGTCCTCAGATTGACTTTTCGTATTGGAGCTTCAGGCGCGGATGCCAAGTAGTACAGCATGCCATTTCGAAATTTCTGGTGGAATGAAATGTGCCATGGGGCTCTTCTTCTTACAGACGGTGCCCAACTGACCCTACTAAACTGTGCAGTCGACAAAATCAAAACAAACAACGTGCATGCGCGAAATTAAGAATATAACACGACACTGGGAACACCCTCGCAACGAATTCTTTTTTAGTACCGACCGACGTGAAACAACGCTGAACACACAAACCTCTTCCCCCCACTCAATAAAAAACTCGCCTTTTATTATACGTTCTTGCCAAGCCAGAGAATTTGCATATTGGGCACGCTGCCAGCCTCAAACTGACTCACGAACTCATGCGCCTCGACATTCCAGTGCCGATGCTCGGACGATCTGCTTCGCTAGTAATTCTCTTGCACATTTAAGCTACGCTACTCTATCCATCTTGGACCTCCGAGGAATGCAAGCTAGAATTTGTTAATGGTCTGCGAAATAAATGCAGAAAACATGAGTTGATAACGAATATATATTTTTATACCCATAATCCCTTGCGTCTTCATGCCATCCCATAATTCATTGCGTACCTGTCCCATAATGCATTGCATCTTTATTGCATAAAAATGCAATGCAATCCCCCCCTCATCTGGCCGAGGACGGATTACGGCAGAGCGGTAAGTGCTTTTTTCTCCCTCATTTCAACTGCAGTAGCTTTACATGCTAAGCAAATATGGGCTCTTTTTTGGCGGGGACAAGGCAAGTCGCAACCAGTTGTGCTCGTCCCAGGTTCTGTCGCATCACGTCTGCCACAAAAGGCCGGCCACCGCCGCCAAGCGGTCACTTTGAGAACTAATTCGACTCTTTCCGCAAAGCTCGCAAATTTTGAAATACATCACTGACGATTTGGGAGTTTTTCCTGCAGATTATTTTTTTTTATTTTGCCTGCCGTAGGTTTGTCTGCAATATCTAAAACTGTTAAAGTGAATTATAGTAATATACATTTCATTATTACACCGTAATTAAATGGTTTCTTTCAAATGCATAGTACAAATGTAGTAACCAGTTAATGATATTAAAGAAGCGTTTGATTTTCAAAAAATCCAAATAAAAGAAAAATATAATTAAAATTAAAATCGGGGTAACAAATCAAAATGGCAGCTGATGTACAAAACGGCCTCAAGTCCGTCGTTAATTAGGGCAAAAGCTTAACGCTTCCAAAGCTAAATTTCTCCCCATTAATCATCTGAGAGACCGCTGGTAATAATTTTTCTTCAAAGATTTATTTCTGGTAATAATTTTTTACTAAGTATTTCTGATATTAAAACCTATTTTTACACTTTCATAGTGTTTTGACCCCAGTTTGGGAGTTAGCACTTTACCCATAGCTGGGACCCTAACAGATGCTACAACCCTGATTCAGGTTAGACCTGGACACACCAGCAATTAAGAGGTGGTTCTACGCTCCTCGAAACCTCTTGAACAGAGGCCTTGCTGTTGGACGTAGTTTATCGTCTTTCCCAGGACGCAGATGTTGTTTATCGTCATACCCAGAACGGAGGCTCGGATAGTGTAAAGGTTATTTGTGCGGAAACTGAGTTCTGTGTGCCGAGTTCACATAACTGTTTTATTCTGTTTTGTTCACTTCACACTAATAGCCTCGGGAAATGTATGAATCCATCTTCCTCCAGCTATAGGTAAAATAGCAAGACATAGTTTCTTAAAATAACGGTACTCTTAAAAGTAAAGATATAGCCTACTTAAAACACAATTTCTTTTCTCACTCACATCTCCTGAATCATATGCGTCCAAACTACACATTATGATTTTTTATCACTTTATGCACACACAAAAACTACAGTTGCGAAAAGACATTCGTATATTAGAAAAGAAAAGATCATTTAATATAATAGATACAATTTTAATCTCTTTCTTTCTGTCTTTCTTTCTTTCTTTCTCTCTCTTTTCAATTGGGCTCTGTCAAGAAGGGAATAATAATTTTTGTTACACACACACACACATATATATATATGTGTGTGCGTGTGTGTGTGCAGAGAGACAGATTCAAATTTGGCGGGGAGGTAGTGAGTTGCTGGGTGCCATAATTGTAATTGGTACAGAAAATGCAGTTGTGTGTTGAAGTTACTTCTGAACTTGGGTTTTCTTGCTACAACCTGATTCAGGTTAGACCTGGACACACGAACTTGGGTTTTCTTGCTTTGTGATGGTCAAGAATCCAAGAGATGGAAAACTCTGAATTCAAAACCAGCCTGAAGAAGAATGAGTTCCGTCAGAATACCTTTCCCATTCAAACTGCTGGCATACATGAGTCACGGGAAGTCGTCGCGTGACGTGACATGAACAATAAATAAACGAAATATCAGGATTAAAAAAAATGCCAAGAATTTGCCTTAAAGTCATAAGGCAACGAAAACAATTCTAAACAATGAGAATAATTCAAACATTTTAGATCTACTAATAAAAAAATATAATGTGAAATAAAAATCTCTATCTATAAAAGGCAGAATGCGTGTGTGTGTGTGTGTGTGTGTGTGTGTGACGAATGCACGGACGCAATTTTCGACGGATTTGCACCAAAATTCACATGCACATGCTCCAAGTTAGCGGGAAGGCCAAGACCGATTTTGCATCTCCCAACTCCCATCGATAGTGGAAATAATTCATTTTTTCATCTTTCTACGGCAGTTTTCATGTAGTTTGCGGCCATTTTCTACTGGCCAGAGTAAGAGCCTATAGCTGGCTTCCACGAATAGGCAGGAAGATTCTATTGGCCAGCGTGAGAGCCAACAGCTGACTGACACGAATGTTAAATAGCTGCATTCGTCACAAATGGGAAAAATTTAAATCTGAATGGTACTTTACTCCAATTGGCTCATTCACTTGCTTAAACTCAACGTTGAATCTGATTCGACAGAACTGGTTTGGGTGTGAAAAAGTATTTGTTGACATTCTTTTTTCATTCGGTTTTTTCAGTTTCGAGTCCTTTTTTAAAAGCTGATCGTTTTGTGTTCGTGTTGTTTAGTTCTTTTTTCGTAACAGATTTAATGTTTAGTATAGAGCTTAGAAAAAATTCGCAGTGTGAGATAGGCAAGAAGTAAGGCATGTAACAACATCAGCACGGCAAAGGGCACCCCTTTAAAGGTAAGGAAGGGCAAAAATATTTTAAGTCAAGTGATAGCGATTGCTGTATGAGTCGTACGATTTTTGAATCAAGCACGGGCAACGCCGGGCCATGCTGCTAGTATGTTATAAAATTACTACAAAAGTAGCCATTTTGTTTCATCACTTCTGATGTCTTATCAAGTGATAAGTGTTGAATGAACACTATCACTTGATAAGACACCAGAAGTGTTGAAACAAAATGGCTATTTTTGTATTGATTTTTTAACATATTCATGTTATAATTTTCGAATAAACAATTATATATATATATATATATATATATATATATATATATATATATATATATATATATATATTTGTGATATAGTTCAGTCACTCAGATGAAAGATATCACCATGCTGAGGACAGGTCCTATGTTGGTGTTTTCACTCCAGCATTCTGAAAAGAAAGAACAAAAAAAAAAAAAGGATGAAACAGGAAGTGTCCGGATTTTAATAGTACCATCTTACACTTATACATTTGTTGTTAACATTCTTTTTTCATTCGGTTTTTCCAGTTACGAGTCCTTTTTTTTGTGTTCATTTTGTTTAGTTCTTTTTTCGTAACAGATTTAATGTTTAGTATAGAGCTTAGAAAAAATTCGCAGTGTGAGATAGGCAAGAAGTAAGGCATGTAGCAACATCAGCACGGAAAAGGGGCACTCCTTTAAAGACAAGGAAGGGCAAAAATATTTTAAGTCTAGTGATAGCGATTGCTGTATGAGTCGTACGATTTTTGAATCAAACACGGCAACGCCGGGCCATGTTGCTAGTTTTGAATAAAAAGAACATAAGAGCCCGGTAGACTGCCCATTAGAAAATAAGTGCTGCATCAAATCTGTGGTATACCAATGCACTATATCATCCACGGAGAACCCTAACAATAATATGATATACATTGGGTCCACGAAAAATGCCTTTAAAACCAGATGGAGGCAGCATAAATGCTCCTTCAACAACATAAACTTTAGACATCAGACCTCTCTATCTAAATATTTTTGGCACCTGAAAGAAAAAAATAGGACACCTAAAGTAAAATGGAAAATCATTAACAGAACTAGAACTTGCAAAACTTGGGATGACCCATGCCCTTTGTGCCTCCATGAGAAACTACACATTATTAAGCTCCTAAACAATAAAAACCTATTAAACAACCGGCAAGAATTAACGGTTTTCTGCCGACACAACCGAACTTACGCTCTGAATAACTAGCCTAAAACACGCATATAAATTTTAAAATCCATAGCCCATATACATGTTTTAATTACCCACAAAAATTGATAACCCTTTATGAAGTTGTCAAATAACAAAAGTTACGGCCTTTTCATATACACAAATCCCTTTCATAAAGAGATATAATAAAAGAATAAAATAAAAATAAATAAATAAATCTCCGTAGACGCTCAAGCCAGACTATGCGAAAACTTCCTCCGTCGTAAATTTAGCCACCCCCACCTTACCGTGACCCGACATCTATGAAAGTAACTCTATACTGATACAAATTATTAACACCCCACCCCTGCCGATTCCAAACAATCCGCCCTTGATGTTACCATGGAAATTTTTGATTTCAATTCTGACCATACTATTAAAACTCGTAAACTTCAGAAATAAGTCATTCCCCAAAAATTTCGCTTGAAGATGGAACAGAGCCTACTTTAACTCAAGTTAATTCAAATATTATTTTGAAACATGAGACCTCTTATGTAGCGTGTTGGAATCATATTTTTAAATAAATAATTATATATATATATATATATATATATATATATATATATATATATATATAGTAGAGTAGATAAGTTGGTCAATAAAACAATGTCAAATCAGTACGAAAATCATTTATTAATATCAAGCAGGTGACGATTTAGGTTTCGCACAGTGAGAAATCAAACAAGGAACGGATTCTTTTTTCTAATAATTCCACCCACAAGCGAATTGTACCCACCTCAAAAACTAACGTTGGATAGTTTACACTGTCACTACGCTTAATTCTCGCATCCGCTGTTGAAGAACACAGGAGTGTTCGAAAATTCCGAAAACTTGGCACCGCAATCTCCGTGCTTCATTTTTATCCCCTGGGTAACATTAATAAATGTTTTTCGAGCTGATTTCATCGGTACCGTTTCGTTTGACGTTGTTTTATTGACCAAACTTATTTACTCTACTACTATAGATAGATAGATAGATAGATATTAGGTTGGTGCAAAAATAATGTCGTTTTCTCACATATGTTACTATGTGAGAAAACGGCATTATTTTTGCACCAACCTAATAGATAGATAGACAGCTGGCCTTGATCTTAATGCTAATGAAAATAAATAGAAAAGGATTCAACCACTTATTTGAGTAGAGCTTCGGAAAATGAAAATAAGAAAAGGTAAAAATAAAAATTATAAATTTTCTTTGGATTTAATGGCGAAACTTTGTATACTGGGAAATTAGGCTAAATATTATGCTTGTTCTCATCTTACTGTTGGTGTCTACATTGTATTTCGTCCCTGTTAATTCTACTTTTAGTACTGCTCTGTTGTCATTACTCTTACTGTTTACATTGTGTCTAACTGTATCGGCAATAACTGGCTGAGGGACTTGACATAGATTTACTAGGCAATTATTTAAGTTATTGTTCTGCGGGAGAATCTTGAAGCTCGATCATGGAATGTTTAACTAATGTTCACCTTTGTCTCATCTACTGCAGATTATTGCCAGGTTTTGCGTCCACTTGTCTTTCTTTTGTAGTACCTTTCTTTGACATATTAGTCCGCCTGTAAGTAATGCAAACAATAATTCCAGATTTTCAGAGAGAATGAAAACTATTCATTTATTAATAAGATGAGACATTTTAGACTTCAAAATTTGGCACAGTACTGTCATTACGAATCCGTTGTTTGAACCGAACCAAAGAAACATTTCTTTCGATTGATAGCGTTTAACAAAATACCATGATAACCACCTGACATTAATACCGACCATTGATACAACAAAAAAAAAAGAATCTCTTTATTTTGTGAATGATGGGTATCCATACAAGTCAGCATTATGAATTTAGATTTCAGCATTCGATTTCAATTAGTGTGTGTTAATTACTAATTAGGAAGGCGTAGGCAACAAAATCCGATTTGAACAAAGCAGATATTAATACATTTGATTGTAGTTTTCACTCGGATCTCGGACTTTCCGAGTCAGGCCATTAATCAGTCATAATCACGAATTAAATTATATTTTTAGAAAATGTCATCAACGCCTAACAAGTCAACGCATATTTTTCCCGGTTAACCACTCAATGTTAATTAATAGAGTCAGGCAAGCATTATTAATGTTAGTCCGTCGTTTCAAGTCGGATAGAGTTTCAAGTCGAAAAATATTTTTATTTTAACCGCTGTACATTGTTAGCCGTTTTTACTGAAACTTGTATAAATGAGGGTATGCTTCCCAAATACCCAATTATACACACACACACACACACACACGCACACACACACACACACATATATATATATATATATATATATATATATATATATATATATATATATATATATATATATATATATATATATATGTGTGTGTGTTGTGACCAAGGAAATGGTTAAAGAAATAACAAAACAAGTGTTACAGAGGTATCATATATTAAACAGTAAGTACAACACACAAACACAAACACAAACACACACACACACACACATGTATATATATATATAACATAATTATGTTATAACATCACTGTAAAAATAGAACATTTTGTTTCAACACTTCTGGTGCCTTGTCAAGTGATGTCAATTTGTAGAGGGAACAGTGATCATCAACATCAAAACGTGGACATATATTGTTATGGTCCGGTTCCATGCACCACGGTGATAGTCCAAGGTAGAACCAATAAAGATGAACTCGAACACAGGTATGGAATAACACAGATATATTACAAACAGGAAGATATACAGAGAAGTAGAAGTGTTAGTATGAACACTCAGGTTTAGTAGAGAGAACAATGTAGTCTCGACCAGTATCACTATTCCAATGTCTTGCAGTAATTGTCTGAACGCGACTCTGACTCGACTCTTGACTCGACTTGAACTACTGACTCGACTTTTGCCTACTCCTAAGGCGCAGTATTTATTAAATATGGAATAGTCCATTATTTTTATTATGGGTAAGATCCCATAACAGATATTATCGTATGATGACTGAGAGTTTCAAATAAAATGTTGATTTCTATGCACACACTGTTTAAATCTATCTGTTCGAGAAATGAAAGGAAATTTCTTAGCCCAAGTAGGAAAATCTCTTTTTAATATCTGATGTTCGGCTATTTCATCAAATTTTGTCAATAACATTTTTCAGCACCCCCTCGTATTAAACAAACATCTGCTATCTTTGTTTTATCTTCAGTCCTGCTTGTTTATCTCTCTGTCTATCTATCTATCTATCGAGAGAGAGAGAGAGATAGAGAGAGAGATAGAGAGAGAGAGAGTGAGAGAGTTCTATCTTCAGATGCACCCACTTTTCTATATTGCACTTGGCGTTTCCCAAGGCGTTCAATGAATCGTCTTCTTTTTATTGATTCTCGTATTGCAATTCCTGATATTCTCTTGTGTAGAAGTTCCGATATTTTAATATCTGTCTAGATTTCTGATATGAGGTATTGTAACTCTTTACACTATTTACCTTGTTTTGTTCTCATCTTTGTTGTCAGATTCACGATGTTTCGTCCATTCTGTAGGGAAATAATTGAAACTAAGATACTCGAAAGAATAGCATGTGAAAGTAAAACAATCTATTCTGGTGGGCGAAATAAAGGGTACGGTTTGAAATTCCATTCACCTGAAGCAGGCCGGAGCGTACAACGGCCAATAGGTCGTGAATATGACAACAAAGACGAGGACAACTGTTCGGACAAGATAAATTCCGATATGCAGCCGGAAATTATTTTACTGTCTTCTATGCTAAACAAGAATGTCAAAAAGAAACAAAAGAAAACAAAAATACATTCTTTTTTTTTTTTTCAGAAAACAGAAATAATAATTCGGATTGTCCCCGTTTCTGAGCATCTTTGCTTTATATATATATATATATATATATATATATATATATATATATATATATATATATATATATATATATATATATTATCGCATCGAAAAATAAACTGCATATTTGTCTATATACTTATCTATAGAAAAGCATATATGAGGACAGATCAATAAATGTGTAGCCAGATGCATAAATCATTTTATGTGCCGTGACCATTCAGGACGTAGGCGATCGTATTTCTCCGTAACTACCTATCCCTTCCTAGCTCTAATATTTTTTCTCCTGTTCCGCAATGCCTTTACACAAGTAAGCATTATTTTCCTTTGTTCTTATTGCCTTTAATATGTCCTGAGAAAGTCAAATTCTTCTCATTATGGGCTCGAGTAATATCAACTTATTCTGATTTTAAATATAATCTTTTTTTTCCCACTTTTCTTTGAACTTATTTGTTCCAAATATGTTTCGTCCGTAGTCTCATCATTCTTCTGTACATCCATATATCTTTTCCCTCAAATCTTCTCTTCAAATTCAATATTCGCTGCTACATTTTCGGTTTTCTTCATATTTTTCATAACTTTTCAAAGACGGGTCTAGCTGCATGTTGCCACATATCGTAAATTTCATGACGCAAATATCAGCTGAATTTAGCACTCGTGGTTTTATTGCATAATGTTTGTTCTATGTACTTCATATTCACAACTGAATTAGGCGAACTGACATGCATTTTATCGACTGATTTGCTTTTCATGGATTATCAACCCATTGTGAGTTATTTTCAAGTCGAAACATAATTTGGGATAGTAAAAAAAAATTCTTTGTTTTTTTACGAGTTAAT
Source organism: Acanthosepion lycidas (assembly GCA_963932145.1). NCBI lineage: Eukaryota > Metazoa > Mollusca > Cephalopoda > Sepiida > Sepiidae > Acanthosepion > Acanthosepion lycidas. Next base: position 100,750,976 of record OZ010574.1, on the reverse strand, counting down.
ATTGCATTAACATTTTTTTGAGGATAACAATGAATTTTCCTGATACAAGTCTTACTATTTAATCCATAATTTGGAGAGTATATTCATATATTTGCCAAGGATATTTTTACGTAAGTGAAATGTACCGACTTGTATTTTCAAATATACATATATACACGAATACAAGTCCTCATCATTATCCTAATCAGTTCTATGACCGAGTGTGGTCAAATGGTCACTGTGCAGTAGAACACCTGACCAGTTCCCTCTTAATATCTGAGTTGAAATCCGGAGACATATTCATTGGTGGTGTGTCTTAGACATCTCTCACCATGTCAACCCAAAACCGATGCACTCCAACTTGAACAGTTTGGTCATGTGACCATGACCTCAATTCTAAGAATTTTTTTTTTTTTTCGCATAGTTTGAATTAAACGTGGGTCATATTCTATTGGTTGATCAGGGTAAAGCCCCCAAGTCTTATAACCGTTTTATATATCGAAAAAAAAGAGGATGTATTTTGCTTTTGAAATCAAATTAATCGTTCGCTCGCCAGTAATTTACAATCGCCTGAGGAGATGCATTGGTATGCGTTGAAACACGACTGCAATTGTGTAAATACATATTGATCAATATTCTAAAATATATATATATATATATATATATATATATATATGTGTGTGTGTGTGTGTGTGTGTCTAATATCTAATTTTTTCATTAGGCTCAGATACAAATTGATTGATAACTAAGAAAAGAAAAGAGTTATGACAATACACTGGAATAACATGGATACTCCTATTTGAAATAGACGCCACATTCTTATTTCAACTTTAAACAGTGTGTATTATTAGGTTGGTGCAAAAATAATGACGTAATAATGTCGTTTTTTTACGTAATTTTGAACGTCAAAAAACGACATTATTACGTCATTATTTTTGCACCAACCTAATACAACTATCGGCCAGCGAATGTCCACTATAGTAAGGGTTGAAGCAATAAGGATATCGGGTTAAAAATAAATGGAATAATTCTTTATGGAATTTCTGTAATAAAAAGGAAAGAGGATTCTCCTCCACTGTAGATCTTAGCAACTTTAGTATTCGAATCTTTTCCTTCCTTATTAATTTCACTTAAGAGAATCTGCAAACTGTTTTAGTTTACAGATTGTCTTTGGAATATTACTAATTGGTTGAAGAGGAACATAGGAAAACAATGCATAATCTACCTAGCAAGCTGAAGTAAATGCATAGAGTAACATATCTAGGGAGAGATAACAAAAAGACGAATTTTTTTTAAGCGCTACAAAGGACACTCAATTGCGCAGTGCCGTGATCTCCAAACGTTTTGAATAGACACTGCACTTTTTTTTAATCATTTCAACCTAAGATAGGCAATAAAGCCAGTAAAACAAAAGGTTTTGCTGAGTTTTATAGAATATGAAATATGGAAAAAGAAATTCCAGGATTATTATACTTGGGCTTGGGAACCATTATTAAGTAAAATTTATGAATTATTTCTTGAATTAGAATCGCTGAAAGCTGAATCGCAGTTAAGCTGTACCACTGTCGCTGTCCAAACATTAATCATTCTGACTGTAATTAAGGATTATATTCATCAAAATTACGTACGCGAAATTGCGAGCGTAGAAGTTAAAAGTCGAAGATTATGTTGCGTCAATGTTTCAACTGTGAAGGGCTTAGTAACGTTAAAAAATAGCATTTTGAGAGCTACTTTATTTATTTTAATTAAGTTTAGATACCAATTTTTCATTTGGTATGGAACAAGACGATGTCTGTCGAGTCCGTTGACACAAAGTCATGTTTTGATGACGATATCCGGATCTAATATTGATCAATATATTTCAAGACAATAAAATATTGTAAGAAGAATTTTAGCAAATCCAAGAAACGAACACACGCAGCATTGAGAAACAAACATCAACTTCGCTAGAAAAAATCAATTTGATATTTTTTAGTAAGAAACTGTCAGTATTCGATAATGTACTGTCAGATGCATTATCTATCTAGATACCTATATCTATTAGGTTGGTGCAAAAATAATGACGTAATAATGTCGTTTTTTGACGTATTTTTAACGTCAAAAAACGACATTACTACGTCATTATTTTTGCACCAACCTAATATACCATATATATATATATATATATATATATATATATATATATATATATATATATATATGATAGGATATGATAAAATATAATTTTAACTTATGCTATTTTGATGGCGTAAATAGACGGGATAGAGAATATGAAATTCATTTCCGGTTTATTGTCTTAACACAACAAACCGGAAATAACTTACATTGCAACCCATAATGCACATATAATAAATAATCGAGCTACTATCCATCTTACATGGCGTAAAGACTGCGTTCAACAATAGAACAGACTGTCATTCGGTCCAAACTGCTTTTATATAGAGAGTCCGCCAAAAATGTATACACGCTTCAGGAAAGGAAAAATTGAGTTCGCAGTTTTATCAAATTGCGATAACACTGTTTACTATGGAGGACACAAAAGGATATTTTTTACAGAAGAAAACCGACTATATTGGCGGCACTTAGACAAGAAATTTAAAATGCTTTTGCAGCACTTCAACTGGATTCTTTGACCAACGTTGGCCAAGCAGTAAGAGGCCGTACTAATAAAGGTCTGGAAACAAAATGCCACCATTTTCAGCATCTCTTGTGATTGTAACGTCCAAAAGTAAGTATTAATATTAATTATTTTCCCGCTATCGGGTGTGCGTGTATGTATACTTGTCTTCTTGTGAGACGCACACACACAGTCGCACGCCCGTTTGTATATATATATATATATATATATATATATATATATATATATATATATATATATATATATATATATATATGTATATGTGTAGGTACATGTATATATATATATATATATATATATATATCTATATATATATGTATATGTGGGTATATGCATGCATATATATATATATATATATATATATATATATATATATATATATAATTGCATGAATCATTCATACGAAAGACAAATATTAGAAGTTAATGATTTAAATGGCGAGAATACATCTTCGCAAACAATTTTAATAAAGTACACTAACTTCATGTAATTATAAATTGAACTGCACCTATAATTGAAATTATTATATATATATTAGGTTGGTGCAAAAATAATGTCGTTTTCTCACATATGTTACTTTTTTTAGAAAACGATATTATTTTTGCACTAACCTAATATATATATATATATATATATATATATATATATATATATATATATATATATTAGTTGAAAATGTCGAATAAATCCGACAGAATAATTAAATAAGGGGAAAATAGAAGAATGTGCCAAAATTTAGCATGTTTTACCCTTTAATTTAGCAACTTCAACGAAAAAGTGTATGAAATTCACAAATTCCGGCCCCAAACATAAGACGCACAAATGTCACCAAGCTTCACGTCACTCCAGCTCAGCGTTTCTCAGCCAGTGTTCCACGGAACCCTAAGGTTCTGTAAAAGTTCCCCAAGGCTTCCGTGAGAATAAATGAGAAGTATTATAAACGAGCGGTATGAATTTCATTTAATATTGCCGAAAGATTTGACAAAGAAGTATTAATTTTTCCTGAAGTTATTCAAAAATATATTCTATGATATTTACCGCGTGAACTACGATGAAAATAAAACGAGAAAGATATGGTATATAATTTTGTTTTTGCGCAAGGGTTCCTTGATACATGTAATTTATTTTAAGTGTTATGCAAGTGTAAAATGGTTGAGAAACGCTGCCTGGCTGCTTATCTTCAAGACGCCATTCACGTCCACTCGCAAAAAGCTACCGCGCTTACAAACTACAAACAGACCACTAAAACTAACGCAACACAATTCACAGTAAGAACTAATTTCTAACTGTCTTTTATCCCCCGTTACAACCAAGCACGCACACACGTACAGAATCTTTCACACAAATACATATAACAACATTTCCCTGTTTCTCACATACGTATACAAATACATTGCAAAGTTTTATTCGCCAAAACAAAAAGACATTACTTTCAAATCTATAATTAATTTCTTGTATTGTTATATTAACTTAATGTTTATTATTATTTTTTTTTGTTTTTTTCATGGATTTTATTATTTCAATGAAAATCGTGGGATTATTCTAAACCGCCGAGGTTCTACAAAATATTTTATGCTATTGTATCAAATTCCGAAACTCCGAATTTTGTCATTTAACAAAAACCCGAGTAGAAGGATTTCTATAAATGTTGACTAAGACGTGATTATCTTGTGAACACACCGCAGTTGACAAACAGAACACACGAATATAGGTAAAAAAAAAAAAAAAGCCCAAATAGTATGGGTTTTTCGTTGATAACAGTCAATCTGAATTTACATGCATATAATATGGATTTCTCCGGACAACCATGTCGATGGTCACTGCAGTCTCGCCAAATGTATCAGTTTTCGTACCGTTAGCAGCTTGAGGTTTGTAAAGTCCTGGCTTTGAATTCTCTTTTAGATCCGGCTGTAAAACACACAATACGGCTACGTGGTCTATTAAAAAAAATTATATCTGTGATTTCTATGAAAGATATAAAACCGACGACACTTTTGTGAGAGTCCGGCAACCGTCCTCGTCTCTACTGGTTGGATTTTGAGTTTTTCAGGGGCGTGTTTGAAAAGGCACACGGTTTTAAACGACGTCTTGCCTCTGGAGCAAATTTATAATGGCAGTAGCAAATCTCGAATTTCAGTTTTCCTCTATCATTGCTGAAACTCCTCCTGTTACTCCTTCGTCTGTACTTGGGTCTGCTGATTTCACGAGGAGTTCGTTGTTTTAGGTTCAAAAGGGACTGCATCTGCTTAGATAAATTTGAAACCGTTGAGTGCAGTTGCTCAAATTGCTCGTTTTGTTGTTGGTTCGAAGGATGCAGTGTCAATATGTTCAATTCCTTTCTCTGAAAACCCACGCAGAATCCGCAAATTTCTCCAGTTCCGTTTCCTCTGCCATGGATGCTAAAATTTGCGTCATTGTGTTGCTTGTCAAACCACAATCTCCGTAGAATATTTTTTACCATGACATTGGTACCTAACAGAGTCTTCATGTGTCTCAACAACTGAAAAAGAGTCTGTTCACCTATCCCCACTCGGGTAAATAAGTCACGTAACATTGTCTTGTTTGAAATTCCTGTTCTTTTAATTATGGCCATCTTCAACTTATCGTAGGGATTTTCTTCGCGCATTCTCTCGATTAATTCCTCTTCTACGACTTCTGCTTATAGATTTTTCGAGTAAGTCCTCTTCTACGACTTCTGCTAAATAGCAGTACCGGGCTATTTGCGAAACTATTTTCTTCGCGTTAAATATGGCCGGCATTTGTATAAACCATGTCTGTATGTTGTTGGCGTTATATGCAGGTAAATTCAGATTGACTGCTGTCAACGAAATTTCTTTACTATTTTGGTTTTGTTGCATTTTTTTAGGGTACGTATATTTGTGTTATCTGTTTGCCAACTTTGTTTTTTTCACAACGTCTTAATCAGCATTTGTAGAAAACCTTCTCCTCGGCTTTTTTGTTAAGTGACAAAATTCGGAGTGTCGAGATTCGATACAATAACATAAAATATTTTGTGGAATTACTCGTAATTCGGCGGTTTAGAATAATTCCACGATTTTCACTGAAATAATAAAATCCAGAAAAAACAACGTAGTATCAGCAAATAAACATTAATTCAATATAACGACAAGAATACAAGAAATTGTTCATAGATTTGAAAGTAATGTCTTTTTGTTTTGGTGAATAAAATTTTGGAATATAATATAAATTGTATTTGTGTGCATATGTGAGAAGCAGTGAAATGTTGTTATATGTGTATTTGTGCGAAAGAATCAGTACGTGTGTGCGTGCTTAGTTGTAACGGAGGATAAAAGACATAGAATTTAGTTCTTACTGTGAACTATGTCGCCATAGCAGTCTCTTTGTAGTTTGTCAGCGCGGTAGGTTTCTGCGTGTGGACGTGAATGGCGTCTTGAAGATAAGCAGCTAGGGTGACGTGAACCTTGGTGTCATCTGTGCGTCTCATGTTTGGGGCCGAACTTGACTTTTATACACTTTTTCGTAAGAACATCGGCTCCAGAATTATATTATGTATTTCTTACTAGTTGGCCCTAAAGACCCACATGCTATGTCTT
>OZ010574.1:100672284-100739784 GCA_963932145.1 Acanthosepion lycidas | reverse complement strand
CACATCCCGTGATCTGGGAAGGTTGGAGTAAATGCTAGTCAAATTGCAGTTAGTCCTGGGCTCGCAACAAGACAAGACCTTCTTCTTCGGGCAGAGCGTGACAAGACCTCTGTCTTCGGACGGAGGGCGAATCAGTCGGGATTCTGTCGTCAGATAGAGACTCGGCTGAGAAAAAACAGACAAGTTGGAGTCAGACAGTTCTCTGTCTGGCTTACGACTGACAAGACCTCTGACTTCGGGCAGAGGGTGACTCAATCGTGTCTTTGTCTTCGGATAGAGACTCGGCTGAAGAAAACAGACCAGTACTGTACCTGAGTCCTCTTTTGCGTAGGCTGGGTAAATTTTGACCACTGGACCGGGTTGAAACTCTCGTCGTCCCCACATAAAACTTGACCTTGTATCGCATCTAGTCCGCAGTGGGACGACCGGTAAATGTCATTCGTATTGGAGTCAGTCTTCATACGAACTATACAGGCATTACAGCAGTAGCCTAAGCATTACGTATAGAGAATACTTTAACGAATTACGTTATATCAAGTACGAGTGTGTGCTATAACAATAAACTTACAATAGAAATAACCTCCATTTTTTCTCTTCTCACTCTTCCTAGTTTTTATTTTCCATCTCTTCTTTTCCACTTTTTCTCTTTCTCTTCTTCCTCTTCATTGGCCACTCCCCACTCTTTATCGTCCATTTTTATCCTTCATCTTTATTCCTAGCATACTGACTGCATCTTTTATCCAAATATCCCACGGAGAAGACAGGCACTTATACTTAGAAGTACAATAGGACAATTTAAATTGCTGGGTCGCATAATGGGCTTGGTCAATTTGATACCCACAGAGCACATTGAAGACTAAAAGAGACAGGTGGAGACAACAGGCCAGTTTCCTGAAGGGCTTATGTGAATGAATGCAAAACTGAGATTAGAATGATCGTTAAAAAACAAACATTACTAGGCGCTTCAAGGGATAGGAGGTTGTGGAGATCCATGAACCGCCACATCTTGAAGGAACTCGGGCCACAGAAGAAATCAAAATATCTCTGCAATACCCACCATCATCAGCAGCAGCAGTGTCAAAATACACAATCGTAATTGTCAATGTAAGGAAACTACACGCACTACCACAGAAGCTAGTGAAGGAAAGCGAGAAGAAAGGACGAAATATCAATTGTAAGAAAAAGGAATGCATGGTTGTCAGTAAAAGGACAAGCCCAAGATGGAGACTGAAATAGGAAACATTAAAACCAAGCAAGTATATATATATATATATATATATATATATATATATATATATATATATATATATGTGTGTGTGTGTGTGTGTGTGTGCGTGTGTGTGTGTGTGTGTGCAGGTATGTAGACAAATAGGAAAGAACATGTTAGGTAAGTAGTCCAAGGTTCTTTCATATTTTTGTTTTTATTTTTAAAAAAACAGTGCTCCATACAAAAGTAGAGCTTAGATTATAATTACTTTTTTAAAATATGATTCCTTCGCTACATAAGAGTTATCATGTTTCAAAAACGAGAGCCGAAACCATCAATATAATTATTAAAATTAAATTGTATTAAGGTAACAAGCCCTGTTGCATCCCCAAGCGAAAATTTAAGCGAACATTTAGGAATTTTCGCTTAAGGATGAAACAGGGCTCGTTACCTTAATACAATTTAATTTTAATAATTATATTGATGGTTTCGGCTCTCGTTTTTGAAATATGAGAGCTCTTATGTAGCGAAGGAATCATATTTTCTAAAAAATAATTATAATATATATATATATATATATATATATATATATATATATATATATATATATATCGTCATCGTGGCAGAGGGCTTGAGCGTGATCGCGTTGCTCAAATTGTTGAAAACGTTAGATAACATGCCTTTTTTCACAGAAACTATAACTAAGGTCTGCGCAGCATAGTTGTAGTATAAACCACACGTGGGCTCCATGGGTGTTGACTAAACATAAATGCGCCTAGGCAAGCGTCTGCAATAGGTATTGGCAAGCCACTCTAGTAGAGAGGTATCCTCGAATACGAGTTGCCAGCTACACACACACACACACTCAGAAACACACAAACACACACACACTCAGAAACACACAAACACACACACGCACATATATATTAACAGATGACGGAAAATGTGACACCGAAATTCGAAATCAGTGATCCGACGGGTGCATGCGTATGCAGAAGCAAGTGAAGGAGATTTTGAACATTTGTTATCAGTTACTGTGTTGAAGTACAACGATGGCCTTTTAGTCCTATATTTATATTGACATTTGACCTTGTTTTGGTGTCAGGAATTCGTCTCCAGAGTTTGTAAAAGTATTTTAGGATTGTATCTTAGATTGTACATTCAACAGCGTCTACCGTAATCTTTAAACTTGATAACTCGAAAACGAAGGATTTGCGAACTTATGTTTCCATGGACTTTTGACCTTGTTTTGGTGTCAGGAATAGGCCCCCAAATTTTGTATTCTTCATACACCCTCTATATATAATATTAAACTTTCGAAAAGTTGCTCACGTAATAACTATTCTGCTAGAAAACTTACACATTTATTAACTTTTTTTGTGAGTAGAAACATTTAATTGTTGCCTATCACCTCACAGAAAAAATTGTAATCGCCCACTTTTGTAAGATTGTGAAGGCCGTTCGCTGGGCTAAGCATGAATGAAAATTACGGTTTTAACGACTAAATTTTGTGACAATTGTGTTGTATTTTTAATAGCATCATATTAGTATCCTGCTTACGACTCCGTTAGTTAGTGAATTAGTTACCACGTGCTGCCATTACTTCAGGTAAATGATGGACCATTGTGTTTTGATTGCCGGAAAAGATGTAAGAAAAAGTTGTGACACTATTTGGCTTGCTAAAAGGGAGAAAGAAGAAAAGAAAAAGAAAAAAAGGAAAGGCGAGAATTAAATTTAGGTGATAAGAAGCCATCACGAAAAGGACACTAAGCGGTGTTATTTTTCTGACAAGGAAAAGTGGTAAGATTTTTTATTTCCATTGTCGAGAATGGAAGGTACTGGATTTAATCTGATTTAGGTTACGGGGCGGGTGGAAATTCCAGGTTGGCCAAATAACCTCAGAGACAGAATTCTAAATAGATAAAAATTAACTGTGTCGCAAAATTACAAAAACAAGAATGCAAATACGTCTAAATGGCCACCCACTTGATGCTGGCGAAAAGCTAATTGACGAATTCCAGGTAATACGGTTAAAGATAAGGAGTCTAGAGTGTGAGGTTTCCTCGAAGAGAAGAAGGAAAAGGAAAAGTGAAAAGAAAAAGATAAAAAAAATTTTTTTTCTTGGAGCAAGATTTTTAAATCGAGGCTAGTCTGGCCACACCCACGCTGCTGAGCGCCCATTGGCTGAATGATAACGAGAGCCAGGCGGAGGTAATCATGCGAAGTAGGAGGGGGGCCTGTTGGCACCCACTGAGGGGATAGGTGTGAGATGCCACTGTCAGAGAGAGCGGAAACCCGTTGACACCCTCTGAGGGTATGGTGAGATACCAATACGAGAACAGAAGGTGGGAGGACGAGAAGACTTCCAAAAATGGAAAATAATAAAATTTTCCTGACCAAGACCAAATAAGTGGATTGTGGGTTGAGAATTATCAAGGAACTTCAAACCCCGACAAGCCCACCCCGGTTTTGGTCAGCGTCCATATAAGCAAAGTCGCAGCGAGCGAAAATCAGTTCAGTTCGAGTTCCAGTTGGGAGGCAGTTGAGTTAAGTTCGAAGTTCGCAGTTAAAGGTGCACCCGCCTCACAGAAGCTGACTAAGATTCACACAATTCCGAAGTCATCTTCTAATCAAGAACAATTTATTTTTGAAGAACGACTTAGACTGACACCACCAATACAAGTTCTACGAATATCGCCAGAAGACACACCAAGAACCAGTTTCTTAAAAGAACAAACAACTTAAGATGTTAAGACTCGCCTAACAAGAACAAAGTGTCACGAATCCATATAGCGGGTTGGGAAGTAGACGCAGTCCTGTATCCAGCAACCAGATATAAAATATTGTTATCCTTTTTTAACACATTTGAACTTTTCGAGTTATTATTTTCTTTTCTTTTACATCTACTTGTGCGATATCACCCTTATTCGAACTCAGCTTGCATTACGGCCCGGCGACTGATTGATTTCGTCTGCCTAAGATCAATTCACAACGTGGGTAGGTTGGACTGGAAATCAAAACAGTTACTTCGGTAACCAGACGTTGGAAGCGAGCTGGGAACGACAAGGATGATACCGAATCTAACCAGATTCCCATCCGAATCACCAAAAGGTTAGAACGTCACATTTGGTGCCGCGACCAATACCAAGCCAGTTGGTCGTCACAGGACAGGATAGCACGACGGACGCAGCTAGGCAGACGTCACATTTGGCGCAGCGACACCGGGGGAACGTCACAAAGTTTAGCAGAAATGCTCTTTGGTTTTAATGTGAAAAAGAAAGCATACACAAAAGAAAGAAAGAAAGAAAGAAAGAAAGAAAGAAAGGTAATTTTGAAGAAGTGATAACGCTCTCATGCGTTTAATGTCTGCTTCTGGAAAACTTTGTCTATTTTGAATCATTTCATTTGTACCCTCTTACTTCTTTAATAATGCCCTGCATTCGTATCTATGATTATTACTACAATATTTTGTTAATTAAACTCAAATATTCAACTATGTAATAAGGGAATATTCACATATATTTTATATTCGAGAATCTAGATAAGAGTTTATTCCCTCATTAAATTAAGAATTATGATTCCTTAGAAATTCAAATAGAAACAGTGTGAAATTTTCACGGGTAATACTAGTTTTAACTATTATAAGAATTTTCAAATCCTCATAACAATGTGAAATATCGATGTGACAAGAAAGAATGGGAATTTTGAAGAAGTGATAACGCTCTCATGCGTTTAATGTCTGCTTCTGGAAAACTTTGTCTATTTTGAATCATTTCATTTGTACACTCTTACTTCTTTAATAAGTGGATTGTGGGTCGAGAATTATCAAGGAACTTCAAACCCCGACAAGCCCACCCCGGTTTTGGTCGGCGTCCATATAAGCAAAGTCGCAGCGAGCGAAAATCAGTTTCTTGTTTGTGTAAATGATTTACATCATCGATTTGAGTTTTTAAAAGAAAGGTAAAAATTAATTCATCATGTCTGAAAGCCAAATGAGCCATTTATCTTTAGCTACGCCAGCACATCCATTGTATAAAGCAGAGTCAGGTTCAAAAAGCAGCTTTTCACTTTTGACTGGGAAAGAGTAAAGTCCAGTTTCGAGACGTCACTCCTGGCTATGGAAGAGCTTCTTTTAAGTTTTTCTACATTCACAGAACATACTGCAGTTAAACATTTCGTTTGAAAATTCTTATTCGAGAAAGAACAAAAAAATATTCTGTTAGTCACGCTCATTAATAACTCGAAACTTAGCATACTTCTCCATGCTTCAAACAAAGAACTTATTCTTCTTACTAAGAAACTTATTGAAATATTTTCAGAGTAATACTTTCAAAGAGAATATTTTACTCAATGCTTATATTGTGTATTTTGCAGTTTGCTCTTGTATTATTTTTACTCGGTCTTAAGAGACTGCTTTTTTATAAAAATACTTTCATTGTGTGTAATAAAAGTTATTGTTGAATTAAGAGTTTTTTCGTATTTTTTCTGATAAAAACTTAATTTTCAAGTTGCAGTCATTGAAAGCGGAACAATATAGTGATTTACTATGCGTAAACATATATTTTGGAGTAGTGAGCAATTATTGAACAGTAACTAAATATCGAAATAATTACTCAATCGTAATTTATCTAGAAAGACAAGTTTGTTAACTATTATACCACGTTGATGTGCCCAAGTTAAAATTAAAAATACTCCATTCATTAAGCTCCATATTTAATATACTTCTTTTTCTTAGTTCTCCTATTTATTTTGGAGTTCAGTTTAGATCAGGCCTGTACAAATGGCGGCCTGCTGAACGATCCAGTTTGAACCGTGATGAGTTTTTAAAATAGTAAAAAAAAATGTGTTCATCAAAATAAATTCGGCGATCGTGCACAAAACATTCAGTTTTGTGGAAGGCCGAATTTATTCAACAAATTTTGCATCAAATGAACCCTTTTGACTCTTCGTAGACAAAGAAGAAGAACGTATTTTCTCGCCATACCCCACTCTCTATATATATGTCTGTTTGGTTTTAATGTGAAAAAGAAAGCATACATAAGAGAAAAAAAAAGAATTCTTAATTTGTCGCAATTGTAGTGAATTACTCGTAATCAGTAATTTCCTATAAAAATTTACTCTTGTAACCCTCGGCTGATTTTCTTTGATCAATGTGGCCCCTTCGCATTTTTTTACTTGTGTAGGCCAAGTTTAGATAATGTCACAAGTGAAAAGAGATACTTAAATCTTCCCGACCCGTCTAAGAACGTACTCCCACCTTCAACACAAACGAATCTGATGCGCTGATATTTGATCAGATTTTGATTTCGGGCCCAAAACGTTTCAAAAAGTTTCGTCCAACTGTTCCGAAATACACATCCAAATTGTGAAACAATTACTTTTTTTGTAATTTAAGAAAATCACTTTTGTTTAAAAAAGAGGGTGCTAAGTGATATAATTTATCATCTAATAACAAACGAAAGCTAGCAAATATTTCTGTTGCTGATTTTTTTTTTTCGTTTATTAGGTAATAAATTATATCACTTACCATCCGTCGTAGTTTACCTTTCATTGACTTTAAGAATATTTTAGAATTTTCTTAAATTGAAAATGGGAAAACATAACGATTTTACTTCCGCTTATAAATAAAAGATGCGAAATAAAATCTCTACATTTACCCTGATAAAGTCCCTCACAAAGGGGAATAGCCATTTTTTTAATGGATTACAAAGGGAACTTAAGAAGCCTTGACACCAAACTACTGAATTATATGCCCTATTAATACTTTACTGTAGACTTCGATTTCAATATTAGTGATATGATCCCTATTATCATCGGCATATTCACATTTATACTAATGCTGCACAAGCTAGTTTGGCTTACGATGGAGAAATGAGTTCGATCCTTATTAAGCTCGAGTTGATTTATTAAGTCTCTTTCTAAAATTTATAAAACTGCGCGTAGTATTATAAATAATGGTTCTTTCAGGTGAGCAATGGTGAGTGTGCTATTCTTGTGAATGTGCTTGGTAATTAGATCCTCACAGGGTGCTCAATATCTGTAGCCATGTGCCAAACTAAGCACAGTTTAAGTAAATGACAGCTACAACAAACATCTTTCGTTACTCCCTCATTCATACCAATTATTTTATTGTAGTTGTCGATACCGTCATTGTGGTTTTCGCGTGAAAATCCTGTCGTGCTACCAGGCTGGCATCTCGGTCTCACCCTTTCACTGTCAAAACGGTTAAATGTAATAGTCTCTTCTTAAACAGCTTCTTCTCCGGCACTTCCCGCCTGTGGAACTCCCTTCCCCTTACTTGCTTCCTCGATGATTATAATCTTCAAATATTCAAGTGTAATATCAATCGACATCTGAAACCCTGAGATTGTTCCCCGTCCTCTTCTGTGTCCTTTTCTCAAACTCACTTCTTTGTTCTTTTTCTCAATCCTCTGTAATCCCTTGAGTGCTAGTGACACTGCCGCTTTGGTTGGGATGAATTGCCTTAAAAATCATAACAGTTTAACATAGTAATATTAATAATTTTTATGAAGAAATCTTTATTTTATTAACGTTAGTGTTTCTATCGTCACAATTAACAGATTTAGAAAAATCATCTTCCGCCATATTCTTTTTGATTAACATGCTTTTTCCACGTAACGTGTAACTATTGATTTTTCAGGTCAGTCATGTTCAACCTTTTTTATCTTACGAAATGGTTCAAGTTTGATTGTAATTTAATTTATTTCAATGCCCGCTCATTGATTGTTACTAAACTTACAATGGTGATACTAAGAATAGTTTTTTCTGCGCCTGGGTCAAAATTCAATGCAAGATATTGGGTTTAATTATCATTACAAAATAACGGATTTGCCAAGACAAAAAGCAGCGATATCTTTTAATTTACATGCCACTGTAGAGACAATAAACACCCGGTTTCTTTAACTTTCATTGCCTAATAAATAGTAGCTTCTATTTCGGGGAAAATATAATGATCGTCTGTTATAATATCATAACACGATTGTATAAAGAGACAGAGCGCGTGAATTCAGACAGTCTGATTAAAATTAGGATTTATGATGCAACGGGTGTTTACATAGTTGTTCATGCCTTGTGGCTAAGATAGTTCTGTATTTCAATCAGTAGTCGATTCCAGATTAAAAAAAAAACAAAACAGATTTTTGACTATCTAGTTAGGAACATACTCCTTAATCGGATGTCTGGCGGAACACAGACTTTGTCGCAATTTTTAGCCTTTTGTAACGATAATTATCAAGAAGAAATATTGGCTTACCTCGTTCCTAAACGAGTTGTGTATTCACACTTAGAACAATGTATGAGAGATCGAGTTCAGGTGAACAGTCAGAACTTTAAATGCAATTCAGATCTTCCTGCTTGAATAATGCAGGCGACACAGTTGTCAGAAGGGATTACAAAAAGTCAGGAATTAACGTAAGAAATACTTAAAAAAACAATAGATTTATTATATATATATATATATATATATATATATATATATATATATATATATATATATATATATATATATATGCACATCATTACACACACGCACACAAACACATACATAAATACATACATATATATATATATATATATATATATATATATATATATATATATATATATTACGAAATGGACAAAGTCCGACAAATATCTTAATATATTTTATAGTTATACGTTATTTATATGGAGACAAATACTTAAGTGAATTCTTCGTTTATAATAAACAGTATTAACAGCATTTACCGGCCTGAAAAAAAAACCCCTTTATATCAGATTTTATCGAAACATAATCTGCGACATTATTTGAACTGTGTGGTAAATACGCTGGAACAAAAATTTTTTACGGTGTGGATGCAAGTTCGATCGCTGCCAAAGAGAAAATTATTGCGATTTCTCGAACGCGCCAGCCGATAGAGTCAATAAAAATGGGCCGGCTATGTCAAAAACGACGTGTCATTTATAACAACGTTTTTTGATTAAAGATAAATCCATATTCATATTTTATATATATATATATATATATATATATATACTAGCAGCATGGCCCGGCGTTGGTCGTGCTTGATTCGAAAATCGTACAGCAATCGCTATCACTTGACTTAAAATATTTTTGTCCTTCCTTGCCTTTAAAGAAGTGCCCTTGCCGTGCTGATGTTGCTGCATGCCTTACTTCTTGCCTATCTCACACTGCGAATTTGTTCTAAGCTCTATACTAAACATTAAATCTGTTACGAAAAAAGAACTAAACAAAATGAACACAAAACGATCAGCTTTTAAAAAAGGACTCGTAACTGGAAAAACCGAATGAAAAAAGAATGTTAACAACAAATACTTTTTAATACCCAACCCAGTTCTGCGGAATCAGAATCAATGTTGAGTTTAAGCAAGCGAATGAGCCAATTGGAGTAAAGTGCCATGCAGATTAAAATTTTTCCAAATTATGACGAATGCAGCTATCGATTGTCTTTTTTGCATTCTATCATGCTAGTTAACATTCGTGTCAGTCAGCTATTGGCTCTCACTCTGGCCAGTAGAAAATGGCCGCAAACTACATGAAAACTGCCGTAGAAGCATGAAAAAGTCGATTATTTCCATTATCGATGGGAGTTGGGAAATGCAAAGTCGGTCTTGGCCTCCCCGCTAACTTGGAGCATGTGTATGCAAATTTTGGTGCAAATCCGTCGAAAATTGCGGCCGTGCATTCGTTACCCACACACAAAGACACATCCTGCCTATATATATATATATATATATATATATATATATATATATATATATATATATATATATAAGATCTCTTCAAACGTCCTTGTTTTACATATTTATTTAAACTTGCGATACTTTTCATAATATTTTTTATAACGAATAGTTAATAGTTAATTCGTCCTTTTGATACTACTTAAAGTGTAAGTACGCCACAACTCAAATTACTTATCTGCTATACTAAACTAGTTTTAATTAATTCATACACTAGTTATTTGAACTTTTTTAATATTGATTAATATTACATTATAAATTTTCATGAAACCTTCATGTTAATTGCCATCTCTACTTTTTACAATTCTAGTTTCTATTTTGGAAAGGTTTATGTTTAGTCCTATGTCTTGAAATACTTGATAAAGAATTTCGATTTTTTGGAGTGCCAGAGAAAAGCAATGATAACAACAACGTTGCAATATGAGCTCTGGCCTGATTATGAAATGATAACAGAAAAATTGCAATATGAGCACTGGTAAAAATGGTTGCTGATGACATTAGGTTTATAATACCCAGAAATTCATACCCAGATGTCCTCAAGGACAATGAATAAAGGCGTTGGTTAGATCCAGTGACAGGACCCAAAGAGTGTGAGTTCAATACTCGGTTAAGATAGTGGAGAACTTTCAGAGGGAAAATTAACAGGAGATAACTGATAACTGACATCCATTAAACATGGCACGTGGAACTAGAACAGTCTACCCCAGTGAGCGAAATAAAGAGTTCAGTTCGACATTCCAACTATCTGAAGAAGGCCGGAGCGTACAACGGCCGAAACGTTGTAATAAATATGTCGACAAAGATGAGGACAATAGTCCGAATAATGTCAATAATGAACGAATAGTTAATCGTTAATTCGGTCCTTTTGATTTTACTTAAAGTGTAAGAAAGCTACAACCCGACAAAGAGACTGAACTCGTGACGACAAGGTTAATTTTATTCACTTAACGAAATCTTATATCCAGCAGGTAATTTGCGAGCCTTTATACTGAAGTCTGTTTCCCCCCACCCCAAATCATTCGAGAAATGTTCAGTTCTAAATTTTGAAAGTAATCTACATTCAAATGAATCAGAGTATAATAGTTACCATTCATCTCAGAAGTTTAAATATTTGCAATGTGTTTTAATAGCGGGTAGAAAATCCGACATCGAATACGAACACACATTAAACTAGCGAAAGATGCCTTCCAAAGGCTAAACTGAAAAGTGCTGAAAAACAGAAAGATTTCGTTACAAAGAGAAGTATGCTTGATTGCTTTGTGATATCCATCCGCTTATATGGCAGCGAATGGTGGACAGTCTCCCCACAGATGGAGAGAAAACTGGAGAAAACAGAAATATGGGTATACAGAAGGATACTGAGAATTCCATAGACGAAGCTATTAAGCAACTAGAAAGTCTTAATGAAAATAACAACAGAAATAACACTTATATTCAGAATAAGAAAAAGACAGCTAAAATTCCTTGGACACATAACGAGGAAGGATGGCTTGGAAAGCTTGATCCTCACCGGGGAAACTGAGGGAAACAAATTAAAGGAAGGCAACGGGTCACCTACATGACGTGCTTATGCGAATCAATAGCGGGACGATTTTGAGGGGCCTTAGCAAAATGTGAAAACATTGCTAAAATTGAAAACACTTAACACTCAAAGAGAAGTTGAAGGTAGCTCGCCACTTACCTGACGAGATTATGTGAATAAATGATTGAACAGGAGATTAGGGTGCTTGGTAAAAGAAGAAACACTTCTAAGTGTCCCCAAATGATAGGAAGATGTGGAGAGCCGTGATTAGACATGTCATTGGACACTTAATAAGGCTTTTTTAAAACTTAACCCTCACGTTGAATCCGAGTAGCAAAAAGAGAAAAAATTGCTAATGGCCACACGGTTTAGGAGATTGCGAAGAGCCATGATCACCAGTGTACTGAATGACACATCACATAGAAGAAGAAGAAGAAGAAGAAGAAGAAGAAGAAGAAGAAGAAGCGTGAGAAATGTGCATCTTTTATTGCAATAAGAGAAGGGTTTGAATAATTTGTTCAATAAAGTTTTTTTTCACCTAAACACCAAGTAATAATTTATTTTTACATATTGCCCAACACACCCACTAATGTAACGCTTCTGTTTCCCTAGAGTGGCTAATGTTCTGCACTCCAAGGTTGTCTGGTTTTCCATAGATATGGTGGCAGTATAGGAAGAGAATTTTCATCCTTTATGACGGAAAGGTTTCCACTAACTACGAAAAAAAAACAGATGTATGTAGGAACACATCGTACTCGGGCCCAGTAAGAGGGGTTCAAAGATTCTCAGGAGACCGGAGCTTCAAAGGGAAATAAAAAATTTATCAGGGATCTCAGAAATTGTTTGCATATGTTGAAGAGTAACATTCCCATTTTGCGGGAACAGTAAGTGAGATGAAATTCATAGAGGAGCTAGCTGAGAATCGAAATAAATTTTGTTATCTTCACGTAAATTTCTTATATTTCTTGATCCTGATAATTTAAAAATATTTAACTGATGAGAAGTGTATATTTATTAAATCAAAAAGCGATCTGGCAGCGAAAAGGACGGTGATCAAAGTGCTAGGAACGAGCTGGGGTGTGGGTTAGGTGCAATCAAGAGAGAAGATTGTGCCCAAATTTTACCAGTCTCAATTACCTGAGGGGAAGCAACCGGAAGAGAGCGAGTTGGCCAATGTGTATGCCGATGCCAGTCCATTGACAAAGCGAACATGGCTCAGTCGATATATCCGCTTCACTTGAGTTGTATTTTCCAGTGGAGTTCGTCGGAATCTCCTTTGTTTGGCGAAAAGCCAACTTCTACCAACCCAAGCGTGTACTTGAACGAAAGGTGAGAACGAGCAGAAAAAGGTGGACGTGTGGATTCTACCCAATGGGTAGGAGGTTAACCAAATTGCTTGATAAGAATGATCGCTAACCTTTTATAGCGACACGAAGTCAATTCTTTAGTAAGAACCCTTTAGGTTAAAGAAGACAGAATACATGACCATCAGTAAAAGGATGAGTCCGAAAAGCGATTTGCAGGTCGGGAACACTAAAATCAAGGGGACGCGGATATTTAAATATCTGAGAAGCGTTTTGACAGAGGACGGAAAGTGCGACACTGAGATCCATAGACGTATTGGGATGGCCAAGAACACATTTCAAAAGCTGGGCAAAGTATTGCGCGACAGGAGGATTTCTTTGGTAACAAACAAAAGAATACTGAACTGTTACGTGACATCTGTCCTTCTTTACGGCAGCGAATGTTGGACGATTTCCTCAAAGATGAAGAAGTGACTCGAGGCGATGGAGATGTGGATCTACAGAAGGATGCTAAGGATATCATGGACCGAGCGTGTAAGCAACGATGAGGTCTTAGAGAGTTTGCAAACAAGGAGGAGGCTTATACTTAACATCAGGAAGAGACAGCTTATGTTTCTGAGACACATAATGAGGAAGGAGGGCCATGAGTATCTGATACTCACAGGTCGAATAGAGGGGAAGAGAGAGACTAAGGAAAACAACGCGTGACGTGCCTGGCGGGCTTAAGCAAGTGGATAACAGAACGTGGCCTGGCGGAGGAAATAGACGGGAGGAACTTGTTAAGAGTGCAAGGGATAGAGGGAGGTGGAGAGCCATCACCGCCTACGTCCTGAAAGGACGTGACACATAAAAAGAAGGTTAAAGACGAATATTTTCTTCGAATGGGTGCTGAAAGTGAGAAATTACAAAATAAATTTTGTAGTTCGGTTGTTTGGCCGAATTTCTGCAAGTTGATCGGACTTCCGTAAAAAAAAAATAACAGTATTACTTTTTTTATCTATGCCACTCCGCTCCATTTAAAATAGGCGTGTGCAAAAAATTAACAGCGTCACCTTTTTTTGAAAGCGGTAGTTTTAATTTAAAAATCGATAATCTTTTCAATCGCCTAACCTCACTCTCTTTCTTTAACTCTTCTCTCTCTCTCTCTCTCTATCTATCTATCTATCTCAGTATATTTATTATCTACCTATATATCTCTGCATATTCATTTTCTATCTATCTATCTATCTATCTCAGTATATTCATTATCTATCTATCTATCTCTGCATATTCATTTTTCTATCTATCTATCTATCTATTTATCTATCTATCTCAGTATATTCATTATTTATCTATCTCTACATATTCATTTTCTATCTATCTATCTATCTATCTATCTATCTGTCTCTAATTATCTGGTAAAGGAATTGAAGTAAAAGGTTGAAAGACTTATCT
Organism: Acanthosepion lycidas; assembly: GCA_963932145.1. Classification (NCBI taxonomy): domain Eukaryota; kingdom Metazoa; phylum Mollusca; class Cephalopoda; order Sepiida; family Sepiidae; genus Acanthosepion; species Acanthosepion lycidas. The sequence continues at coordinate 100,725,557 of OZ010574.1, read as the reverse complement.
CGCGATCTGAGTGTTGAGGCAAGTGAAATCATTTAAACTTATTGAAATATATTTAGTTTAAAATACATTACATAAAAAACGTTAATTTTTAACGTCAACTTAGTTTCCAATTTGTTCAAACATGTTATTACATAACAGAATCTGGCAGACCCCGAGTAACGCAATGATAGCCTGGCAAATAAAAGAGATTTCACTGAATAGTATTGAGTTTACGCCAGGACAGTTGATCTAGTGATATGATAATGAGTCAATGATAATGTCTTCGCACAATGGATGTTACGCGGTCATTTAGTCTCTAGTAATACTGGATAGGTCAGCGGTCTAAATCAGATTAGCAACTGAGACTGATCATTGGTAGAGGGAGATTCAGATTTTTCCTAACGGCATTAGTGCAAAATATGCACAAATTACAGAAGGCAGAATTTGAACTTTGCTTTAACGATTAAATTTTTCAAAGTCAAAATTCAGAAAGTAATATACTCTATCTTCCATTCTTTATCTTTACAGAGGTGAGGTCAAAAGAAAAGTGGAGTATTACTGCCATATCTAGACTTGAATTGCGCAGTCCTCTCTTTCCCGCTCTGACAGAGTTCAAAAGCGTCTGTTCGGCATGATGATGAATTATATTCCATCCAACAACTCTATTCTCACATACGAAACGTCGCAAGCTACCGTTAGAATCGCCTTAAGGGGTGAAGTCAATAGAAAAGTGGAGTATTGCTGCCATATCTGGGCTGGAAATGAGCAGTCCTCTCTTTCCCGTTCTGATGAAGGTCAAAAGCGTCTGTGTAAGCTACCGCTAGAATCACCTGATCATTGACAACTTCGGAGAAAAAATACTGGAAAGGTTATGTAGTATCGGCTATTCTATATAGCAATGAATGTTGAACGATCTTCATACAGATGAAGAAGAGACAGAAAATGTGGTTCTACAGAAGGCTGCTGAGAATACTATTGACTTAACATGTGAGCAACAACGAAGGTTTAAGTAAAATGGGAACAAAAACGACATGTATTCGTAATATCAGAAAGCGACAGTTGAAATTTTTAGGGCACAAAATGAGAAAAGAGTGCTTGGCGAATTTGACACTTACAAAGCATGGTGAAGGCAATAGGAACAGACGAAAGCAACGCATAACCTACCTAACAAGGATGTGTAAATCGTCGGCAGAAAGCTGTTTAGAAGTTATTGTAAAAAGACAAACTTTACAAAGATTACAAAAGACAGGAATAATTAGTGAGCCATGTTTGTCAACATGCTGTAGAGATATGACGCATAAAGGAAGAATATAGTCATTATATAAGATATGATTCTGAGAATTTCGGAAAAGAAATGCTATTTAGTAATTTTAATTAGATTTTAGAATCAGTCTCGGATACACAGTTGTTAGAGAAATCATTTTACAGTAGAAAGACACAAGGGGTTACTGAGTACTAGAGGATATAAGCAAAAGTAAACATTATTAAGGATAAAGAATAATAAAAGAACAAGAATGAAGAAAACAGAAAATAACGACTGACATTCCATTTAAAGTTTTGAAAATCAAAGTTGTCTGTAAAGCAGAAAGCCAGAAAAGCGTAAAGTGATTATTGAATAATATCAGAAAAAAGATGTAAAAAAATTGATAAATAAATACAAAAGTGCTAAACCCTCTTCAAAACAACACTCAAGGTCCAAACATAGATATGGACAGTAACTAAAGGGGATTATATATATATATATATATATATATATATATATATATATATATATATATATATATATATATGTGTGTGTGTGTGTGTGTGTGTGTGTATAATATGTGAAAAATATATAGAAAATAGGAAAATTCGTTAGGTAAATAATCCAAAGTTCTTTAGTATTTTAGTAATTATTTTTTAAAAATAGTGCTCGATACAAAAGTAGAGCATAAATATAAACATGTTTTGAAAGATGAGAACTCTTATTTAGCGTGTTGGAATCATATTTTTAATTAAATAATTATATATATATATATATATATATATATATATATATATATATATATATATATATATATATATAATGATGACTAGCACTCTCAAATCAAAGTTTTAATCCGACTATTGTGAACGGATCTCTGCTAAAAAAAAAACAAGGCACTAGTCGGATTATTTATCAGATGTTCTGCAATCGCAGAACCGGATGAATTAATAAGCATATTACAATTTTCATACTATCCATGATAGAACTTAGCTAGTACGTGCTGATTATTTTTGTTTCTTAATCTTTGTCACCCCGAGCAAGGCAGTAGATCCATCAGCAGGCAAATTGGCTACAGGGTATGGGAGAATTAGGAACAGAAACATGAGTAAAGAGGAGAATGAGAAAAGACCTATCAGGAAGACAGTAGATAGCAACTGACATTGTATTTAAATTTTTGCAGATTAAAGTTAGATAGAAAGCATAAAGCCAGGAGAGAATTCCACAAGCAAGAAGTGCGAGAGAAGAAACTCTTAGTATAGAACTTACCTTTAAATCTAGCTGTTTTAACTGTAAAATGATGAGACCGTACCGCCAACCTAGTACTGAGTTTAAATTCATAAAGTCTAGGTATCAAAGATTCATCATCAATTACCATAAAAATACTTATAAAAAAAGACACGGTGGGAAAGTAAGTGTTATGGTCCAGGTTAGAACCAAGGAAGAACACACGAACACAAGAGTAGAAATAACGAAGGTATATTACACGAAATAATAATACAAGATGTAGAAGATGTTAGTATGACTGTCAGTCCGGTTTGGAGTGAACTACTATCGGCTCGACTCGATTCGATATTTACTTGTCTCCCCACGATGGAAAGATGTAGTACAAGGCCGAGTTTTACGTGGGTTTTCCGAGCCCGTAGAAACTGTAAAAACCGAATCGGGTTGGTCAACCTCCCTGAACGAGACTCTACCCTTCGGCGGAGCCTTGTCCGGGTTCCTCTCTGCTCAGAGTCAGAGAGTTCGACCGTTAAGCCGAACCGGCTTGACTCGAATCGTCCCTCTCTCTTTAGAGGCGTAGTATACATAGTGTTATGAAAAGTTCATTCTGTAGTTATAAGTAAGGACCCATGGCAGTAAGTGAAATCAGGATCAGGACGGATAATATTGCAGATCCTTCTTTAGATCAAGTGTCTCTAAATATATAGCAGAATCACTAGAGCAGATGTGAAAGCAATATTTAATGGAAGAACGAATGATGGACTTATAAGTATGTTAAGATAAATTCTGGAGAGGAAAAATTGTCTAGCACGACACAGTGAAACATCCTTCTAGTACCAGATCTAGCAATTGATTCAATATAATCTTTGCACTTCATGTCATCAGAAAATGTTAGAGAAGGGGCAATGAACCACTCTCTTAGTGTTTCTCTCAGCCGTTTTAAAAAAAAAGAGCGGTTTCGTTTTGCAGGCGTTAAAATTAACAAGCCCCTTCTTGCCACAATTAACAACATATTGTAGGTCATTTTTGCAATTAACTGCCAATCTGAAATTATCGAACCGATCAGACTTACCATTAAGACAGGAATAAATAGTTTTCAAATATACTGAAAACCAAGAACAAATTAATTGCTAATGCTCAAGTATTAAGACCAGCGCCGCTAACACAATAAAACTATCTTACAAATAATATAAAATAGGGTCACTTGGCAGTGGAACAATACTTAGAGATACGATCACCGAATTTAAGCAACGTTAAGTCTAATCAGTACCTAGATAGGTGACTGTTCAGAAATGACAGGTAAACTTCGATGTGCGGGTGGTGTAATGGATAATGGCTAGGAATTGTTAATCGGAGAACCGAGTTCCAATCCCAGTACGTTATATTCTCTTATGTGGAAATAACATTGGAAGAGGTATGAATCCACCTCTTCTCCCCCAGATATGGGTTAATTAGTAAAACTTGTATCACTATCTATTATTTTTCTCAAAACAAATTCTTACAGTGTGAAAATATTTTCTGGATTTCAATAACATGTAAAGGGTTGATAAGCCGTAAAAACAAATCAATAATTAGCGAATAGATTTCGCACATCATTACTACTGTAGTGCGTTCCAGTCTTGTTGACTATTCAACTCTTACGACCATGGGTTAGATTCAGCTAAGATTTTGGCTTCAGGTACCTTATGATATTACTGTATATATTCTTCCAGACACATACATATTATAGAACCATTTTCAAGCCAAAATTAAAACAGTGGAACCTACATTTGTAGTTTTTTTTTTTTTTGTTTTTTTTTGCGTAATTGTCGTAGTGTTTGTCATTGTGTTTATCATATACAGGGCTGTTCGATAAAAGTGACTCACCTGATATTTTTACTAAAAATATTTTTAGTCTTGTTTTGGGGGTTAAAATAATTTTTAATATAAAGACCCCTTCCGGACCACCTAGGAAAAAATTTATTCACCCCTAAGTTATTCTATTGATAATTATAAATTTGGATATAAATATTATGTTGGTGCAAAAATAATGTCGTTTTCTCACATAGTAACATCTGTGAGAAAACGACATTATTTTTGCACCAACCTAATAAGATTCAGGAAAAAACTCTGTGCAAAAAAGTGACTCAGATATCGCATTCTAATGATTAAACTGGTAAATTTAAAGCGCTTTTGACAAAATATTGAAAACTATTTTACAATACACTCAGAACAATATTCTAGAGAATTCTAGAACAGCTTAAATTAAATCTAGAGTAATCCAGAATATTCCAGAAAGCCTCATACAGTATAAAAACAGCTTGAAATAGCCACTCAAGTCACTAACCAGATGAAAGGGTACAAACACGCATCAGAACCACTTAAGGCATTTATTATTGCCCTTTTAAAAACAGGCAAGTCTACGAGAGAAATTGCAGAAATTCCTATAACCTCGCAATTAACTGTCTCTCGAGTTCTTAGGGCACATGATGATGCCACTCCTGCTCCAAGGAAGGAAGGAAAAAATTGATGATAGAACTGACAGGGTAATCAAGAGAGAAGTTGCAAAGAATAGGACTATAACTAGCCAAGAAATTGCATCCAGTCTAAGCGAAGGGAAAGGTGTTAGTCTTGCCTCTTCAACAGTCCGTCAGAAGAAGGTTACAAATCTTGTTAGAACAAGGCTACAAATCTTGTACACGAAGGTTTAAGCCGCTAATAAGCAAAGCTAACAAAGCCAAGAGACTTGAATGGGCTCACTATTACAAAAATGTCACCGATGAAACGAATGTTGAGCTAAATTCAATGGATGAGTCACTTTTATCGAACAGCACTGTATGCAATCTCGTTTTCTCACTCATCCTTGGTATCTAAAAATTTGGTTCAAATTTTTGTTAGCAGATTTAAATTCAATAGAATATATGGCGTTACCTAATATAAAATATAATATATAAGAATCGCTTTTCAGCTACATGTCTTCATAAATGCAAATTCTGCTGTGTATTTCTGTCGCATCACCTTACTTAACTTTCGTCTTAGCAGCCATATGAAAAAGAATATTGTTGCCTGTCATGTTTGTATCTCTTTGAATTTCATTCTTTAAGTATTTTACTCTCTCTCTCTCTCCCTCTCTCTCTACCTCTCCCTCTCTCTCTCTCTCCCCCTCTCCCTCTGTCTCTGTCTCCCTCTCCCCTTCCTCTCTATCTGTCTCCCCCTCTCTCTCCTTCTCCCTCCCCCTTTCCCCCCTCTCTCTCCCTCTCTCCAAAGTGCATATATATGTTTCCTTCGGTACTAAGTTTTTCTTTTTTTTAATTGAATTTATTTTCCCCTCTTTTGAAAATTTTGTCAGAATATTCAATCTCTGGGGATTACTCCCGCTCGTGCAAGTATTGGACGTTTATTTTCAATCGTGCCCCACAAACATGGGATGTCCCCTTCAACGAGGAGTACATGTTGGCACTTAAACTAAGTTGAAACTGTATTTCAGTTTCAGATTGCCTATCTCTACCCCACCTTCGAATCATAAGCTTCTCCTGTACCCATCCATACTAGTCCATATGGGCGGGTGTAGAGAACGTTCAAGTATTTCCCGATATCTTCTTCTCCCAATGTGTCATTTAACCCTCTAGCTCACGAGCTATCTACATATACATAACTCGTGCCGTGACGTCCGTGGCTCCCAACTTGGCTCTCCAGTTGAGTTTTCTGAGTGAAATAATAATTTCTCAAGTTGATTGATATTTGTTTGTTTGTTGTTTGTATGTTTTTTTTTTGTTTTTTTTTTTTAGTAGGAGTAGATAGGCTTTCCTACGATCCGTCACTACTCATCCCCATTCTCTTGAACAAGAGTAGAGGCTCATCTCTTGAAGGAGTTCCCGGATCATTTCCTTTTCTCTGGTCTTAGTAGTGCTGTCATGAATCTCTTGTGATATGCGTGGATGGTGGCGACGTCTCTTCATACTGAGGGTACCAGCTGAGCAGGTTTCTGGTTGCTGTTCCCGACTGGTAGTTAGGAGCCCGAACTCTTACGTACCGCCTTGTGAGGCTGCTCTGATCAACAGTTGCATAATATCGGAGTTCTTGCATTGCAATGTCCCTGCATGCAAATCTGGTGGCCAACTCCGAGGCCAATTCCTTTCTGCTATGTCACATATAATTATCAACTGATTACGCCTTTTGCTAACCAACATAACTCAACATGAGCATAAACAACCAAAGATGTAAACCTTAACCAGCTCAAAAATCACCTAAACCTTTTAACATTTACTTCTCAAACATCCGTGATATTCGTACCAAACTCTGCAGTGTGGAATCATTCCTCTTTGATAAGTCTCCTGATATACTAGCTCTCTGCGAGACTAACCTTAACTTGTCAATCCTTTCCTCTGAGTTCTTGATTCCCGGCTACCTTCCTCTCCTTAGAAAGGACGCTAAAATCCACATGCATGACCTGGGAGTTTAAGTCCGTGATCATCTCCCGCTGGCTAGGGATCTCTCTTTGGAATCTCCAGACCATTCGTATATGTGTCTCCGTCAATCTTTTGTCAATTCAGTAAGCTATCTCTTCTTTCTCTACAATTCCCCTTCCCCTCAAGACTGTTGTGTACTAATAGCATTTCCGATAATATAAACAAGGCCATCGTTCTACATCCGTTTGCTAACATATTCGTATTGGGTGACTTTAACGGCCACCATACCTTAAACATTCTGTAACTGAGTTCGCTGTCCTCCAAACCCTTAACTTTTCCATTACTCAATCCCTCTCGTAAGTGTTTGACTTTCTACGCGTTTCCTCGGTAACCCTGATGGTAACGCTTGCCTTCTCGGTATCTGTTTTACTCTATCACTGACTCTTGTCGCGCTACGCAGCTCTGCCATAACGGAAGCTCTGATCGCGCTGTAGTGCCTGTTAGAATTTCTTTCCAATTCCCCTCCAGCTATGAACCTCCTAATAATAGAATATCTTTCTGTTATCAATACGCAGACTGAGACTTATTTTATTATTTCCTTCTCGGAATGTGGTTTTTCATCATCCCGTTAAAAAATGAAGTCTTCGCTGTAAAAGACATCGGGGCTTTCATCCCAGCAAGAAAATACCAAGTTAAATCACGCCCATCTCCTTTGTTCTCACTTGCTTGTTCAGCCGCTATAGCCCACAGGAACTACTTCTTCCGTCTGTACCGAACCACATGTCTGATTGCAACAGACGTCTCTTTGTCGTTACTCGTAATGCGTGCAAATGTGTCCTCAATGAAGCAAAGTTACTGTTTGCTGACAAAATGAAACGACGCATTGCATCTCACAAGTTTTGTTCTAAAAGTTATTGGAGTCACTACAAGAAGGTGCTGAACAACAGCAAATCATCAATCACTCCACTATTCAACCAACTCGAAGTCCTAACATCCACAGCTGATACCCAACTCAACTTGCACGGAGTACCCAAACTTGATTTTCCCCCAAGAACTGAGGCTTTCCTGAGTGTGATGAGCATAACCTCGTCGGTGGTATTGGACATCATCTCTAAATTAGACTCTCATAAAGCAAGTGGTGGTGACGGAATACCAGCTAGAGTCCTAAAGAAATGTGCTCCTGAGATGGCTCCAGTTCTCTCCAAATTATACAACTATTGCCTCGCTCATTCTTGCTTTCCAGCCTGTTGGAAGTGCTTCTCCGTTGTCCCTGTTTTCAAGACCCTGGAGACCCTTCTGTCGCATCTAACTACCGTCCTATCAGTCTCCTATTTCTCTTTGGCAAAGACATCGCGTCTTTAATCAATGCCGAAATGGTTAAGCACCATGATCTACTCTCTGACAAACAATATAGTTTCCGGTTTGCTCGGTCTACCGCTGACGTGCTTCCGGCCATAACTGAATTTGTATACCAAGCTCTTGATACTAACGCCTCTGGCTCTAGGTATCTCCAAGGCATTTGACAGGGTTTGACATGCTGGCCTTATACGTAAGCTTCAGAGATACGGTATTACAGGAAGATTATTTGATTTAATCCAATCATTCGTGTCAAACTGTAAAAGGAAGATCATCCTGAACAAGTTCTCTTCCATTTCCTCTCATACTCTATACTAAAGGCTCTATTCTGGCTCCTACACTGTTTCTGATCTTCATCAATGATCTTCCTGGTGCCATCAATTGTCAAGTAGGCATCTACGCAGACAACACTACCATTTATTTCTGTCTCAACAGCAAATCAGGCATTGCTGACAAAGTTAATCTGGCCGTTAGTCTTTGTAATGAACTCCAATCTATGGCTGACTGGGCCAGGGAATAGCTTGTAAATTTGAATACATTCAAAATGAAACTTCTCTCATTTACCCACCATAGAGAAACCTCGATGCCTCCTATCAGCATGGTCGATTCTGAACTTCGCGAGAGCGTTTCACTACGCCTTGTTGTCTCACGTTTTCCAAAGACCTGAGGTGGAACAATTACATTGAATCAATAACTGCATCTAACGCAAGGAAAGTTGGTTCTTTGTGTCGCGCCAGACGTTTTTTTTTCTCTGAGTTCATCCTTCACATCTACAAATCTACCATTCATCCATGCATAGAATACTGTTGTCATATATGGTCGGGTGACCCTGCCGTTTATCTCGAGGTTCTCAACAAAATCGAAAGACGGAAATGCAATGTACAGTCTTGACTTACGATCTCGACTCCAGTCCCTTTCTCACCGGCGTTATGTGGCCTCTCTCTGTCTTTTCTACAAATATTTTCATGGCAACCGTTCTATTTTCACTGGTTCTCTGACTGCTTGAATTTACTCGTGCTACTAGGTTGGCATCTCGGTCTCATCCTTTTAACTGTTGAAGCAGTTAAATGTAACCGCCTCTTCTACTCCAACAGCTTCTTCTCCCGCACTTCCCGACAGTGAAACTCCCTTCTTCTTACTTACTTCCTTTATAATTATAATCTTCAAAAATTTCAACGTAATGTCAATCGACATCTTCTGAAGTCTTCATTTTGATCCCAGTTTTTCTTTTTATCCTTTCCTCACCTCACCACCTCTTTTCACTTATGTTCACACTCTGTAACCACTTGCGTGCTAGTGGCACTCCCGCCTTGCTTATGGTGAAGTGCCTTTAAAAAATCATTACGGACACACACATACGCGCACACACGCACAAACACACAGAAACGCACACGCGTTTATAGATATAGTCAGTTGGACGCAGAAACCATCAATGCACGAAATGGTAGTTTCATACATCAACAGAGATAATAAAACCGATTTTTAATAATAATAATAATAATAATAATCCAAACAACAACAACATCAATAATAATAATAATATTAGGTTGGTGCAAAAATAATGTCGTTTTTCACATATGTTACTATGTGAGAAAACGACAGTATTTTTGCAGCAACCTAATAATAATAATAATAATAATAATAATATTAATAATAATAATAATAATAATAATAATAATAATAATAATAATAAGCTCCGAAAAATTCGTACGCACTGAAAAAGTCTTGATTACAACATATTCTTATTCTTCTATGTGGCGTGGCCAATAAGTCTTCTCCTTAAGATAACTTTCTGTGTTTCGTTTCACTATAGAATTTTTTTAATCTTCTCTATCCCTTTTTATCACCGACCTGTCATCCATTCGCAAAAAGTCGTTAAGTAGATCACTCACTGTTTCTCTCCGCTTCTCTTGGTTTTAATAGTTCCTGTGGATGTTAAAATTTCCGGACCCGCTTTCCTCATTATTTATCCAAAAAAAATTTCGGTTCTTTCTGATTGTATGTTTGTTATTTCTATTTTATTAGATTGGTGCAAAAATAATGACGTAATAATGTCGTTTTTTGACTTTAAGAAATACGTCAAAAACGACATTATTACGTCATTATTTTTGCACCAACCTAATATTTAAGACTTCCTCTTATTGTATTCTTAGCTTTCGTCAACACAATCACATCTTTGTCACTTCAAGTCTCTTCTACCTCCTTGAAAATACTGAGTAACATTCATCGTTATATAGGAGATTAGATAATACAAAGCAGTGTACCTCTTTTTTCTTTGTTCTTTTCGAATTTTTCTTGTTTCTTAATGCTTGGTTTAGTTTCTAAGGAGATCAAAACTGGAATAATAAAATAAATTTGAAAACTGAAACAAGGGAAAATAAAATATTTAGCAAGAAGGAAAGCAAAAAAAAAAAAAAACACAAGACACGATAAAACAGGAAGTAGAAAGAAGGAAGTGGTGAGAGAAAAGGGACGGGTTGATGGAAAGAATACAAGACAAATTTATATAAAAAAAAAAAAAAAAAAGAAGATAAGTTGGTGTACTTCATCAAGAACACTCGGAACTGATGTGAAGAGGAAGAAAGAAACAATTAAAATGAAAAAGACGAAGCTACCTTATTTGTCCTTTTCTGCAGATGTTTCCAAAAAGCAAAGTTAATGAACAAGACCAAATTCTCTTTGCACGAACAATGCAATCTGAACCAAATAAACGCGTAGGCACTAACGTATGCAAATTTATGCAAATATATGATTTCATAGAAACATGAATATTTTATAGCACCAGTCCACGATGTTTGAAGGATAGTCGTTGCTAATGAGCCACAAGCTTAATTCGCTCAAATCAGTTTTAAATCATTCATCAAAGAAAGTCGTTGCATACATCTGACAGTTTAAATATATCTAAGGGTCTTTAATTCCGTGTATGGCATCCATATGAAAGTCTCGATTTAACGAGACTATTCAGTTATATGAATCGAGATTTTAGGTTAATATTTTGCTTTTGCGATGTTGGACAAAACTATCCATAGCACAATCTATTCTGTTGTGGATTATTCCGAGATGAAATCCAGTCTCAAATAAATAACAAACGCAGGAATGAAATATAGAAAATAAATGTATTGACATAATAATACAATTGGTAATACGGTTAGTAGATCCAGAAATCTGGTTAGTAGCAATAATAATATATATACAGTCTGGGAAATTCAGTATCGAAGTATGACTTCCTTCTGAGTCTACGCGCTCGCAACTGTGACTCCTACAAAGCGGTTACCTCACACTGTCGCTCTCTCACTGTATCACTGCATGTCTCCCGGGTATTCACCGGCAGCAGTACAAGTACACAATAGGCGAGTCCACTTGTATGAAAAAGGGGTGGACCCCTTAACATATTCTATGTTCAATTTCCTTATCTCCTTTACTAAATTACTCTGTCAGATTAGTTTAGATTGGTAACAGCGTTTTGATGCCGTTAAGTAAGACAAGAAGAGAAGTAATAATTTGTTCAGTCTCTACTTCGTCAACAGCTTATCCTGATATGCCACTGACAAAACACATGGCCAAAATGGCTGTCAATCTGATATGGCGCAATAAAAGGGAATCCGTATCTTTCTCAAATTGGAGTTACTGAGCGACTTACCTTTTCTAATGAAGCCCCGAACTTACCACCAGTTACAAAATCTCAAAAAAAATAAAACCTAGCTTTATTTTCGCTTTCTTCATAAATGGTCCGAAAAGAGATATTAAATTCGTCATAGGCTTGTTAGCATAGACTCATTACGCGCCGTGTATGTCTGAAGTAGCTGTCAGGTGTAATTTCTCTCTTACCAACCAGCTTCGTTTAGCGACCAGCCCGCTGGAACGGAACCCGGTCGTTAAGTGAGGAACGTCGGTATATTATTGATAATCTAATCGGACTCGTTCGAAACTGGAATCTTGATCACTAACTCAGATTTTAGAACCGCGTTCATTTCTTGGCAGGGGCTGGTGTATTTACTTCGTACTATGGCACCAAGAATATTATGAATTACATCCCAACTCTCGGTAAAATATTTGTTGGGGACAGGACTATAAAGCTTTAGTAGAGTAACCCGTCTAGGAGAACTGAAATCAAAACAGTGAAGAGATCAACGTGAATCCGCAGCACAATATTTCCATACTGCTGCTAAATCTCATATCATGAAGGTGTTGAACCCACGAGAGCCACCTTGTCTCTCTAGCTCTCACGCTTTAAGCAGAGCTTCCGAACGTCTTCCAGTGCCAAATTAATCTACAGGAGGTCCTGGCAGACAACATCTTTCCAATGGCTGCGTCGTCTGCCGCGAGATCGTCACCAGTTTGCAGATGACAGGTAGAAGTGGTAGACGTCCCTGGTAGTATGGTCATCAGATTGTTGCAAGACATGATTCAGCCAATAAACACAGCGCTGATCACTAGTGCGGGAGTTGCTCGGCTTTCCATAGAACTGTCATATTAACGAAGACAAAGCTGTGAAGCGCTACACGTGTGATTGAAATTTACGATGAAGCATATCGGAGTTTCTGAGAAAGTGAGAGGGCATATTTCAGCTGCCAAGGTAGAAGATGTCGTCAGAATTGAGGATATGATCAGATCAGTTAGGTTCTCATTAATCAGACCAGTACATCTGGAAAACGTCGCAGTTGGATTTTATTTTATTTTATTTTATTACTTTCCCTCCTGACAATGATTCCGAAACGAAATTCACTGAACTAGCATTCATAGATGGTCGGCACAAAGGCGTGACTAAAATATGATTGAAAGAGAACAAGAACACCAGAATCAAGAAAGAAACAAAAGCAAGCTTGGCATAACATAGCTCAAGATTTTATTAATTTATTCGTTTTCTACGAAGCAACCCATGGCGTGTTATTTAAAGAAAATATTTTTTTAGATTGTAAGATTTTTTTAAACACAATAATATAATAAATGTCTTACTAATTAACCCATATCTAGAGGAGAAGAGGCGGATTCATACTTTTCCCAAGAGTATTTGCGTGTAAGTGAAAATAAAGAACTCGGCACTCCGATTAAAAATTTCAAGCCATTATCCATTGTACCACACACACATCCAAGCCTACAGCACCTGGTATCCTAAACGGTCACCCATCTAGGTACTGACCATACTCGACATTGCGTAAGTTTGTTGATCGTACGAGAACGTAATGTGTCAGTGAGACATTTAAAATCTCTGATGTTGAGAATAAACCTAAGTATTGTCGAAATAGCAAGCTCAAAGATTTAAGCAAACGGCATGTATGATTTCTAATTATTCTCCTTGAAAATGAGGCAGCATCAGACTAAAAACTACTTTTATCTTGCATATATATATATATATATATATATATATATATATATATATATATATATATGTTTGTGTGTGTGTGTGTGTTGTGTACTCTGTTTAAAGACATACACATCTGCCAAACAATTATTTATATATAAATATATTTAGAAATAAATATTTACAGCCACTTCACAAATGGAATAAAATAATATTATATAAGATTAATCAAAAATGTTACACAGTCTTATTCTTTCTCCCTCTTTCTATCTAACTATATTCTTTTTCTTCTTCTTCTTCTTCTTCTTCTTCTTCTTCTACTTATTATTATTATTATTATTATTATTATTATTATTATTATTATTATTATTATTCCTTTATGTGCCGTGTACGTTCAGGACGTGAGCGAACATGTATTTCCACAATTTCCTGTCCTTCAGAGGCTGTCTTTTAGTTATAGCTGCTAAACTCTGTTCTGCCACCGATTTTCACAAGCTCGTTAGGCATGGGTTATCTCCTGCTTTCTTCTTGCTTTGTAATTGTAAAATTTTCTAAGCCCACTTTCCTCATTATTAATTAAGTTATTAAGTCTTCTCGAATGCGCTGACTAAAAAATGCAATACACACACTTTAAAATAAAAACAAGATGTCTATTTCAAACACGGGTATCGCTAAAAATAACGTCTTTATCAATAAATATGTCGGATTCAGAATAAATGCATTAACTCTTTATATATATATATATATATATATATATATATATATATATATATATATATATATATATATATGCATATGTATATATATATATATATATATATATATATATATATATATATATATATATATATATATATATATAGAGAGAGAGAGAGAGAGAGAGAGATTAATTAAAGGTAAGTTGAAGTGACTAATCTTTCGATAAGTTTCATTGTTTCCCGTATAAACTGCGTATCAAGGTCAATTAAATCTATCAATACAGATAGCATGTGTATATGTTACTTAAGAACCTTAAATTTGAAATCTTTTACTCGGGTAAAATTCATTTAGAACTTAAAAAGTTTAATTATTTAGGAGCTTGATAATATTAAAGTAAAAATGTTTGTTTATCGTGTATATATATATATATATATATATATATATATATATTGGGTGTAAAAATGGAATATAAATTTTTATACGCCAAGAACAATTTTAGCGAAAAATATGACAAAATTGAAAACTTTTCGAGTGACGCAAATATAGATATTCTAAAGCAGGTGTCTACAACTTTTTGGATACAGAGATCCGGGTACCTATGCAGTACCTCGTAGGAGGGCCATGTTATTAAAACAATGTAGTTTAATTTAAACAAAGTTACTTATTCTACTGTCTGAATAACAGAAAAACAAACAACTAGTAACGCAAACAACAAAAAGTTAAAAATGAGAATTCTTTTCTACAAACGAAATACAGTTAGAAATAGCAAAGTATTTAATGAAACACTTGATTCTACTCAGTGTTCGATAACTTCTCCACATCAGATAAAATATTGGTCAATGGTAGGAACATAACAGCATCCAGGTTGTCGTCATGTAACCTTGTTCTTAAACGATTTTTATTATATTTTATTTTCGATTAAAAATGTTCACAAGTATATATACTTCCGAATAATGATGTCATCATTTTCGCATTTTTCAAGATGTTCTTTATATTTTCCGCTTGGCAATACATATTTCTTGTAGAATAAGCAGTGGATTCAAACTGAAATTTCGATCTCAAAAATCCGTCGCATTGTAAGTCGTTTAACTCCAAGAGATATTCTTTTGATGCACATCCGATTCGTAAGAAATAACAAATAATTGAAAGAGATTTCAATATTGCCGGAAGTCGGTAAAGCTGAAAGAAAACTCGCTTTTCAAATCCTGAACAGAGCTCACAAACATGCCTGGTATTATATCTATCTGGTGATTTGGGAGATTTTCAAAATGAGAGTGGTTTGTTTTCTGAAGTTGTGATTCCCACAGGTGAAGTTTTCTTTCAAAATCTATAATTTGACCAAATATCTCAAATTCAAGCTAGTTTTCCCTTAAAGCACAGGATTCAATATATTCATGTGAGTCGTAATCTCTATCTATAAAAGGCAGGATATGTGTGTGTGTGTGTGTGTCTGTGTAACGAATGCACGGCCGCAATTTTAGACGAATTTGCACCAAAATTTATATGAACATGCTCCGAGTTAGCGGGAAGGCCAAGACCGACTTTGCATTTCTCAACTCCCATTTATAGTAGAAATAATCGATTTTTTCATGCTTCTACGGTAGTTTTCATGTAGTTTGCGGCCATTTTCTAATGGCCAGAGTGAGAGCCTATAGCTGCCTGCCACGTATAGGCAGGAAAATTCTTTTGGCTCGCGTGAGAGCCAACAGCTGACTGACACGAATGTTAACTAGCATTCTAGCATGCAAAAAACATCCATAGCTGCATTTGTCACAAGTGGGAAAAATTTAAATCTGCATGGTACTTAACTCCAATTGGCTCATTGGCCTGCTTAAACTGGGTTGAGTGTGAAAAATTATTTGTTGTTAACATTCTTTTTCCATTAGGTTTTTCCAGTTTTCGAGTCCTTTTTTAAAGCTGATCGTTTTGTGTTCATTTTGTTTAGTTCTTTTTTAGTAACAGATTTAATGTTTAGTATAGAGTTTAGAAAAAATTTGCAGTGTGAGATAGGCAAGAAGTAAGGCATGTAGCAACATCAGCACGGCAAAGGGCACTCCTTTAAAGGCAAGGAAGGGCAAAAATATTTTAAGTCAAGTGATAGCGGTTGCTGTGCGATTTTTGAATCAAGCACCCGCAACGCCGGGCCATGCGGTTAGTGTCCACTAAATAAACTAACTTAACAATCCACTGTGGATCCGGAAAGTAAAAATTTTCTTGGTCTTTGCTGTCTAAACACATAACAATCGCCTCTATCAGTGCATACACTCATCCCAGCATTTCAAAGCGGCTAAGCCATCGAATATTTGAAAATATTTGTAAGATCGTCATACTCTACTTCACTTTGTTTTAAAAATTCTTGAAAATGGCCTCTTGAGATTATAAAATTCACTGTTTTAACGACCACTGTCATAATGTCTTTGCACATAATTCTTCCTGATAAATAATGCAATGAAGTTTCATTAGTTTTGTTTTATCAATATCGAGGAACAATGCGACGAACCCCCTTTTCTCTCCAATCATCGCTGGTGCTCCACTTGTGGTTACGTCAGTAAACTTTGGTAAATCAAGATTCATTTCAGTAATCCATTTTAGCGTGCTTTAAAAAATATCAACTCCAGTTGTAGTGTTCTTCATAGGAAGCAACTGCACTCATTTTTCCATGATATCAAATGTTGATGTTAGCTCCTCACAAACAATGCAAGTATACTAGTATCCTTCCTATCTGTGTTTTCGTCGATATCAATGAAATAATATCCCAGATTTTTTAAAATGCCCTCCAAGCCCCTTCTGACATCTGCTGCCAGTTCTTTAATTCGTCTTGTTATTGTTCTTGCTGATCGCAGAAAATAATTCCTTTTTTGACAGACAAACAAAATCCGCTATCTTCAAAAATGATTCTTTGAAGAAGTTTCCATCAATAAAAGGTTTCATTCTTTCTGCAATTAGTTTTGACACCTCTTAGCTAGAAAGAGTGTTGCAGCCATTTTCTTTAACCTTTCTAGTGAGAAATGATGACTGCTTTGTTTAAATGATTTTGCAACTTTGTCTTTTCGCGCTTATCCAGTGAAACTGTTGCAATCACTATGCCGAGGTTCAGAGTGGGGTTTAATATTTGAAACTTTTTTTCACGGCAATTTTTTCAATCCGAGTTGATCACTGAAAAAAATAGCTCAGTGTCTAGTCATCTTTAAACAGTCTTGAAGTGAACTACTGTGTCTGCATTCGATACTAATTAGATAATTAGCGTCAAAGGTGTTAAGATGGCGAGCCGGATGATAATCCTTCGCGTACCGGGGGTTGCCGATCACTGTCCTAAGAAATTAAACGCGTCACATGAAAAATAATTTTCTATTTTGTCATAGTTTCTTTTGAAATATATACATACATATAAAAGTGGACACTGAGGTTAACATCGAGCAAAGACATCCAGCTCCATGCGGTTCTCAATATATCTTTTAAATTTACATATGAACTATCCCTGATAGCGAGCACATTTGCCAATAAATATAGCATACATCAAATTATATTTTTATTTACATATATATATATGTGTATGTGTATGTGTCTGAGAGAGAGAGAGAGAGAGAGAGAGAGAGAGAGAGAGGGAGGGAGGGAGAATTATATGAACATTTCTTGTTAAATACATACATTCATCTTATATATAAAGTGTATGTGTTTGAGTGTTTCCAAGCAACTCCTCCGCTCCCACTGGTCCGATTTCAATGATTCATAGCTAATTTAAAATCCCGCAGGAACAGGGAACGATTTTCGTTGAGCTCAGATTCAGGGTTCTAGATTATGCGAGTTTAAAAATATATATTAATATATTAGACTAGCCATTATCGTTGCTTTCATGGTTCAAGTGGAGTAATACTTATTTTTATTTTTTATCCAAAATTGCAGCTATCTTAAAATTTTAAGCTACTTAAAATTTTAAGCTAGTTTAAAAGTCGCCCTGTCCTAACTCCTAGCTAGCTCATGTGGAGGACTTTTGGTTTGACCATCGTCACAATAGCCAGGAAGGAGTAGATGCAATAGGCCTCTATAAACTACAGAAGAACTCAAAACTGATCGCTGCTTTTAAGTATTGAATTAATGTTTAAGCTTACCTTTTCAAAGTTCAATGATAATTCTTCTGCTGCCACTTAATTTAAAGGCAATTTGATATACGTAGATCCTTATTTTCCATACAAACAATTATTTTTATTTCATGGGTGACAGAATAGGGGCAATTTATAAAGATAAAATTAATATAGTGTAAAGATGGGAAAATAGAAATTAAAATTAGTTAAACATTCAACATATGAAGAATTAGAGAAACATAGCAGCTACATTATGGAATCTATATGAATAAATGCGAATTTGGAATAATAATAATTTACACGTTGAAAGCTCAATATCTGTATTATATATTATCTACTTTTAGGCAATATCACGCTTCAGGTTTAACTAATTTGCTTATGATTTTAAAAAAGTGTATTTCATTAACTGTCCTTCATTACTGTTCTTTTATTCAAGAATTTTTTTTTGATTTTCGTATCAAAAAATAGTTCTGTTTAGGAATATCGTCTTATATAGTACAGGCAAAATGTTTGAAATTTGCATTTTACTTCAACAAGTTGGCATCTATTTGTAAAACTTTCCTTAACTATAACAAGGCAATTTATGAATGAAATGTTCATTTAAAATTTGTTTCAAAGATTTCAAGTAGTGAATATATCTTACTTTGCGAAGCCTGCTAGTATCAAATATAAATGTAAATATGTGTCTGTGTGTGAGTGTGTGTGTGTGTGTGTGTGTGTGTGCGCATGTACAAAATGCGCTTCTAGTGTGTCAATATCTGAATAATATAGCAGATATAATGTTAATCTTGCCGAAAAGCAGGGATAGTCTTCAGTCCTGCGATATAAAAAAAAATGTAGAATGTAGACATTTTTTATGTCTTCGGAAGTTTATAATATTAATCAGGTTGCAAAATGAAATTTTATATTTTATTCATATAAATATTCACACACTTATACATACATCCATACATATATATAAATATATGAAAGCTGACATTTTGTAATGATTCAAAGGCTTCTTATCGACAGAAAATGAAGCAATAGACCACATCTGAACATCCATTCCTTTAACTCCTGTTGTGTGGTTCCATTGCTATTTCTAAATTTAGGCTGAATATTCCTTTTACTTCTGCCGTGAAAATAGATAGATAGATACATAGATAATTGTAAATACACAAAGAAGCAGATAGATAGATAGATAGATAGATAGATAGATAGATAGATAGATAGATAGATAGATAATTGCAAATGCACAAAGAAGTAGATAGATAGATAGATAGATAGATAGATAGATAGATAGATAGATAGATATACAGACAAAAGAAGTAGATAGATATATAGATAGAGAGAGAGAGAATTATAAATGTACAAAGAAGTAGATAGATAGATAGATAGATAGATAGACAGACAGACAAAAGAAGATAGATAGACCATTGCAAATGCACAAAGAAGCAGATAGATAGATAGATAGATAGATAGATAGATAGATAGATAATTGCAAATGCACAAAGAAGTAGATAGATAGATAGATAGATAGATAGATAGATAGATACATAGATAGATAGATAGATATACAGACAAAAGAAGTAGATAGATATATAGATAGAGAGAGAGAGAATTATAAATGTACAAAGAAGTAGATAGATAGATAGATAGATAGATAGATAGATAGACAGACAGACAAAAGAAGATAGATAGACAATTGCAAATGCACAAAGAAGCAGATAGATAGATAGATAGATAGATAGATAGATAGATAGATAGATAGATATACAGACAAAAGATAGATAGATAGACAATTGCAAATGCACAAAGAAGCAGATAGATAGATAGATAGATAGATAGATAGATAGATAGATAGATAGATACGAAAACACAAAGAAGTAGATAGATGCGAAACGACAAACCAATCTTTGACTTAAGAATTATGATTCATTACAAAACTCAAATATCAAACCGTGAAATTTTGATGGGTAATACTGTTTATTATTGTTATTGAAAATATCCGAGTATGCTTTTTTGAAATGCAAAAATGTATTTGAAATTATTTGGTTTGTTGTATTCCGTAATTGGTTTGTGTTAACAAACCTTCCCCCCTTAGCTGATCGATCTTTCACTGCCTTACAATGTGTATTGCAATCTAATATTTTAACAGGGATGTTTGTTTGCTGACGAATGGAATCTACTGAGAAGAAAGGGTAGCAAAGAATAAGAATGAGATGGATTGCATATTGGGCACAAATATCCGAATCAATCAAAACATAAAGATGGAAATCATTTACCCGACTACACTGAGGTTGTCGTTGAAGCCGCATTAACCTATGAGGAGTAATTTGAAGCGGATGTGGTGGCGCTGGTTATCGACAGTCTTGTGCAGAGAGGAATTTCAAATGAACATGGAAAGAAAATCTGGAAGATGATATTGGCAGAGAAAAGTTGTGTAAATAAACGCCTTTGCAAAATCCTGTAAAGAAAGGATTTGCAAGATAGCGTTTGGAAAGGACTCTTTTTTTGTTGTTTGGGATGAAAAATTCTATCACTTATCACCGTTTAAATTACTCAGTGACGTCACAAAACTAACTGATAATACGCGCGTTTGATCAGGTTCAAAGTTAGTTGCTTCTCTGATAACGTTCTTCTAGGGATTGATAAACAGGGTACACCAATAGAAATATCGTATTTCCTGTGGCCAAAGACCTTTTTTTTTTAACTATTAATGCCAACTTATTGGTAGAAGGAGAAGCAGAAATCTGTAATTCATACCGAATTATTACAGAATCCAATATTACCCACCGTAATTATTGGTAAAATGATAGGTAGAAATCAATAGTTTATACCGAATGAATATATATGCCATTAATTAGCACTGTACCATTATTGGTAAAATGATAAGTAAGAAACTATAATTAATACCGAATTAATACATATGCCATTAATTTCCACCGAATCTATAATTAATACAGAATCAATATATATGCCATTAATTACGACCGTACCATTATCGGTAGAATGGTAGGTAGGAGCCTATAATTAATGTTGAATCAATACATACTTCGTTAATTCCCATCACACCATTATCGGTAATGACAGGTAGGAATCTATAATTGATGCCAAATCAAAATATATAAATAATAATTTCTACCATACTATTATTTGTGGAATGATAGTTAGGAAGCTATAATTAATACCGAATGAACAGATATACCATTAATTCCTACCGTGCCATTATTTGTAGAATGATAGGTAAGAACTTATAATTAAAGTCAAATCACTACATATGTCATTAATTCCCACCGTACCATTCTTGGTAAAATGATTGGTAGAACCTATCATTAATACAAATAAATTACCTATTAATTCACTATTATCGATAGAATGATAGGTAGAAATTTATAATTTATACCAGCTTTTTATGAACCTCTAATTAACATCAGATTTCTTCCTTTAATTTTATAATTAATATCGCATTTTACAATGGGCTTCAATATGTTAAAATAATATTTTACAATGTTTCCTAATATTTTAATATTCGGCTTCTAAACTATTTGTAGAGAAAGTATCTTGATTTTTCTTTTCCGTCGCCGAGAGAAACGACATATCAACTGGTGAATAAAGAAAAAAAATAAGATATTTGACTTGTTTTTAGAATTTTGGTTCGGGTTCAACATAAACTATTTCATTTGCTTTGGCAACGAAAACAGCTTGCACAGTATAGTAAATAAAGGTAGGATTGGTTTGCAAAGTCTAAAGAAGGCTGATTTTATTTTTGTAAAAGAAAAAAATCCAACGTTTCGCCGAGGAATGTCACCGAAATAAACAGACAAATATAAGCAACATTTGATGCAAACTACTACATTTTCTTGTCTTAGCACAGAGATTAACATTTGATATATTTTATTGATTTCAAAAAAGAAAAATTAAGAAGATAAATTATGAAACAACGTCTACATCTTCTCTTGAGATGTTTTCCGAATTTGTTTCTATTTGTGAAGAATGTTTTCTCGCTGCTTTGGCGAGTGTCAGTTTAGATGAGAGACAACGAACTTAATTCTTGTCTGTGTAAGCGCTTCTCTTTTAACACTAATTTTCACCTAATACAAGGCTCAAGAGCCTGCCAAGGTAGAGAGTTACAGTCAAAATTGTAATAATGAATAAAGGAAGTGAAACTTAGGATATATATCACTTATCATCGGCAAAACTCGGCAGCAAAATCCCAACTACTCGAGACCGACATTATATAAAATTTCAAATTCCCCGAGCGCTACTATATTCCTGGCGAAAACAAACTCATGATATGCAAATATACTCGTCAAAGTTACAAATATGATAGACAACACAAACTGTAAAAAACAAAACAAAAAAAAAACATCTAAAAATAAAATAGAAATCCAAATCATCAAGACACAATAACAAAAAAAAACAACTTCAGCTACAAACATCATAAATAAAATTACAACAAACGCAACCATAATGCACTGGCCATGTTCTGGGATTAAGATAAGGCACCATAAAATAATAACACCATTTACAATAACACAACCCATATCAATTAAAATGGCGAATAGATTACAACATTCACTTGAACAATTCCTACATATGCTATACCCAAAAATAAATACGACCTAAGATCTTATTAGCAGTCATGTTTCAGTTACTTTTTATAAAATATGCATTGTAGGGGAATTGTTGGTCAAATAAGGATATCCTCTAAAAATAATGCTTATGCAATTATATATAAATATATATATATATATATATATATATATATATATATATATATATATATATATATATATATATATATATATATATACAAAGAGAAGGGGAAAGAGAGAGCTGGACAGATCTGAAGCAATTAATGGATTTGTTAATTTCCCATTAATATAAACATAAAACTTGGCGCACGTCTTTGAGTAAACATTTTTGTTTTGATGTTGTTGTGTTTTTTTCAATTTTTTTTTAAATAAAAATCTAAGCCTAAAAATCTAAAGTTTTATTCAAAATAAATTTTATCAGTAATCGAACTGACATTTTCTTTTCTTATTGTAAAAGTTATGTTAAATGAGTATACATCTTTTAGGAGACACCATTGTTTTTTAAACATCGAAATTTATATTGGTTTAAATATCAGAAGTCTTATTAAGGAAAATGTACCTATCCACAGGAATCGAACCTATATTTCTTTGTTAATCCCTTTACCATTAACAGGAACCTTACATTCGAGTTTGTGTGGAAGGAATACATTTTCTGGGGGCAGGGAATTATGCTATTGGATTGCTTTTACTCGCTTTCATTTCTCACTGACTTCCGTTTTTCTATCTTATTCCTGTCTTTATCGTTGCATCCCCCACCCCAATGTTCCCAGATTATATCTCCACACACGCCCAGTTTTTAGTCATCTCATGTATTGCATTTTCTTTTCTTTTGCATTCAATTTTTCATTGCCTGTCTATACGTTCTCTATTCTGTATTTCACACTCACTTCCGCTTCCTGTCTATTTAGATCTCTCTTAATTATACACATTCTCCGCGTTATCCACTCAATGATTCTTTTGTGATAATCTGTTTTCTCCTTAATCTCTTTAGTTTTCGATAAGATACCCTTTATCTACAGGTATCAGTTTCTTAATTTTGGGGGCCCGAAGACAATCCTTTTAGTAAACAAAATTCTTCCATGCACGCACGTTCCATATAAATTATTTTTAATCAATGTTCCAGTGTGTCCATGTTTGCCATTTTCCGCATTACTTTCCAATTCTTTGGCAGTTTTTATACAATTGCGATTTATCTCCTTCCATTTTTCTTTCTTTCATCGCTTTTATTCAGTGACGAGAAGCGAAAACTGAAAATTGTCTCAACACTTTAAAAGTGGAGCGTATGGGCGGAGATACGTACGACTGAAAAATTGAAAACGATTAAAATAGACATAAAACATTGAGAAAGTGGGAGGAAGAATCAGAGAGTCTGATAAATAAAGCGATGAAAGAAAAATGTTAAATTAAATCAGAAAATTGTGATAGATTGATTGCAGCAGACGGCGAAAATAAAGAAGGCGAAAATAAAGAAGGCTAAAATAAAGAAGACAAAAAAAACAAAACAAACCCGTTAACTTTAATAGAAAATATATTAGGTTGGTGAAAAAATAATGACGTAATAATGTCGTTTTCTGACGTTAAAAAATACGGCAAAAAACGACATTATTACGATATTATTTTTGCACCAACCTGATACAATTCCAGTGATCCACCCACCCACTCCAGTGGGGATAATACAACTACACTGTAAAACAAAAGTGTGGAAAGTAAATGAAAGGTAAATACAATTAAAAAAAAAAGCGCCTATTGGAATATGGTCTAAAAACCTGTTCGTAATTCAATTTCGGTGAAACTAAAAACAGCAATGAGAACACAAGATGTCTATTATTTTTATGATTGGTGTCGTTTTCTGTTTATCCTAACACCTGTATATATCTTAAGATTGGGGCACTTCGAGGCGGTGTAATGGTTAACAAGCTTGTCCCGCTAGAACAATTACGACTGAGTAGTGAGCTCGATCCTCACTAGCTGCCCCATATTTTCGGCCTCATGCCACATCTAAGCTACGCTTTGGGCACCTCTACGCGGTGTAATGGTTAGAAATAGTTGTCTCGCTATACAATTACGACTGAGTAGTGAGTTTAACTCTCACTGGGTGTCCCCTACTTTCAGCCTTGTGCCACACCTAAGCTACGCTTGGAGAATCACTATATGAGCACCTCGACGCGGTGTAATGGTTAGTAAAGCTTGTCATCCTAGTTCAATCACGAGTGAGTAGTGACTTCGATCCTTACTTACGGATTTGTGCTACATTTAAGCCGTACTTAGAAAATCACTATATATCTTAATATTGTTTTTTTTTTTGTTTTTTTTTTGTTTTGTTTTTTTGACAATTTTTATTTCAGAAATTCTTGGGTCATTTTCTGTAGCAATTCGATGCTATAAGAAGCTCAGTGAAAATACAGATTCTCACTATCTGAAACTTAAGTATCCCTAGAAAACTTTTCGTAAGACGAAATGGCGAAAAAACAAAGAAGTCGAATTTAAACATCTAAGTACACCAAGCAACAATTCATGCAGTTTCCAGCTAACAATTCTACAACAGTTACACAAAGGTATGACTTTATTCTTAAAAGGGTAAATAAGTTGAGGAATATTTTCATTGCTTTTAAAAGAATTCTAGAAAATGTATGAACTTAGACGAGTTTTCCAGGTTTGCTCATCAGCTATAGAAGAATCACAACTTTCAGCATAGGAGACATATAGAAGAAGATACTTTTGTGGTCTGGGAACGCTCGAAAACTAATAGCAATCAATTCTTCACTTGAAACCATTCCGGAAAACGAAGAAAACTGGTAATATTGTGCCTTTCTTGTTATTATTTTTTAGCAAAATGACATCCATCGAAGTATTCAGGCCGAACATGTATGAATAAAGATTTAATTAAATTTATTAGGTTGGTGCAAAAATAATGTCGTTTTCTCACATAGTAACATACGTGAGAAAACGACATTATTTTTGCACCAACCTAATAATATTAATGGTTAGTGAAGGCTCAAAACCTAAATTTTTTTCTTTTTTTTTTTTTTTTTTTGAAGTTATTTCCGTTAACGAGGGAGACGTTTTCTAATGTGTTTATGTTTTTAAAATGTAATTGAATCAATGTGAATTTCGAAACTCATATACATCAACCAAGAACTGATTAGGATTAATATAAACAGTTTGGGAACTAACATTAATGGTCTAGCAATTGATTAATATTAATGGTCTGGGAAAGCTCGACAAGAAATAGTGATGGAAACAATTTCTACTAATGTTGAATTTAATTTGAGGCGAAATGGTACGAATTGAACTTATATATGTGGTGATGTTCTAAGCGTAACTTAAATGTGGCGCAAAGCTGAAAATTTGGGGCAACTAGTGAGGACCGAACTCACTTTTCAGTCATAACTGTCCATTATACCACGTCAAAGTTTTAGTAAGGGTAAGAAGGCCGAAGGTGTCGAGCACCCAATGAAGATCAAACTAACTAATCAGTCGAGAAAACCTTGCTAACCATTACACAACGTCAAAGTGAGCTTTTCCTAAGCGTAACAAGGCCGCATGTGTGGAGCAACCAATGTGGATCAAACTGACTTCTCAGTCGAGACAAGCTTGCTAACCATTACACAACATCAAAGTGAGCTTTTCCTAAGCTTAACAAGGCCGATTGTGTGGAGCACCCAATGTAGATCAAACTGACTTCTCAGTCGAGACAAGCTTGCTAACCATTACACAACGTCAAAGTGAGCTTTTCCTAAGCTTAACAAGGCTGCAGGTGTGGAGCACCCAATGTGGATCAAACTGACTTCTCAGTCGAGACAAGCTTGCTAACCATTACACAACGTCAAAGTGAGCTTTTCCTAAGCGTAACAAGGCCGCTTGTGTGGAGCAACAAATGTGGATCAAACTGACTTCTCAGTCGAAACAAGCTTGCTAACCATTACACAACGTCAAAGTGAGCTTTTCCTAAGCTTAACAAGGCCGCAGGTGTGGAGCACACAATGTGGATCAAACTGACTTCTCAGTCGAGACAAGCTTGCTAACCATTACACAACGTCAAAGTGAGTTTTTCCTAAGCGTATCAAGGCCGCATGTGTGGAGTACCCAATGTGGATCAAACTGACTTCTCAGTCGAGACAAGCTTGCTAACCATTACACAACGTGAAAGTGAGCTTTTCCTATGCTTAACAAGGCCGCAGGTGTGGAGCACCCAATGCGGATCAAACTGACTTCTCAGTCGAGACAAGCTTGCTAACCATTACACAAGGTCAAAGTGAGCTTTTCCTAAGCTTAACAAGGCCGCAGGTGTGGAGCACCCAATGTGGATCGAACTAACTTCTCAGTCGAGACAAGCTTGCTAACCATTACACAACGTCAAAGTGAGCTTTTCCTAAGCTTAACAAGGCCGCAGGTGTGGAGCACCCAATGCGGATCAAACTAACTACTCAGGCGAGACAAGCTTGCTAACCATTACACAACGTCAAAGTGAGCTTTTCCTAAGCTTAACAAGGCCGCAGGTGTGGAGCACCCAATGTGGATCAAACTGACTTCTCAGTCGAGACAAGCTTGCTAACCATTACACAACGTCAAAGTGAGCTTTTCCTAACCTTAACAAGGCCGCATGTGTGGAGCACCCAATGTGGATCAAACTGACTTCTCAGTCGAGACAAGCTTGCTAACCATTACACAACGTCAAAGTGAGCTTTTCCTAAGCGTAACAAGGCCGCATGTGTGGAGCACCCAATGTGGATCAAACTGGCTTCTCAGTCGAGACAAGCTTGCTAACCATTACACAACGTCAAAGTGAGCTTTTCCTAAGCTTAACAAGGCCGCATGTGTGGAGCACTCAATGTGGATCAAGCTGACTTCTCAGTCGACACAAGCTTGCTAACCATTACACAACGTCAAAGTGAGCTTTTCCTAAGCTTAACAAGGCCGCATGTGTGGAGCACCAAATGCAGATCAAACTGACTTCTCAGTCGAGACAAGCTTGCTAACCATTACACAAGGTCAAAGTGAGCATTTCCTAAGCTTAACAAGGCCGAAGGTGTGAAGCAACCAATTAGGTTCAAACTAACTACTGAGTCGAGACACGCTTGCTAACTATTACAACGCGTCAAAGTGAGCTTTTCCTAAGCGTAACAAGGCTGAAGGTGTGGAGCACCCAATGAGGATCAAACTAACTACCCAGTCGAGAACAACTTGCTAGCCATTATTTCACGTCAAAGTGAGCTTTTCCTAAGTTTAACAAGGCCGCATGTGTGGAGCACCCAATGTGGATGAAACTGACTTCTCAGTCGAGACAAGCTTGCTAACTATTACACAACGTCAAAGTGAGCTTTTCCTAAGCTTAACAAGGCCGCAGGTGTGGAGCAACCAATGTGGATCAAACTGACTTCTCAGTCGAGACAAGCTTGCTAACCATTACACAACGTCAAAGTGAGCTTTTCCTAAGCTTAACAAGGCCGCAGGTGTGGAGCACCCAATGTGGATCAAACTGACTTCTCAGTCGAGACAAGCTTGCTAACCATTACACAACGTCAAAGTGAGCTTTTCCTAAGCTTAACAAGGCCGCATGTGTGGAGCACCCAATGTGGATCAAACTGACTTCTCAGTCGAGACAAGCTTGCTAACCATTACACAACGTCAAAGTGAGCTTTTCCTATGCTTAACAAGGCCGCAGGTGTGGAGCACCCAATGCGGATCAAACTGACTTCTCAGTCGAGACAAGCTTGCTAACCATTACACAACGACAAAGTGAGCTTTTCCTATGCTTAACAAGGCCGCAGGTGTGGAGCACCCAATGTGGATCGAACTAACTTCTCAGTCGAGACAAGCTTGCTAACCATTACACAACGTCAAAGTGAGCTTTTCCTAAGCTTAACAAGGCCGCAGGTGTGGAGCACCCAATGCGGATCAAACTAACTACTCAGTCGAGACAAGCTTGCTAACCATTACACAACGTCAAAGTGAGCTTTTCCTAAGCTTAACAAGGCCGCAGGTGTGGAGCACCCAATGTGGATCAAACTGACTTCTCAGTCGAGACAAGCTTGCTAACCATTACACAACGTCAAAGTGAGCTTTTCCTAACCTTAACAAGGCCGCATGTGTGGAGCACCCAATGTGGATCAAACTGACTTCTCAGTCGAGACAAGCTTGCTAACCATTACACAACGTCAAAGTGAGCTTTTCCTAAGCGTAACAAGGCCGCATGTGTGGAGCACCCAATGTGGATCAAACTGGCTTCTCAGTCGAGACAAGCTTGCTAACCATTACACAACGTCAAAGTGAGCTTTTCCTAAGCTTAACAAGGCCGCATGTGTGGAGCACTCAATGTGGATCAAGCTGACTTCTCAGTCGACACAAGCTTGCTAACCATTACACAACGTCAAAGTGAGCTTTTCCTAAGCTTAACAAGGCCGCATGTGTGGAGCACCCAATGCAGATCAAACTGACTTCTCAGTCGAGACAAGCTTGCTAACCATTACACAAGGTCAAAGTGAGCATTTCCTAAGCTTAACAAGGCCGAAGGTGTGAAGCAACCAATTAGGTTCAAACTAACTACTGAGTCGAGACACGCTTGCTAACTATTACAACGCGTCAAAGTGAGCTTTTCCTAAGCGTAACAAGGCTGAAGGTGTGGAGCACCCAATGAGGATCAAACTAACTACCCAGTCGAGAACAACTTGCTAGCCATTATTTCACGTCAAAGTGAGCTTTTCCTAAGTTTAACAAGGCCGCATGTGTGGAGCACCCAATGTGGATGAAACTGACTTCTCAGTCGAGACAAGCTTGCTAACTATTACACAACGTCAAAGTGAGCTTTTCCTAAGCTTAACAAGGCCGCAGGTGTGGAGCAACCAATGTGGATCAAACTGACTTCTCAGTCGAGACAAGCTTGCTAACCATTACACAACGTCAAAGTGAGCTTTTCCTAAGCTTAACAAGGCCGCATGTGTGGAGCACCCAATGTGGATCAAACTGACTTCTCAGTCGAGACAAGCTTGCTAACCATTACACAACGTCAAAGTGAGCTTTTCCTAAGCTTAACAAGGCCGCATGTGTGGAGCACCCAATGTGGATCAAACTGACTTCTCAGTCGAGACAAGCTTGCTAACCATTACACAACGTCAAAGTGAGCTTTTCCTATGCTTAACAAGGCCGCAGGTGTGGAGCACCCAATGCGGATCAAACTGACTTCTCAGTCGAGACAAGCTTGCTAACCATTACACAACGACAAAGTGAGCTTTTCCTATGCTTAACAAGGCCGCAGGTGTGGAGCACCCAATGTGGATCGAACTAACTTCTCAGTCGAGACAAGCTTGCTAACCATTACACAACGTCAAAGTGAGCTTTTCCTAAGCTTAACAAGGCCGCAGGTGTGGAGCACCCAATGCGGATCAAACTAACTACTCAGTCGAGACAAGCTTGCTAACCATTACACAACGTCAAAGTGAGCTTTTCCTAAGCTTAACAAGGCCGCAGGTGTGGAGCACCCAATGTGGATCAAACTGACTTCTCAGTCGACACAAGCTTGCTAACCATTACACAACGTCAAAGTGAGCTTTTCCTAAGCTTAACAAGGCCGCATGTGTGGAGCACCCAATGCATATCAAACTGACTTCTCAGTCGAGACAAGCTTGCTAACCATTACACAAGGTCAAAGTGAGCATTTCCTAAGCTTAACAAGGCCGAAGGTGTGAAGCAACCAATTAGGTTCAAACTAACTACTGAGTCGAGACACGCTTGCTAACTATTACAACGCGTCAAAGTGAGCTTTTCCTAAGCGTAACAAGGCTGAAGGTGTGGAGCACCCAATGAGAATCAAACTAACTACCCAGTCGAGAACAACTTGCTAGCCATTATTTCACGTCAAAGTGAGCTTTTCCTAAGTTTAACAAGGCCGCATGTGTGGAGCACCCAATGTGGATGAAACTGACTTCTCAGTCGAGACAAGCTTGCTAACTATTACACAACGTCAAAGTGAGCTTTTCCTAAGCTTAACAAGGCCGCAGGTGTGGAGCAACCAATGTGGATCAAACTGACTTCTCAGTCGAGACAAGCTTGCTAACCATTGCACAACGTCAAAGTGAGCTTTTCCTAAGCTTAACAAGGCCGCATGTGTGGAGCACCCAATGTGGATCAAACTGACTTCTCAGTCGAGACAAGCTTGCTAACCATTACACAACGTCAAAGAGAGCTTTTCCTATGCTTAACAAGGCCGCAGGTGTGGAGCACCCAATGCGGATCAAACTGACTTCTCAGTCGAGACAAGCTTGCTAACCATTACACAACGTCAAATTGAGCTTTTCCTAAGCTTAACAAGGCCGCAGGTGTGGAGCACACAATGTGGATCGAACTAACTTCTCAGTCGAGACAAGCTTGCTAACCATTACACAACGTCAAAGTGAGCTTTTCCTAAGCTTAACAAGGCCGCAGGTGTGGAGCACCCAATGCGGATCAAACTAACTACTCAGTCGAGACAAGCTTGCTAACCATTACACAACGTCAAAGTGAGCTTTTCCTAAGCTTAACAAGGCCGCAGGTGTGGAGCACCCAATGTGGATCAAACTGACTTCTCAGTCGAGACAAGCTTGCTAACCATTACACAACGTCAAAGTGAGCTTTTCCTAAGCTTAACAAGGCCGCATGTGTGGAGCACCCAATGTGGATCAAACTGACTTCTCAGTCGAGACAAACTTGCTAACCATTACACAACGTCAAAGTGTGCTTTTACTAAGCGTAACAAAGCCGCATGTGTGGAGCACCCAATGTGGATCAAACTGACTTCTCAGTCAGGACAAGCTTGCTAACCATTACACAACGTCAAAGTGAGCTTTTCCTAAGCTTAACAAGGCCACGTGTGTGGAGCACTCAATGTGGATCAAGCTGACTTCTCAGTCGACACAAGCTTGCTAACCATTACACAACGTCAAAGTGAGCTTTTCCTAAGCGTAACAAGGCCGCATGTGTGGAGCACCCAATGTGGATCAAACTGACTTCTCAGTCGAGACAAGCTTGCTAACTATTACACAACGTCAAAGTGAGCTTTTCCTAAGCTTAACAAGGCCTCAGGTGTGGAGCACCCAATGCGGATCAAACTGACTTCTCAGTCGAGACACGCTTGCTAACTATTACAACGCATCAAAGTGAGCTTTTCCTAAGCGTAACAAGGCTGAAGGTGTGGAGCACCCAATGAGGATCAAACTAACTACCCAGTCGAGAACAACTTGCTAGCCATTATTTCACGTCAAAGTGAGCTTTTCCTAAGTTTAACAAGGCCGCATGTGTGGAGCACCCAATGTGGATGAAACTGACTTCTCAGTCGAGACAAGCTTGCTAACTATTACACAAGGTCAAAGTGAGCTTTTCCTAAGCTTAACAAGGCCGCAGGTGTGGAGCAACCAATGTGGATCAAACTGACTTCTCAGTCGAGACAAGCTTGCTAACCGTTACACAACGTCAAAGTGAGCTTTTCCTAAGCTTAACAAGGCCGCAGGTGTGGAGCACCCAATGTGGATCAAACTGACTTCTCAGTCGAGACAAGCTTGCTAACCATTACACAACGTCAAAGTGAGGTTTTCCTAAGCTTAACAAGGCCGCATGTGTGGAGCACCCAATGTGGATCAAACTGACTTCTCAGTCGAGACAAGCTTGCTAACCATTACACAACGTCAAAGTGAGCTTTTCCTATGCTTAACAAGGCCGCAGGTGTGGAGCACCCAATGCGGATCAAACTGACTTCTCAGTCGAGACAAGCTTGCTAACCATTACACAACGTCAAAGTGAGCTTTTCCTATGCTTAACAAGGCCGCAGGTGTGGAGCACCCAATGTGGATCGAACTAACTTCTCAGTCGAGACAAGCTTGCTAACCATTACACAACGTCAAAGTGAGCTTTTCCTAAGCTTAACAAGGCCGCATGTGTGGAGCACCCAATGTGGATCAAACTGACTTCTCAGTCGAGACAAGCTTGCTAACCATTACACAACGTCAAAGAGAGCTTTTCCTATGCTTAACAAGGCCGCAGGTGTGGAGCACCCAATGCGGATCAAACTGACTTCTCAGTCGAGACAAGCTTGCTAACCATTACACAACGTCAAATTGAGCTTTTCCTAAGCTTAACAAGGCCGCAGGTGTGGAGCACCCAATGTGGATCGAACTAACTTCTCAGTCGAGACAAGCTTGCTAACCATTACACAACGTCAAAGTGAGCTTTTCCTAAGCTTAACAATGCCGCAGGTGTGGAGCACCCAATGCGGATCAAACTAACTACTCAGTCGAGACAAGCTTGCTAACCATTACACAACGTCAAAGTGAGCTTTTCCTAAGCTTAACAAGGCCGCAGGTGTGGAGCACCCAATGTGGATCAAACTGACTTCTCAGTCGAGACAAGCTTGCTAACCATTACACAACGTCAAAGTGAGCTTTTCCTAAGCTTAACAAGGCCGCATGTGTGGAGCACCCAATGTGGATCAAACTGACTTCTCAGTCGAGACAAACTTGCTAACCATTACACAACGTCAAAGTGTGCTTTTACTAAGCGTAACAAGGCCGCATGTGTGGAGCACCCAATGTGGATCAAACTGACTTCTCAGTCAGGACAAGCTTGCTAACCATTACACAACGTCAAAGTGAGCTTTTCCTAAGCTTAACAAGGCCACGTGTGTGGAGCACTCAATGTGGATCAAGCTGACTTCTCAGTCGACACAAGCTTGCTAACCATTACACAACGTCAAAGTGAGCTTTTCCTAAGCGTAACAAGGCCGCATGTGTGGAGCACCCAATGTGGATCAAACTGACTTCTCAGTCGAGACAAGCTTGCTAACCATTACACAACGTCAAAGTGAGCTTTTCCTAAGTTTAACAAGGCCGCATGTGTGGAGCACCCAATGTGGATAAAACTGACTTCTCAGTCGAGACAAGCTTGCTAACTATTACACAACGTCAAAGTGAGCTTTTCCTAAGCTTAACAAGGCCTTAGGTGTGGAGCACCCAATGCGGATCAAACTGACTTCTCAGTCGAGACACGCTTGCTAACTATTACAACGCATCAAAGTGAGCTTTTCCTAAGCGTAACAAGGCTGAAGGTGTGGAGCACCCAATGAGGATCAAACTAACTACCCAGTCGAGAACAACTTGCTAGCCATTATTTCACGTCAAAGTGAGCTTTTCCTAAGTTTAACAAGGCCGCATGTGTGGAGCACCCAATGTGGATGAAACTGACTTCTCAGTCGAGACAAGCTTGCTAACCATTACACAACGTCAAAGTGAGCTTTTCCTAAGCTTAACAAGGCCGCATGTGTGGAGCACCCAATGTGGATCAAACTGACTTCTCAGTCGAGACAAGCTTGCTAACCATTACACAACGTCAAAGTGAGCTTTTCCTATGCTTAACAAGGCCGCAGGTGTGGAGCACCCAATGCGGATCAAACTGACTTCTCAGTCGAGACAAGCTTGCTAACCATTACACAACGTCAAAGTGAGCTTTTCCTAAGCTTAACAAGGCCGCAGGTGTGGAGCACCCAATGTGGATCGAACTAACTTCTCAGTCGAGACAAGCTTGCTAACCATTACACAACGTCAAAGTGAGCTTTTCCTAAGCTTAACAAGGCCGCAGGTGTGGAGCACCCAATGTGGATCAAACTGACTTCTCAGTCGAGACAAGCTTGCTAACCATTACACAACGTCAAAGTGAGCTTTTCCTAAGCTTAACAAGGCCGCATGTGTGGAGCACCCAATGTGGATCAAACTGACTTCTCAGTCGAGACAAACTTGCTAACCATTACACAACGTCAAAGTGTGCTTTTACTAAGCGTAACAAGGCCGCATGTGTGGAGCACCCAATGTGGATCAAACTGACTTCTCAGTCGGGACAAGCTTGCTAACCATTACACAACGTCAAAGTGAGCTTTTCCTAAGCTTAACAAGGCCACGTGTGTGGAGCACTCAATGTGGATCAAGCTGACTTCTCAGTCGACACAAGCTTGCTAACCATTACACAACGTCAAAGTGAGCTTTTCCTAAGCGTAACAAGGCCGCATGTGTGGAGCACCCAATGTGGATCAAACTGACTTCTCAGTCGAGACAAGCTTGCTAACCATTACACAACGTCAAAGTGAGCTTTTCCTAAGTTTAACAAGGCCGCATGTGTGGAGCACCCAATGTGGATAAAACTGACTTCTCAGTCGAGACACGCTTGCTAACTATTACAACGCATCAAAGTGAGCTTTTCCTAAGCGTAACAAGGCTGAAGGTGTGGAGCACCCAATGAGGATCAAACTAACTACCCAGTCGAGAACAACTTGCTAGCCATTATTTCACGTCAAAGTGAGCTTTTCCTAAGTTTAACAAGGCCGCATGTGTGGAGCACCCAATGTGGATGAAACTGACTTCTCAGTCGAGACAAGCTTGCTAACTATTACACAACGTCAAAGTGAGCTTTTCCTAAGCTTAACAAGGCCGCAGGTGTGGAGCACCCAATGTGGATCAAACTGACTTCTCAGTCGAGACAAGCTTGCTAACCATTACACAACATCAATGTGAGCTTTTCCTAAGCTTAACAAGGCTGATTGTGTGGAGCACCCAATGTAGATCAAACTGACTTCTCAGTCGAGACAAGCTTGCTAACCATTACACAACGTCAAAGTGAGCTTTTCCTAAGCTTAACAAGGCCGCAGGTGTGGAGCACCCAATGTGGATCAAACTGACTTCTCAGTCGAGACAAGCTTGCTAACCATTACACAACGTCAAATTGAGCTTTTCCTAAACTTAACAAGGCCGCATGTGTGGAGCACCCAATGTGGATCAAACTGACTTCTCAGTCGAGACAAGCTTGCTAACCATTACACAACGTCAAAGTGAGCTTTTCCTAAGCGTAACAAGGCTGCATGTGTGGAGCACCCAATGTGGATCAAACTGACTTCTCAGTCGAGACAAGCTTGCTAACCATTACACAACGTCAAAGTGAGCTTTTCCTAAGCTTAACAAGGCCGCATGTGTGGAGCACCGAATGTGGATCAAACTGACTTCTCAGTCGAGACAAGCTTGCTAACCATTACACAACGTCAAAGTGAGCTTTTCCTAAGCGTATCAAGGCCGCATGTGTGGAGCACCCAATGTGGATCAAACTGATTTCTCAGTCGAGACAAGCTTGCTAACCATTACACAACGTCAAAGTGAGCTTTTCCTATGCTTAACAAGGCCGCAGGTGTGGAGCACCCAATGCGGATCAAACTGACTTCTCAGTTGAGACAAGCTTGTTAACCATTACACAACGTCAAAGTGAGCTTTTCCTAAGCTTAACAAGGCCGCAGGTGTGGAGCACCCAATGTGGATCGAACTAACTTCTCAGTCGAGACAAGCTTGCTAACCATTACACAACGTCAAAGTGAGCTTTTCCTAAGCTTAACAAGGCCGCAGGTGTGGAGCACCCAATGCGGATCAAACTAACTACTCAGTCGAGACAAGCTTGCTAACCATTACACAACGTCAAAGTGAGCTTTTCCTATGCTTAACAAGGCCGCATGTGTGGAGCACTCAATGTGGATCAAGCTGACTTCTCAGTCGACACAAGCTTGCTAACCATTACACAACGTCAAAGTGAGCTTTTCCTAAGCGTAACAAGGCCGCATGTGTGGAGCACCCAATGTGGATCAAACTGACTTCTCAGTCGAGACAAGCTTGCTAACCATTACACAACGTCAAAGTGAGCTTTTCCTAAGTTTAACAAGGCCGCATGTGTGGAGCACCCAATGTGGATCAAACTGACTTCTCAGTCGAGACAAGCTTGCTAACTATTACACAACGTCAAAGTGAGCTTTTCCTAAGCTTAACAAGGCCTCAGGTGTGGAGCACCCAATGCGGATCAAACTGACTTCTCAGTCGAGACAAGCTTGCTAACCATTACACAAGGTCAAAGTGAGCTTTTCCTAAGCTTAACAAGGCCGAAGGTGTGAAGCAACCAATTAGGTTCAAACTAACTACTCAGTCGAGACACGCTTGCTAACTATTACAACGCGTCAAAGCTGGCTTTTCCTAAGCGTAACAAGGCTGAAGGTGTGGAGCACCCAATGAGGATCAAACTAACTACCCAGTCGAGAACCACTTGCTAGCCATTATTCCGCGTCAAAGTGAGCTTTTCCTAAGCGCAACAAGGCCGCAGGTGTGGAGTACCCAATGAAGATGGCCCGCGTAGTTCATCTTTCATCGGCGCAAACATGTGAGAGCCGGAATGCACCAAATCCCGACTATATACCGGTTGTTTTAGTACATTCTAAAACCTATCCGAGTGGTTAGTACGTTCGCCTTCCGACAATGAGATCCAGGTTCGAATCTCATCATGTGACTTTGATGTTATCGGCCCTACCACGGATAGACCCAAGGCTTGTGAGTGAAAATGCGTTGACAGAAATATTTGGGTGACGTCGATGGCTGTGCTAGCACGAAGTTACAAGTCATCGTGAACGAGGGTTTGAACGAACTGGCTTTGTTCAGACTGTAGATCACGCCAAGAATACTGCGTTCTCTGTCAGAAATTGTAACTACGGTCCGCTTAGTATTGTTGCAATATAAACCACATGTGGGCTCAGTGGATGTTGAACAAGAGTCTGCAATACTTGCCCTATGCTGCCAGGTATACTCGGATACGA
Source organism: Acanthosepion lycidas (assembly GCA_963932145.1). Lineage (NCBI taxonomy): Eukaryota > Metazoa > Mollusca > Cephalopoda > Sepiida > Sepiidae > Acanthosepion > Acanthosepion lycidas. The sequence continues at coordinate 100,688,075 of OZ010574.1, read as the reverse complement.
GAGCGGCAAGCCATAATTAGTATTACACTCCAGCCAAAATCCGCATGACAAAAGGTTTTCAAATTGGTGTCGAGCCTGGCATTATCGTGTTACAATCGAAAAATAGTCCTCTCGGACCTGAATCTGGAAATTCGACCCCCCCAGTTTAGCATCGGGGTGCAACGGTCTCACTTGATATTAATATAATAGTAATAGTAGCCGTTTCCTTATAAGGAAACATTTAGCATTCATTGAACGAGATGCCAGCACTACTTTTGTTTGAAATTTATCAAATATTTTGGGGGGGCACCTCGAGGCGGTGTAATGGTTAGCAAGCTTGTCTCGCTAGGACCATTACGACTCTGTAGTGGGTTCGATCCTCACTGGGTGCCCCATACTTTCGGCCTTGTGTCATATCTGAGCTACGCTTGGAAAATCTCTATAAAATATTTCTCTTAAATGATTTCTTTCAGGAAAATACGTTTCTCAAGTTCAGTAACTGTTATCACTCTTATGAATATTGAAGAGGGCTTTCTACCTAACGTCTTGTTTGGCGTTGTACGGAACAACATCTTGATGGTGTAATTATTTTCCCTTTCCAGTTGCTATTCATTTTAGAATTTGCTGTTACTGAAAGTCCTCAAGTGATGTGGTCTATGTTAGTTAGTAAAGCCCTTTGTGGCACCATTTAACGAGGCAGAAAGAGAAAAGGAAAGGGAGGAAGAAAAGGAGAGGCTAAGAACCGAATCGTGAGTGTTAGGCAGGAGCACACACACAGCTGAGAGACAATGGATAAAAGGATATTTTGATAAGTAACAAATGGCGAAGGAGTGTCATTACAATGACAGGGAAATTCTGAGTAGAAAGAAGGGGAGGGAAGGAAAGAATCAGATGTGTTTTGGCATCGGCTGTGTTATCTAAAGATATGAAAACAAACTATTGGTACGGAAGACATCTTATTGTCGGCTACAGGCCGGCTGGCCAGAGAAAGAGAAAGAAAAATTCAAATGAAAATGTTATTTCGTTAAGTGACGAAAACCATACAACTAAAAAGACTTAGACAGATATGGAAAATTAAAAAAAACACCCACGAGCATCCTTGGCCTGCGATAATAAAATTTTGTTATCAGGAATTGTGCCGAAAGAAAATAGATTTTTTTTTCTTTCTTTCTTCGAGGCGACAGACCGACTGGGGCTTTGGAGATGTCTTTTTTTGAGACCATGTCGGGAGGACCACACATTCTGATAATTAGCGATAAAATACTTGAAGTAAACCACGTGTGGAACAAGAGTTATGACCGCCATTGTCATATTGTCCCGTTCGCGGCTGGAGAAATGATAAACCATTAAGGGGAAGAAAAAGGAAAGAAACAAGGAGATAATTTTTTTTTAAGCAAGATATTTTTTTTTTCTGAAACAAGCCGCAGATTCGTCCACGCCTGACTGAGACATCATTGGTCGAGTGGTGATGCACGAGGGAGGCTGTTGCCGCCCATCTGGAGGATGAGTAAGAGAGGTTGCCACGAAGATGTGGGGAGGGCAGTTCACTCCCCTCTGAAGTATGATGAGAAGTTGGGAGTGAGGAAAGGTTCCCAAAAATGGAAAAAGGTGGAAATTCCTAACCAGAGAGGTGGATATGTATTTAGAATTATCGAGGAACCCCCCGGCGCCGACAAACCCACCCCGGTTTTGGTCGGAGCCCATATAAACGAAGCCACAACGAGCAATTCCGAGAGTCGAGTTCCAGCAGTCTTCGGTTAAGGCAAGCCTCGCAGATAGCTGACCAGATTCCCGCACATTTTCCAGACCACATCTTCAAACCAAGAACAATTATTTTGAAGGGCGACTTAGATCCAGATCACTGAAATAAGTTTTTCTTTTGACTTTCGTCCAAAGACCCACCGAAACACTAATTTCTTAAAGAGCAGACGACTTGAAGTGTTAAAACTTGCCTAGCGGAAAACGACGTGCCACAATCCATAGAACGGGTCGGGAGATAGATGCAGTCCTATGTATCGAACAACTAGACATAAAGTTTGTTACCTTTTTCTTTGATACTTCGAACTTTTGAGTTTTCATTTTGTTGCCTTTTATGCGTATTTTTGTGGTATCACCTCCGTTGGACTCGGTTTGCAGTACGGCCCCGATGACTGATTGATTTCCTCTGCCTAGATCAAGTCACAACGTGGGTAGGCAGACTGGGAATCAAATAGGACTGGGATACAACGAGACGGTTGGCGCTACGACCAGGGGACGACGTCACACCTTTGTGATTCAAACATTTGATGAAATATGGTCCTCGGTCAGCTACAGTTTTCATTGACTCGAAGTAATCTTTAACTATCAATCCGAGAAAAGGATTGCATACAGCTGACGATTTATCTATATCTATCTAAAAAAGGTAGGATGTGTGTGTGTGTGTGTGTGTGTGTGTGTGTGTGTGTGTGTGTGTGTGTGTGTGTAAGGAATGCACGGCCGCAATTTTCGACGGATTTGCACCAAAATTTACATGCACGTGCTCCAAGTTAGAAGCAAGGCCAACACCGACTTTGCATTTCCCAACTCCCATCGATAGTGGAAATAATCGATTTTTTCATGTTTCTACGGAATTTTTCATGTAGTTTGCGGCCATTTTCTTCTAGCCAGAGTGAGAGCCTATAGCTGGCTGCCACGAATGTTAACTAGCATTCTAGCATGCAAAAAAAATCGATAACCTCATTCGTCACAAGTAGGAAAAATTTAAATCTGCATGGCACTTTACTCCAATTGGCTCATTCCCTTGCTTAAACTCAACGTTGATTCTGATTCCGCAGAACTGGGTTGGGTGTGAAAAAGTATTTGTTGTTAACATTCTTTTTTCATTCGGTTTTTCCAGTTACGAGTCCTTTTTTAAAGCTGACCGTTTTGTGTTCATTTCGTTTAGTTCTTATTTCCTAACAGATTTGATGTTTATAGAGCTTAGAAAAAATTCGCAGTGTGAGATTGACAAGAAGTAAGGCATGTAGCAACATCAGTACGGCAAAGGGCACTCCTTTAAAGGCAAGGAAGGGCAAAAATATTTTAAGTCAAGTGATACCAATGATACCATCCGTATAAAAGTCTAGATGGGGCGAGACTATTTAAGAAAATGACTAGCATTTAGGTTAATACTTTGACCTTGTAGCAACTTGCAGTGTTAGGCGAAACAGCCTATTCTATATTCAATTTCCTGTACTAAATTTGTTATAACTGATCCATGCATCGAGATCTGGGAAGTGTTTAGTATTTGCCAATTTTACATCCTATATTTTTTATTATGTATACAGTGTAGGTTACCATCAATGCTTTCTTTTTAAATCAAGATCATACTTACTTTTTTGGAAAGGTTTATCTTGGGCCCTGTTTCTTGGAACAATGGATAACCGGATTCGAGAAGCCAGTTCTCATCATTTCTTCCGCTGATCACTGTCTCTCGAAATATTTCTTTGGCTAGGAAATTCTATATCCCTAGACTGCCATTTGGGATTCCTTCTCTTACTTTTGTTACTGCTGATACTACACTCCAGGATCATACTGGTTAAGACGTTAAACTATATCCGCCTCTTGGGTAAGTCGATAAACTACGTCCAGCAGCAAGGCCTCTGATCAGGAGGTTTTGAGGAGCGTGGAACCACCTCTTAATTGCTGGTATTCCCAGGTCCACCCTGACCCGGGGTGGTAGCACCTGTTAGGGTCCCAGCTATGGTCAAATAGTTAACTATTACCAGCAATACTTTTTTGAAAAAATTATTATCAGCAATACAATTTTGAAGGAAAAATATTACCAGAAATAGATTTTTGACAAAACAAAATATTTTACCAGCAAGAAAATATTTGCTCGGCATTAATAATAGCCTACTGAAGTAAAACAAAATATTAGGTTGGTGCAAAAATAATGACGTAATAATGTCGTTTTTTGACGTTAAAAATACGGCAAAAAACGACATTATTACGTCATTATTTTTACACCAACCTAATAAACCAAACCATTCTAAACCAAAGAATACATATTCTATTCAAAGGAATCTATTCTAAAAGTCAATGAAGTTGATATGTCGTAAAACCAAATATTAGGTTGGTGCAAAAATAATGACGTAATAATGTCGTTTTTTGACGTTAAAAAATACGGCAAAAAACGACATTATTACGTCATTATTTTACACCAACCTAATAAACCAAACCATTCTAAACCAAAGAATACATATTCTATTCAAAGGAATCTATTCTAAAAATCAATGAGGTTGATATGCCGTAAAACAAAATATTAGGTTGGTGCAAAAATAATGACGTAATAATGTCGTTTTTTGACGTTAAAAAATACGGCAAAAAACGACATTATTACGTCATTATTTTTACACCAACCCAATAAACCAAACCATTCTAAACCAAAGAATACATATTCTATTCAAAGGAATCTATTCTAAAAATCAATGAAGTTGATATGTCGTAAAACCAAATATTAGGTTGGTGCAAAAATAATGACGTAATAATGTCGTTTTTTGACGTTAAAAAATACGGCAAAAAACGACATATTACGTCATTATTTTTGCACCAGCCTAATAAACCAAACCATTCTAAACCAAAGAATACATATTCTATTCAAAGGAATCTATTCTAAAAATCAATGAGGTTGATATGCCGTAAAACAAAATATAACCAAACCAAACTCGGTCTCTTGAACAAGTCCTGCCAGACTTACATTCCAAGGTCACCTATTCTTGAAGAAGCATTCATGGGACTCACCTGGCACGAATTTTAACGGTAAATGGCTGTACCTCCAAGACTCTAGATGAACAGAGTTTGGCAGCTGATTTCTACTCTGACCTAGGTTTAACTGCTGATTTCGGGGTGGGGGGACTCGCTCGTCTCATTCAATGTTTCGAAAACCAAATTAGTGACATTCCATCATCATCAAGAGAACTCTAAATTTTCACCTATTGCCATGATCGGATGCTTTCTCAGGGTGGCTCCATGGCCACAAGTGGAACTCGCTACAGATGCCAAAGAAATGGTCGGTTCTCTGTTCCATTCCAGTAAGCACCTGACACCTCCTGCTATCCTGTACTTTTACACGAGCCAGATCAGACCGAAAATGGTGTACCGCTGTCATATATGGTCGGGAGTTGCTCAGTCTTCAATTTTCGGTCCAAAAGTGTCTCCGCGTCCTTGTGGGTTATTAATTAGTTTCTACCTTACAAGACCTTTTCCACGGACGAAACGTCTCAAGTCTCTTTCTGGTCAATTACAATTTCCATAGAAAGTGATCAGACGAACTACATTACTTCTACTAATTCTAACCTTCACGCCATGCCACTCACATTGCAACAGACCATCCACATATTCTTCGTATTTCATTAGTGAGATGTAAGTTACCCTCGAGCAGCTTCTTCCCACGAACTGCTGCTTTGTGGAGCCGACTCCCAAATGGCTGCTTTTTCGATTACTACAAACATGTTAAAGTCTATAGTCAACCGTTGTTTTCCAAACATATTCTCGAAAACTGTGCCTCTTACTAAGCATCGAGTGGCTATCGAGCCCTGAACAGTGTGAATATGATTGTAAAAAAAAAACAAAAAAAAAACTGGCCATTTCCAGTGAACTGAAGCTGACATGATAATTCATCTTCAGTTCTGTAGTTATAATGGCACGGATGAACTAAGGTGGTCTACTTTTTGTAGGTTGTTAGCGGGGGTGTAGAGCCACCCGGAATATGTCTACCTACATGCATCGCTTTTACATTTTTTAATTAAGTATTTTTTTTAAGTACGCGAGCCTGTAGATGAAATAATTACTGTTTAAAATAAACGGAACGTCTACTCAAATGCGAGTATCCACTGAAAATAACGTTTAAAGTAATAAAAATTACTCGGATTAAACAATAAAATCCATTAATTCTTTATACATATATATATATATATATATCTCCATATATATATATATATATATATATATATATATATATATATATATGGAGAGAGAAAGAGAGAGATTGTGTGTGCCATATATATATATATATATATATAGAGAGAGAGAGAGAGAGAGAGAGATAGATAGATAGATAGATAGAAATGTATATATATATATATATATGTGTGTGTGTGTGTGTGTGTGTGTGTGTGTGCGTGCGTGTTTGCGTGTCCATACATATGTTTTTATTCTGTGTCAGTAGATCTCAATTTTTTCATATGTATCACTTTTGCTTTCTTAATCTATCTACTTATCTATGTGTATGCGTACGTACACATGTGTGTTTGCATTCATATATACATTTCTATCTATATATTGTTCATATTGTATCTGCTTTTCTTTATCAATCTGCACAGGTTTCTCTGTCTATCTGTTTACGGATCGATTGTAAGCTAGCTAGCTGTGTGTATATATATATATATATATATATATATATATATATATATATATATATATATATATATATATATAGAGAGAGAGAGAGAGAGAGAGACAAACAGACAGACAGACAGAAAGAAAGAAATAGATAGATAGATAGATAGATAGATAGATAGATAGATAGATAGATAGATAGATAGATAATTTTAACTGATCAATAACGTTATGTCCACTTTGTCTGAATTGTGTCGTTTTCAATAATTCATAAGTCGTTCGGACACATTCTCATTTTGTTGATTCCATCACAATGTTTCGACATTCATCACATAAAAAAACATCGATGGTATTCGTCTATTAAATTTATTCATGTTACACACACACACACACACAGTTTCTCTGTCTCTCTCTCTGTTTTCCATTTGCTCGCTTTCTCTTTGATTCTGTTTCCTTCTGTCTTCCTTTTTTTTTAACTAAATTTGTCCGAAGAACTTTCCTGTTTTCTCTCAAACCCTCTCTCTTTCTCCTTCCCCTTCCCTTTCTCGATCTATCAATTTATTTGTCTCTATCTCCTACTTTCTACTAATCTCCCTCTTTCTTTATCACTGTTCAGGATACAACTAAGTTTAAGCATATCTTATATGGCTGATCGTTAGCGTTTACAATATTATTGCCGGGAGGAAAATTTCATTGGAAACATAGAAAAGAAGCATTGAAATATTATGTTATACAATATGGCAACGAATACTGGAGAATGTTATCACAAAAAGGGGAAGACAATTAAGGCAAAATGAGAAGTGGTTCTACAGAACACAGTCGAGAATAACATGAACTGAACAAATGATCAATGACGACGTTTTAGAGAAAATAGAAACAAAGACGACACATTTGCGTCGGATCAGAAAGCAGCAGTTGACATTTCTAGTGCATATAATGAGGAAAGAAGATTTGGAAAATGTGAAACTTACAGGATATATTAAAGGAAAGAAGGACAGACGAAAGCAGCGCATAGCGTAAATAACGACGTAAATCGTTGGTAGAAGAGGGGTTAGGAAGGATATATAAAAAGACACTTTACTGAAGACTGCAAGACGGTAGGAAGTGGCGACCCATGATGGAACATTATTATGAAGGGACTCGAGAATATGGTTGACAAGTTAATAATATTGTCTGTTGGGGAAAAAAACTACTTCTCTCTCTCTCTCTCTCTCTTTCCTTTCACTTTCTCTTTCTCTTTCTCTCCTTTCTCTTTCTATCTCTCATTTCTTTCTCTCTCTCTCTTTTCTTTCTCTTTCTCTTTCTCTCCTTTCTCTTTCTATCTCTCATTTCTTTCTCTCTCTCTCTTTCCTTTCTCTTTCTCTCATTTCTTTCTCTCTCTTTCCTTTCTCTTTCTCTCCTTTCTCTTTCTATCTCTCATTTCTCTCTCTCTTTCTTTTCTCTTTCTCTTTCTCTCCTTTCTCTTTCTATCTCTCATTTCTCCCTCTCTCTTTCCTTTCTCTTTCTCTTTCTCTCCTTTCTCTTTCTATCTCACATTTCTTTCTCTCTCTCTCTCTCTCTTTCTTTCTCTCTTTCTCTATCTATCGTTTCTTTCTCTCTCTCTCTTTCTTTATTTTCTCTTTCTCTCCTTTCTCTTTCTATCTCTCATTTCTTTCTCTCTCTCTCTTTCCTTTCTCTTTCTCTTTCTCTCCTTTCTCTTTCTATCTCTCATTTCTTTCTCTCTCTCTCTCTTTATTTTCTCTTTCTCTTTCTCTCCTTTCTCTTTCTATCTCTCATTTCTTTCTCTTTCTCTCTCTCTCTTTCTCTCTTTCTCTCCTTTCTCTGTCGCTGTCTCTCTCTTTCTTCCTTTCTGCAATGAATTGATTTCTTTATTATCATTGGCGGTGATTTATGTTCCTGTGCCTTCATTAATTTTATATTCACATTTAGAACTTCCAATTTAAATATTACCTACACTAAACATTATAATTATTTTATTGTAAATTTACTCATTCTGGTATTGTCATATTCATCGATTCATTCAAGCTGATAAGTTCTTCATAGTTCGTCAAGTTTATGTTGCATGTGCAAAGCTATCTCTAGACCAATTTCTAGCGGCTAAGGCTTCTTGTATTAGAAAGCTATTTTCATATAGGAAGATTTTTAGTCTCGGTTAATGAGACTTATTATTTTATTTTCCTTTAGCTTTTTTTAATCCACAGTACTAAATTAGTGGTGATCTCATCATTTTACAGTTAAAAAGGCTAGATGTAACCGTAAGTTCTATACTAACAGTTTCTTTTATCGATCTTCTTACTTGTGGAACTATCTTCCGGCTTCTTGCTTTCCAGTCAACTTTGACCTTCATAAATTTAAATGCAATGTGATCTTCTGTCTTCTTAATAACTGTTCTTTTATTATCGTCTCTCCTTCATAGTGTTTTTCACATAATCTCTAACACTCTAAACCTTGAGTCTCAGTGGCTCTATTGCCTTGCTTGAGGTAAAATGGTTTAAAAAAATATGTAGAATAATAATGACGATTGGAACCCTAAAAAGACTGTAAACGTTATTGTAGCAAGGCTCGAAAACTTGATAGCGATGATGATTTGTTGGCTTCTCTTACTAATGCTCAATGGATTATAGGTGTTATGCTAAATTTATTTTCTGAGTTTCTGACCGTTAAATCATTTCTTTCTCTAATTTTCCACAGCATTTACATTTATAAAGGAACCGCCGAAAGAAAATAAAGTAAATTGGCTTACGATCAAAGTCATAATGTTAAACGTCTCTACTTTGATCCTGTCGCCCTTTCAAACCGGAAGTCTGAAATAACTTCAGATGAAAAAATTCAATACAATAGAAATCAATATTATGGTTTGTCGCTCTCTATATATCCTGCGCGTGTTTACTGACCCCTCCGGAATACGTCACGTGATCAAACGAGAAGAAAATATTAAGTGTTATATAGGAATAAAGTGCCGCTGACGACACTTGAGTTTAAACATAGATCGCCAGTGAGCAAAACACAGGCGATCCCGTTATTGAATTAAGTAGACCACGTAACCATAGAGAAAACGCATAAGTAGGACCTTGCGTGGCGTCTAAACGATCGCTAGTTCTTGTCTATCCTCTATACTATACGGATCGTTATTTCTATTCTATCCTCTATTACTATTCGAATCTCCATTTTTATTCTATCCTCTATACTATCCGGACCGCTATTCTCTACTCTATTCACTATACTATTTCTCTATTCAGATCACTATACGGTGGTTACTTGTCGAGCGAGTATTATCGAGCAAGTACTATTAGTGCAAGTATTATTCGAAGACGTCTGACACTAGTAGTGTCTAACAGCGTACTATAGTGGCATCAGCGATTACAAAGTTTCTACTACAATGAGCATTACAAAAGTGAGACAACGAGTATTCGTTGCCATCACAAAAGTGGTAACGCGGGTTCGTTGCCATCATAAAAAGGTACACTGTATTGTAACAGTTTTGAAGTTGGAGAAAGTGGGCCTTGCTGTTTACTGTTTAAATGAGCTTTCAAAATATTGTCTTTTAACAGGTTTCCCACACTCAGAGCCCACAAAATAGACGTCGCTGCTACAGCTATAAAGTATACTGATCTTATCCGCCGTTTATATATCAGTATAAACGTCATGAAGGCCGAGTCGTCGACCAATAGTTGGCAAGCCAATTTAGTAGATCATTAAGCATTACTGCTCTCGTGTGTTCAATCTTAATTAGATGTTGTTTTTTTTTTGCTAATTGTTCATCCAGTGCAAAGCCCAAGAGTCACTCAGGGTAGAATGTTACTGAATGAGGTTGTTGTATGGACGTAAGGGGAGGGCGTCAAAATGCAGATTAGAAGAAAATAAAGATAACGATTAACACTAGATGAAAGATAATGGTTAAACGTAGACTTGAAAAGGTTAACGTTGTACGCAGTTTTTTGAGAGTCTCTTCCACGGTGTAGCAGTTCTTGGGAAGAAAAAGAATGAGACTTCCTCCTTACTAATGGAATACGAAGGGAATGTGGATGATTTGCTGTTGTGTCAGTGGTATATCGTGTCATGTGTAAAGGTGTGAACTGGTAGAATAGGGAACTCGTCAGAACATTTAGAAATAGGGATAGAATAGCTAAACTCTTGCCACGTTACGGCTGTGTGAAAGGGTTTGTAGGGTGTGAAATAAGCCAATTACTCACATGGCCGCGTATACACTTCATGTATTGTATTGTACCAGTTTAAAAAAATATCTTTCTTAGATAAGAAAAAAACTAGGAAATTGTTTGCATACAATTAATACATACGCAGGTGTACGTGCATATTTGTATGTGTTGGTGCGTATGTGTGTGGGGGTGTCTATGGGGCTTCACTTTCAGTTGAATAGGAGTTAAGAAAACAGTTTCTTTTCTTTCTTTTTTGATCGTCAAACTGTTGCTGATTTTTATCGCAACTTCCCGCTCTATCTTTCTCCCTCATTCGCCCCTTCTTTCTATCCGTCTATTTTATTTGTATATCCCCCATGTGTCTCCTTTTCTTTCTCGGCGTTCATGTCGTCTGGATTTTTTTTTTTTAAGTTTTATTGTTAACGATATATATGAATTTCCTGTCATCACATTTGAAGTTTTGCGCCCTTTTAAGGTTTTTAAATTTCCAATTTATACGCCGTGTAGCATTGGTTAGCAAGCTAGTGTCCTATTCAAATCATCATTGGGTCCTCCACACTATTCAGTCATCATTGGATGACCTACATTACTACGTTTTGGGCAAAGCAAAACGAAGTTTTATAGAATCCTTTTCTCAGATGAACATATCTTTCTTTGTCTATGTTCAGGTTGCTTCCGTTTTAAATCTCTTTTTTTTCCGTTTTCCACTTTTCTTTTTCGTTTCTCTCTCTCTCTCTCCCTCTCCCTCTCTCACTCTCTTTCAAAATGTTTCTTTAAAAAGAAATGGCTAATATTAACATTACCATCAAACTAGTAGTCACTCATTTCTTGCGTCCACTTTTTTCTTTCATTTCTGTTTCTCTCTATATATACCTTTCTCTCTATATATCTCTTTTTCTCTCTCTATCACTTTTTCTCTCTCTATCTCTTTTTCTCTCCCTATCTCTTGTTCTCTCTCTATCACTTTTTCTCTATTTTTCTCTCTCTATCTCTTTTTCTCTCTCTATCACTTTTTCTCTAACTATTTTTCTCTCTCTATCTCTTTTTCTCTCTCTATCACTTTTTCTCCCTCTATCTCTTTTTCTCTCTCTATCTCTTGTTCTCTCTCTATCACTTTTTCTCTATTTTTCTCTCTCTATCTCTTTTTCTCTCTCTATCACTTTTTCTCTAACTATTTTTCTCTCTCTATCTCTTTTTCTCTCTCTATCACTTTTTCTCTCTCTATATCTCTTTTTCAATATTTCGTTCTTTCTTTGTTTATTTCTGCTCTTCTTTTTCTGTCTCTCTTACTCTCTATTCTCCCCAACTTTAATGTCTTTACTTTTGCTCGAACTTTTCCTCCATTCTTTCTCTCTCTTATCTCTCTCCAACACACACACTCTCTCTCTCTCTCTTCTATATTTCACGCTTTCCCCCACCCACTGCAATGTCTTCTTCTTTGCCCAAACCTTTTTTCTATACTCTCTCTCTTTATTCTTTATTTTAAATATATTTCTCTCTCTCTTTTCCCCACTTTTTATCTCTCCCTTTCTCCTTCATTCTTTTTTCCATACATCAATTTCTTTTCTCAGCTTTTCTCTTCCCTCCCATTTCATCCTGCTCTCATTTTCTCTCTGTGTATTTCTCTCTGTCTTCATTGACTTCCCACTTTGTTAAAGCCTTTATCTCCCGTGTTCTTCCTTATTATTCCCAATTTTCCTGTCAGCAAATCCTGACCAACAGGAATTTTACAGGAAACTATTTAGTTGATTTAAGAAACGAGCAAATCGAGTACTGTGTTTCTATATGGTCTCTTGATAAATGTCAGATTTCAATTGCCATGGGTCACAATACGCTTCCGGTTAACCCTCTTTCACACCCACGCGTTGTCGCGCGCACACACATTAGGAAAACTTCCTTGTGGATTATTAAAGTAATTCAGCAGCATTATATCCGGAAGTAAAGTCGACCGAGATATTCTACAGCATTTCACAACATTACTTTTTTTTTTCAATTATATTCCTTACACACACACACACACACACACACACATATATATATATATATATAAATGCGCAGGTATGCAGAAAATAGAAAAGAACACGTTGGGTGCATAATCCCGAGTTCCTTAGTATTTTTGTTTTTTTATTTTTAAGAAGACAGTGCTCCATACAGAAGTAGAGCTTTATTATAATAATATTTTTTGTTTAAAAATATGATTCCTTCGCTACATAAGAGTTCTCATGTTTCAAAAACGAGAGCCGAAATCATCCAAATAATTATTAAAATTAAGTTGAATTGAGGTGTTTAGTCTCGTTTCATCTTCAAGCGAAATTTTAGCAACCTTAGGCTCCTAAAATTTCGCTTGAAGATGAAACGAGACTAAACACCTCAATTCCACTTAATTTTAATAATTATTTGGATGATTTCGGCTCTCGTTTTTGAAATATGAGAACTCTTATGTAGCGAAGGAATCATATTTTTAAACAAATATATATATACATATATATATATATATATATATATATAATTATATATGTATATATATATGTGAACACTGTGGCTAAAACCGAGTAGCGATAGTCTGTTTCATGCATGAACGCAAACTCTAAGCCATCTTGAATATATATATATATATATATATATTCTTCTACCTAACTATCTCTCTCTATATCTATCTATATATCTATCTACCTATCTATCAGAACTGCTTATATATATATATATATATATATATATATATATATATATATATATATATATATATATATATATAAGTGAACACTAAGGCCAACACCGTGGTAATGTATTCTGTGCCGATGTCTTTGGTCCTGTGGTGTATTTTATCATGTGCTGTAATAAAGTCCATCAAAAGATGAAAGGCGTCGGTACAGTAAAGGCGTCCGTGAGTAAATTAAAAACACTCAAGGCCGGATCCGAACCCGCAGTCCTGAAATTTTGGATTCACAAGTTTTCATTACTGCGATTGTCTTCGGTGATTTTTTAGGTGCTTTTTTTTATTTTTTGTTTTTTTTTGTTTTTGCAATTTTTTGGGGTTTTTTTGTACGATAACTTAGGGTATAATTGAAATCCAGTGAAAGTTACTCATCAAATAAAAATAATTTTCTGCACGTACACCAAATTGTCTTTAAGTTAGGTGGCGGCTGAAGAATTATCGTTGAATTTAAAAGGTAAGCTTAAATATTAATGCAATACTTAAATGCACCGATCAATTTTGATAGAGCGACTTTTAAGCTAATATATATATATATATATATATATATATATATATATATATATATATATATATATATATATATATATATATATATATATATTAAATAAAAACAGACCACTTTAAGGTTCCATGTAATAAATTATTTCACGACAGCCCTTTTAAAGGACTGCAGATCATGACGGGTCGTATTAAACATATGTAAATTAACGAAGTGAGGAAGTGAGTGGGGAGAGAGAGAAGACATGAGTGCCTCACTTTTTTAATTTACATATGTTTAATACGGCCCCTCAAAAACGTGTAAATTTTCTTTTCATTTTTTGTTTGGAAGTAAAGTCTGGTGATCTGCAGTCCTTTAAAAGGGCTGTGGTGAAATAATTTATTACATGAAACCTTAAAGTGGTCTGTTTTTATTTAAATTATTTGCTCTGGATTTACATTGAACTCTCTGGATTTTATCCTCCTTAGGTTTACCCATCCGGCCGGATTACCTAGTTTTTCATAAACTATATATATATATATATATATATATATATATATATATATATATATATATATATATATATATATATATTAAATAAAAACAGACCACTTTAAGGTTCCATGTCATAAATTATTTCACCACAGCTCTTTAAAGGACTGCGGATCATCAGACTTTACTTCCAAAGGTTGAAACGAATATATATATATATATATATATATATATATATATATATATATATATATATATATATATATATATCTTTCAATAGATCTTTCTATTGATCATTAATCTGCTTTAATGGAAAGCCTTTAATGCACAAATCGAAATTAAACTAATTGTGACCTGCAGTATTCTCTCATTAAGTCTATCGCTTCTTGCGAAATTCAAATGACCGGGCCTTAAGAAACATGCTCTTGTTTTTTCAAAGATGAAAAACTGCACCTTTAAACACTTTTCATTTTGTGATAAAATCGAATCTTTTGGCCGGGTGATTTCACGAGAAATGAGGTGCGCTTGCAATATATTACAGCCTGTACGACATCATTCAATTTCGGGCGTATTAACCCAACCATGCGTTACTTTTTGTGCAATTCTGTTAGCCAGCGAAACACAAAAATTGTTTCTCCAATTCGATTTTGAAACAAATTTTAAGTTGCAAATGCAAATACAGAGCCCGTAAAACATCAATCGATACAGCTGTGCTTCTAGAGATGCATTTAATATTTATCTGACGTCATGAATATTAAGTAGAACTGATTTTTCAATATGATCGAAGGCTTCCTACTCCATATTTTATGGGGATGTCATATTTTGTGTGATTAACACAGAAAAAGCATCAAATCCACCCATAAAATGCATATCTATCTATCTATCTATCTATCTATCTATCTATCTATCTATCTATCTATCTATCTATCTATCTATCTATCTATCTATCTGGAGGAGGCACGGTGGAGTGTGGGATAGCGGCTTAGATTAAGGAATCGTAGAGCGGAGTTCGAATTCCAGTCGAATCCATTACATTCACTTAGATGATAATACCTTTGGGATATGTTTGAGTTATTTTCTCCTCCCTTAAGACCGAGTTCTATAAATTTGGACCTTGTGTCCAGGTTTCTGTATTCAAAAAGTGTGGATGTTTCAGCACGAAACCTTCGCCACTATAAATCTCACGTGCTGGTGTCGTGCTGTCAATTTCTTAGGAACGGATCTGCATGACCCTCATACGTCGAATTCGAAGGAAGAGTCGAGTATATATATATATATCAGGCTTAAACATTAATATTCTATGGTTATAATTTATTACATTGGAATCGCAATCACGATCCAAATCCTCAGACCTACAAATTAAAAAAAAAATGGAAAATATCTATCTGTCTATATATATATGTGTGTGTGTTTGTGTATATTACGTTATATTTAAGTACTAGTGGTGTTTTCGCCTTTTTTTTAAACAGTGTGACTTATATCTGCTGGGTTTTGAATTTGAAATGTGTGTCCTCCATATCAGATATGTTTCCCCATTTGTAGGAAAACGAATCATTTGTAGGAAAATGACTATCTGATTCGGCGTACTTTATACTGTTCGACAACAGTAAAC
>OZ010574.1:100659784-100669784 GCA_963932145.1 Acanthosepion lycidas | reverse complement strand
ATTATGTCCCCTAGAGATTTCAACTGTCCCTTTCTGCGTATAAGTATAATTGTCCTTTCCGATTCAATTTTAGTCAAAACGTTAATCACATGCTCCATCCTTAGTATTCTCGTCATCCCTCCGTAAAATCATATCTCTTTGACCTTAAATTTGCTCTTCATAAACATTTCATGGGAAAACATTCACCTAGGACTATGTAAAAATAATCTCCCTCTCGAGAATAAAAACTAATATATTTTCTGTCTCCGATATTAAAATATATGTCTATGCCAACAGCGTAAAAATTATTAGCGAGGAAGATCTCATATACGAACCGAATTCAAATTCCAACCAAGCCGCTCGTTCCTTTATGCATAAATATCATTGGCCTGTATCTATCTCTTCTTCTCACAGCTAAATTTAAATAACCAGGTAGACTGGGTGTTGTAGCATACCTACGGGCGATAATGGGTATGTCTCAATTCGCACAAATACAGTAGTAAATACTGTATCCTGGTCTGCAGTTCTTATCCATGTCGAAGGGCAGAGTCTCGTCTCGGGAAACAGCTACCCGGCCCCTTTTTATACGGGGTCTACGGGGAAATTTTGGCCGACACGCCGGGCTCGGATACCCCACATTAAATTCGTCCGTGTTCCACATCTGACCGCGTGAGGTGGTTGGTAGATATCCTGCATTTGAAGATTCCTTATACTTGACTCACTTCTAGTAGTTGACTACTTCTTCTACGCGCCGCTGGCGAATCTTATATGTGTTGTTCGTGTGTTCATTACCAACCTTCGTGTGATTATTCTATTCAGTAAACTTATCTAAGTAACAACAGTGGGCTTTCTAGTTTTGGATAGTAAACCCTCTATGAGGACAACTCTGAATTCATAACCGTAGAAAAGACAAATGAAAGCTACCCCCCTATCGTTCACAAAAGTTATGACAGTTCATAGATATAAAAAAAAAAAAAACGGAATCTATGGAGAACAACGATCGCCTGTTTTCAGAAAGGACATGCTATTAAAACTATCAATATATGAAATCGACGATTTCTTTCACTGAAAGCATAAACTGTTAATAGAAATCATTTATCTGTGAGAAGCAACAAACGAAATTTGAGAGCAATGAACAAAAAGTATTTCGCACACAAAGAACCGATTTCAACAGATGCCATTAATGTCTCTCTGTGAGTACTCATATTTCCTTTCGGAATTCGATTGATTTGTTTGTCGTATTTGCACATTTCAAAACTCCAGGAAGGATAGGAGTTGATGACTGACCTGAATTGAAATTTCTTCTAAGAAAGAGAAGCCGAAGGTAATATTGCTTTCTCACTAAGGAATTTTATTTAGATTTTATTAAAACGAACCGCCCGCAGCTTCTACTCGTTTCCATTGTATTTCTTTAAATCGCTGTTTAATATTTTCCTTCACGACAATCTCCTTTATCTGTTATAAATACATGTATTTATATGATTAATTGGGATATACGATCCTCCGCTTCTTCGTATGTGTTTGAAGTTCCATTATCGTAAGGTAACAATCGGATATTTACAAAAGTCTGCACATACATGGCTTTATATATATATATATATATATATATATATATATATATATATATATATATATATGAAGAAATATAGTCTTAAGGTGTGCTATATTTATGGGATAAAGTGCTCAATATCAGAGATAGAGCGTGTGTAAATATAAAAGTGAACATAGAAGTCAACACTTAGAGGCGACAGTCTGTTTCATGCTATATGCAATCGTCAGGCCTGACATGTGCATTCGAGCAGCAGAGAGCATTGCTCTGAAATAGACGCGTTTCAAATCGATTTTCTTTGTATAACAATCTGTAGATTCTATTTTACCAAAACGGGGACAACGATAATCGATGTCAGCGACAAACGAAGAGCTGATGATTTCGCTCACGTGTTTTGTATTAGAAACCGTTTCAAGTGTCTCGAATTGTATCAATGGGATTCAGGTGATTTTATTTATGCTTCCACACACCTGCCAACAAAAACACGCGCCGAGTCCATCTCAACACACACATTTATGCATATGTATCTGTTACAGAACATTTAATGCTACTTGCCGATTAATCTCTACATTCAAATTTGATTTAGCACCAAACAGATATAGGTAAATATATGTAGGTGTAAATACGTTTCACAAAATGGATTCCCTGTGCCTGCATATTGATCTTCGTTTCCAGAGGATTCGACTCTTGTTTCTCCGAGGAAAGACTTTCTCATTTCCATGAATATTGTTGTAACCTAGACAGGATTACTGAATGAGAAATAATCAAAATGGAGATTGGAAATGAAATGTTAATCTTTATAACATCAAAATACAATACTCGCCAGCGGCGTGAAGTACGTAAACCACTGCTAGTGGTGGACTACTTAGACAGCATATAACTCCCCCCACACACGCTTACCATAGTGTCCAACGTATATATGAGTCATTGTGACATACTCATTAGGGTTCATAGGCACGGGGGGGTATATTACAAACATTAATCGAGGAAATAATCTTTTACGTCTCTTTTGCCTATTGCTATGTTGCGTAAGTAGAAGCTGCGAGAATTTCTTTTTCAGTTAAGATAAAAAAAAAATCATATCAAACCTACACTGTGTCCACTGAATGTCCAGTCAATTATTTGTCAATTTAGATTATTTTTTTTTTTTACCAGAGAGAGTACATCTCAAACGAATGAACTAATAAAAGACAGCGATCCTGCTCCACACTCGAGACCAATGTACTGAAGTGGGTATGCCGGTAACATAGTTAGTCATAATTGGGATATGAACAGAAAATCAACATCCTCCACCAAATGGTCCAAGATATAAGACTTAAGAAAACCTTTCTAAAACAGAAACTTCTTGAGGCCAATATACTGATGATGATGAGAGGTGGCGGGGTCTATGCCAATGAATAGGTATTCATTGTTGGGATAAGAATGTTCGAAGATATAAAACTCGAAAAACAACTTTCTAAAACGGAAACTTTTGAGGCCAATATGATGATGATGAGGATGATGATGACGATGATGACGATGATGATGATGATGATGACGATGATGACGATGATGATGACGATGATGGTGATGATGATGATGATGATGATGATGATGGGATGAGGTGGTGAGGTATTTCCTGATGAGAAAGGTATTCATTGTTTGGATAAGAATAATCTTGAACAGAAAATCAACATCGTCCCCCAAAATATAAGACTTAAAAATAACTTTCCAATATATTAGGTTTAGTAAATAATTATCCGCACTTTCGCTGTTACATATCTTTAGACAAGATCACGGATAATTTTTGACTTCTCTCGTAGAAACTATGATCTGGAAGTGGAATGAAAGCAGTGATATCACATACTTTGAATCCATCATAAAATTTCAGGATGTAGAATTTGTAAATACCAAACGCTTCAAATACTTCTGTGCCTGAATCAGTTAGAACAAATTTAGTATAGGGGATAAGGAAATTGAACATAGAATAGGCTGTGCTAGAGAGAGTTTCGTCCAATGCAGCAAATTTCTACGAAACCAAAACATTAAGATACAATCTCGAGTCATGTTCTCAAATAACCTCATCAGATCGAACTGTCATACATGGCGCTGAACTCGTTCAGAAATATCTGAACTGTCAACAGTAGACAAACGCTTTCGAAGATCAAAGGTAAAAAAAGGCTTTGGGTGAGTGAAGCCTGTAGATCTTAGCGAAGACTATCCTTCTTCGAACTTTGTGTACTGGAACTACAGAATCACAAAGAATTGTACCATTTAACAGAAACCATATCACCTTAGGACTTTAAACAACAGTAAGAACTAAAATGGATAGTATGTGTCACTCGAAGAGAAAATAATTTCTTAATCAAAATGTTGACGTTCCACACTACTTCAAACAAAAGGTTGGGAAGGAAACCTTTATCAATACTGGAAAGATTGATAAGTGCTAGTGACTTGTGAAACGTATTTTCCTGAAAAATTGTTTTAAGAGAAAGATTTTATAAATTTCAACAGAGAGCAGTACTGGCTGCTCGGTCAATAAATGCCGAATGTTTCCTTATAAGGAAACTGCTAATATTATCATTACCATTATAATAGGTCGTTCGCCCTTCTTTTAAAAATAAGCGACGCTTCTATATGTGGAGTAAACTAGAACTGAAAAAGGAATGTACTCAATATTTAACTGAAAGATATTAAAGTGTGGGTTAATAAAATTATTTGCAGAAATTAAAATCATTAAAAGAATACAACGACCTAATAAATAAGGACTTACATAAGAACTACAATAAAGCGAATAAAAATGACCTCAACATAGTTCGGGATATCAATATTAGCAGTAAGGAAATCACTGATTAACTAAAGATCAGTGATAGAGTAGGTCAACTATATCAAAGAGAATGCTACATAACCTTAAAGGACCACAAACCGGATTTTGAGGCTAATCCCACTACAAGGATAATAAATCCTACAAGACCCAATATAGGTAAAATTAGTAAAGCGAAAAAAAAACATATTTTAAATAAATCAATTTATAATATTAATGCTCTGTAAATTTACATTGAGCACTATTTTGTAAAAATAAAAATATCTATAAGAACACCGGATTATATATCTGTTGAAACTTGACTAATGCATGGAATAATAATGCAACACAAAATGTACTTAGAACAAAATGTATTGAAACAAGAAAGTGTACACAATATTTACATATAGTCTTTTGTATATTCCTGGAAGACAGTTCCTGGAGAATGTGTTGACTGAGTCGCAGTCGGGCAGAGTATCTGGTTCAATCTCTTCGATTCCTTCCCTCTCTTCCCGGTACCAACCATATTTATATGGTCGGTACTCCACTATGCAAATTAGGTGGATCCTACCACAACACCCCCCTCCCAAGCCTTGGAATCCCTTTTGGATTTCAACTGGCTACCTATATGGGTTGATGATTATGGCTATTTCTTTGTAGATCCATTTGCATACTTTTAATATTTTTTCCGTTTTGGATTCACGTCCAATGGGTCTGTGAACTTTCGTTTCCTACCGGATCTTCTCGGTTCAGGAATATTCTGCGGAGGTTCTACTTGAAACATATCATACATGACATCAATGGGATCTTCCTCCTCATCCGGTATACTCTCTTCATGCTCTAGAACGTAACATTTTTTAAGTTGGTTCTGGTGCCTTTTATGAGTATTCTTCGGCCCTTTAATTATGTACATCAGGTCACCGATTCTCTTGTCCACTATGCCTCGCTCCCAGAACTCAACGTTGTTTTTTTAGCACTTGAAAAACACCTCTCCGGAGGCGTATCTTTTTCTCGCTGTATACATAGTATTCTTTACTCTATTATTTCCTGGCAAAAGCTTGTCAAACACTGACTTAACTTTCCTAGCGAACATTAGTTCAGCTGGTGCCATGTTTGAGTGTGTTCTCTGGTTTGGCGTAATTCTGTATACCTGTAGGAATTGCTGAAGCGCCTTTTCCATTGGAACTCCTGAGGCTTTCTTCAGCGCGCGCTTTAAAGTATCGACAAATCTTTCTGCGAGTCCATTGGACCTCGGATGATACGGCGTCGTCGTTATGTGGTTAATTTGATATAACTCACAAAATTCCTTAAATTCTTCAGAAGTGAATTGTGTACCATTGTCACTCACAATACACTCTGGCACACCGAACCGTGCAAATAGTTCATGCAAAAAAGTTGTTGTGGTATTGGACGTAGGCTTTTTGCAGCGCAGTACTTCCGGCCATTTTGTAAAACTATCTACCACTATTAAGTAGTAATAATCTTCTACTGGACCAGCGAAATCAATGTGTAATCTTGTCCACGGATGATCCATCTTGAGCCATGGTTTGTGTACTATAGGTGGTGCCTTAGCTGCTAACGCACACCCTTTACATCGATGAACCATGTTTTCGATATCCACATCCATTCCTTTCCAATATACAAAGCTTCGCATTAAGCTTTTTGTTCTATTAACCCCCGGGTGACCCATATGAAAGTCCCGTAGTATTCTTTTCTGCAACTTTTTTGGTACTACTACTCTCTCACCAAATAATAAAACTCCGTCACAAATTGAATAAATCTCCTGCACTTTTTGGTCATTTGCTACGATTTTGCTTTTTATTTCTAAAATGAAATCATCGCTTTCAGCTTCTTTTTTGATTTCCTTTGCTGTAACCGGTAGCTCTCTTAAAATGTTGTTTACCATGCTTTTCACCTCATAATCTGCTCTGATATTTGCAATAATTGATTCTTCGAATCTTTCTTCTTGACTCGGTACGAGTCTTGATAAGCTATCCGCATGAATTATATTTTTGTATGATAGGTGCTTTATGTGAAAATCATAATTGAGAAGAATGGTTCCCCATCTCAACAGACGATTTGCCGTATAAACGGGTAACCCTTTCTTTGAACCAAAAATAGTGATCAGAATTTTATGATCCGTTTCTAGCATAAAATGTCTGCCGTGGATGTATCTGTGAAATTTTGTTATGGCAAAAATGATACTCTGCGCCTCTTTTTCTATCTGTGAGTAACTTCTTTCTCCTGGGAGTAAAGTTCTCGAAGCATGTGCAATTGGTTTTCTAGAACCATCTGGCATTATGTGTTGAATACACGCTCCTATCCCGTATGAACTGGCGTCACTTGACACTACAATATCAAGTTTTGGATTGTAATGGGTTAAAAAGAGGTCTGATGTAAGCATTTTCTTTATTTCATCAAAGGCTTTCTGACATTCTAACGTCCATTCCCATGCCTTGTCTTTTTTTAGTAGTTCATTCAACGGAGCTCTTAGATTGTACATTCCTTTAATGAACGCTTGATAATAATTTGCGAGTCCCAGAAAACTCTGTAGCATCGCCACATTAGTGGGCGTCGGCATGTCTCTAATCGCAATGGACCTTTCCGGATCTTGAAATCTGCCATCTTTGTTGATTATGTGACCTAAACACTTAATTTGCTCCAAAACAAATTCGCACTTTGACTCTTTGACTTTAAATCCAAAGTCCTGAATCTTTTTAAATACTTGATTGAGATGCTCTCGATGTTCGTCGACGGTTTCGCTCCTTACTATGATGTCGTCTAAGTAGGCGCACGCAAAGTCTAAGTCATTCAACATGACGTCCATAGCTTGTTGAAAAATGGCTGGTGCCACTTTAATACCAAAAGGAAGCCTGTTGTACTTGAATAACCCTCTATGCGTGTTTATCCCTAGTAACTTCGAACATTCTTCTTCGACGGGAATTTGGAGATAGGCATCTGATAAGTCGATTTTTGAAAATATAACTCCACCATTTAGCTTGTTAAAAATCTCCTCCGGACTCGGTAACGGGTAATGGTAGTCCTTGATTACCGAGTTCAACCCTGTCGAAAAATCAACACAGACTCTGATTTGGTTTGATTTCTTTTTTATGCACACAATCGGCGCAGCCATGAATTACTTTCGAAATAATTCCCATTTTTCCAACCTATCAAGTTCTTCGTTAATTTTCTCTACACTTGCGAAAGGCATGTTACGTTTCTTTTTAAAAATTGGCATAGTATTTTCCTTTAATTCAAATTTAGCTTCAAACTTGTTACATCTTCCAAGACCAGGTGTGAAGGTTTCCGGAAACTTTTTCTTTAATTCATCTTTGATGTCCTGTCTTGTTTGCGTATTACTTTCTACTTTTCTGCAGAATGAGTTTAACGGTTTATCCCACAATTCGAATGTTTCAATAAAATCTGTACCCATCAAGTTTTCTCCATTTTTCAGAATGAAAACCTTTATTTTTTTAACGATCCCGTTCAATTTCATGGGAAGTACAACCTCGCCTTCGAAGTTAATTTCCTTTCCAGTTACCGTTCAAGCGCGTTTCGTTGACTTCATTATTGTAGGCCTTTTTAAAATGTTCCATGTTTTATAGTTCATTATTGTTAAATCTGAACCCGAATCGAGTTGAAATTTAATATTCTTTTTAAATATTTCAGACGTCATATATTTCCTCAAATCTCTATCTGATTTGATATTCGAATTTGTTTGTCTAATTCGGCTATTGAATTTTTTCGTTTTACAACACGATCCTTTGTGTCCCTTCTTGTGGCGCACGAAACATTTCTTATTTCTATATGGGCAATTTACCTCCCAGTGTCTTTCGTTGCAGCGTCTGCAATTATATGGTGGAACCTTTTTTTCCCCCTCGTTCTTCTTATTTAATTTTTCTTGTCTATTTTTAAAATACGCCGAATTTTTACTCCAATTTTTTTCTGATGGGTAATTTGACTTTTTTTTAATTTTTTTAATATAAGCAATGCCAGCTTCTTCGATTTTTTGAGACTCTTTCTTTAAACTTACGGCCCGCTGACACTCCTCTGCTAACTTTTTCAGGGTAAGGTTTTGTTCAGATTCGAGTTTAGACAAAACTCTACGTCTTATTTCGGCACTCTTACTGGATACCAGTCCTTGAGCAAAACTTAAACACTTAAATACTTTAACCGTAATCTCTGCCAATCTGAAATTGTCACAATGTCTATTCACTATAGATGCATATGTTAAGTAATCCTGATCGTCGGATTTAGCGACATTCATGCATAACCATCGCTTATGCCAAAGCGACATATTTGCTCCAAACAGCTCTTTTAGCAATTTCCCTGTTTCCGAGAATTCCAATTCATTCGTTCTTCTCGGTAGAATAAAATCTATAAATTTGCTATGTTCTGCTGTACCTAGCTTTCTTAGTAATAGACTGACTTTTCTTGAATTCGACCAGTTTTCAGTCTGTGTAGAAAATATCTTCATATCGTTTAAAGTACGCTTCAAAAAGTTTTTTCTTCGTCTGGCACATAGTTGAAAGTTTCCAGCGAATTAAATATGGTGTTATTAGAATATGAAGAATTTCCCTCATTTGCCTGATTGTTGTTTAATTTCTCCAGTATTAACTTTTGAATTTCTAAAAGTCTTTCCTCTTGCTTTTCTTGATATTTTTGCTGGGATTTGAATAATTCAGCCTGACTCAACTGCTGGGATTTGAATAATTCAGATATGACTTTGGATAATTCATCCATCTTTAGCTGATAGTGTTGATGCAACAAAGAATATACCTTTAATTTGTGTATCTATGGATATAATATAAGCTGACCAGAAAAATCGAAACAACTTACGACTTTTTTATTTTATGTCTTGCTTTTACATTCAAGCCCGTGATAATCAACTTTGGTATATTTTTTTTTATTACTTCTGTTCGTGTATTTCAATGACAAACCCCTGATTTTTATTATCAGCGGTAAATTCGTCACTATAAAATATTGTTGAGCAAACAAAAAAAAATTTTTTTTAAAGTTCGTTACCTTTCAAAATGGACACGGTGTATTTGTGCGCCTTTTAATTCCATGCATGTTTTTGTAGTCGGCCAGTTTTTTTTAACGGGTGTCTCGTAGATAACTTTTTCAATTTAAAATCACCGTTATTCGTTTACGACACCTTTCAAATTTTTCTGAGTAAACGTTCCTTATGCTTAGTCGTCCTCTAACGATTTCTAAATATCCAGAAATTCAGAATCCTTCGCCGTTCCGTTAGATGTTGGACTTTTAATTAATAATTTTTTCCTTCAGCCTGGGTTCTTCAATGACTTGTCCCAATTGGTGAAAGCTATCAATTATTAATTCTTTTTTTTTTCCGTGTGGTTCTTTCTACCTCGTCGCCATTGTTGAAACTTGACTAATGCATGGAATAATAATGCAACACAAAATGTACGTAGAACAAAATGTATTGAAACAAGAAAGTGTACACAATATTTACATATAGTCTTTTGTATATTCCTGGGAAGACCGTTCCTGGAGAATGTGTTGACTGAGTCGCAGTCGGGCAGAGTCTCTGGTTCAATCTCTTCGATTCCTGTATTTATCAATCCACCCACGAGGATCGAATGTGGCACAAGGCCGTTTTAATGTGGGTATCCCCGAGCCCGTAGGCTCGGCCAAAAATATGGCCTTTCTGAACCCGCCTAGACGGG
>OZ010574.1:100592284-100654784 GCA_963932145.1 Acanthosepion lycidas | reverse complement strand
TAATATCAACTATGAACACGGCCACTATGTTCTGACCGTGTTAGGACAATGATGATTTGGCTTTAGCTATAATATTCCACTTAATAATGGGGGTATTATCACCATTCTTTAATTGCTAGAAATGTTTTGAGAAAGCAGTGCTGCTTATGTTTTTATATTGCTTAAAGTCATTCGTTGCTGCTAGAATTTCATTGGAACCAAAATAAAATTTAATATCATTAACGGAATGTATGATAGCGCGGTTTACAATATATCATTCATACATTAGCCGTTTAAGGGACAGATCATATTTTTCGCAATTGCATTTATTTTTATCAAATTAACTTTTTTAGACATGTCGACATGTATAAAAACTTAATATTCACAACACTAAAATAATTTGTTGCATATATATATATATATATATATATATATATATATATCCCGTTTATTTCAGATGTCAAATATAGATTTTTTTTAATAATAAACTATAGTCTCCGTATATTTGACTGCGCTAACATTACAGTAAGCAGATATTTTTTTTTATTAAAATCATAATTACGTAAGGATCAGTCTATACTCAGTACCTGAAGATGTTGTTGAGCAGGAAACTATTGGTGGGGAATAATATGTATATTTATTAATATATAATTAATAGCACGGTTTTATTACATCGAGAACTGTTTTATTAAGACCAGCACTGTATGGCTGACAATTATTTTAATGCTAGCAGCATGGCCCGGCGTTGCCCGTGTTTGATTCAAAAATCGTACGACACATACAGCAATCGCTATCACTTGACTTAAAATATTTTTGCCCTTCCTTGCCTTTAAAGGAATGCCCTTTGCCGTGCTGATGTTGCTACATGCCTTACTTCTTGCCTATCTCACACTGCGAATTTTTTCTAAGCTCTATACCAAACATTAAATCTGTTACGAAAAAAGAACTAAACAAAATGAACACAAAATGATCAGCTTTAAAAAAGGACTCGTAACTGGAAAAACCGAATGAAAAAGGAATCTTAACAACAAATACTTTTTCACACCCAATAGCCCAGTTCTGCGGAATCAGAATCAACAATGAGTTTAAGCAAGCGAATGAGTCAATTGGAGTAAAGTGCCATGCAGATTTAATTTTATCCACTTGTGACGAATGCAGCTATCGATTTTTTTGCATGCTAGCATGCTAGTTAACATTTGTGTCAGTCAGCTGTAGGCTCTCACTCTGGCCAGTAGAAAATGGCCGCAAACTACATGAAAACTACCATAGAAGCATGAAAAAATCGATTATTTTCACTATCGATGGGAGTTGGGAAATGCAAAGTCGGTGTTGGCCTTGCCACTAACTTGGAGGATGTGCATGTAAATTTTGATGCAAATCCGTCGAAAATTACGGCCGTGCATTCGTTACACACACACACACACATCCTGCCATTTATAGATAGAGATATTTTCTGCTTATACGTTATTTTTATATATACAATTATTTAAATATTTGCTCTGTTAAACAGTATAAATTACATTCTGTCCTGTATTTGGACTCTGCTAACCAGACGCTTTCTTTCCAGCTAAATGATATAGGGCGACTGGTGAAATGACAATTCCGTGTAGGATAAGGTTTCGATTCCTGTCGGAGGACATATTTTCTACATTTTCTCGGACATTCAGGCCGGTAAATGTAATTAATATTGTTTATTATAAATAGAGCATTTACTTAATTGTATCTATAAAAATAACGTATAAACAGAATATATATAATTATTTTTTAAAAAATATGATTCATTTGCTACATAAAGGTTCTTATGTTTCAAAAAACATAATTATTAAAATTAAATTGGATTAAGTTATCAAGCCCTGTTTCATCCTCAAGCGAAAATTTAGGAAAAATTAAAGGAAAAAATTCCTATTTTTCCACATACCTGTACGGGCATATATATATATATATATATATATATATATATATATATATATATATATATATATATATATATATATATATATATATATATATATATATATATATATATATATATATATATATATATATAATGAATTTTATAAATTTACCGATATACTTACTGATTATATAAAACAAGGGAAAAAATAAAATATAAATAGATATTAAATTTGGTTAATTTACCGATTATATGGAAAAACTCATGCTGAAATTTGAAAGAATAAAAAATTGAATATTATTCAATCGAATATGTTTGAAATAATTCTTCCTACCGAAATACTCCTTATATATATATATATATATATATATATATATATATATATATATATATATATATATATATATATATATATATATAAAATAGACGTATAATATAAAAGAAAATGATGGAAAAGAAATATGGAAAAAAGAAGCTATTAGGTTGGTGCAAAAATAATTTCGTTTTCTAACATATGTTACTATGTGAGAAAACGAAATTATTTTTGCACCAACCTAATAAAATATCAAAAAGTAAAGAAAGACAGGAAATCATATAAAAAAAATAAAAAAATAAAAAAGATATTCAAACAGAAAGAAAAAAACAGACAAAAAAAACAAGGAAAGTAAGGATTCATAAAAAATATTAAAATAAAAACAAAGAAAGAAAGAACAAATTTTAAAATATCAAAATAGAAAGAAAGAAAGAAAGAAAGAAAGAAAGAAACAATAAAGGTTAAAAAATATTACATTGCAAATAAAGAAATAATGAACTTCAGAATATTAACGAAGAGAGAAAGAAAATATTTTAGAATAGAAAAAAGAGAGAATAAACTTTAGAATATTAAAATAGAAAGAAAGAAAGAAAAAAAGGGGGAAAAAAAGAAAGAATAAAATTTAAAATATTACACAGAAAAGGGAAAA
The DNA here is from genome assembly GCA_963932145.1 of Acanthosepion lycidas. NCBI lineage: Eukaryota > Metazoa > Mollusca > Cephalopoda > Sepiida > Sepiidae > Acanthosepion > Acanthosepion lycidas. Next base: position 100,651,949 of record OZ010574.1, on the reverse strand, counting down.
AAAAGAATGAAAGAAAGAAATGTATCGAAAATCCGAGAAATATGTATAAAAAGAAATTATCAAAAAGGTAGAAGTTGTGATGAAATAGGAAAATTGGGAAGGAATAAAGAAAAGAAAATAAGCGTAATATTGGTTAGTAACGTTAAGCAAAAGTACAAGTATGATGGATTCAGATAGACAGTTTAGCATCTCTCTCTCTCTCTCTATATATATATATATATATATATATATATATATATATATATATATAGAGAGAGAGAGAGAGAGAGAGAGAGAACGAAAGAAAGAAAGACAGAAAGAAAGAAAGAAACTAACTGCTAGTTATTTACTTAGACTTCTAACAATCGTTCCACAGAGAGGCGTCGAAAGAAAGGAAGAAAGTGAATCATTGCACAGCCTGAGCGGGTAAAATATTTCCTCGGGCACAAAGTCATACCTTTTTCACTTTGCTCTCTTCGTTTTATCTTATTTATTTATTTTTTTTTTTTTTGTGATTACTTTCGCTTTTTATTATCATTGACAATAGCTTGTTCCAGTTGTTATTGTAGCCGCTATTGCTGCAAGGTCGATAACTTTTTATCTACGTCGTATTATTTGTGAAATGTTTGGCCTATCATTGCGGCCAGTCGTGGGTAATTTATAACTCCTCCAATATTTATAGTTTTCTCCCCTTTGGCACGCAAACACTTTTTCTTTCTGTCCGACCATCCATTAACTGCTCGTCTAAGCCAAGTCGGCAAAGCAGACGAGAGGAGTAGATGACCTGACTGACTGTTCAAGGAGTGGGGTTTACATAATAAAGGGATTAAAATGTATCTATATATTTTCAGGTGCACATGCATACCTCCAGTGTGTATATATATATATATATATATATATATATATATATATATATATATATATATATTGCCATCTACAGACAGACTGTTTCGCAGCTCATCAGTGTGGCTAGACGTCCGGTTTCCTCTACCTAGTATCGAAGCCCGTCTGAGTTGGCGCACAGCAGAAACGAAGGCAAATTTAAACGTATTTATTTTTAGATAAACACACAGTGAATGAGAGAACTCGATTCGATTTACCGAAGAGTCTTGCATTATTAGCGGTAATAGTCACTTTTTACAAACTCACAATTTCTCCCCAGGGAGATCAACTGAAATACATTTTTCAGGAGCATGCGTTCAAGAAGTTTGAAGATCACGAGAGCGTGAGCGTGAAACTCGGGTTATTACTAGAACCATCCTTTCATAGGATTTAACGTTGGTAAGCAGTTTTTGCTCGGTCTAGGCAATCTCTGCTTTGAGCATTTTACTGAGTAGCTAAGTTTGCTTTTAAGCCTTTTTTCTCCGTCTTTCTTTAGTATTGTTGTTTTTATTCGAGACTCGATAAGAATGTTGTTTTGGCAAGCTGTCCATTGGTCACACCAACAGCTTTTTTCATATATATATATATATATATATATATATAAACCTAGTGAGCCAGACAAACCTACCCAGGTTTCACCTAAGCGGATCGTCAGGAACAGCTGGCTAAAGAGGCAAAAGGAAATTTAACCAGCTTTCCCTGACGACCCGCTTAGGTGAAACCTGGGTAGGTTTGTCTGGCTGACTAGGTTTATCTAGGTCTGCTCTGCGGTTGTATTGAGCTCTTTTGTTAGTTGTTTACTTGTGTCGGTTTTTTTTCTTTGGGCTTTAAACCTGTATCAGCGCGATTTTTTTTCGACAGACTTTCATGTTTCTAGCTCTTTCTTTTATTAAAACCTTTTTTCCCTCGAGATTGATTTGATTATTGGCAAATCAAAAATTCGAGAGTTTTTCCAAACGAGTATAGTTACCTATATATATATATATATATATATATATATATATATATATATATATATATATATGTATATGTATATATATATATATATATGGGCTAATGCTGGGTTTATTAATGGTTATTATAATATTTAGATTGATTATTTGTGATGGTTGGTGAGGTTTATTTAGAATCATACCTTCTCAATATATATATATATATATATATATATATATATATATATATATATATATATATATAATGTGTCCGAAGTTCATATTTTTATTTTTCTTCTATACGTATATATATATATATATATATATATATATATGTGTGTGTGTGTGTGTGTGTGTGTGTGTGTGTGTGTGTGCGTGTGTGTGTGTGTGTGTGTGAACTTCGGACACATTATCCTCAACTTCGAATATAATTCTCAACATTTTATCCGGATGTTGAAAAAGTATAATAAAAAAATTAAACAGACAGACCTTGTCGATTCTATTCAATCTAACTTGCTGCACAAATATAACTGATATATATATATATATATATATATATATATATATATGAGCAATCCAGAAGTTATGACCTCACCAACCAGCACAAATAATGAATCTAAATATCATAATAGCCATTAATAAATCCAACATTAGCCTAAACGATAGAAACTGTAAAGAGGCAGTTTTTTCTTCTTTCATTTTCTTTAATCGCATTCAGACATGCATATCCAATCAGCTATATATACAATTCACTGAAGGATTGGTGGCACTTTGCCTGGAGATCGCTCTGTAGGGCGAAACTGATAGTCATTATATAGTGTTGACTCCTCTGTTCACACAGATTATATCCTTAAACGTTTTACAATACTGAACACTACTCCCATTTAAATTTTAGATATACTGTATTTATATATATATATATGAAGTGTGTGTGCGTGCGTGTGAGTGTGTATAGATATACATATGCAAATATTTTAATAATATAATTATTGTATATATATATATATATATATATATATATATATGTGAAAATATTGTAGAAAATAGGAAAGAAACTGGTTTGGTAAATAATCCAAAGTTCCTTAGTATTTTTGTGATTATTTTTAAAAAATAGTGCTCGATACGAAAGTAGAGCATAAATATAATTATTTATTTAAAAATATTCATAAAAATAAATAAATAAATCTCCGTAGACGCTCAAGCCAGACTATGCGAAAACTTCCTCCGTCGTAAATTTAGCCACCCCCACCTTACCGTGACCCGGCATCTATGAAAGTAACTCTATACTGATACAAATTATTAACACCCCACCCCTGCCGATTCTAAACAATCCGCCCTTGACCTTACCATGGAAATTTTTGATTTCAATTCTGACCATAATATTAAAACTCGTAAATTTCAGAAATAAGTCAATCCCAAAAAAATTTCGCTTGAAGATGGAACAGAGCCTACTTCAACTCAAGTTAATTCAAATATTATTTTGAAGTTTTCGGCTCTTGTTTTGAAACATGAGACCTCTTACGTAGCGAGTTGGAATCATATTTTTAAATAAATAATTATATATATATATATATATATATACACACACACACACACACACACACACACACATATATATATATATATATATATATATATATATATATATATATATATATATATGACTAAAGTATTTTACTCGCCTAGCTGTTTGAGTTTTCTGAGTGACTGATATGTTTGTGGAAAACTAATTACGCAAAAATTCGCATTTCTCTCTGCCGGGCGTTGATGGCTTAGGGGTTACAATCTCCGATGGATACCAAATCGGTCGGGGTTTCGGTCCTTTAAGCGATCGCATGTCTAGGCACACTGATGATCTGTGATACAGCGAAACAGTCTCTCTGTGGTTTAATTTATATATTGAGATTTTAAAACATTTTTATGTTTATACATTCTTTTTATAAAAATGTCTTAAAATAATTGTCCGACTGCCTCTATGTACTTTTTTCATGGTAATTGTTTTGGATGGGCTTTTTTTAATGGTAATTGTTCGGATGTGCTCTTCGCTATGGTAGACTATATCAATTTATAATAGTACTGGTGGCGAGATCTCATCATTTTATAGTTGAGCTAGCTAGATGTAGCCGTAACTTCTATGTTAACAGTTTCATATCTCGCATTGCTCGCTTGTGGAATTCTCTCCCGGCTTTATGCTTTCCAGCCAACTTTAATCTGCAAAAATTTAAATATAATTTCACTTGCTATCTACTGTCTTCTTGATTGCTTTTTTCTCTTTCACCTCATTACTAATGTACTGTTCCTAATTCTCCGACACCCTGTAGCTCCTTACCTGCTAGTGGCTGTACTGCCTTGCCCGGAGTGACACCGATTAAAAAAAATCTAATCAGGACGTACTAGCTAAGGTCCATCATGGATAGTATGAACATTTTCATATGCTTATCAATGCATCCGGTTCTGCGATTGCAGAACATCTCATAAATAATCCGACTAGTGCCTTGTTTTTTTTAGCAGAGATCCTTTCACAGTAGTCCACAGCTTATAGTTTGATTAAAAGTTTGATTTGAGAGTGCTAACCATCTATCTATCTATATATATATATATATATATATATAGAGAGAGAGAGAGAGAGAGCGAGAGAGAGAGAATGTTGCAAATAAAAAAATTCTAATGTTTTATTTTATGAAAGTATTTATTTATTTATTTATATATATATATTTGATATTTCAGATTGCCCTCAATCTTTCATCAGAAATAACTGTTTGTTACAAATAACTTAAAATTACTGTTTGTTAGCAAGTAGCGTCCCTCGCGAGACGCGGACATCACGTGATATGGAATGTTACTGTTCGGATATTCCTAACTTAAATCTAACTGTAATAAATATTTTAGAAGTTGTTTAAAAAATTAAAAAATAATAAATATTTTTTTTTTTAACTATATCTAAAAAAATGCTTAACTATTGAAATATTTATAAAGATTTAAAATACCTAAGTCTTTATTTAACCCTAGTTTATATGTATTTAATTTTCAAATCCAATATTTTTCATTTTTTCTGCGTGTGTATGTGGACTTAAATCAGAATCTATCAAGCATACAATAAAATAACTTTTATAATCTATAGCCCAAATAAATAGTTTAAATACCCTACAAAAAAAGATAACCCTTTATGAAGTCGTCAAAAAACAAATGTTACGGCAGTTTTTATATGCACAAATCCCTTTCATAAAGAAATAAAATAAAATAAAAAAATAAATAAATCTCCATAAACACGTAAACCATTTGCAGTTTTCTAATGTGTGTCCTGATTGATTAAAGTGTTTAGCTATGGGGGAATAAGATATAGTTTAAAAAAATTTGTCAAATAAAAGAAATCAGATTTCTCTATCTAAATAATTTTGGCATCTGAAGGAAATAAACAGGACACCTAAAGTAAAATGAAAAATTATAAATAGGACTAGAACTTGTAAAACTTGGGATGACCCATGCCCTTTGTGCCTCCATGAGAAACTGCACATTATTAAGTTTCTAAATAATAAAAATCTATTAAACAATAGACATGAGTTAACGGTTTTTTGCCGACATCATAAAATTTATCCATTGAATAATTAGATTAAAAACAAACATACAATAAAATAACTTTTATAATCTATAGCCCAAATAAATAGTTTAAATACCCTACAAAAAAAGATAACCCTTTATGAAGTCGTCAAAAAACAAATGTTACGGCAGTTTTTATATGCACAAATCCCTTTCATAAAGAAATAAAATAAAATAAAAAAATAAATAAATCTCCATAGACATGTAAACCAGACTTGGCGAAATCATCTTCCATTTTAAATTTAGACACCCCCACCTTACCCTGACTTGACATCTATGAAAGTAACTCTATACTGATACAAATTATTAACACTCAACACACCTAACTATTTTAAACAATTCGCCCTGGCTGTTACCATGGACATTTTGATTTCAGTTGGAATATACAATTAAAACACGTAAATTTCAGAAATAAGTTATTCCAAAAAAATTTTCGCTTGAAGATGGAACAGAGCTTACTTTAACTCAATTTAATTCAAATAATTATATTGAAATTTTCGGCTCTTGTTTTGAAACATGAGACCTTTTATGTAGTGTGTTGGAATCATATTTTTAAATAAATAATTATATATATATATATATATATATATATATATATATATATATATATATATATATGAGGTACTTGTGGGGAGAGATAAAGATGGGATGTTTTTGCATCAACCAAATATATATATTTACGTGTATATATCCATGTACATTCACACACACACACACACACACACACACACACACACACACACACGCACGCGCGTGTTGAAATGTTCTTATCTAAATCTAAATCCTAAAATTTAGCTAAATTACCAAACATTAAAAGTTAAATGGGGAATTTCATTCTTGGTCGTCTGGAGAATTTTTTAACAAACACACACAAGCGCGCGCGCACACACACACACACACACACACGCACACACACACACACACACACACACACACAGAAGTAGACTTTTTGGAAATTATCTCATCGATTGCAGATTTGTACATTACGTTTCTTCTACTGTGTCCAGGAAAATTCATGTCCCTATCTAATTTTATGGTCGTCGCCTTAAGAAACGTGGCCCCAACTGATTTCTATCTTGATTTGCTAGAAAATAACTAACTTATTCGAGAGCGATTTGCTGGAGGAAATATGCACCTCAGTATTTGAAATCAAGTACATTGGCTATGGTAAATGTGAATGGAAAATATGATATAAAACCGAGAAATCGTCCTGAAACAATTTTCTCGGTAGAATGCCTCTCACCAGTTCAACTCTCAATAAATAATCCAGTCGAGAACTTGAACCAACTCCCGGGTTTATAAATATATATATATATATATATATATATATATATATATATATATATATATATATATATATATATATTAGGTTGGTGCAAAAATAATGACGTAATAATGTCGTTTTTTGACGTATTTTTAACGTAAAAAACGACATTATTACGTCATTATTTTTGCACCAAACTAATATATTATGATGACAATTTAAAAACAATCATTTGTAGATAACGGAACTTGATCGATACATTAGCAAAATTAACGCCACTTTATTTTTGTATTAATCAAGTACGAATTATCGTAAGGGAAGTGCCGAATAAGCTGAGCAATTTTTTCTTCTCCATAGTCCCATATTCTAAGTATAATATTGTCGCTGTACTGTCTGATGATAACACAAGACTACAATCCCTAATACGTAACATTCCATTTTACTTAACTCCGGATTACGTCAATTATCTGACCAGAAAGTGAACCTTACATCCTAGTCTGCGATGTATGAGAGACACACCATCTTTTCTCTTAGGCTGGCATTTATCTATATCTATAATTCTCAAAATGTGTGTATGTATGTGTGTCTGTGATCGGATGTTGTTTATGCATTTCCAGTTTTCATCCGATTTCGATGAATTGTTTTTTTGTTTGATAGATAATTTCTCAGTGCCGGTTTTGAGTCCACATTGTTAGCGATAATTACTCTCTACTACTTCCTGCCCATTATAACTCTCAGCAACGTTACAGTCTGTTCTTGGATATATATCTTTCATAAAAACTTTAATAAAAAAAATAAATACTTTAAATTATTACAATAATATTATTTATTATTATACAGTTCCCTTTTCAGCACCCCCCATATTCAAATTGTTAATCCCCCACCTCCAGTTGCACCCAATTGTTGTTACTAATATTGATTTTCGAGTGGGCTGACTTTAAACTTAAACAGCTCCAACTGAAAGGCAAAAAATTCCAGTAATGAAAGACCCGGTCAAAGATGGGTTCTACTGCTAGTATGTCTGTATTCACGTCGGTCTGCATTCGATGACTAGATAGTCACGCCAGGTTCTGCGTTTGTCTTCTCTTCTGAAAAAATTCATTAGGTGTCATTTTTGGTCACGTTAGCATTCATCGGATGAATCACATCTCAGTAGCTTCACGTCTCTTCATAATTTTTCGATTTTCAGGGCTTCTGTTTTAGAGAGCTGATATGGGTTAACTTCTATAAACGGATCGTTGCGTTTAATTTCTGTGATATCAATTATCATTGTCCGGTAATTAAGGAAAAATCTTTACTGAACGTCAGAATCTCTCCATCTCCCATGGCTCTCCACAATTTTCTATCCTTTGTTGCTCTTAGTAATGGTTGGCCTTTCACCATCTTTCCCAATCTCCATTTTGTTTTCCGTTTAAATAAGCTACTTTGGTAGGTGGCCTTCTGCTGCTCTCATCCCTTTGCCTTCGACATGTCCTGTCATTGTTAAATTGTCCAAGAACTCGTTGTTCATTATGTGTTCCAGAAACTTCAAATGATTCTGATTCTGAGTTCTTTGTGTTTTCATTTTTATTATGACATCCTCATTGGCTACACGCTACGTCCATTGTATTCAAAGCATCACTATTGCTTCGAAATTTCTCTTCATCTTTTTACTAAAAAAATGATCAATTCACCCCAAGTAAGGCGATAATGCCACTATGACGCAAGGGGCTACTGTTGAGTGAAAGAAAATGAAAAGACTTTACAAGGAACCGGAAACACAATCCTAAACAGGAAATTAGGGATAAAAATCTACTGCTAGGAAACTCGCCAGCCTTCATTGTCATATAGAAGGATTCATTTTACTTAGCAGTTTAGTATTCTTTTCTTTGCTCTTAACGATATTTTACCGTTTCTTAATATCAGGTCATCCCATAAGTTCTGTCCGAATTTTAACTTTTTGTTAAAATGAACGAAATTTAATGAGTATTTTATAATGTCTAATGGAGCTGAACATTATTTTTATGTTTAGATGCATTTAAGCTGATCAAATTTTATTTCAGGAAAAAATAAAATAAAATTGTGTTTGATTAAAACCCTGCTAACATGGAAGTACCCAAGAATCATTTGAGGCACATAATGCTTTATGAGTTTAAGAAAGGAAACTCAGCATCCGAAGCGGCTAGAAACATTCACTCAGTTTATGGAGAGGAATATGTGAATGAAAGAACTTGCAGAAGATGGTTTGCAAAATTCAGAGGTGGAGATTTCACCCTTGAAGATGAAGATCGAACCGGACGTCAAGTTGAATTTGATGAAAAGCTTCTTGAAGCAGCCCTTGAAGAAAATCATGCTTTCAGTTGAGGAATTAGTAGTGGTTCTCAGTTCAAACCATGCAACTGTCCATCGTCATCTTCAACAACTTGGAAAAGTTCCTAAACTTGTAAAATGGGTGCCTCATGAATTGTCTGAAAACAACCTCAAATCCCGAGTTGACATCTGCTCTTCTCTCCATTCTCGCCAACTTCTTTCATCTTTTTTGGATAGACTTGTGACTGGTGACGAAAAATGGATCTTTTATCGAAATGTTAAGCGTCGTAGACAGTGGCTTGTTAAAGGAGAAGGACCCCAGCCACAGCTGAGAGTGGAACTTCATGGGCAAAAGGTTCTTCTTTCAATATGGTAGGATCACTAAGGAATAATCCACTTTAAATTATTACCACCTAATGCAACAATTAATGCTCAAATATACTGTCAGCAATTAGAGCGTTTTAACCAAGCTTTGAGGAAAAAAAGACCTGCTCTAATGAATCGAAAAGAGGTGATGTTTCATCAGAACAATGCGCGACTCCACACAGCAAGAATCACGTCACAAAAGATCGAAGAACTTGGTTGGGAGAAAATTCCTCATCCATCTTATTCTCCTGATCTTGCTGCTTCAGACTATCATTTGTTTCGTAGCTTACATAATCATTTGGAAGAAACAGCTTTTGTAACATAGGAAGAGGTTAAAACTGAGATTTTTGAGTTCTTCGCATCAAAGCCAAAATAATTTTACAGTAATGGAATTAGTAAGCTTGTTAATAGATGGAAGGAAGTCATAGATAATCAGGGAAAATACATTGTTGATTGAATCTGTAATTAAATGTAACATTTGGTAACTTGTTTTCTTTATTCAAAATTCGGACAGAACTTATGCAAGATATTTTTGCTATTCCAATGCGTGTTCATTTTTCAGTGTCACGTTATATATTCTTTGTTAAACACTTCTGTATTTGTTTGATGCTTAGAACTGACACTGGGAAGTAATCACCTGCATATGGATATAAAACAAATTCTGAAATACGCAAAAACATAAAGGGATGTAAGGCAAGAATGTGTTTCTTCAACAGACCTTTCCAACCTTTAGAGCGAGGCGATCCTCAGAGAACTAGAAGTCCTACCGCGATTTATTATTGGGCAATCTACTTACAAATGAAGAGGAGATTTGAAGGAGAAGCCCCTTACTTAATTTTATGAAAACCCGAGAAATTCAATGTGATATTTTTTAGTAACTATATTAGTTAAAACAGAATTCTTTGAAGAATTTAAATCAACGAATTGGTTTGGCAAAATCGGCCCGGTCTTAGCAAAAATCTGTTCTGAATCGAAAAATTAAAAACGCATCAACCTAAGACATTATTTATTTAGACAGGCTTTTAATTACTTTTATGAATAATATATATTAAAGACAATATTGTTTGAACAAAAAACAATTTTCAGCGAAAAAGGAATTGTTACAACATACGTTTTTATAATTTTAAATTTAATAATTTATAAAGTTTTGAATCTTTTAAAATTCATTTTCAATGTAATAATTCCTAGAAAATATTATTAAGTAAAACTATATTTACTAATAATATATTGTAAAGATTATTACAATCTGACGACCGGGATTTTGTTAAAAGAATTTCGATTTGTTTTTGTATGTGTAATTACATGCAGAATTTCTAAAGTATGGATGTACAAACCGATAAATATATCATTAAAATGTCACGTGTTTTAAGGGTTGTCCCATATTAAAACGAAAAATTATCCTCAAACTTTATCGTCTGCTCCACCATACTTAACTATGAACATGTTTGTCTGTCAATCGGGTGTCAATAAATTGATTAACACGTCAGAAAAACAAAACCCTACAGTTAAGAAGTGGGTACAATATTTTATATTATAAGTAAGTAATATTTTTTTTCAGATCAGATTAATTTAACTTTATATTTGCTAATTTTCCTCAAATAACGTTTCAAAAATATATATTTTATTTTTGCAAGATTTAAAACCGAGTATTATCTTTTGTTTACTAATGTGTTAAAAATGGCCGCTTTGAGCGATCTTACTGAAAATAAAATCGATTTTAATTTCTACTTGAAATACACCACAGAATATTCTGGAAATAGTATATTTTAAATCCCTTAGCTTTCAACCGAGGCTAAAATGAAAGTTTCATGAAAGCTTCTTCATTTTTTAAAATTCATTTTAAACCTTAGGTATACCGAATTAGTGGAGGTACTTAATTTAATAGTTATATTATATTTGGGATTAATGGATGAACTGGAAGAAAAACAACTCCACAAAATTTAATATTAACTTTTAGCGAATACATTTGTCAACGATTTAGAGTAAAATTGTTTAGACGCACAATTGTAAGTTTGTAACTACATTAACGACTTTTAATATGTCGTAGAATTACAGCTACGCCTCATCCTGGGATCAAATTTCTTATTCAGAAAGTCGAGATGATAGTTTAAAAATTAGGACGAGACATTGTTTTTTCTCGTGATTACGTCCCTTCTGAATCATTGGCGATACAAAAATTTGTCTTTAGTTTTTTGAAGAATTTACGCTCAATTATTTTTTCGAATATATTATTTTAATTCTAATTTTATTTTGTTTATATGTTCATTAAGCATTTCTCTTTGTAGAAATGTATTTCAGGATTTGTTCTCGCACACATCGAATGTCATGGGTGGTAGTTACTTCCAGAAATGTCAGCTCCAATTTGTCAGTGATGAGAAAGTTTCTTATTACAAGCGTTTGTAATATCAGCCAAACCTCAGTTCTGTTTTTATGTTAAGTATCGACTGCAAAAACAAATTTAGTCTATCAATGGAAAGACAGTTTCCTGGGTAGCCGGTTCTCTCATGCTATTTTTATAAAACCAGTGACGTTAAAAATATATTTAGCCAAAATAAATCAAGCAGCAAGATGAAATAAAAAAAAAACAAAAAAACTTGTTACCTGTATCTATCAACCGATGGCTGGTATTAATATTTGACTAGTGATCAAATAAAAAGATGAGAGTGACGCCGCTTGACGAAGATTAATGGTTAGCAAGTTAGTCACCTGAGACTTAGCTATTGAAATGTGTTTGATCATTACAAACTGTTCCTCGACAAAAAAATTAGTATGCTACCTATCAAATTTATCTCGTTCCAAACTTAAGATTAGTTATTTTATTCTGAATAACCTGTTAGCGGTTCGGATTGAGAAATCGGAGAGCCGAGTTCGAATTCCAGTCGAATACATTACATTCACTTACGTGCTAATACCTTTGAGAAATGTATGCATCCTCTTCTTCTATCCCCACCCAGCTATGGATAAATAGCAGGAGAGACCGAGTTCTATAGCTTTGGATTTCAACTGGTCTACTGCAGAAAGAAATGGCAACCTACTACGAGAAAAAGATACATGATCGCCTAAGCGTGTATTACGCATGGCACATAACTGACTATTATTGGTAACTTGGTGGAGTAGTAAATAATTTCCGTTTTTGTCTCTCAGCTCTATTCTTCAAAATATAAAGTACAATTACATTTTATTCAATTAAGTCATTATTTGCAATGAACTGTTGTCCCTTATCAGGCAGTTCTTCGATATCTTTTGAGAAACAATTCCTATAGGTTTGATGTGAAATGTTTTCAACGAACTCTTGAATGTGATTTTCATTACAGGAATTATGACCGTTCAAACTGATTGCAGCGATCGAAAAATGAAACAATCAGCTGGTGTAAGGTCGGTTATTGTATCGGGTGTCAAATTGACATGGAGGAGACCAATATTTTCTTTAACCCACTGTGTACGCTGCCACGGCTGTGACAAAAATAATGTACTAAAGTGTTCTCCAAATCTATTCTTAACTGCAATATACGAATATTAGTTACGAAGACATATTTGTTATTACAATCCCCCCCCCCAAAAAAAAACAGAAATTATTTATTATTCAACCTAATAGCTCCTTAATAGTTTATTTATACATTAAGAGATTTGGGATTTTAAAGAATTCAACACCGTGAAAATTATATTCACGAATTTGTCCTACTATCTTTTAGGAAACTTTATAATTCTATTCTTCAAGAACGTTTTATCTTTGTGATCAAAGAATTATTATTCGTATCTTTTGCAGTATTACGGGGTATTTAATTTTAATTCATTGAAAGAATTCTGTAAAGACTGAGATAGATGATAATCCAACGTTGCAGTTTTTTTTTTTTTTTAATATGTTATCTCTCGTCAAGCCCAGCCACTCATCCACTGTCACCCGCGGTGTTTTCGACTACCAAAGACAACAGAATCTCACCTAGAACGGGAACAACTTTATTGTAAGCCAATGGCACGTCCTCTAGCAACTTTAATAGTTCTACTTTCAAGGACGATCATCAAACTTAAGAATGGTGATTACAGCAGATATGAACATTGATATGCTTATGCCAGTGAAACATTCCAAGCAAAGCTGTAACCATTTTTCCCTGATGACCCAAAAATTGCATTCTTGTACTATTCTGGCGGAATATTTCTTCACTAATGTCGAAAATGCTTCGACGATTCCTGCTTTCAATAAATCTGGGAGAAGTACTTGTTTGAATCACTCGTTTTTTTTTTTTTTTTGTTTGTTTGTTTTTTGTTTTGTTGTGTTTTTCTTTTGTCCGCCAGAAGTTCATCGTAATGGCTCTCCTGTATCACCTTCTTTGGATAGAGACCCGTATTTCTCTTCCTCCCCAGTGTTCATGTTATTTCAAACTATCCGCTTTTTATTACCTGTTACACTGTTTCAATATATAAAGCATTTAGGGAGGGTCCAGTTAGGTTTTCCCGCTTAATTTCTGCATGAATCACCGTTTAATGCGAATATCATAAGCAAACAGGTGCAAATGAATTTCAAATTTCGATTTTCATATTTATTTAGCGTATTCGCTATTTTTTGTATTAATGAAATGTTTATGGTAAAGTAACGACTTCATTTGACAGGTCTACACGCTCATGAACAAAGTCAAACAAGATGCAAGAAAAATATAAGAAACCGTTTTGTCACGTTCGATAATTTGCAATAACTTCTGCTTCGAGATGTAAGAAATCAGCAAAAGAAGTTGTCTCCTGTTCTACGATTTATTTCAGTGAGATTTATTTCATCTGCTTGTAGTCGCTTCTTAAATGAGGATTGTTTTATGGTTTAGCTTGATTCGTTTTCTAGTGCTTATCAAATCTTTGCAGGTTATTTAAAGCCAGAAAATACTTTTTATAAGGATATAGTGATACATGTCTTACTGGGGAAGAAGATATAGATTCATAGCTTTCCCAAGGGCATTTGAACGTAACTGAATATAACGAACCCAACTGAAATTCGGCTGTCCGATTAACGATTCCGATCCATTATCCATTACACCAGTCGCATATCCAAGCTTGTAGTACTTGGACATCCCGAGAGATCACAAATCTTGGTTTTGTCCAAGTTCAATAATTATAAATATCCGTGATCACACGGAGACCAATGTTTCCATGCTATACGGTCGCAAGCCATACAGCTTTCGAGAAAATAAGAAACAAAAAAGAAAGAAAATCCGCTAGGAGTACAAAATAATGTAATATAATTTAACTACAAAATTACCATGTATAACACGCCCCTAATAGGCAAACAAATACACTATACATTAATCATATCCAGCCTTGTTTATACAGCGTTCAGTGAAGAAAGAAATCAACAAAACGGTTTATTTCAGTCAGATATCTCCAAGCCTATAGTCGCTCCTCAAATGAGGATTACTGTATGGTTTACTTATCTAATCTTTGCAGGTTATTTAAACACAAAAAATATTTTTACATTTTGAGATTTTTTTAAGATAATAATTATATAGTGATAAACGTCTTACTAATTAACCTACAGCTGGGGCAGAAGATGTAGATTCATGCCTGTCCCAAGGGCATTTGAACGTAAGTGAATATAACCGACCCAACGGAAACTGGAATTATTGGAACCATTATCCATTACACCTGTCGCCCATCCAAGCTTGTAGCACGTGGTCTTCACGAGAGATCACAAATCTTGGTATTGACCAGGCTCAACGTTGCTTAATTTCGGTGATCGCACGGAAAACGGTGTTTCCACGTTATATGGTCGCAAGCCTGTCGTACCATACATGTTTAGAGAAAATAAGAAAAAAAAAAAAGAAAATCTGCTATAAGTACAAAATAGTGAAATATAATTTCCCTAGAAAATTACCTTGTATAACACGCGCCTAATAGGCAAACAAATACACTTATACATTAATCATATCCAGTCTTGTTTATAAAGCGGTCAGTGAAGAAAGAAATCGACAAAACGGTTATCTCAATGAGTGATGCTCAAGCTCAAAGGTATGCCGAATGGTTGAGAAAAAAAAGAAAAAAAAGAAAAAGTCTTTAAATATTGCTATTAGGTTGGTGCAAAAATGTTGTCGGTTTTTGACGTATTTTTTAACGTCAAAAACCGACATTATTTTTGCACCAACCTAATAACAGTTTCAATGATTTAAATTCGTTTATAATCAATAGAAAGCAATTTATCGCAGATGAGAAACCGATCCAGTAATTTGTGTGTTGAGAGTCAAATTAATGAACATTTTAATGAATTCCTGAATGTATTTCACTAGGCATTAAACTGTTTAACACAATCGTCTAATTTGATCCTGTGACCTTTTAGATAAAACGAGAAAAAAAAAAAAAGAACCAGTAGAAAACTTTCAAATGCGTCGTGGTTTAAGCGATAAAATGAGTTAATCTTCTCACAAAAAAAAATAACCTAAAGAAAGCTTTCAAATTCAAACTCCTTGAAATAAATTGCGTTGTACTGTAATGGATACCGGCTCAAAATGAGAAATCGGTAGAGCTGTGTTCAAATTCCAGTCGGGTTCGTCACGTTCACTCACCCGCAAATATTCATGGCAAACTTATGAATCCATATCTTCTTCTCACAGATATGGTCTAAATAGCAGGGCAGACTGGGCCCAATAGCCTTGGTCGACAACAGGTCTACCGTAGAAAAAAAATGGCAACCGTCAGCGGAAATATTATTCTACCTAGTCAGTCATGGTTCGAAAGAACATGATCGCCCAAGCGTGTATCACGTGTGACGCTTAATTGACTGAAATTTGTTTTGTTTTCTTGCTTGCGCGTAGAGTAAGGGTACAATGATTTATTTCTCTGGCTAACATATTTTATTCTTTTTGGCTTAATTTGCATCTGGCATAAGGTTAATTTAATTTAATGGAGCACTCGGGAGAGATTAAGCACAGTATCGGCTGTTTGTTAAAAGTATTATATTAACCATTATAATACAATTAAATGAGCTAAAAAAGAAGCAAAATTTAATCATTCTTTTTAATATCTGATGGAACTTTTAAAAGAAAATTAACCTACAACGAGTATTAACAAATAAGATTGAAAGAAAATGAGACAGAAAGGAAGATTATTCTTAAAATAAAAATAGTTGTCATTTCTAGAACTCATAAGGAAAACGACTTGGAGAATTTGACACTCACAGGGCATATGGTCGAAAAGATCGACAAGCCTGTGTAAATGGATGGCTGAACAGGGACCAGGAGGGATGGGGAAAAGACAAGACTTACTGGGAGCTATGAATAGAAATGTAGCACGGTACACAGAAAACGAGCTCCATTGCTAAAAGGACCAACTTCTGAATAGATACTCACAGACTCTTTCTCAAATTGGGTCTCTGTTTTAGATTTTTGATTTTGAATTTTGCCCTGATACTTATATTCGAAATTAAATGATCAACATGGATCAAAATGCTGTTAACACACTTCTTCTTCTTCTTCTTCTTCTTCTTCTTCTTCTCCTCCTCCTCCCCTTCCTCCTTTTTCTCCTCCTCCTCCTTCTTCTTCTTCTTCTTCTTCTTCTTCTTCTTCTTCTTCTTCTTCTCCTCCTCCTCCTCCTTCTTCTTCTTCTTCTTCTTCTTCTTCTTCTTCTTCTCGTCCTTCTCCTCCTCCTCCTCCTTCTTCTCCTCCCCCTCCTCCTCCTCCTCCTTCTTCTTCTTCTTCTTCTTCTTCTTCTTCTTCTTCTTCTATATGCCATATTTCTTCAGGATGCGTGCGATCATGTATCGCTCTAAGCAAGGTTTGTCCCTTCCCTGTTCTGCCATCTATTTACAAATGCTTGTTATGTAGGTTACTCGCTGTTTACCTCTGCCTCTATTGCCTTCAGTATGTCTTCTGAGTGTTAAATTCTCCAAGTCTTCTTTCCCCGTTATGCGTCCTAGAAATTTCAACTGTCACTTTCAGATTCTAAAACTTTTTTTTTGTTTCCATGTTCATTTAAACTTTTTCGCTATTCATATGTTCTGTCCGTGATATTCTCAGCATCCTTCCGTTGTTGCTTCAAGTCTCTTCTTCATCTCTGACGAAAATGTCCCAGATGATGCCCGAAACCACAGAGCGTGCCAGCTTCTGCATTAGACCAGTGTTGATCATGCTGTGAAATTTATATTAATCAGCTTACAATCTTGCTTCATCTCACTTTCATCAACCATGTTTTCCAGTCGTTAATGGAAATCTGACGGAAATCTGAACTACCATATTTCTCCTTGACGCTGCTATACATAATACAAAACTGATCTTTCATTTTTATCAGATAAACGGTTTGGGACACACAGAAACATTTCTAATAATTTGAAATACAGGAATATATCCAGTGGTGGACCGGGTCTAATAATATTGAAAGGAGATAAAAAAGATATTACCAGATGATAATATTATTACCAGGAGATAAAGGGGTGCCCACCTTCAACTCAACTGGTTGTGAACTGAGCCTAAATATATTGCTAGGAGACAAAAATGTTTTATGGAGACAAAAATATTGCCAGGAGACAAAAATGTTTTATGGAGACAAAAAATATTGCCAAGAGACAAAAATGTTTTATGGAGACAAAAATATTGCCAGGAGACAGAAATGTTTTATGGAGACAAAAAATATTGCCAGGAGACAAAAATATTTTATGGAGACAAAAAATATTGCTAGGAGACAAAAATGTTTTATGGAGACAAAAAATATTGCCAAAAGACAAAAATGTTTTATGGAGACAAAAAATATTGCCAGGAGACAGAAATTTTTTATGGAGACAAAAAATATTGCCAGGAGACAAAAATATTTTATGGAGACAAAAAATATTGCTAGGAGACAAAAATGTTTTATGGAGACAAAAAATATTGCCAGGAGACAGAAATGTTTTATGGAGACAAAAAATATTGCCAGGAGACAAAAATATTTTATGGAGACAAAAAATATTGCTAGGAGACAAAAATGTTTTATGGAGACAAAAATATTGCCAGGAGACAAAAATGTTTTATGAAGACAAAAAATATTGCCAGTAGACAAAAATGTTTTATGGAGACAAAAAATATTTCCAGGAGACAAAAATGTTTTATGGAGACAAAAAATATTGCCAGGAGACAAAAGGGGTTGACCTGCAATTACAATGCTACCATTTAATTTTCATAATGAATAAATAAAATTTAAAAAAATACATATGGAAAAGGGTGCATTTAATTTTTTGTGTGGAAAAATGTGGATTTCTTAGTAATTACATATATATATATATATATATATATATATATATATATATATATATATATATATATATATATATATATATTACTGGCAAATGTAAATAAAGAATGTTATAATTGATTTTTTAGCTACTCTTTTTAATTTTAAGTAATTGGTTGATATTCGTAAATAGTTGACTGCACATTGTACACATTAACAGATAGTTCAAATGCACAGTAGAACATTGCATGCAGGGCACTATATTAAGAGCAAGCGTTTTTTGTACAAGAAATGATTGTTCGAATTTGCCAATACTTGCTTCTGCAACCAATTGATCTAACAATTCCTTTTCAATGGATAGCACCATGTATGGTGTATGTAGTTCTTAACGTGGTCTCTATGATCTTTAGCCTTTAAAAACCCTCTCACATTGGACTTGGGTAATTGATAGTGTGCAGATGACTTTATAGAGTTCATATTCGCTTATCGTCCGGTTCACTCTCCTTCCCGGTCTTTTAAACAGGAGTAGATGTTTATCACTTGCTTCCTGGTTTAGGACTGGGTTTCCGGTTCCTTTTAAAATCTCCTCATTCTGTTTCCATACCAGTATCCCCTTGCGTCTTAGTGGTATTGTCGTATTGCTTGGGCTGAATTGATTAAAAAAAATCTCTTTTTTTTACTAAAACAGTTGTCGGTGTTTGTTTCTTTATTGCATTGTGATTTGATATGGGAGGCACTCCACGAATTACTGCGGTTTATGAAGAAAAAAAAAACACTTAACATAATTTGGCTTCTTGTCGAAATTAACAAAAAAAAAAAATGTAATTCTAATGTAGAATAGAAAATACTTATTCATCAATATTATTTTATTCTTTCTTCGTTTGTTTTGGCTTTGTTTATCTTCTTTTTTACAACCTGTAGGTGGAAGGATCTTTTGTTTCTAATTCATGTGATAAGTCCTATTCTTTTTATTTGTTGGTGTTTTTCCAGGCGTTAAATAGTTCCACAATTGGTGGCTTTCTGCCTGATAGTTGTTGGTGCCAATAATGAGAAAAATCGAAAAGAGAAATTGAATGCTAGATACAGGACACAGTTGTCTGCCAACCGTCATGAATGCTAAGCGTAAGCTATCATAAATAACGGTAAAGCAGTTTTTCAAGAGAGAAGAATCCAAAATGATCTATCTACTTTATTCCGCTTTTTACTTATCTATCTAGCTATATAACTGGCTAGCTCATTTTTTTGATGTTTATAAAATATATAGATCTTTGTTCATATGAATCTGTCTCATTCTGTTCATATCTATCTATCAATCTTTTGTTTGTATTTCTGAGATAAGGTATTGTAAATATTTACACTATTTATATCATTCAGACTGTTGTCCTAATTTTTACTGTCATATTCACGACGTTTCGGTCGTAGCACTTTCCGGTTCTCTTCAGTTGGAATTTTGAGCCGAACACTTTATTTAGTCCACGGGGTTAGATTGTTCTAATTACACATTCCATACCTTTTTTTATATCTCACTTTTAGTTGTTTTTTTTCCTCTGCTGTGGCCAGTTATTGAACTAACAACACACTGGGTTAAGTCACTTATTTTTTTAGATTACTTCAATTAACAATTTTATCCAGTGGATCTTGGCACAAAGAGTTGGGAGTTCAATTCCTAAACCCTCATATTCCTATATCACATTCATATATCTCGAATAAGGCCCAATGTCTGAGTTCTCGTGAAGGATCTTCCTGTCAAAATTAGGAGGCTGTCCATTCATTTTTTCCCTGTCTGCCTGTTCGTGGGATGACAGTGGAAGGGTTTTTGACTCTTGAGGAGTGTACGTAATTCAACTTTTCTTTCTTCATTGTGCTTATGAGACCCTCTACAGGGCCTCTTTGTTGTTTGATGATGTATTGCATCATTTTTATGTGGTCTACGTAGGATATTCCTCGGATGGTTCTGTCGCGTCTCCTTTCCAAAGCTTGCATGATTGAATGACAATTATAATATATAAATACGCAGAAACATACACGCACATAGATAGATAGATAGATAGATAGATAGATAGATAGATAGGAAAATATTCAGATAGATAGATAGATAGATAGATAGATAATGAATACGCAGAGATAGATAGATAGATAGATAGATAGATAGATAGATAGATAGATAGATAGATAGATAGATATGAGAGTGGGTTGAAAAGTTCATAGGCTATGAAGAAGTGAGGCTAGAACTGTGAAATCTTGCACTCATTAATTTCAACTATTCTTATTAATAACTGTTTATTTCCAACTAAACTGACATCCGACTGTTCACTGAGGACTCCGATTGTAACTAGTAGCTACTTATCTTAAAATAGGACAACATTTGGTATCGTGGTGTTATCAAGTACCTACAGAAAAAAGGTTTATTTCCAAGGACATTCATGCTGACATGATTGCTACATTAGATGTTGCCCCAGCTATATCAACAGTGAAAAAGTGGACAGCTGAATTTAGATGGAGAAGAGAGCGTCTTGAAGGTGACCCAAGGTCTGGATGTCCTGAAATTGCCACCACCGAGGAAAACATTGATGGTGACTGAGGTATGATGATTTACAATAAATCAAATAACCAATACGAAGGTTTCTGGCCAGTGGGTACGATTTCTTCAGAGGCCTGATGAAAAGCGCAGCACTCTGATCACATCACGAGAAAATCAGACAGTGTTTGAGGCAGATCTACCTTGTTACCGTCAACGTCTCCTTACTCAGGGTGAGTGCTGGGGCCATCACAATCCATGCAATGAAAATACCCCTCCTCACCTGTTCCAAAGAAGGCTAAATCTGTTTCATCTGCAGGGAAGTTCTTTGGGGGGATACAAAAAGGATTGTATTTATTGACTCTTTAAACGTGTCACATCATCAGTAGAGAGTTATTATAGCAACTTTTTGAAGGAGTTACGAAAGGCCATCAAGAAAATACGCCCGGAAAAACTGATAAAAGTGGATTTGTTCCATCAGGACAATGCTTCAGCACACTAGTCCTTGGTTTCAATGGCTGCTGTGTATGACTGTGGCTTTGAACAGGTTTCTCATCATCCCTATTCTCTCTATTTGATTATCATCTGCTCCCCAAAATGAAAAAAAAAATCACTTGAGGGAGAACTCATTATTTTTTACTAACAGTTTTCTTTGAACAGTCACGTGTCAGTTGGTTTACCTGGAAAAGAATAATGATGTTATTAATAAGAACAGTTGAAATTAATACATTTCACAGCTCTAACATCACTCCTTCATAGTCAGCCTATGAACATTTCCGTCCATCTCCGTAGATAGATAGGAACGAACTTAGGCCTATAGTTAGATATCTAGATGGATGGGTAGACAGAACACCTCTGCGAATATAATATATCTACTGTTTGTCGCTATAAAGAAGTATATTGAGTTCGATCCTTCGTCGTGTGACATTTGTTTTTATCTGGACATAATCGAAGTTTAGAAAAAATTGACAGAAGGAAATAAAAGGAGAAATTCATTGATAATAAAGCAATTTTCCAAGCGTAGCTTAGATGTGTCACAAGGCCGAAAGTATGGGGTACCCAGTGAGGATCAAACTCACTACTCAGTCGTAACTTTGCTAGCAAGACAAGCTTGCTAACCATTACACCGCCTCGGGGTGCCCAGTTCATTGATAATAAATGGTTTGGTGCGAAATTACATTCAGCAACGGTGAGGATCGAATATCTCCGTTTTAGACAGTAGTTCGCTTGTTTTAATAATGTTTATGCATGAATCGAAAGAAATCTATCACCTTTCTTTTGATTTGTAAATCACTCTAAATAAATATTATCAGTGTTTTGTGTTTTCCTACCTATTTCGAAAATGCATCCATCAATTTCGGAAGCAGGTTTATAAATTATTCCCACCCAGAAACTCTAAGAAAGGAAAAAAACTAAATTGTTGTGCAATCTGTTCCGTCGCCAGTCATGTTGACATCAAACTCTTTTTACTTCTATTTACTGGTTCGCTTCCATGGCAGGAAGGATGAAGAGACTCAGAGCAAAAAGTAGAAAGTGACAAACAAAAACTGATATATTTGTCTACGGTGACACTTATGATATTCCACTATTAAGTTCTATGTTTATTCTGAGTTCGGATTTTGAAGTTTCTATCAAATCTGTTCTACAGATACATGTCCTGTAGGCCAATCTTATTTTAATCCTACCAATATTTGATTAAAATGTTGCATTCAGTTGCTGTTGCTGCTAATTTATGTCACTTAAATGTATTGGTAATCAGTTGGTCAGAATAGGTTTAATTGTTTAATAAACTAAATTGTATCCTAGAACATTTAATAATCCTCCTAGATATGGAATCTGAACTCAATCAAGGATCTACTTTCATTTTATAAGTTTGGAGTAAAGAATTATAAGTTGCTGGTATTTTAGGGACAATTGAACACTAATTTCAATACTGCAGCATAGCTTTGAATGCATTATTTCAATCTTATTTGTTAAACGATATAAGATTGTTTATAATATTGCTTATAATATTATATATTAAATATTACTTATAATATAATATTACTTATAATATTATATTATATATTAAATATTGCTTATAATATTACTTATAATATTGCTTACCAGAATCTCGAACCGGAAGTGGTAATAATTTACTTTCTATACTTTAGAAGTGGTCTCTGATAAGATCTGACGACATCTATAATCAAAACTCTTTTAGCTGTCTATAAACCTGTATATATTGACGACGGCATGTTCAATTTAAAACTCTTTTTCAATCATTAGTGGGAATATGGTAGATACTGTATGCAACATCTCTAAAACTATAATCCATCATCACCGAGCAGACCTTGAATTTGTTACTATTGCGATGAACGAGTATTTTTTCTCAAAGAGGACACTTGCCTTGAACGACTATTGGGATTTTACTTCACCCCAGACCTGAAGTGGAACACATATTTATATCCTTTGCTAAAGATGCTGGAAAACAGGTCATTTCCTTGAACCGCTACGGCAAGTATCTGACTTCTCCTGATATGCTTTATTTTTACCAGAGCCAGATCAAACCGAAAAGGAAGTATTGCTGACATATACGGGCTGGGGTTGCCCAATCTTTCTTTTCCAGTCTTTATAGATTTCGAAAGCGGTATTGTGTGTGATGTATTATTTTCCATTCTACAACCCGTTTCCCACAGACGAAACATCGCAAGCCATTCGCTACTCTATCACTATTTCCATGAAAAATGTTCTGACGCTATACAATACTTAGCTCCACCGATTATAACCCTCACAACTACGACACGCCATGTCACATATACTGAGACGAATCACCCTCCTTTGTATTCCATTAGTAAGAAAGGAGTTCCACGCGAACAAGATCTTCCCATGAATTCCTACTTTGTTTAACCGACTCTCAAGACAATGCTTTTCCAAAAATCTATAATTTTATCCTCTTCAAGAATAGGTTTAAAAGTTAAATTTCCCTCGTGTTCTCAGCGTTTCTTACCATTTACTGCTACCATTCATATAATAAGCTCTTTCAGTAATACTCTACCTTGAGTGATTCTTGGGTTTTGCATTGGGCGAAAATTAATTTCAAAAACCTTTTGAATTTTGTGAATGCGGGAAAGTTGACCATCGCCATATTTATTTTATTTTTAATATTTCGTGTTGGTCTGGAACGTTCGCAGTCACCGGCTTGCGATACCTCGACTTTTGTTTTAATCGAAGACGGATTTTTTATTCTGTGCTTTGTTTGTACGTTATAAACTCTGCCTTCGAAGTAATTGCTAGCGAATGGACTGAATTCTTGAGCGACTCGAGAAAAAGCGTTTATCGCGAAGCGATAGATGGTGATTCATAAATTAAACATTTCTTGTTGTTCATTGGTATTCTAGTGCTTGTCTGATACGCAACAGGGCAAGGCCCCGTCCGACGTGTTTGACACAGTGTCTTCCTCTGACAATTTACAAGATGGCGTCCGTCACAATTGAATATGACATTACTCACAATAGAGTCGGGTGATATTCCTGACCAAAGTACACTATGACTTACATTTTTTGGATCAAACCCAACGCATTCACACATATGAATTTATAAAACTTCTGTCTACTTTAACCAAATAAATACATTATATATATATATATATATATATATATATATATATATATATATATATATATATATATATATATATAAGAAATAATCATACATAGAATCAATCAGTAATATTAATGCAATTAATGGCGAAATCACTTCGCTAGTAAAACATAATGTATGCATTAAAATACTGATAATTCATTTAGTGATGTGATCTTCATTTATAAAACTGTTGTCAGATGTTTCTAGTGTATATTTTTTTAAGTTAAGCAAGTACTTTCGAAGATACAGGTTAACCAAATAAATACATTATATATATATATATTATGGCATAAAAAGCAAGAAATTTTATATTATAGACCATGATAGATTTAAAATAAAAACAAAAACACACACCAGTCGACCGGTTTCGTCCCCTCTCATCAGAACTGTTAACGGGGAACACAAATTATGAAGAGAACAAAAAAAAAGTAAAGTCTATCATGGATGACGTGAATGGATGGACAGGGAGAAGAAAAAAAATATAATTATAAAAATGATACCAACAAAGATGCTAGAAGCGCAGCACAGCAAGTCCAAGCAAACAATCTCTTTGTTTACAAAGAGCAGGTCGCCTGGTCCTGATGTACAGCGTCTCCAACACATTAAGATGGAATAATGTGTGTACTCTGGCCAAAATGGAAAACCAGTTCACACACTGAAATCCATCGAACAAGTGGGATTCTTTATAAAGTGATCCGCAATCGAAGAACCATACGTGTTTCGAATGGTATCGCCCAACGAAATTTTTTTATTCTGTCTTATGGCAGGTACGTGTTGTTTAATTCTAACGTCCAACCATTCATACACGTCATCCATGACAGACTTTCTCTTTTTTTTTTCTCTTCATAATTTGTGTTCCCGGACTGGTGTGTGTTTTTGATTTTATTTTAAATCTATCATGGCCTATAATATAAAATGTCTTGCTTTTTATGCCATAATAAGTTTCTGTACTGTTTCAAACATATTTAATTATATATATATATATATATATATATATATATATATATATATATATATATTAGAGAGAGAGTGGGAGAGAGATAAACAGATTGTGATGTATATATATGTCGTTTTTTGACATTCAACTTTATGTGGGAAAACGACATTATTTTTTAACCAACCAGTGTGTGTGAGAGAGTATAATCTATCGAGTTTCATTTAGATGTTTTCTTTTACATTCCATCACTTTTGTCATTAAATATCCCACACTGTGATGATAGAGGATCTGCCAAGAATGGAGAAACAAACGTTGTTCAAACGCATATGTTTTTTGACGTTAAAAAATACGTCAAAAAACGATATTATTTTTTCACCAACCTAATATAACTACATAAACAGACTACGATATATACATGGAAACAGTCTGAGAGAGAGGGATATATGAGATCATTGCAAAAGATACAATCCGATTAGAAAATTTATAAACAAAATTTTACATACTCACAAAAAAATATTCGTCAAGTACAACGTCCCCATTTTTAACAAGGTTCTAAAAGCTCGTTGATACCATTTTCGTACAGGAACGAATTTTTTTGTCTTTGAAATTGTTCTTTTGAGAGAGGAACAAATGAAAATTCTAAAGGTCAAAGCAAAGAAGAAGAAGAATACCATGAATGCTGGACGGTTTCCTGTTTCAATTATTTAAGCTTCTGTAAGGTTTGTTTTGCAACATGCAGTTTTACGTTACCGAGGGGGAAAATGGCACATTTTCGATTTGACAAACCATTTTTTGACCGTCAGAAGTGCTAGAGCGCTGTCCATATGAAACGTATATATATATATAAATATATATATATATATATATATATATATATATATATATATATATATATATATAATTATTTATTTAAAAAATAAATATAATTATAACATAAATATGTTATAAAATCACTACAAAAATAGCCATTTTGTTTCAACTCCTCCGGTGTCTTATCAAGTGATGATGTTGAATGTAAAATAAATGGTTTTAAAAGTTTCAAATTAATTAACGATCCTTCGCAAGGGGAAAACGTTGTTACAAAAGCTAGATGGACCAATCAAAATACAAGTATAGGAAAATTCAAAAAGCTTGATAACGAAGTCATATTATAATAGCTATTCAGATCTTTAAAATAGGGGTAATATTAAAAAAAGAATTTATTCTAACGAATA
The DNA here is from genome assembly GCA_963932145.1 of Acanthosepion lycidas. NCBI lineage: Eukaryota > Metazoa > Mollusca > Cephalopoda > Sepiida > Sepiidae > Acanthosepion > Acanthosepion lycidas. The sequence continues at coordinate 100,625,170 of OZ010574.1, read as the reverse complement.
ATTATTAAATTATATGATAAAATTTGATATTAAAATTAAAAGTAAAAATTACCAATTTTAAAATCCAAATTTAATCACTATTAAGTTTAAAATTATAAAATTACTGAGGAGAAAAGAAAAATACATGTTATTCAATTTATTTTTTCATTGAAATTACGTTAGAATAGACGCTGATATGTCATCCGGTCCTCTGACAATATGTATACATTTTCATCCTAAGTGTGTGAATGGGGTCCTAACCTCACGCACAAAACAAACTAAACACACTCAGATTATAATGCATAAACACCCAGACATATTTAGATATATATAGACACAAAAAGTGACGCGACAGGGAACATCTCCACGGCCCTTTATAAAAAAATCATTCCGTATACACCAATTATATACTTGGATATATATATATATATATATATATATATATATATATATATATATATATATATATTGTCGCAGTTCCAGTGCTTACCCCTTTCCAGAATTCACAGCGCATAATATTCTGTCTAAGAGTGTGAGTTCAATACCTGGTTAAGGAGATCTTGGAGAGAGAATTAAGCAAGAGATAACTGATAACTGACATCCATTAGACATGGCACGTGGAACTAGAACAGTCTACCTCAGTGAGCGAAATAAAGGGTTCAGTTCGACATTACAACCACCTGAAGAAGGCCGGAGCTTACAACGGCCGAAACGTTGTAATAAATATGGCGACAAAGATGAGGTCAATAGTCCGAATAATATAAATAGTAAACATTTTTATCTTATAAATAAAATTTTAAGATAATTTTAAAACTTTTAGTAATGGTTCTTCCGGTGCTTTAGGAGAAATAAGCAGACAATAATTTTTGATAAATATATCTATTTATATAAAAACGATACGAAGACTTTTGCCAAAGAAAAAAAAACAACAACTGTGGTATCCAATCCCAATTCTCTTTCTCTCTCTCTCTCTCTCTCTCTCTCTCTCTCTCTCTCTCTCACACACACACACACACACACACGCACACATCTATCTATCTATCTATCTATCTATCTCTCTCTCTCTCTCTCTCTCTCTCTATATATATAATATATATATATATATATATGTGTGTGTGTGTGTGTGTGTGTGTGTGTGTGTGTGTGTGTGTGTGTACCTAATGTAACAGAAAAGTGTCCAGTAGATGTTTTAATTAATACAATCTATATCTTTCAAAACATTTTCATATTCTTGAAAATAGAAAAGTTACATTATTAAATATTTCTTATTCTGTGGGACAAACTTTCCTTGTAATATAGCCTTATATATACAAAAGAGGCATTTTAATATCTTTACAAATCCCAATTTCCAGGTCTGGTGAGTTATGAAATTTTTGGCATGCAATTTCATCCTGCAAGCATCCACATGTTGTGCAATTATGGCCTTGCTCGAAGTTGTACTCTTTAACGCAAGCATTAAACTGAAGAAGTAGTTTAGTTTGTTTTTGTTTTTTCATATAGAATATGCACGCCAGAACCTAGTTTTAATTTTCCAGATTCATTTTCTAAATATTAGGTTGGTGCAAAAATAATGACGTCTTTTTTTTTGCGCCAACCTAATAGTCTGTGGTAAATTCACCAAACATAACAAAATTGAATCCACAACCTAGCAAGTACCTACAAGCATCAATTAAACCATCGTATGTAATTACAATAGCTAAACTAGTGCCCCTTGTAAATGATCTTAACTCGTTTTACTTGCATTGTTTCAATCATTTATGCCATTTTCCTAAAATTAGAAAGAAATTTTCATAATTTCAATCTGATGTCACTTTTTTCAACGGATCATTTTTCTTCACATCACCATGTAACTTCTTTGACTATCAATTTTCCAAAATTGCAACATTTTCAATAATGTCAGTGCTAAAACATTAATGTTTTAGTTTTCGAAAGAGAACAAATTGTTGTATACATACCAACATGGTAACATTCAAACATCAAGATTTCAAAAATATTAGTTAAAAATTGTAATACCTCCAGTGATAAAATCAGCAGACAAGATGAACAGTTGATTTTTCGATTTATCGCTTGCAACAACGAGCGCAAAATCTTGTTAATCAATATTGTGGCACAAATTTGCAAAACGTATAATTTTGCTTCTTTCAAGAAATTGTGCCAACTCATCATTTTGCACATTTCACACCTAAACAGATGTTTTATTTCTAGTTCTTGGTTTTGGTTGAGGACTGTGTAATACACTTTATGGCAAATGATCAAATGCAGACAACAGATTTTGAGGTCATACATTTACTTTAATAGAAACAAAAATTTCAGGCTGATTCAAAAAATTGCAGATTTTAAGGCCTGAACCATTTGGACTCTACGTTTTATCAACCCTTTGCAGGTTACTTAAAGCCAGAAAATATTTTTAGATTGTAAGTTTTTTTTCTTTTTAAGATAATAATGGTTTTGTAATACAAGTCTTACTAATTCACCATAGTTGGTAGATTCATCCCTTTCTCAAAGATATTTGCACATAAGTGAATACAACGAAACCAACGACCGTTGGAGCACGTCTCTCCGATTAAGAATTTCAAGTATTATCCATTACACCACCCGCACATCCAAGCTTAAGCGCCTGGTATTCCAAAGCGGTCATCTATCTAGATACTGACTAGGCTCAATGTTGCTTAACTTCGGTGATCGTACGGGGACCGGTGTTTCAACATGATGTGTTTGCAAACCAATTTAAAGGATTGGGTGGTGTTGTACTGTAAGTAATGTCAGCAGGTATAATCATTTATTCAAATTAGTATTTTCATATTTATGCTGACTAAGCACTTCAAACCACGTGAAAAAAATAAGAAGAAATTATGAAATTTTATAAAGGTTAATTGGGAGTTTCGTTTGCTACGTAAATTAATTGATTAATTGATCCTTCAAAGGGAACCAACACAAAACATCTTCATACAACAAGATTTCTTACAATGGTGAGAAAAACAAAATAAAAACTGTAAGGTGGAAGACTTTTTTCATATATTACTTTCCATTAAGCAGGGAAGATTACGATATTACAAAAAATGGAATCACGTAGTATAAACTTTTTTTCTGTAATTTTTTTTTTTTTTTTTTGTGTTTCTTTCAAAATTAATTGTGAATTTACAGCATTTTCATCTTGGCTGGGCGGACATTTCCCTCTCAATGAGTATGGTTGGTACGGGCATGGTATGCAATCATGAACTACACTTATAACATCTTGGACTTGCCTAAGAGGTATTAAAATACTCATTTTTACACTTAACTGTTGTCGACCTCCTGATGATTGCTTGAGAACGCCTGAAACTCTTAGTTGTGGCCGGCCAATGTTCACAGGAAATTTAATTATAATATATTAAGGCTCTACCAGTTAATATAGCATGAAACTGTCCTTCTCCGATTATATGAAGACCTGACAGTTCAGTTCAAGAACTGAACCGCCAGAATACCCACACATAAGATTTGATTATTTGGTTGAAGGCTTGTGTAGAACGGTTAGATAATATCCAACCTTCTATATGGGCAGCCAATTTGGACAACATTTGCGCAAGAAAGATGCGGTTCTACCTAAGTGAGCTGAAAATACTGTGGATCGAACATGTGAACAACGAGGAAGTTTTGAGGGAAATAGCAACATTAAGAAATCTGATGACTTTAATCAAAAAGAAACAACAGAAATTTCTTGAACACACATTGAGGAAAGAAAGTTTTGCAGATATTAACACTCACAGGATTATTGAAGACAAAAGGCGCATTGCAAGTAAATTACTTAATGAGGTTTTATGAATAGGTGATAAAATATGAACAATTAGGAATTAGGAAAATTTGCCGTAAACACTTTTGCCGTAGGAAAACCTGCCTCAGGAATTTTCGCAGCAGAAAACTTTACCGTATAGGATTTTTGCCGTAAGACATGTTTTTAGTATGCGAAGTACCTTGTTATCAATTCTATCTAACTCATACTATTGTTACTTCGATTGAAACATCTTAATAAGCGAAGTCATATTAACATGCACTCAAATTTGTGGAAACTAATTACGTATTTTGGGAAAAGAAATAGTGTGATTTAGTTCGTGAAGATGTAATACGAATAAAGAATATATATATTGATATCAATTCAAGACTACAGTGGAAAAATGCTTTATTATAGTCCAATGCAAAAACACATTATTTACGAAGCAGTGCTTGAAATCTGTACACATTTTAAATTTCTTTGTTAATTTCATATATTGTTAGTCTTTTATATTTTAAATAAAAGTAAGTAAACAATTATTTATTTTTGATATTTGACCCTGTAAAATAGATATCCGTGTATACTTGATAACAAGGTATTTTGCATATTAAATTGAATTTATAACATCGAATAGCCCAAGTGAAGACTTGATTGGTCGCTGTCTACTGGGGCAACTTATATATTTCACGTCCTAAAGCTCGTGGCAAATTTTTGTTCTAGGTGCGGGCCGAATACTGATCATATTCGGTCGGGTCGCCCATCGAAGAAGTCTGTTGTTTATTTAGACCCGAAACTTCTAGTGACATGGGAGCAACAACACTGACGACGCATCTAGATTTGGCATTTAAAGGTGTATTTTAATAATAATAATAATGAACATTACTCAAAAAGGGACGTTTAAGATAAAGATATCGGAAAAAATGCGGCGAAATTGTCTTACAGCAAAAGTCAAATAAGGCGAAGTTTCCCAAGAGGAAAATTCCTGAGGCGAGTTTTTCTACTACAAAAATGTTTACGGCGAATGTTTCCAGTAAACCTATTGCTCTCATCAGATACGTAAACACATAGCGTTGGTAATGATTCAAAAACAACATTCAGATATAAATGATCGGAAATTGTGTGCATGATCGTCTACGTCTTGAAGGTACATGACACATAAAAGCTGATGAAGGATGGTTAAAAAGTGAGCCTATCTACCTTTTCTTTCTTCACACATTTTTTCCACTTCTTCATTTCCTTGCCTTTTCCAAATTTCTGCGAAAATTAACATTTCTTTACTGTACTGTGTGTCTTTCCAGGAGTTCACTGGCAACGCGTCGCTATTGTGTACGTTTCAAAGAGCGTACAGACAATTATTGGCTATATTTCAGGTGCTTCGAAGAATGCACGGGCAAGTGTTGGCTATACTGTGTATGTTTCGAAGAGAGTAAAGGTAATTGTTGGCCATATTTCAGGTGCTTCGAAGAATGCACGGGCAAGTGTTGGCTATACTGTGTATGTTTCGAAGAGAGTAAAGGTAATTGTTGGCCATATTTCAGGTGCTTCGAAGAATGCACGGGCAAGTGTTGGCTATACTGTGTATGTTTCGAAGAGAGTAAAGGTAATTGTTGGCCATATTTCAGGTGCTTCGAAGAATGCACGGGCAAGTGTTGGCTATACTGTGTATGTTTCGAAGAGAGTAAAGGTAATTGTTGGCCATATTTTGGGTGCGTAGAAAAGCGTACAGATATTTCACCGATCATTGGCATAAGTTACGAGAAGTTCTACTTTGATCGTGAGCAGGCCGCACAGATACTCTGATTTTATACGACTCCCGATGAATAACCCGGACATTTTTGCTGATATTATGCTAGTATTTTTTAAAGTCCGTATGAAGTAACAAGTGTTACTTCTAACTTCATATATATTAATTAATTATATATGCTAGGTTCATAGATGAAGCCAAGTTAAAGTTTAAAAAAAGGGTTTTGAAGCGAAGCTTCTTTCTCGGAATTTCGTCTGGTAGTGGCAAGTGATTCTCTTTTTCGAGGAGAATGAAAACTGAAACATTTCTGATCAGCGATTTGAGCCAAGACCTCCTCATAAAGTGACTCGCGAAAATAGAAACATTTTTCGGGTTGCTTAAAAACAACTTAAATTCGACAAATCAATAATATCCAATCGATCATTGTTGTTTTTAGTTTTCAGTTCCAAACCTTTGCAGAAAAAAAAAAAAAGAAATAAAATTCATTTCCTTATTCACAACAAATGTGTATTTGTATAGATACTATTTACTAGTTTTAGTGTGACACAAGGCCACGGGAGTTAAACTCCTGTTTCCATTTCAGGAACTCTGTGCATAGCGATCTTTATGGAGAGCTACTTTTTTGTATTTACTCAACTTTAGTCTGCTGTAATGCAAGGATGCATCGTCTCGCCGGATCAATTTAACCTATACAATGAGGTGATCATAAGAGAACTAGAGGTTTTATCAGGATTTACTAGATGATTAACTCAATGGATTAAATGCAATTACAAGGAATTGTGTTGAAAACTTGTATTTGTTGTTTGTAAAACCATCATTTCTTGAAACGGCAGGTGACTAATAGCTCTGTATTGTTTTGTTTTTTTCTCCCAGGATTGCTTCGCTGCAGCCGGCCTTAAGACAGCTATAAGTCGTACTAGGATTAATTAGTGGCAAGGCAGAGTTTTAACAACATAAGAGTCTCAGATGACGCCATATTGATGGTAAATAGAAGAAAAAAAAACTGCAAGTACTTCGGGACTTCGTGACAAGGTAGTAAAGGAAAGAGAGAAGAAAAACTTAGAGTCAATTGTAAGAAGACAGCGTTGTATCGTTGTTACCAAAAGGGACATGCCAAAATGCGAGCTACGAATTAGGCACGCCAGAAAAAATCAAGTAAGTCAAAAATGCGAAGTGTCATAACAAACGATGGAAAATGCTACACGGAAATCTAAAGGTGCATTTGGAATGGGAAAAGATGCCTTCTAAAAGCTAAACAAAGTATTAAGAAACAGAAAAATTGCCTTAGAAACAAAGAAAATAGTGCTGAACTGCTATGCAATATCAATTCAGTGAATGCCGGAATGAAGACGAGGTCTGAGGTTACTGATTTACTTCGATATAAAGATGAGGAGATTATTATGTTATTCACATGTGAGTAACGAGCAAGTTTTAAGATAAATTGAATCGGAACGAGAGGGTCTGAGACGCAATTATAAAAGATGGCTCAAAGAAAACACTCACAGAACATATTAAAGACAAGAGTGGAGAGGCTAACATCGTGTTTTTGTATATGCGTTGCAGAACAGGGACTATGCTAAGAAAATGAACATTGCTTAGAACTGCAAATAATTTTTTGGAAATGATCTCCCAGCACATGGAACAAATATGGCAACAAGTACTGAAGCACATGGTAACTATTGAACACGCTCTGGTGGCAATGGCCTGCGAGATTAGCCGAATCATTGCTTTACAGATACACCTTGTAATAAGTAATCTTAGTCTGACACAGGTCCACTTATGTGAGCGCTCAGTAAGCCTACGACAATGGCTGCTATGACAAGGTTGACAACGTTATACTGCGAGGCGCGTCTTTAAAGGTCATTTTCTACACGTTGCACCTAGCTTGGCACAAGACTGCAGTAATGGAGCACACTAGTAGATTTGACATTGACGAGCTTCTTGTCCATAACGATATGTAGCTTAGTCTGATGCAAAGCTAAAAATGTCGAGTATGTTTCAAGAGTAGAACCTAATTTTTGGCTGTTTATTTAAATTGGAAATTATTATCATAATATTGATTTCTGTTTGGAACAGAATGCTCATTTTAGTTGCGATATTCACCTGATATATTTTAATCATTGCTTAAAACTAGGTTTGTTCATGAGATCCATAAAAAGTAGCATAGCATGAATAAAAAAGGCCTTAAACTTGATGAAAATAATTTTTATCGTCTAAATGTTTATGTTATTATCATGATGAAAGCTCAAAGTATTTTTTGAATATTTTTTTACATTTTTTAATAATTTCTAGCACGTCCAAAATTTTCGTTAAAAATCTTGAATTTTTTTGAATCAGCAAAATTGACAGCAAATCAACCGTCAGCCATAATTTTTGTTTACAAAAGTGAATGTCTCCGTTTAAAATTCATTTAAAAAATCAATTATGATTTTTTTTTAAATTAATTTAAGAAAATTAGAAATTAGAAAGTTTATTTAATATATTTTGAAACAAAGATTGCTTACTTTCTGCGCTGAAAAAATGTACTTTAAAATGGGAGAAAGCCGGTCTGAACTGCGGTGTTGATTCATGAGTGACATGTGAGTGATTTCATCACGCACTGACATGTTACATGAGGAAAGTTATAGTCCGGAAGGTCATAAGTGACACGTTACCTTTACGTTAACAACTTATTTACCTCGTTATTTTAAGTAGGCATAGCATGAAAAAACGGCCTTAAACTTTTCGAAAGCAGAATTTTATCGCCAAAATTTTTATGTTTCTATTAAGGGGAAAGAACAAAGTAATTTTTAATTATTTTTAAAAATTTTTCTGTCTTTATTAGAACGTTTTAACTTTTGATTGAAAAAAAAATCTTGTTCCTCGTTATCACTGGAACAAGTAACATGGCGAATTTTTTTTTTATTTATTTTTTTTTTCATTGAGATTATTTTTGAAAATCTTGCAAAAATAGAAATAATTGTCAGATTTTAATGAAACTTTCAGAAACTATTCAGGAATGATGGAAAATTATTAGAATTTTTTTTAAGTAATTATGTATATATATATATATATATATATATATATATATATATATATATATATATATATATATTACCCCCACTAAATAATTTAATGAAAACTCTAGAAGTTCAATGGTGAAGCACGCAAGTCATTAAGGAAAACTATCAGTGCTCATTTTTTTTTTTTTTTTTGTACTTACCTTTACGTTTACTATACTTCATGGAATAACATAATAATATAAAAAAAATTAAATAAGACTTGAAGAGTGAGAACAAATTTCATAAGAAAGGTACCTAATTAATTACCTTTCTTATGAAATATCAGTAGTATACATTGTATGGTATTTGGATTTCCAATCATTTTATTAATTTTGATATTTCATTAATGGAAAAAATGACATAACTGAGATAATATAAAACTGAGATCATATAAATTTCATAAGATAGGTACATAATACAAGTCGAAATGCTATACATTTTTTCTAATAGTTACATAATCACGTACACTTTTTATTTTATTTTTCATAGCCAAGAACAGGAGTTTAGAAATTCAATGCAATCGTTATCAGACGTTTGTGAAATTTTTGTGGCCCTGAAAAGGGACTTTTTTCTGCTATTTTTCCCATAGCTGGGACCCTAACAGGTGCTACCATTCAGGGTCAGAGTAACCTGGGAACGACAGCAATTAAGAGGTGGTTCCATGCTCCTCAAAAACTCCAACCTAGTGCTTGGTGTCCTTACTACCAGATGTAGAAAATTGGTTTACGTATTAAGTATCAGGTCGGGCATGATATAGTCGGTGGCCAATTCACATTTGTCCAGTTAATATTCTTCATTTTCTTGTTCATAAAAATGTTGTAATCTGGGTCAGAAAATCCACTGACCCATCCTACAAATAACGTATCCACAGAATCAACTGTGCAAATTGCGCTTTATGCTAAGGTCAACTATATCACCACTTAAGAATTTGTAAATGTTATCGAATAAATGTTGTGTGAAGTCCGGATATTCTGCCTTTATAGCAGAAGTAGTGTTAGATATCGTTTTCAGCCTTCTCTAGAATTGAGACTTTCTCTTTTTTTGTAGAAGGCTTTTTTTTTCTTTTTTTTTTAAGCATTTCACCCCTAGCAAGGCGGAAGACACTAGAACTCAAGGGGTTGCAAAGGATTTGGAGCGAGAGCAGATAGGAATGATAGAGGAAAAGATGAGGAGAAGTATAGTGGATAGATTAAGACAACTGGAGATGTCGATTGACATTACATTTGAATAGTTGGAGATTAAAGCTATCAGGAAAACTGGAATAGGGAAGGGAGTTCCACAGGCGAGATGTGCGAGACATGAAGCTATTGGAGTAGAAGAGGAGGCTAGATTTAACAGTTTCATCAGTGAAAGGGTGAGAGCGAGATGCCAGCCTCGTAGAACGCTTGAATTCGCGAAGTCTTGGAACCAGCAAATGCAGCTCATCGGAGCAATTACCATGAAAGTATTTGCAAAAAAAGACAGAGAGAGGCGACGGCACGTCCGTGGGAGAGCGATTGCAGACGAGATGCCAGATCAGGGCCAATTACATTGCATATCCGTCTCTGGAACTTGTCAAGAACCCCGAGGCAAACAGAAGGGGCTCAAGACCATATATGGCAGCAATACTCCATGCAAGGGAGTATGGTTGATTTCTAGATTTGAAGGATCGATTCCGTGTAGAAAAATTTCCTGGCGCGGCACAGGGAGCCAACTTTCCTTGCGGTGGACGAAGCAGTTGACTCAATGTATTTGGTTCCATCTCAGGTCAGTAGACAACGTGAGACCGAACATCAGTAGAAAGACGCTCTCCAGTTTGGATAATTTCAGTCTCTAAAACCTCTTTTTCTTTTTTTCACTGCTTATTCCTTTTGGTGCTATACTGCATGGCAACATGAAAGTAGCATTGAAGTGTACTGTCCGCCAGACCATTTATATAGCTACATACATTATTCCTCTTAGCTTTGATTATGTTGCGTATGCTGGAGGCATAAGCATTTGGAGATACTTTTTTTCTTTTCACAGTATTCTCCTATTACACTTTCAACCTCCATATGTTGCCTTACAGATGATAGCACCAATTCCGTAGATGTCTGTACAGTCTCAAACGACTGCTTGTACTTCGTTCCAAAACTGAAACAGTTCCTTTCAAACAGGCAGGTATCATGTCCTGAAATATTTGTTCATTTCTTGGGGCAACCATCAAATTTTCCTTTACTGCTGCCGGAAAAACGTCCCCAAAGAAGTCATGTTCAGCCAGTAGTATTGCCTTTGAGTCTTCCATTTTTTTTAATTCCCCAATAATACTTTTCAATATTTTCATAGTGTTAATAGAGTTTTTTGAACTTTTTAAATCAGTGTAAAATTTATTCATCCAGGGCCCAGACAACATCTTCCCTAGGATGCCAAGTACTTACAGTTCGTTCTCTGCTGCTTCCTCCATTATGAGATGTTTTAACTTTGCTACCGGTTTATTTTTTGGTAACAGACCGAGCACAAATATTTTTAGATTTTCAAAAATGGAGAAATACACACCACCTAGCTGAAAAATTACGTGCAACCGGTTTCCCAGGAATCTTGATACTTCGTAATCTTCTTTCTTGATGAAGTCCTTCATCTGCATCACATGGTTGTATTTGTCACTGAATCGTAAAGAATTCAATGCCATGATAATCTTCGATGCACTCACCAGAACGCTTGATTGTCCGCTCTTCACATGCTGGAAACTCCTTTTTAACTCTGTTGGAAATGGCTTCTAACGGATGCACATTGTAATTCAATTCAATTAAGTGGGTTCCCCACTCTTTATCCAATAAAAAAAACAGTCAAGTGGCTGACTGGAGCCCGGGCTGTCAAGCAGCATTTAATTTTATTGATCACTGCTCTATGGCAGCTAACGACACTCATCGCAGATACTATTGAGTATATATCAGCAAGCTTTTTGATGGTACTACTGATATGGTTCCTGTAGTCTTCAACAGTTCAACCAGGAAGTCTTTCGATTGACACAAGGTGAGTGGATGATGGCGTTGTGACCATCATGCAGTTTAGATGTATCCCATCTTGTGTCGTTGCATCAAAAATATGACTACAATTTTCAGATGCTAAAATCGAATCAACAGTTTTTACATCCGAAAAAAAAACCCAGTTCACCCACCATTTGGCCAACTGTGGATTTTCATTTTATGTCAAATCTGGGTTCATGCGCAACAGAAATAAAACGTTCCAAAAGTTCAGGAAAATTCCTACCAGCCACGCCACTTAATAAGCAGACATAGTGCATCTTCCTGGATTGTAGGTGTGTGAATCTTTTTTTTTTCTTTTTGATTAACAATGCTATCAACTTATTAAGTTTTTCTTTCAGCTGGATACTTTTTTTTTTGTCTGGAGACTCTCATTTTTAACTTCTTATTTTCTTCAACAAGTGTACATGATGTTTCAGTCGGGTTTGCACGTGTCACAATCACAGTTGCTGGTGTCACAATCACGGTTGCTGGTTTCACAATCACGGTTGCAGGTGTCACAATCACGGTTGCACGTGTCACAATCACAGTTGCTGGTTTCACAATCACGGTTGCAGGTGTCACAATCACGGTTGCACGTGTCACAATCACAGTTGCTGGTTTCACAATCACGGTTGCACGTGTCACAATCACAGTTGCAGGTGTCACAATCACGGTTGCAGGTGTCACAATCACGGTTGCACGTGTCACAATCACGGTTGCACGTGTCACAATCACAGTTGCTGGTTTCACAATCACGGTTGCAGGTGTCACAATCACGGTTGCAGGTGTCACAATCACGGTTGCAGGTGTCACAATCACGGTTGCAGGTGTCACAATCACGGTTGCACGTGTCACAATCACAGTTGCTGGTTTCACAATCACGGTTGCAGGTGTCACAATCACGGTTGCAGGTGTCACAATCACGGTTGCTAGTTTCACAATCACGGTTGCAGGTGTCACAATCACGGTTGAAGGTGTCACAATCACGGTTGCTAGTTTCACAATCACGGTTGCAGGTGTCACAATCACGGTTGCAGGTGTCACAATCACGGTTGCTGGTTTCACAATCACGGTTGCAGGGGTCACAATCACGGTTGCACGTGTCACAATCAAAGTTGCTGGTTTCACAATCACTGTTGCAGGTGTCACAATCACGGTTGCAGGTGTCACAATCACGGTTGCACGTGTCAAAATCACAGTTGCTAGTTTCACAATCACGGTTGCAGGTGTCACAATCACGGTTGCAGGTGTCACAATCACGGTTGCTGGTGTCACAATCACGGTTGCAGGTGTCACAATCACAGTTGCTGGTTTCACAATCACGGTTGCAGGTGTCACAATCACGGTTGCACGTGTCACAATCACAGTTGCTGGTTTCACAATCACGGTTGCAGGTGTCACAATCACGGTTGCAGGTGTCACAATCACGGTTGCACGTGTCACAATCACAGTTGCTGGTTTCACAATCACGGTTGCAGGTGTCACAATCACGGTTGCAGGTGTCACAATCACGGTTGCTGGTGTCACAATCACGGTTGCAGGTGTCACAATCACGGTTGCTGGTGTCACAATCACGGTTGCTGGTGTCACAATCACGGTTGCAGGTGTCACAATCACAGTTGCTGGTTTCACAATCACGGTTGCAGGTGTCACAATCACGGTTGCACGTGTCATAATCACAGTTGCTGGTTTCACAATCACAGTTGCTAGTTTCACAATCACGGTTGCAGGTGTCACAATCACGGTTGCAGGTGTCACAATCACGGTTGCACGTGTCACAATCACAGTTGCTGGTTTCACAATCACGGTTGCAGGTGTCACAATCACGGTTGCAGGTGTCACAATCACGGTTGCTGGTGTCACAATCACGGTTGCAGGTGTCACAATCACAGTTGCTGGTTTCACAATCACGGTTGCAGGGGTCACAATCACGGTTGCAGGGGTCACAATCACGGTTGCTAGTTTCACAATCACGGTTGCAGGTGTCACAATCACGGTTGAAGGTGTCACAATCACGGTTGCTAGTTTCACAATCACGGTTGCAGGTGTCACAATCACGGTTGAAGGTGTCACAATCACGGTTGCTAGTTTCACAATCACGGTTGCAGGTGTCACAATCACGGTTGCAGGTGTCACAATCACGGTTGCTGGTTTCACAATCACGGTTGCAGGGGTCACAATCACGGTTGCACGTGTCACAATCAAAGTTGCTGGTTTCACAATCACTGTTGCAGGTGTCACAATCACGGTTGCAGGTGTCACAATCACGGTTGCACGTGTCAAAATCACAGTTGCTAGTTTCACAATCACGGTTGCAGGTGTCACAATCACGGTTGCAGGTGTCACAATCACGGTTGCTGGTGTCACAATCACGGTTGCAGGTGTCACAATCACAGTTGCTGGTTTCACAATCACGGTTGCAGGTGTCACAATCACGGTTGCACGTGTCACAATCACAGTTGCTGGTTTCACAATCACGGTTGCAGGTGTCACAATCACGGTTGCAGGTGTCACAATCACGGTTGCACGTGTCACAATCACAGTTGCTGGTTTCACAATCACGGTTGCAGGTGTCACAATCACGGTTGCAGGTGTCACAATCACGGTTGCTGGTGTCACAATCACGGTTGCAGGTGTCACAATCACGGTTGCTGGTGTCACAATCACGGTTGCTGGTGTCACAATCACGGTTGCAGGTGTCACAATCACAGTTGCTGGTTTCACAATCACGGTTGCAGGTGTCACAATCACGGTTGCACGTGTCATAATCACAGTTGCTGGTTTCACAATCACAGTTGCTAGTTTCACAATCACGGTTGCAGGTGTCACAATCACGGTTGCAGGTGTCACAATCACGGTTGCACGTGTCACAATCACAGTTGCTGGTTTCACAATCACGGTTGCAGGTGTCACAATCACGGTTGCAGGTGTCACAATCACGGTTGCTGGTGTCACAATCACGGTTGCAGGTGTCACAATCACAGTTGCTGGTTTCACAATCACGGTTGCAGGGGTCACAATCACGGTTGCAGGGGTCACAATCACGGTTGCACGTGTCACAATCAAAGTTGCTGGATTCACAATCACTGTTGCAGGTGTCACAATCACGGTTGCAGGTGTCACAATCACGGTTGCACGTGTCACAATCACAGTTGCTAGTTTCACAATCACGGTTGCAGGTGTCACAATCACAGTTGCTGGTTTCACAATCACGGTTGCAGGGGTCACAATCACGGTTGCACGTGTCACAATCACAGTTGCTGGTTTCACAATCACGGTTGCAGGTGTCACAATCACGGTTGCAGGTGTCACAATCACGGTTGCACGTGTCACAATCACAGTTGCTAGTTTCACAATCACGGTTGCACGTGTCACAATCACGGTTGCTGGTGTCACAATCACGGTTGCAGGTGTCACAATCACGGTTGCACGTGTCACAATCACAGTTGCTGGTTTCACAATCACGGTTGCAGGTGTCACAATCACGGTTGCAGGTGTCACAATCACGGTTGCTGGTGTCACAATCACGGTTGCACGTGTCACAATCACAGTTGCTAGTTTCACAATCACGGTTGCAGCTGTCACAATCACGGTTGCAGGTGTCACAATCACGGTTGCACGTGTCACAATCACAGTTGCTGGTTTCACAATCACGGTTGCAGGTGTCACAATCACGGTTGCAGGTGTCACAATCACGGTTGAAGGTGTCACAATCACAGTTGCTGGTTTCACAATCACGGTTGCAGGTGTCACAATCACGGTTGCAGGTGTCACAATCACGGTTGCACGTGTCACAATCACAGTTGCTAGTTTCACAATCACGGTTGCAGGTGTCACAATCACGGTTGCAGGTGTCACAATCACAGTTGCTGGTTTCACAATCACGGTTGCACGTGTCACAATCACAGTTGCTAGTTTCACAATCACGGTTGCACGTGTCACAATCACAGTTGCTAGTTTCACAATCACGGTTGCAGGTGTCACAATCACGGTTGCTGGTGTCACAATCACGGTTGCAGGTGTCACAATCACGGTTGCACGTGTCACAATCACAGTTGCTGGTTTCACAATCACGGTTGCAGGTGTCACAATCACGGTTGCACGTGTCACAATCACAGTTGCTAGTTTCACAATCACGGTTGCACGTGTCACAATCACAGTTGCTAGTTTCACAATCACGGTTGCAGGTGTCACAATCACGGTTGCACGTGTCACAATCACAGTTGCTAGTTTCCCAATCACGGTTGCACGTGTCACAATCACAGTTGCTAGTTTCACAATCACGGTTGCAGGTGTCACAATCACGGTTGCTGGTGTCACAATCACGGTTGCAGGTGTCACAATCACGGTTGCACGTGTCACAATCACAGTTGCTGGTTTCACAATCACGGTTGCAGGTGTCACAATCACGGTTGCAGGTGTCACAATCACGTTTGCTGGTGTCACAATCACGGTTGCACGTGTCACAATCACAGTTGCTAGTTTCACAATCACGGTTGCAGCTGTCACAATCACGGTTGCAGGTGTCACAATCACGGTTGCACGTGTCACAATCACAGTTGCTGGTTTCACAATCACGGTTGCAGGTGTCACAATCACGGTTGCAGGTGTCACAATCACGGTTGAAGGTGTCACAATCACAGTTGCTGGTTTCACAATCACGGTTGCAGGTGTCACAATCACGGTTGCAGGTGTCACAATCACGGTTGCACGTGTCACAATCACAGTTGCTAGTTTCACAATCATGGTTGCAGGTGTCACAATCACGGTTGCAGGTGTCACAATCACAGTTGCTGGTTTCACAATCACGGTTGCAGGTGTCACAATCACAGTTGCTAGTTTCACAATCACGGTTGCAGGTGTCACAATCACGGTTGCAGGTGTCACAATCACGGTTGCTGGTGTCACAATCACGGTTTCACGTGTCACAATCCCAGTTGCTGGTTTCACAATCACGGTTGCAAGTGTCACAATCACGGTTGCACGTGTCACAATCACAATTGCTGGTTTCACAATCACGGTTGCAGGTGTCACAATCACGGTTGCAGGTGTCACAATCACGGTTGCACGTGTCACAATCACAGTTGCTGGTTTCACAATCACGGTTGCAGGTGTCACAATCACGGTTGCAGGTGTCACAATCACGGTTGAAGGTGTCACAATCACAGTTGCTGGTTTCACAATCACGGTTGCAGGTGTCACAATCACGGTTGCAGGTGTCACAATCACGGTTGCACGTGTCACAATCACAGTTGCTAGTTTCACAATCATGGTTGCAGGTGTCACAATCACGGTTGCAGGTGTCACAATCACAGTTGCTGGTTTCACAATCACGGTTGCAGGTGTCACAATCACAGTTGCTAGTTTCACAATCACGGTTGCAGGTGTCACAATCACGGTTGCAGGTGTCACAATCACGGTTGCTGGTGTCACAATCACGGTTTCACGTGTCACAATCCCAGTTGCTGGTTTCACAATCACGGTTGCAAGTGTCACAATCACGGTTGCACGTGTCACAATCACAATTGCTGGTTTCACAATCACGGTTGCAGGTGTCACAATCACGGTTGCAGGTGTCACAATCACGGTTGCACGTGTCACAATCACAGTTGCTGGTTTCACAATCACGGTTGCAGGTGTCACAATCACGGTTGCAGGTGTCACAATCACGGTTGCACGTGTCACAATCACGGTTGCAGGTGTCACAATCACGGTAGCACGTGTCACAATCACAGTTGCTAGTTTCACAATCACGGTTGCAGGTGTCACAATCACGGTTGCAGGTGTCACAATCACGGTTGCAGGTGTCACAATCACGGTTGCTGGTGTCACAATCACGGTTGCACGTGTCACAATCACAGTTGCTGGTTTCACAATCACGGTTGCAGGTGTCACAATCACGGTTGCACGTGTCACAATCACGGTTGCAGGTGTCACAATCACGGTTGCAGGTGTCACAATCACGGTTGCACGTGTCACAATCACAGTTGCTGGTTTCACAATCACGGTTGCAAGTGTCACAATCACGGTTGCAGGTGTCACAATCACGGTTGCACGTGTCACAATCACAGTTGCTGGTTTCACAATCACGGTTGCAGGTGTCACAATCACGGTTGCAGGTGTCACAATCACGGTTGCACGTGTCACAATCACGGTTGCACGTGTCACAATCACAGTTGCTGGTTTCACAATCACGGTTGCTGGTGTCACAATCACGGTTTCAGGTGTCACAATCACGGTTTCAGGTGTCACAATCACGGTTGCAGGTGTCACAATCACGGTTTCAGAATGGACCACTTCCTCACATTTCTTTATAAACTTAAAGAAAATTTCTCCCATTGTGCCTAGTTCTATATAACCGTCTAAGGTCCATCGTTCGGCCAACCGTTACCTGAGGAAATCCATTTTTGACATTTTACGAAGATGCTCAATTTGCTGCGTCATTCACTGAGGTTTGTTCGGAAATCTTTTTAAATATATGCCCACACAGAACTGGCTCTCCAGATGCAATACCACCATATTTCTGTAAGACTTCCTCAGTCCTGTTCATCCTGAAATGTCAAAGAAAAAAAGAAAAATAATAATTGCCAACTAAAATATATTTCATGCAGAAATTAATTAGTACTTGAATAAATTGAATGTAGAAATGATCTTAGTATTGCGTTTCATTTCTAGGCGATGTATTCTTAATTGAAACAAACTAATAAGGATTAAAGTATGGCTCACAAATCACTTTAAATATTCTCCCTCAAAACAAAACAAAAATACATAAAACATAAGTTATAATTAAAGTATGTACATCTAAATATAAATGCACAAATTAAAAAGAATATTAAAATAAGTATAAAAAAATTGAGAACTCAAACAGTTCAGTGTCTGGTGGGGTATGATTTCTGTTTTTTTTTTTTACTAATTAAAAGAAATATAAATGTATTAAAAAAATTTTTTTAAATTAATGAAGAAAAGCCATTTATGAGCTATAATGAGAACAAAATGTAATTGAAATAAGAAAACTCACTGAAAACAAATACACAAAATTGAAATAAATTGCATTGAAATAGGTAGGAAAATGAAGAAATTGTACTTACTTTTCCAAATTGTTTGCTGCTACTTGGTCGTATATAGGATAATATGTAGTTTAATTATTTTTTTAAGTAAAACTTCTCCACACGTTCTTCGCCAATCGTAAATGTAAAAATGTAAAGGCCGTTAACAGTGCCGTACAACATTTATATACAACATCAAGTCAAGATGTTTTTATTGTATCAGGTTTCTTCAGGGCTTCCATACATTTGAATTATAACATTTTTTATTGACACAAAAGACAAAGAACAGTAAGATTTTTCTGATTAGTGGTTCGTTGATTGTAAAAAAGCTTGTGCAATTTATAATCTATACAGATAGATGTACTTAAAAAAACATTAAGTAAAGGACTGGACATTTCCACTAATTTTACAATATTTAACAACTTTAATGTAAAAATAATAAAATAATTTATGAAATAACAATTAATTCTTTTAAAAATTCATTTTTCATCGAAAAAGTTTTTTTCGCCTTCAGACAATATTATGCATATTGATAAAAACAAATAAAAGCAAAAAAGCATTTAAACTTAAATAATATATTTGTTTATTGAGTTACAATTCAGAGCTTATTTTAGGAAGGCGAGATCGGATTTTTTTAAAAAAACAAAACCTGATTTATTTTCCTTGTGCCTTGTGTTTTTAACTAATATAATGACTTGCGTGCTTCGACATTGAATTTCTAGAGTTTTGATTAAATTATTTATGGGGGGGGGAGATAATATATATATATATATATATATTTATTTATTTATTTATAATGACTTTTAAAAAAATAACATATTTATAATAATTTCCATCATTCCTGAATAGTTTCTGAAAGCTTCCTTAAAATCTGACAGTTATTTCTATTTTTGCAAGATTTTCAAAAAATAATGTCTGTCTTAAAAAAAATTTCACAAAAATTCGCTATATTATTTACTAGAGTTCCAGGGATGACGAGAAACAAGGTTTTTCAATCAAAAATTAGAATGTTCTAATAAAGACCGAAATTTTTTTTTAAATAATTTAAAATTACTTTGTTCTTTCCTCTTAATACTAACATAAACAATTAGACGATAAAATTTTGTTTTTGTCAAGTTGGCGTCTTTTTCATCCGACTATGCTCTTTTTTTTTTAGCGATCTCATGGATGTACCTACTTAAAAGTATCGCCTTCTCTAATAATTAAATGTTCAATCCATGCGTCTTTGAGTAAAGTCTTTTTTTTTGGGGGGGGGGGGAATACTTCAATCAACTAACGTTTTTATTCACAGCGATGTATTTGAGTTTCTCTCTCTCTCTTTCTCTCTCTCTCTCTCTCTCTCTCTCTCTCTCTCTCTGTATGTGTGTGTGTACGCAAAATAGTCTTAAATATTTAGTTTTATAGTTTTGTGTTAACCATTAAACTGTTCTGATATTAACATTTAATTTATTTCATTTGAAGTCAGTGGATATCATCAAGTGATAATTTCAAATTAAGGTCATTCATTTATGTGAGTCTAAATGACTAATAGGCAAATTTAATTGGTACTTATTAGAACTTATGAGGTTACATCATTCTGTAGCGTAAGCCATAGCCATCACTATCAAAAAAATTTATAAAAAATGACGACAACTTGGTGCAAAGAATGTACAACTCTATTTTATATGGAATTATGCAAGCAGTATCATATTGTTCAAAATATTAAATATAGGAAACTTTATTTTACTGTTTTTTATTCTTTTAACTAAATAAGAAACAATATCATTTTTTTAGGCTGCGTATATATTAATCCTTTTCTTCTTCCTCCAACTATAGGTAAAATAGCCTTGGATGGTAACTGGTCTACCGCAGAAAGAACTGGCAACCTACTACGGGAAAAATCTGCCTCGTCACTCATTGAGGAATCGGAGTGCCGTGTTTGAATTCCAGTCGAATCCATTACATTCACTAACTTGCTAATACCCTTGGGAAAGGTATGAATCCTATTCTTCTCCTCCCCCAGCTATGGGCAAGTAGCAGGACAGACCGGGTTCTGCTGGAAAAATCTGCCTCGTCAGTCATTTATCGAAAGATACATGATCGCCTAAACGTGTATCATGCATGGCATATAACTGACTGATATATTAATCCTCTCCTCCCCGTCCCCGCCTCAGCTATGTATAAGTAGCAGGACCGACCGGGTTCTCTAGCCTTGGATGGCAACTGGTCTACCGCAGAAAGAAATGGCAACCTACTGCAGGAAAAATCTGCCTCGTCACTCATTTATGGGAAGATACATAATCGCCAACACGTGTATCACGCATAGCATATAACTGACTGATATATTAATCCTCTCCTTCTCCCCCACCCAGCTATGTGTAAATAGAAGGACAGACCGGTTCTATAGCCTTGGATGGCAACTGATCTACCGCAGAAAGAAATGGTAACCTAATGCGGGGAAAAAATCTGCTTTGTCTGTCATGTATCGAAAGATACATGATCCCCTACGCGTATATTACGCATTTCATGTATCTATATATTTAAAGCGAAAATAAGCATAAAAAGCTACTATTTAAAAATTAATTTTTCTCGTTATTTTTTTGTTTTCTTTTAGCTTAGTGCGAATGTTCCTGCAAGAGTTTCATGCTTTTAAGGATTTAAATAAGAATAGAATCATTTCGATATATTCTTTTCTTTCATTCTTTCTCTTTTCAGTCTAACATCCGGAATTCTCATTGGGAACCTTAGCAAACGCTCCTCAGAAAGACGAGTAGGTTTGTTCAAAGTTGAGCGAAGAGGAATGCGATAAATCAATATTTAAAAACAGATTCTGTAAATTCGCAGAAGAAATGTCGAGAAGCCCATATTGGCTATAATCGCCTTGCAGGTGTTCGTGTCGTCTTATCTAACCACTGATTTATTCTTAAGATCTTTTACCAGAAGCCGGGAAAAAGACGTGAAATCAACTCCAGAATAATATCAATTAACCTCCAAAGATAAAGATGCGTTCTACTGCTACCATAATAATAATAATAATAATAATAATAATAATACGTTGACAGTTTTTTCAGGGTTGAAGGGATCTTCTGTGAGCGTGTTTATAAATGAATTTTTAATGTTATTACTGTGTTTGGATCAGCTTACTTTAACTCAGTATTATTTCGCTATACATATCAACATAGAAACATGTATATATCATCAGAGAAATTTACATTTTTTTTTAATATTTTATTTACATAAATTCGTAGGTTTCTTTTTCACTCACCAAATGATGTTTCCAGGTTTCCGATCAGCTTATGCAACCTTTCAACTGATTTTTTTTTATTCTATCTTATGAGATTCATTCAAAAGATTCCATTTTATCTTTAACAATATCTTTTATTCAGATAAATCCACTGCATCAGTAAACAGTCATAACAGGACCCCCCCACCCAGTTTTTTCTCTCGCTTTACGCCAAGTTCTAGTAAAATTGTGCATTCCATCATAAAAGAATTGTGATATTATCCCTAAACAGACATCGCACCTAACCGTCAAAGGAAACCAGTTGCAGGGTTGACCCGGGGTTACTCCTTGCCGCCTAATGCGGAAGTACTTGACTTCACACCTGCATCCCATATTGAAGCGTGGGAGCGAGAATTTCGGACAGATGGGTATCTAAGCAATTGTCCGTGAGATGTTTTGGACTGTCTCTCCTCACATACAGAATAATACATGATCCGTGGGTAGGACCCGGGGTAACCACAGATAAGCCGAAAGTAACTGAGAAAATAGTGAAGTAAATATAATGCTAAGTCATGAAAATTCAAGTCTCGTATTATCAATTTATATTATCAGGGAGGCACGGCTAGCGGTTCGGATTGAGGAATCGTAGAGCCAAGTTCGAAATCCAGTCGAATCCATTACGAGCTAAAACTCTTGGGAAAGGTATGAATGTTCTTCTCCCTCCAGCTCTGGGTAAATAGCAGGACAGGCCGGGTTCTATAGCCTTAGATGGCAACTAGTCTACGGCAGACAGAAATAGCAATCTACAGCAGAAAAATATCTGCCTTGTCAGTCATGTATTGAAAGAAATAGCTAACTGATTATCATTTAATCAAACATATCATTACAGAACGATTCTCATATTGAATCCATTATGTGTTCGAAGAATTTTTATATTTTTTTTTTTTGCTTTAAAGGTGGTCAGGAAGGAAGCATTGCATGAAGTAAAACAAATGTTTTGAAGGTGACAGACACTGAAAAATACGTCTTTATATGGAAGAAGAACTCAGCTAAGCTCATGATTTTTAGCTGAATCGCATTTGCAACAGGAAGACTGTCATTTTTATTGCCATATAACGTTCTTTATTTGTTTGAATGCGTCATTGAAACAAGCCAGATACTCACTGCAGCATCAACAAGTAACAATTTGGCGCAAATTATAGCAATTCATATTAAAATCTACTGTGGCGATAAGCTCTTTTCTCTGTGTGATTTAAAAACAATTTAAAAAAAAAAATCATTTCTCTCCAAGCAAGATAATACCGTCACTAAGATAAAAGAATGTTTGAGACTGGGAGAAAAAAATACTATTAAGGAGAAAGAATAATAAAAGAAGAATTAAGAAGACAGAAGAAAACAATTAACATTGCATATACATTTTTGAAAACCAAGTTGACTAGGAAGCAATCTGCCGGAAGAGACTTCCATAAGCGAGTAGTGCGATAGAATAAACTGTTAGTATGGGACTTACGGTTTCCTCTATCCCTTGAAACTATAAAATCATGAGATGATGTATTAAGAATGTTTAAATATATCACAGGAGCACCAGACCAGATCCGGCAGAAATATTCAAAACAAGGACGAACGATAGACTTATAAATATGTTCGATAGATTTTCGCCAGAAAAAAACTGTCTGGCACGACGCAGAGAACCAACTTTCTCAGACGCTTAAAAGAGAGCAGTTTTGTTTGGAAGGCGTTAAAATCTACAAGCCATTCCTTGCCCCAGTTAACAACACAATGCAGATCATTTTTAGATCAGTTGCCAATTTGACCTTCTTGAACGTTCTAGACTTAATATTAAGACAGGAATAAGTGGAATACCGAGTTAAGATTTGATTGCATTAAAAAGGTCGGTGATGAAAACTAGGAACAATGTAGGTTCAAAGACAGAGCCCCGACCAGAAATTTGTGCAGAAATAATATAACCTTTCAACTAATGAAGAAGACAAATATACCAAACCGTGTCAAATGCCTTCGAGATATTCAAGGCAACAGCCCGAGCTTTGCTGTTCTTATCTAAAGTTTGGTGTGCCCTTTCGCCAATATCCGTTAACATAGCAGTAGTTGACCTACAGACAGGAAAGCCATATTGCTTATCTGAATAAAGACTTGCGAGGTGGGATGCTTAACCAAATCAGTGTTAATCAGAGCCTCTAGTATTTTGCCAAAAACAGGTAGAAGGCCAATATAATTATCAAATGGCTCACCCGAGTTCTTATGAAAAGGAAGAATAGATGAGGATTTCCAACAATCAGGAAAATTGCAAGCAGCAAGTTACTTATTGTACAGTTTAGAGAGAATAGGGCCCAGTTCGACGGAATATTTTATAAGGACTATTGTGGGGATACCATGAAGTTCACATGATTTCGGGGGGAGGATCTAGTTTAGAGATGATAGCAGAAGCCATGAAATGGAGTTACATTCATCCCTTTCGTTCTACGTGGAAAGTCAGGTAAAGATACTCAAGAGGAGAATTTCCAAGCAGAACTTCCCGCTTTTTCAATAGAAATTAACACCACATATTTAGTGAAGACGTTATTCTTATTTAAGACACTTTTAAAGAGCCGCCAGTAGTCACAACAGCTAAGATTGTTAGAATCTTTGAGGTGTCACATTCTGTCCGCACTTAGCCTCTTTGAAATTATGTTTACTAATATTACGAGCGAACACAAATAGACTTCTTTTACGACCGGAATTACTTCACTTCTCTGTGTGATTTTAAATGCTTTACGAATTGTTGGAATTTGGGCAGTCTTCCACTGCACAACGCTAAAACGAAAAAAACCTCTTAGAAAACTAGCATTAGTAAAATGTGATCAAATTTAAGAACAATTACACTAAGCATATATTATTACCTAAAAACGACACGGCAACAGATTCTAACGCGTGAAAATGCGGTACTTTAAAAAAACAGTATCGTGAAGGATGAAATAATGTGTGAACAAAGATGAAACTGGCACAACACAGAAACCATAGATATAGTCACAACATTGTCAGCGGAAACTGTTTGATAATGGCTTATAAAAGCTGAATGTGATCAGACATCGGAGAATTTATATTCAAATTTTCATCGGAACCTAGGACAATTATCCAAAATATCAAAAATATAAACAAAACATTCTTAAAGAAATTTTCGGTGATTTTTAACGAAACATGCATAAACAGTACGTCATGGCGAGCTGCTGGCTTTTTTGGGTGCACCCGTCTGGTGTTTGTTTTGTACTGCAACTGCAATAAGGTTATATTAGGTGGGTTTTCTCACATAGTAACATATGTGAGAAAACGACATTATTTTTGCACCAACTCAAGATATTAGAATAATCGAGAACCTATACTGGCAGCAAATGGAGGCTTGTATGCACATTGAGAATGAGTTCAGTGAATATACAAAAATAAAATGATAAGACGAAAGCACTTCATGCTTCTTTCCTTAAGAGAAAATCTCGCCTTTTCAATAGCTGCTGACTCGTCAGTTCACGGTCCAATGATAACAAGAAAATACATTATGCTTCTTTCCTTAAGAGAAAATCTCGCCTTTTCACTAGCTGCTGACTCGTCAGTTCTCGATCCAATGATAAGACGAAAGTACATTATGCTTCTTTCCTTAAGAGAAAATCTCGCCTTTTCACTAGCTGCTGACTCGACAGTTCTCGGTCCAATGATAAGACGAAAGTACATTATGCTTTTTCCTTAAGAGAAAATCTCGCCTTTTCACTAGCTGCTGACTCGTCAGTTCACGGTCCAATGATAAGACACGGTCACATCTTTTTTTTTTCAGAAATACGATATATTTCTAAAAATATATGTGGCTGTTTATTAGGTTTTTTTTTCCTTTTTAATCCTTAACCATAAGTTATTTTCCTTTATTTTACTCATGCACAATGTTACAACTATAGAGAATTCGATTCTAACCAGGTGTCATACCGTATAAATGTTGTTGATTATTTCATGTATTTCAGTGAAGAGTAAAGCTTATTTAGTTTATTTTATTAAACTTTTGTTTGTGTAGTTTCTCTGCTGATATAGTAGCTTCAAATTTATCTTCACGTGACGTCACTTAACTACAGCTGTGCAAGAAACTAGATTTTTGTCTCAGGCTTATTTATCATCTCCATTCTTTCTTATCTGTCTCTTCCAATTAAAATTTCTTTCCATCTTTAGTTTTCCAATTCTGACTAATTAAATAACCTTTTATCCGACCCCATCCTTTCCCTATCCTACTTGAAGTTCATTATCAAAGTCTAATATTGGCTCTCAATTGAGCAGACTCTTTGGCAGACAATCTATAAATATTGACACCGAAGTTAGCGAGCGATTTATGCGACCAAGGATACTACAGAGGATTAAGTGACCCGACAAGATGCGATTAAGTGACCTTTTGTTTTTATCCTTATATAGTCGTTCGTTACGACACTGACATTTTGCTTAAAACGTGTATTTGACCCTGATTCTGTCTAGGTAAATATGTTCACGCCAAGCGAGAGAAAAACACGGCCGAAGATTATACAAGATGTTTTTTTTGTCCATGGTTAATTCCGTAGCATGATAATAAACGAATTGCCTGTCTTATAAGCCGTATAGGCCAAAAGCCAACGCGTTCACCTAATCTCAGAATTTCTATTTGCAGAATATTTTCCGAGTTGCCTCTTTAAAATAGGATGGTGATGGACGATTATCAGCACAGACTCGATCAATTACAACTGAGGCTGGTTATCACCGTCAATTGGTTTGAATTTATTTACCTATCTTTTTGTTACTGAACGTTTAGACTGTGTACCGTCTTCCTTCTTCATTCGTTTATTGTTTTCTGGAAAGTCATTGATTTCCTTCCCATACACTTAACACCTGGTGCCTGCGTTTTGGGATTGTCTTCTCCTGACTTTTAGGCAGAACCTTTTTAATGGTTCTCGGAATATTCGCCGTAAACATTTTTGTCGTAGGAAAACTCGTCTCAGGAATTTTCGCCGTGGAAAACTTTGCGGTATAGGATTTTTGCCGTATGACAATTTCGCAGCATTTTTTTTAAATATGCGAAGTACCTTGTTATCAACTATATCTGGCTCACACTATTTTTACTTCGATTTAAACATTTTAATAAGTTAAATTATAGGATTAAAATTCTACTTCATTGATCCTCATCAGTGAGGAGCGCAAAAATTACAATTTAACACCAGAACCTACGTTACGCAATTTCATATTTCAGACTTAACTTTAAACTTTCTGTTAACATAATACCGAAGTACAAACGAAGAATATATATATTGATATCAATGAAAGATTTCAGCGGAAAATTCTTCATTACAATCCAACACAAAAAATACATTATTTACGATGCAGTGCTTGGAATTTACACACATTTTAAATTATTTCTTTGTTAATTTGATATATTTTTAGTCTTTTATTTTTTTAAATAAATGTTATACTTTTTAATTTCTTTAAAATTTCTTTTTTCTGTAAAAAAGACATCCATATATACTTGATAACAAGGTACTTCACATATTAAATTGAATATTACACCAATAGGATTTTTAATATAAGGGTATCGAAAAAGATGCGTCGAAATTTGCAAAAATCTTATACGACGAAAAATTCCTGAGGCGAGTTTTCCTACGGCAAAAATGTTTACGTTGAATACTCCAGTTACGCATTCCAGTAAACCTATTGAAGATTGCAGTTGTTCTCATCTTTTATGCCATTCCTCTGAAACTTAATACTTGTTTTTCCCTGATTCTCGCAGACTATGTCTATGCTTGATCTACTGATTGAATTATCCGAGCATAGCATGTATTCGGATTCTTTCAAACTTTCTATTCTCATATTTCGTTACTTGTTTGTTATATTGATATAATAAAGTTTGTTTTTTTTATTTCCTACTCTCCATGGCCAGTTATACAAGATTTTTGAAGTGTCTCCAGCATTAAGCCATTTTTGGAGAGTGGCTGGTCTCACTTTTGTATTCTTTGCCTAAAATCTGGACACATTGTTCTTGGCCATGACTTCTTTCTCTGTGGTTTTATGCTTGGTTTTATTTGCTGAACTTTCTATGTAGAATGGAATTATTTTGAATACCGCCTTAATGTTTTACCGACCGCATATTCACGTTTTTTTTTTCCCCACGGTATTTGACTTATCGTGTTGCTCTTGTTTGTAGTAGTAGCGAAGGAATTGAGGCACATCACCAACTAGGGCTTAACAATTAGAATAATGGGTGGGGTCCTGAAATGTGGCGTTTTTGCGTTCTCAATCTTGCAAGGAAGGAACCTTTTCCATGGACCGTCATAATAATAATATATGATAATTTTTATTTATAATATTATTTTTTTTTTTTTTTGTAATTCTAATAATCATTTGCGTTAGACTTCACCTTCAAGGTTGTAATTTTTTCCAGCCAATTTAGACTCAAGACCGGCACTGAAGAATTATCTATCAAACAAAAAAAAATCCATCGAAATCGGATGAAAACTGTGGAAACGCATAGACAACACCCGATCACATACACACACATACATACACATATACATTTTGAGAATCATAGATATATATTCAAACTCAAGTGAAACTACCCATAGGGAGATATGCAGGAAAAATTGTACGCTCTTTCTAATACCATCCGCCTTGCTTTATCTTTACGACTCAGATTAGACAAACAATGAATTAATGCTTTTATATCTGTGCTGGAGTTGCACAATACACACTTTCCAGAGTTAAAAATCCTTTATGCGGCCTGATGGGAAATGATTTACTTTCCAGTTTTCATCTCATTCTAACAGTGAAACGTCGCAAGTTTCTCGCTTACTCCATCGTTATTTCCTTGACAAATGTTCTGACGAACTACATTTTCTTTATTTTAACCAGTTTAGTACTTCACAGCGAAGACTGACCATGTTATGTCCACAGGGCCGAGCTACTATAGTTCTCTTCCTTGTAAAAAGGATGTTTCACTTAGATAAATTCTTTCCAAGAATAGCTACTTTATGGAACATAAACCTGTGCGGCCATATTTATTTAACTACTGTTATAGAGAATACTCTCGAAGCAGTGTGTCTGTCTGAAGTCGAAAATAGAGGATATTTATGTCGTAACATTTTTATAATTAAGTTCGAATATATTTTAATTTTTTGAATTTTAATTCTCTATAAAAACTATTTCTAAACAATGGAAAAAATGTTAACGGAACTAGATAAATTTTGATGTAACTTCGTAGACATGTTGTATTTTGACCATCAAACAATAAAGCGCAACATAAATTTTAATGACATTTCCAAACGTTCCCCAGCATAGTGTAAAAGATAACATTGTTAACGTGTGTATATATATATATGTATATATATATATATATGTATATATATATATAAATACATATATATATATATATATATATATATATATATATATATATATATATATATATATATATATATATATAATTATTTATTTAAAAAGTTCGTGTGCACTATAAAAAAATTATAACTTTATTTTTATTTGCGATAGAAATAATTTGTAAAAAGGATTAGAAAGAAGTAAATCTATATTTTTTAAGGTTTTATTGAAATTTTATTTAAGTTTCCACATGTCCGCCATCACTAGCAAAACAAAGGGTAATACGATTTTGCAGTTCACGGAAAACATTTACCAACTGATTTACAATAACGCCTGAAATCACATTAGTTATTTTAGCTATACCTAAAACTAGGTACATTAAACTTTATGACATTTTTTACAGATTATTTTTATCGCAAATACAAATAAAGTTATAAATGTTTTAAAGTGCACATGAACTTTAGGGACACACACACTATATATATATATATATATATATATATATATATATATATATATATATATATTGTTGTGGCCTTTTTAGGGCCAGAATTAAAGGCACAAGAGAGGAATTGAGTTAAACAAATATATTAACAGAAACAGAAATGCAAACATATACAAACGAGAGTGTTACAGCAAGAATGTTCGGTCCGACTGTCAGAGCTGACTGCTGGAAACTTCACCCTGATGAGTCCATGAGTAAATTACCATAACATATATATATATATATATATATATATATATATATATATATATATATATATGTGTGTGTGTGGGGGGGTGTTTTCTATACTTGATTTCTGTGCACTTGTCACCATTATAGTGGTGACAAGTGAACAGAAATCAAGTATAGAAAACATGATAATAATGATCGAAGCTAAAAGAAAAGGAATAGAAAAATTATTTGGTATACACCCTCATTTAACCAAATGGTTAGTAATAAGTTAGGACCGGCGTTCCTCCATTTAATTAATAAGCTTCTCCCCAGACATAATCTACTCAGTAAAATATTTAATAGAACTACATTAAAACTAAGCTATAGCTGCACCAATAATCTGTAAAAAAATATATAAAAAATATATAATAACATTTTAAACAATTATAAAAAAACGAGTAATGATGTTAATTCACCTCCTCACGCACGTCAGGTATGTCACGCGCTACGTTCCCTTGTCTCTCTTTACCTCTATTTGACCCGTGAGTATCAGATTCTCCAGGCCCTCCTTCCTCATTATGTGTCCCAGAAATTTCAGCTGCCTTTTTCCGATGTTAAGAATAAAACCTTCTCCTTGATTATAACCTCTGTAAGACCTCATAGTTGCTCACATGCTCGGTCCATGATATCCTTAGCATCCTTAGCATACGATAATAAACCGAAAACTTTATGGAATAACTGTCATGGAGAATGATGAAGTCTATTTTCTTTCACAGTTGGAGGTCCATGTATTTATTGGCAGGATGTTCATATATGTCTATTTAAGGAAAAACTTGGTGGTAAAAAACCATCAGAGATCACTGCAGGGTATTTTTGATAGTCTGGGAAGTAATTGACAGAAACGTTAATTGGGTCTTGAAAGTCTAAGAAATATTATCAAGACGAACGAAGAATATCTAAGAAAAAGTCCGGAATGGTTTTAAATACACGTTGTCTTTTCTAAATGCGGATAATGATAATAATCTCTTTTTTTTTCCCTATTTAACACTTTGGCGCTCATAAAGCAAGCAGGAATTTCATTTGCCCATTCTATAATATCTTGCAACGTTCAAGTACGCTCTAAATTTTATCTCGATTCGAACAGCGTCAACAGAAGCTGCAAGCTTTTTTTTCTGATTTCCCTAGAGAGACGTACCAATAAGTATATCTCGTATCATGGCTACTCCGATTAGTGACTTCATGCATAGTATCTTTATCAAGTTGAGCCTGCTCCCTGTCTGTGATAGCTACTTGTATCTTAAACAACGTCAGAGACCAGCGATCAAATCTAGATGAACTCGGATTTCGAGTTTTGTTTTTTTTGAAATACAGCAAGCTTACCTTCCTCTTTGGCCTAGTATTGCCGAGAAAGTGGGTCATATATGGATTATATACAGTGGCACCTTGACTTACGAGTTTAATAATGTTCCGTGACGGAGCTCGTAACTCAAATTATTCGTATGTCAAATTAATTTTCCTTATTAAAATGAATTGAAATGTCATTAATCCGTTGCGAATATTATTCCTTACGTTTTTAAACAAGAAAAAATGTACTTATAAATAACGAATATTGTATAAAAGCACAATACAATAGATTGTACTGCAATAAACTGGTTTTATTAAGTATAATGTATACAGCATTTACCTTGGAGATCAGATGACTCGAAGATGCTGACTTAGGTGGAGAAAGGCTGAAATGAATAACTGAATCTTATCCACTGATTTTTGCCTTTTCTCCACACTTTCATCTGCAGGGGATCTCGATAAAAAAAATACCCTGTTCAATGAGGGTCTGTTTCATCCTCACTTTGAGAACGTTTCGGCAATGAGTAAGGCAAGTGTCATTAAATCATTAATGTTTCCGTTCAGTTGGTTATATGCAGTTACGTACAAGTTCCCTTGAGAAAGGTATGAATCCACCATTTCTTTCCCCAGCTATGGGTTAATTATTACGAGTTGTAAGACGAAAACATTACTATCTAATAAAAAAAATTCTTATAATCTAAAATATATATTATGGCTTTAAATCGCCTATGTTAAGGTAATTTCATTATGGGATTTGATAAAACGTAAAAAATGAATGAAAGATCCCATCAATGTTGATGTCTGATGGATTTTAAATCGGCCCACTAAAACCAGAAATGTTTTTTATGTATAAAGCGAGTAGGAAACATATTTTAGCCGACGTGATTCGACCTCTGGGGGACTTTATCATGGCAAAAATTCCCTCAGAGGACGAAACGCGTTAGCTAAGATAAGTTTTCCTTTTGTCTTTAATAATACTCACCTTTTTCAGATATATTCTATCTGCTATTTAACACACACACACACGCGCGCATATATATATATATATATATATATATATATATATATATATATATATATATATAACGTCATCCACAGACAGACGGTTTCGCTGTTTCACTGTTTCACAGCTCATCAGTGTGGCCAGACATCCGGTTGTCTCTAGCTCGGATCGAAACCACTAAGCCGTCGGTGCACGGCAGGGAAGTGAGTGGATTTTTAGCGTATTTATTTTTAGAAACACGCCCAGTGACTGACAGTGACTCAATTCATATATATATATATATATATATATATATATATATATATATATATATATAAGTAAAACACTTTCTGGTTTCTGCTCTTCTGAGCTTTTTCAGATATATTCTGATATTTAACACACACGCACACACGCACACACACACACACACACAAACATATATATATATATATATATATATATATATATATATATATATATATATATATATATATATATATATATATAACACTTTCTGGTTTCTGCTCTTCGGATCTGAAAATTACAATGTATTTTCCCTTAGTACAGTTTTATCTTTATGGTCTGAAGAAGCCGAGATCAACCAATCGACGAAACGAATCCTTCGTAGATTTTTGACTTGAAATCGTCTTTTATAGCTTTTGCACGGAAATATTCTAAAGAATTTCAATGAAATTCTCACTTTACAAAATTATAATTTTATAATTATATATATATATATATATATATAAAACAAAATAATTCAGTTCAAACAGATGTTAGGAGGTTAGGAATTATCACG
>OZ010574.1:100567284-100587284 GCA_963932145.1 Acanthosepion lycidas | reverse complement strand
TCTTTTTACACAAGCTCACTAGATAGATTATGCGTTGTTTTCCTCTGTCCCTCTTGCCTTTAATCTGTCCTGTGAGTTTTAAATTTTCCAAGTTCTCTTTTTGTTGTGGATTCCGGGATGGAATCCGGTATCAATAAATAACAAACGCCAAGAATGAATCCAGGAGGATAATGTATTAACGTAATAATACAAAACGATAAAGCAGGTTAGTATTTCCAGGAATACGGGTTAGTAGGAATATATATATACAGTCTTTGGTATTGAAGTATCGCTGTATGACTTCTTATTGAGTCTACATGCTCGCTCACTGTGACTCCTACAACACTGTTACCTCACCCTCACTCTTCCGGTTACCTACAACCTTTTACTCTGTGACTCTCGATTCGATTCGACTCGACTCCTCGGTCTTGCTCTCGCTTACTCTCGGGTCTTCCCGTAGCAGTACTATATGTATATACTGGGTGAGTCCATTTGTGTAAAAAGGGGAGAACCCCTCAACACTTTTCCACATTATGTGTCCTATAAATTTCAACTCTCTTTCTGATATTAAGTATAAGTGACCGTTTTGTTACCATTTTCTCTAAAACTTCGTAGTTGCTCCCATGTTCGATTCTTGGTATCCTCAGCATTCTTCTGTAGAAGCATATAATGACATAAACTCAGATTATTGTTCTCATCATTTTTTTATTATTATTGACTATTTTGGATGTTGTGTTCTTCAGCCTTCATAAGATGTCTCTTCCTGATTCTGAGCATAACTGTTCTTTTTGTTGACGTTTTCTTTAAGACTTCCTCATTACTTATTCGCTCCATCCATAGAATTCTAAGTATACCTTTGTAGAACCACATTTCTCTTTACTCCAGTTTTCTTCCCATCAGCCCAGTATCCATTGCCATATAAGGAGATTGATATCTGGCACTCATTTCTTAGTTTCTCGCGAATTTTTTTTCTGTTGGTCAGTGCTATCTTTAACTTTCGGAAACCTCATTCGCTTGACCAATGCGTGTTTGGATTACGGTGTCGCATTTTTTAGCATCTGCTAAGAGACTTCCTTGATATTTCACCTTCTGTACTGTTATGTAGTGGTTTCACAGTGGAGGCTTGTATTTGTACTAAGTCGGTCCTAAAATAGGTTCGACGTACAAAACTTTTGGAACTTGATATAATAGGTAATGACGCAGTAATCTAGTGGGGGTGGCTGATACTTTAATATCCAACTAACGGTCGTCCGACATTGACTGACTGACTGACCAACCCACTGCCGACTCACTGCCGTCTGACTCGTTACTCTTACTACTCCTACTAATTATAGGTGGAAGAGTCTATTAAATATAGAATAGGCGTGTTCTACTATAACATGTACTTACTCGATTTTGATATCTCCTTTTCTGATTTGCATCTTGGACTTTTCTTCTTACTGATGACCATACTTTCTGCCTTCTTGCAGTTGATGGTTAGTCCTTTTTTTCCCGCTTTCTTTTGCTAGCCGGTCTAGAAGATCCTCTAGGTTTCTTTCCAGTCCAGCCTTAAATCCAGTATCATCTTATATTAAGATTACGCACACCGATAAAAAATACTGGTAGGGCCTCCAGCTCCCTTGGGGTAGCCTTGTATAGTTTGAATAAATATCTAGAAAAGAGACATACTTGTTTTATATCATTTTCTAATTGCTACATCACGAAACAACGCTTTAACCTACTAGGTTATTATCTCGTGGGACAATCTTGGGTGTAGAACGTAAACTCTTAATTGCCCGTTGCTAAGATGTTTGAATGCACCCATTGGGGCTTATCTTTTCTTATAGCTGCTTCTTTAAGCATTGCTGTAATTTCTCTTTATTTATTAAGAGTTCCCTGATCATATTTTTTGTGTGTTAAGGGCTACTATGGACATCCACATAGCCTGATATATGCACAAATTCTTTCAGACATCTGGCTGTCCCTCCTTGTCTAATAGTCTTACTTCATTCTCCAGGTGTTGGCTAGTAACCATTTCCATCCATGGCTGATTTCATTGTCTTCATGTTTGTTGTAGTATTCTGGAATAGTTTACTATACACACAGTTTCTTAAATTTCGGTCAAGCGTTAATTAAGCACAGCTAAAATCTAATGAAGAGAAACTTGTAAGCTACATTTTACAAATTGCCGCTCAAGTCGATTCAAAATGCCTTCATGATTCGGCTTCATATCTCACCGATGGAAAAAAGCAAAAACAATTAAACGCGTCTATAATGACATAACCTAATGTCAGTGCCCTATAAATTCCAACTCTAGCAAAAAAAAAAAAATAAGCATTAAAAGAAATAATTTAATTTGTTTTTAATTTTCCAGCGACTTTTACAGAGTTTAGCTTTCCATATGAAATGACTCAGTTTTCGTTCGTGCTTTTTTATTTTCTAATTTTTTTTATAAAATGTATACTATCTCTAACGTTCCAGGAAATCGTCATTACTTAGTAGGCTAATAAGTATATTAGACTATGTAAGCACTTGTTTTTCCTAATAAATGTTAAATTTCAAGACATATTTAAATCGAATATCTAGACGTCTAGAAAAATTAAGCAAAAATGTTTCACCTATGGAATACTTATCTTGTAACTTTTGCCTGGTAAAGTGGAAAGTGTCGCGAAATTTTTAGTGAGCGCTTTTGCTTTTTTTTACCAAATTAGATGAATCATATTTTAAAATATATATTTAAAAAAATATATAATTCAATAATAAATATTCATATACAATATATTCATGATTTAGACTTTTTTTCAAGAAACAACTCGTTCATAAATAAATAAACCCAGGACAATGACCTAGTGGATAAAAGCCTTGATTTGTGAATTTGGTGACATAAGAGTTGCGAACTAAATCCTTATACTTGCACTCAGTAACTAAATAAATGAACAATATTAATTATTTAGTACTGTTTAGTTATTTAATTCACTTAATAAGAATTAGATGATATCCCTAGACATGGGCAGTGGAAAGAAAACAGTCTACCCCTGTAGATTAAATAAAGGGTTCTGTTCAGAATTCCCTGTAAGTTACCTGTATATACACTTGAGGAAGGGCCGAAACTGTGATAACAACAACAAAGATGAGGACAATAGTCTAAATGTAAGTAGTGTAAATAACTCTATTCAAGTTTAAATAAATCAACTTGTGTGAGTGGCGCTGAAATAACAGCAAAACAAGGAGAAAAAGAAATTCGTAAATTTCAACAGAAAGTGTTAATATGTTAGTTTATTTGACAATTCTAAGTCTAGTATCAGGTCATCTCCTAAGTTCTGTCCGAATTTTGAATAAAGAAAACAAGTGATAAAATGTTACATTTAATTACAGATTCAATCAACAATGTATTTTCCCTGATTATCTATGACTTCCTTCAATCTATTAACAAGCTTACTAATTCCATTACTGTAAAATTATTTTGGCTTTGATTCGAAGAACTCACAAATGTCAGTTTTAACCTCTTCCTGTGTTACAAAAGCTGTTTCTTCCAAATGATTATGTAAGCTACGAAACAAATGGTAGTCTGAAGGAGCAAGATCGGGAGAATAAGGTGGATGAGGAATTTTCTCCCAGCCAAGTTCTTCGATCTTTTGTGACGTGATTCTTGCTGTGTGGGGTCACACATTGTCCTAATGAAACATCGCTTGTTTTCGATTCACTAGAGCAGGTCACAAATGTCAGTTTTAACCTCTTCCTGTGTTACAAAAGCTGTTTCTTCCAAATATTGAAATGTCTTTTTATTCGATTTATTAGACCTAAACATAAAGCAAAATTTGGCAACTTCAGTTTTAATTATTGTTTAAAAATTAAACTACTCACTCGCCAAAATCCTAAGTTGCTCATAAAAAATAAAGTCGCGTTTCCTTCATGCCTCGAAATATGTATTTTTTTTTATATATTTTACAATTTAAACAAACTTTTCATCATATTTAGTTGCATCAATGTCAAAGAAGTCAAAATTTTTCATTGTTCTTCTTAATTACCAAATCTTTCGGTGCAAAATTGGTCTCTTGGAAAATTAGATGACTTTGTCTTCGATAGACCGTACAGACAACACTTCAAATTAAAAAACGAAAATGTGTACTGTCACCTTAAAGCTTAAACAAGTGACGTGAAAAATTGATTTTTTAAGAAATTTTACTAAATTTCTTTCCTTGCCAAAATTTAACCAATTTTATGGTTCTTCTTTTTGTAGCGTCTGTTATAAATGAAAATTAATATTCCCTGTGTTCAGTAAAAAAAAATTGTATTTCTTCTTTTTAATAAATTCCAGCTAATACAATGCTTGGGAGCCCCTCAAGTTTTAGAATTATACTGGAAATGAGAACGAATAATTCGTGTGATATGAAAATATAATAGAAATTGATAAGAATTGAAGAGTGTGAAGGTAAAGAGGATAGATAACGATTGATCATTAAATTGAAGTGGTCAAGATACGGGCAAGAAGTGGTCAAGAAGTGGTCATGGTTGATTATTAAATTGAAGTTGTCAAGAAGTGATCGTAATTGATCATTAGATTGAAGATATGGTCAAAATATGTTCAAGAAGTGGTCATTAAATTGAAGTGGTCAAGAAGTGGTCCATAATTGTTCATGACTGATCATTAAATTGAAGTGGTCAGGAAGTGGTTCAAAAGTGGTTATGATTGATCATTAAATTGAAGTGCTCAAGAAGTGGTTCAAAAGTGGTTATGATTGATCATTAAATTGAAGTGCTCAAGAAGTGGTTCAAAAGTGGTTATGATTGATCATTAAATTGAAGTGCTCAAGAAGTGGTTCAAAAGTGGTTATGATTAATCATTAAATTGAAGTGCTCAAGAAGTGGTTCAAAAGTGTTTATGATTGATCATTAAATTGAAGTGCTCAAGAAGTGGTTCAAAAGTGGTTATGATTGATCATTAAATTGAAGTGCTCAAGAAGTGGTTCAAAAGTGGTTATGATTGATCATTAAATTGAAGTGCCCAAGAAGTGGTTCAAAAGTGGTTATGATTAATCATTAAATTGAAGTGCTCAAGAAGTGGTTCAAAAGTGTTTATGATTGATCATTAAATTGAAGTGCTCAAGAAGTGGTTCAAAAGTGGCTATGATTGATCATTAAATTGAAGTGCTCAAAAAGTGTTCAAGAAGTGTTTATGATTGATCATTAAATTGAAGTGGTCAAGAAGTGATCGTGATTGATCATTAGATTGAAGTGGTCAAGATATAGCCAAGAATTGGTCAAGAAGTGGTCATGATTGATCATTGAATTGAAGTGGTCAAGTTAGAAGAGAAACACCAACGTGGGAATATGTTTCCCAAAGTGGCAGTTCTTGGAAAAAAAGGTTTGGTTTTAACTTTCTTCGTACATTTGGTACACAGGGGAAATAAGGATGCTTCGACCCCGTGGAAATCACATTGCGTGTTCTAACTGTAAAGGTCTGAAGTAAATAATGGAATTCATCTGGACATTGTCTATAGAAATGGCGGTGGTATTGCATCAGGCTTGCATACGTTGCATCGTTGTGTAAGAGGCAGTAAATGGGAAATTAAGCCATCCTCCAAAAGATCGCCTGAACTGTTTTGAACACTGCCAAGCATAGAAAGTGACGATTGACCAGCTCAGCTCAAATATGGTAGCAACTCTCTAATTTATGTCTAACCAAACCATAGCAAAACTAAAACGTGACAGAAAGAATTAGACATCATATGGCTAGATAGAATGAGCCGAATATTTTCCAGTATATTTAGTAGTGGATTATATATACGATTTCCGCTTGAGTTTTGGAATGAATCAAATCCAAATCCAAAACCTTCTCATCCCTTTTAGAGGAACCTCTCCCTGATTGACCATATCTTCAGTGGTGTAGCCGTACTCTCCACACTTGACCAATTGCAGTTTTTATGGCCGGTGACTCTGAGGATAGGCCCTTTAACGACTCTTGCTTTTTGTAAGGGTTCCACTACCCTACTCACCAGACCAGGGTCTGGTGGAGGAACCAGTTAAGTCACAGAACTCAGGTTTTGAATTCAGAACTGCCCTTCTCCTAGACCGGTTGCCACCAAAGGTTATAGGACCTAGTCTGGCTTGCTATTTACCAATAGCTAGGTTAGGAGAGAAAAAAATGGATTCATAACTTTCCGAAGGGTCTTTGCGCGTAAGTGAATGTAACAAACACGACTTGGAGTACACCGTTCAGCTATCCGAGCTACACCCATTAATCCTACGTACCTTCCACGCCTCATTGAGAGTGGAACCTTTTATAGTAACTGTAGGAAAAAGTTAATAATGGAACCGATACATACTTGGTTTTTGGTATTGAAATTCACAAGTTAGTTATTTCTCCAATGTGCCGCTCGACTAAAATGTATAAAATCGATATGTAAATTATTATTACGATACTCGCGTTTACTTAAAATTTGCACAAGTGATTATTTTGATATCTTTTTAAATGTATAGAAAGTGCTTTAATCGCCAGATCACACACTTTAAATTTACGTCCAGGTTCTTACATTTCATATTTTTGTCAGATCTTCTGTTATGACAATATAGGGATACTTAATAATAAAATTGATAAAAATTAAAACAATACCATATGGAAACCTAATGAAATTGTTTAGACTATGGACCCAGACAGATGTAAAAAATAAATTAAATTTTAAAATTTCAGTGTTCCAACATGCACAGTGTCTCCTGTTTGTGAATAAGTACAACCAACGAAGGCGTTTTTACTCACGGTTAGGAGATCATATATCTTTCGATATATAACTGATGAGGCAGATTTTTTTCCCGCAGTAGGTTGCCATCCGTCCGGTCTGTTCTGCTATTTACCCCTAGATGGGAGAAGAAGATGATTCATATACCTTTCTCAATGGTATTAGCACGTAAGTGAATGTCATGGATTCGACTGGAATTCGAACTCGGCTCTCTGATTCCTAAATACGAGCTGCTATCCATTACTCAACCGCACCTCCCTCTCTTTTTTACACATATTTATTTCCATCACTAAAAATTTACTTTTTTCCGATGAAGTTCTAGAGAAGGAAATGCGTCTCATTTTTTTTTCCACTTTGCTATTAATTTACCTAATATAAAATTAATAATTACTAAGAAAAGTAAATTCAAATCCAGAATAAAATACAAAGTAACAGTAGCAAAACTGGTCAACCACATTGATTTCATACTTTCATACATACTTTAGTTTTCTAGTTTCCAATTCGTAAGTCTTCAAAATTTGTTCACTTGTTCGAAAGATCTAGGAGGAGTGTGAACCGGACGATTTGTGAACTTATCGACTCCTGTTATTTTTATAAACGCTATGAATATATCCATTTTTAAATGTAAAGGAAATGTAATTATTAGAAGTCATCTTACTTTAGTTTTCTAGTTTTCAATTCGTAAGTCTTCAAAATTTGTTCACTTGTTCGAAAGATCTAGGAGGAGTGTGAACCGGACGATTTGTGAACTTATCGACTCCTGTTATTTTTATAAACGCTATGAATATATCCATTTTTAAATGTAAAGGAAATGTAATTATTAGAAGTCTATTAATTAAATATTTTGCATAACTTACTTTAGTTTTCTAGTTTCCAATTCGTAAGTCTTCAAAATTTGTTCACTTGTTCGAAAGATCTAGGAGGAGTGTGAACCGGACGATTTGTGAACTTATCGACTCCTGTTATTTTTATAAACGCTATGAATATATCCATTTTTAAATTTAAAGGAAATGTAATTATTAGAAGTCTATTAATTAAATATTTTGCATAACTTACTTTAGTTTTCTAGTTTTCAATTCGTAAGTCTTCAAAATTTGTTCACTTGTTCGAAAGATCTAGGAGGAGTGTGAACCGGACGATTTGTGAACTTATCGACACCTGTTATTTTTATAAACGCTATGAATATATCCATTTTTAAATGTAAAGGAAATGTAATTATTAGAAGTCTATTAATTAAATATTTTGCATAACTTACTTTAGTTTTCTAGTTTTCAATTCGTAAGTCTTCAAAATTTGTTCACATTTTTTTAAATTTTTGATCTACTTTTCTTGGCAAGCGGCTTTCACGACATTAATATTTCTGAAGCTCCTCTAAGAAAGTCGATCTTTCAATCTTCCCCATGAATTTTCGATTGGATTCAAATTAGTAGCTTGACTAAGCTACTGAAACACCCCTCTAGTGTTCTAAATAAACTAATGACGAATTTCTTTAGCTGTATACGTCGAGTCGTTATCATTTAGAATGATCCAGTTCTCTTAAAGTTCCAACTTTTGAGCCGAACAGGACAAACTAGTTTCTCAAATACTCCGAGACACCATTTAAGTCATATTCCTAGTGTCATTTAAATTGCACACCCACCACACCATAAAATTAAAAAAATTAAAAAAAAAAACGACGCCTCTACGACCGTGCTTTATTGTAAAGATTATGTTTATTTGCTTTTTAAGATTACTTAGCGTGCCAAACAGAACAATATTCGTTTTGTTTCACCAAGGAACGTTTTCCAAAATTTCTAAATGCAGAAAGAGAGAACTTCTGAGAATTCGATATTATCTCTTTTCTCAACGAAAAGGTTTTCCTTGGTATTCGATATTTTAAACCATTTCTGTGCAATTCATTACCAATTCCAGCTGCTCCTAAACCAACCTATATCATTAGAGTTACCATTGGATTCACTTTTTCCCTTCTTGGAATTTTTTTAAGTTGACCAGGAAAATTTATGTGGAGCGCCATCTCGAGGTGGGTTTCTGGCGGTGCTGAAATTATCCAGTTCAGAAAAATCGATGCAGTAGAAGTGACGAAAATATTTGAAATCTGGGCATGGATTTATTTGCTCCAGTCTTTATTATGTTGCTTTTTCTGTTTTAACAATAACAAATTCGGTGCATGACGACTTGTGCGGCATTCTACCTCACTAAGCCTTACATGGAAGATTTCAAACATTTTTATCCAGGTATTGAGAATTCTAGACATGTATTCCTAGTTAACTAACACGCATATGATAATGTTTTAATATGATAATGTTTTAATATGATAATGTTTTAATAGCATCCGAATGTTTATTCCATTGTTATATTTTAATAAGTTTTAATAGTATCCGAATGCATATTAAATTGTTACATTTTAATGATAATGTTTTAATATGATAATGTTTTAATAGTATCTGAATGCATATTCCATTGTTATATTTTAATATTAATGTTTTAATATGATAATATTTTAATAGTATCCGAATGAATATTACATTGTTATATTTTAATGATAATGTTTTAATAGTATCCGAATGTTTATTCCATTGTTATATTTTAATGATAATGTTTTAATATGATAATGCTTTAAGAGTATCCCAATACATATTCCATTGTTATATTTTAATGATAATGTTTTAATATGATAATGTTTTAATATGATAATGTTTTAATATGATAATGTTTTAATAGTATCCGAATGTTTATTCAATTGTTATATTTTAATGATAATGTTTTAATATGATAATGTTTTAATATTATCCGAAAGTTTATGCAATTTAATGATAATGTGTTAATATGATAATGTTTAAATAGTATCCGTATGTTTATTCAATTGTTGTATTTTAATGATAATGTTTTAATATGATAATGTTTTAATAGTATCCCAATACATATTCCATCGTTATATTTTAATGATAATGTTTTAATATGATTATGTTTTAATATTATCCGAAAGTTTATGCAATTTAATGATAATGTGTTAATATGATAATGTTTAGATAATATACGTATGTTTATTCAATTGTTATATTTTCATAATAATGTTTTAATATGATAATATTTTAATAGTATCCGAATGAATATTACATTGTTATATTTTAATGATAATGTTTTAATAGTATCCGAATGTTTATTCCATTGTTATATTTTAATGATAATGTTTTAATATGATAATGTTTTAATATGATAATGTTTTAATATGATAATGTTTTAATAGTATCCGAATGTTTATTCAATTGTTATATTTTAATGATAATGTTTTAATATGATAATGTTTTAATATTATCCGAAAGTTTATGCAATTTAATGATAATGTGTTAATATGATAATGTTTAAATAGTATCCGTATGTTTATTCAATTGTTGTATTTTAATGATAATGTTTTAATATGATAATGTTTTAATAGTATCCCAATACATATTCCATCGTTATATTTTCATGATAATGTTTTAATATGATTATGTTTTAATATTATCCGAAAGTTTATGCAATTTAATGATAATGTGTTAATATGATAATGTTTAGATAATATACGTATGTTTATTCAATTGTTATATTTTCATAATAATGTTTTAATATGATAATGTTTTAATAGTATCCGAATGCATATTCCATTGTTATACTTTATTTTGTATTATATTATACGTTTGAAAACAAGGATTTCTTTTTAGTAATTCTTTCTTTTATTCTTAGTAATTCTTTTTTATCAACTCACCCCAATCAAGGCGGTAACATCACGAAGACACAAGCGGCTACTGGAAATGAAAGAGAAGGAAAAGACATTAAAAAGTACCGGAAACCCAATCCTAAACAATAAATAAATGATAAGCCCCTACGCCTGTTCGAAAGATCTAGGAGGAGTGTGAACCGGACGATTTGTGAACTTATCCACATCTGTTATTTTTATAAACGCTATGAATATATCCATTTTAAAATGTAAAGTAAATGTAATTATTAGAAGTCTATCAATTAAATATTTTGCAGGTCTCCAAATACTTCTTTCCTCCCCAC
Organism: Acanthosepion lycidas; assembly: GCA_963932145.1. Lineage (NCBI taxonomy): Eukaryota > Metazoa > Mollusca > Cephalopoda > Sepiida > Sepiidae > Acanthosepion > Acanthosepion lycidas. The sequence continues at coordinate 100,576,548 of OZ010574.1, read as the reverse complement.
TGTATAATTTATACGTTGTGTCTACGGGTTGAAATCATTGTGTGCATCCAACTGAATTTGCCTTGATAAATTCTGGTTAACTTCATTCAAAATAAGTCTTCCATGAATTTTGGTGTCGACTTACCACTCTAACAATAAACTAAAAAGAATCAATAATTCGGTAGCGATTGATAATCCCTGAGCCATATTTGTGAATCTATTTTGATGATTGTCTAGATTTTATTCGTTTTGTTTGATCAACTAGTGACCAAACAATGGGACTGATTTAAGACACCACATCGGTAGACGATGACAGGTGAAACAAGTAGGTGGAACAGTTGATATTGAGAATTTAGTGCAAACAGGTTGCGATGAAAAAAAAAAATTAAACGATGCCAAAGAGTAAGCTACTTGAGAGCACGAAAATGTTGAAAGCCAACATCATTCAAATCCTAACCGTCGTCCTGAGTATAATGATAAACTAAACCCAATAGCAACGTCTCTGATCAGGAGGTTTAGAGGAGCGTGTAACCACCATTGAATTGCTGCTGTTTCCAGGTCCATCCTGACGTGAGGTGATAGCAAGTGTTAGGGCCCCAGCTATGTGCAAATAGTTAACTCTCAAACTGGAGTCAAAATACTATGAAAGTATAGAAATAGATTTTTACAGTAAAAATACCAGCAATACATTTTTGAAAAAAAGAAAAATATTACCAGCCATACATTTGACCCCAACCTTCGACAAACACCCTCGGCCATGTTGATCAAAAGCAGAAAGGAGTCTCTCTGATGATTAATACAGAGCAGTTTAGTTTTGAAGTCGTTAAAATTAACAACCCATCTTTTCCCCCACTGCTGGAATATTCTGGATGTTCCAAATCAAATTACATTTCTGAGCCTAGCGAACCATTTACGAAGGGTATTCTCCGCTATAGTATCATCCCTATAAACGGTATATTTTTTACTTATTATCCAGGATTTTTTCAGATGTGATCTCGTTTGTCTTCATTTTCACTTTTCATGTAAAAACGTTTAAAATTCATAATCTACACACGTTTAGAAAGAGGTGTTGAAACCTTTTTCTTTCAGAATATTTAAGTATTTCATCAATTTAATTCACGTTTGAAACATAATCACGTGTCAAACACCGCATTTTGAAAAACGCTAGAAAGTTTTGTTCCAGGAGCCTCTGTTTATTTGCTTTGCCACTAAGCCATTTTCAAAATGTACATGAATATAAAAGACATATGAATTCAAATAGCAGGTAATTGATAGCAAAAATATTCGATTTTTCTTTCTTGTCTTTCTTTTTTAAATTCCAGTCGACCAACCGCGATAGATTTGTTTCCTACTGTTCACGTTTCACATCTGACTAAGCAGGGCAGCGATTGGACCCGATAACCTTCGATAATTTAATCGAAATTCGTTTTCCTGGACTGGTGCGCTGCGGTGCTGTCAGGAAGTTTATTTAGCAGAAACATCAGATTTCGTTCAGTGAATTGAGGTTTGTGTTGACAAACAATGACTCCTCGATTGGACAAGAGCGCTGAGCCTGGAAACAATGACTATAGCTGCCAGCATCTTGGTTGATTCTCCCGAGTCTGACGGCGAAAACTTACAAAACAATAGAATCTTTTGTCACGTTGGGGAAAACTTTCCTTTTTTTTCAATCAGAGTGATTTTACGAACCACCAAATCTCAACGGAAACAAATAAACACACACGTATATATATATATATATATATATATATATATATATATATATATGAGGATGTTGAAAAGTTCTCAGTTCGACTTGGATTTAAAAAGTACACACAGACACACTCGTGCGCTCACACACACTCGCGGTCACACACACTTATGTGCGCACACACACGCGCGTGTGCACGTACCTATAAATATACGTGTGCATGTGTGTGTACGCGTGTGTTTGCATGCGTGTATGTGTGATAAAATATGGTTTTAAAGTATGAAATTGCAATGGGTAAAAATGTTCAATAGCTGAGACAGAGCGTGTGTAATTATAAGGGTCGATTCTGAGGTTAATACCGACTGGCGACAGTCTGTTTATGCTTGAACCCAATCTTCATGCCAACAAAAACCTGAATAACTACTCTGTACTACTCTTTAACCAACAGCTGGGAGTAATAGGAATGAATTCATACCTTTTCCAAGGTTTTGCACGAAAATAAATGTAACAAACTCGACAGGACTTCGAATTGGATTCTCTGTTTTCTCGTTTCGAACTGTTTCACAATATAAGCCAGCTATAAGTTAAATAGTAACGCAGACCGGGCTGTTTAGCCTTGGCTAGGAATCGATGTAGGAAAAATCAACTCTGATTTCAAAAATCGTACGTAGCCCTAGAAAAGGACATATGATGCAGCTGATGAAAGTCCCAATTCTACATGACTGCATTTAATTATAGAAAATGATTGTGAATATTTTCAACAGCTAAGAGTTTGTAATATATGACCATAAATGTAGAATTAAATATAAGACAATAAATAGAAGATATGATGAGAAGTTAATGAGATCAAATATGTTTCATATTTCAAATATATTTTATACTTCATTTAATTTTTTATTTTTTTTTTTTGCATGCTGTCCTATTTTTATGAGCGATTCTTTGTTCAGATTTGTACAACTAAATGAATTCAAGTTGCTCATATTTGGAATACTAATGTACCCTCCATTTTTTGAATCGGTATCCCCCGAATCAAGTCAGTAAAGCCACTAAAACACAAGCGGTTAAAGGGTGTGGATGAATTAGGAACAGAAACATTAATGGTGAGCAGGAGAAAAGAGTAATTAGGTGGACAGTAGATAGAGATTGACGATGCATTTTAGATTTTGGCACATTAAAGTTGGATGCAAAGAATGGAACCGGAAGTTTGCTCCACAAGCGAGAAGTACGAGAGAAGAATTTTTTAGCTCAAAATTTACGGCTACATCTAGCCAGCTCAGTTGTAAATTGACGAGATTTCGACGCCAGACTACTATTGCGTTTGAACTAAAAAAAATGTCTAGACACCTTAGCGAAAAGTTCAATTACCATGAAATTATTTATAGGAAAGACATCGATAGGCGACCTTACGGCGTTGGGATAGTGACTGTAGCCGATTGTCTGATCAGGACCAATAATACTGCTGATTATTCTTTGGATCTTATCAAGCAGCTCAATGTAAATAGTCTTTTCACTTCATATCAGCAGCGAACATAAGCCCGAGAATCCGCAAAGAGTCACTTTCCAAGAGGTTAGCATCAGCCATGCTGATGGAAGGCAGACAGGGGTCTCTCAGATGATTAATGGAGAGAACTTTAGTTTTGGAGGCTTTAAAATCAAAACTTTTGCCCCATTTCACGAGGGATTTGAGGTAGTTTGGGATCTCGACTGCCCTTTTGGCCTTATCGGAGTGATATAACTTACTATCTAGGCAGGAGTAAATTGTTGTGTCATCAGTGCAGATACTAAGTTGAGAGCTAATGTCATCAGAAAGTTCATTAATGAAAATTAAAAACAGAGCAGGACCAAGGTTTGAGATTTGGCGGGCAACTCCGAAAGGATGTAGACGAGTGGCCGTTCGGGATAACTCAATCCGAAAAACTGTCCGGGGACACCGTAACTTTTCAACTTGTGAAGAAGACATGAATGCCAGACCCTGATAGAGGCTTTCGGGGTGTCCAATGCTAGAGCCCGGATTTCAACGTCTTTATCTCTAGCATGATAGAGTGTTTCCGCAATTATCAGCCAGTACATTAACAGTTGATCTGGAGAAACGAAAGCCATATTGTTTATCTGAGGAAAGTCCCTGCGATGTGAGATGACGAACCAATTCAGCATTGATTAGGGCCTCTCTGACTTTCCCAAAATGAGTTAGATGACTAATGAGCCGATAACTAGAAAGGTCGAACGGCTCACCAGACTTTTTAAAAACTGGAACAACATGATGATTTCCAGTAGGCAAAATACAGGAGGAATTTATTATACATCTTAGAGAGAACAGGAGCCAGTTCGGGAGCACACTTCTTAATGATTATTACAGGGATACCATCAGGTCCACATGCTTTTTGCGGGTCAAGGTTAGAGATGATAGCAGAAACCATGGAAGGAGTTATATACATATTACTCAACAGAGACTCAGTTCTAGGAGGGAAGTTAGGCAGGGATATTCCGGATGAGTCAAGAGTAAGGTTTGAGGAGAATTTACGGTCAAAGTATTCATCTTTATCAGCAGAGGATGGTAACACCTCATATTGATCGAAGAGGGAGGGATAGAGACCTTACACTTATTTAAGGTCCTATTACAGAACCGCCAGTAATCGTGAGAGTCAAAGTTGTTAAAGGCTATGTGTTACCGCATTCTCTCGGCAGACAGGGACTTTCCTCCTTCGAGGAGCATTTATAGCGAGCAACAACGAATAGGCGCCTGTTATGACGAGAACCGTCACGCTGGTATAGCTGAAAATAGTGGTCCTTGTGTGCAATGCTGGTGTGAACCATGTAGAGCATTGAGGCTCCACCTGGTATTTCCGAGAGGGGATAGAAGCGTCCAAGCCGGCTTTGACCCAAGAAGAAACCCCAGTGGCGCACCTTTCAATTGAAATGTAAAGATGCCAGTCCAAGGGGCGTCACGGACAAAATCCCAATCAGCATACTGGTAACGGAAAGAAGTCCTGTGGATAGAGGCTTTCTGTTTAATAGAGGATTGGAAGGAAATATCGGTAGCTACTACAGTGTGATCAGAATTACCAAGAGGGCCGTTTTGCAAAGCTCGGCAAGAGCCAGGAGAGGAGGTAAGAAATAAATCAAGCAGAGAAGCATGTTGCTCGGTTTTTCTAGGGAAACGAGTAGGGAAGTCTACGATTTAAGTAAAGTATTAGACAATGGAAAAATTTAATGTCTGAACACGGGCAACATCAGTACCTTTAGGATGTTTTAGACACGTGTCATGATGAACAGTAAAGTCACCTAAGACAAAAATGTTGGCAGATGGGTGGAGATAAACCGCCTTTTCGATACTATCAGCAATTATGTCTAATATACTGCAGTCCTGGGAAGATAGAGAGCGATAAAGAAAAAAGAGATAGCTAACAGAGTTCCGTAACAAAAGATGGATGTAATCTGGGACATCGAAAGACAATTTCCTGACCATCGGGTCTTGTCTGAAGCGTAATTTTTATTCACGTAATTTAAGTTTAATCTAATTAATATATATATATATATTAAAAGAATGCTCAATACTGTTTCATAGAACGTAAAACAGAACAAATTAATACATAAGAAATATTAGAAACATTGACCTTCTTGCAACCACGGATTCTGTCAAAAAGTCTCCTTCAGGCAACGAGTCACTGTTTCTTGTAAAACCTACCCCTAACTGGACTTGTAATGCTAGTGGGTGGGGAGAAAAAGTAGTGGAAAGAAAGAAAGGGAGAGAGAAGAAGAGAATTTGGATATCGACTAAAGAATGGTTTGATGGTGGGAGTAAAACATTTTTCAGGGCAGGATGTGAGGAAGAAATCAAGGAGATTCGCCTGATGCCCTGTCACATCATGGAGGCACATTGGGTACTTTGATGATGTGATCTAATTCATAGCCTATGGAGAAGTCTCTGCAATATGTGCCTTCTTCATCGGCTTTGTTAGAGCGGACTAACAACTCTTTGTGAATATTGAAAACATCACAGATATGAAACCTAGCCGAGTGAATTTCAGTGAAGATATTATCAATCCTCTCAGATATTTGATCGAAAATTAGTGTCCCATCGTCCTGAGGATGATAGAGTGTGGAAATCAATGTAGATCGATGCCATGTGGAAATACATACATTAGAGATCAGTGTTCTCATTTTTTGTGTCACTGTCACAGGGAAATCTGTCCTTAATGTACGCTACGTGGCTGTCGCAATTTAGGTGGTCGTATTTGATTATTATATTTGGGGTTGCAAGCTCTTGAAGTAGGACTGTATTATTGATATCTATTTCGGACAGATATAGGAGGTTTAGTTTGACCTCAAGAAGATCAGAGTTCACCGAAAGGAAAGTTGGAATGTAGATGGTATACCTGGAGTCTACTTTTTTTTAACTTTGAGGTTGGGTTTTCAATATGTGTTTTGATAGAATATAGTAATTCTGTTTGTGACATGATAACAAAATAAAATGGAATAGTCAAAAATGGAAAAGTTAAAAACAGAAACAACATAAAAAAAAATTAATAATGAATAACAAAAAAAGGATAGTAAAATAATTACTTACCTCAGTGGAATTGTTAAGAAATCCATATCCGTAGTAAGAACAATGAGGTTATTGCCCAATACATGGTTGTTAATAGTAGCCAAGCCAAAGATTGGAAAGAGAGGACTGAAAAATAAAAGTAAAATTTTTATTAAAAAATCTTTAATCTAAAAAAAAAAGTTGAGAGAGGAGCTTCCACCATACAAGATCTAAAACTGTCCCAGTCAGCATTCATGAATCTATGGAATGACAAATAAGGAGATGCTTTTGGTTTGGAATCTATTTAGATACTAAGAAATGGTCTGACATTCCCTGGTGGGGAGGGTAAAACTTTTGCTAAGCATTTTTCAGGACAGGATTGTTTGAGTGGACTAAGCACACTTTCTTGTTGATATTGAAGTCACCACAAATATGAAAGCTAGCTGAGGGAAATTCAGTGAGGATATTATCATATCCTCTCAGATATTTGATCAAAAATTAGTGTCCCGTCGTTCTGAGGATGATAGAGTGGGAAAATCAATGTGGTACTATAGATAAGTACCACGCGGAAGCACATATACGAGATATAAGGGTCCTCGTTTTTTTTTTCGTCTCTGCCCCAGGGAAACCCGTTCTTAAAGTATGCGCTGAGCTGTAAGCTGCCAGTCTCCATGCAGTTTTTACTTCTATGTCCAGATTGTTTATACCGACAAACCGAACACTCTCTACCATAAATATAACACAATTTGAAACTCTTTTTTTTTTAAATTTAAAGGTCACCCTTTCTACATCATCAGTGTTTCGCCTCGGTATATTAATTATAACCGACGCACGCGTTTATATTTCCTCCTTGTCGCCCGTGTGAATATATAATTCTATCACTAAAAACATTATTTTAGTCAAATGAGGTTCTTTAATGGGTGAAACGTGTCACGCAGAGGTTTTCCACTGTGTCAATCTACTGCGAAATATAGATATACTGGGTGTAACAGCAAAATTGTCCAAATCGCGTAAAGGGCATCTTTGTCCACCCCACAAAATGTTTTAATATCTAAAAAAAAAAAAGCTAGACTAATTGAGATTCTTTTTTTCCAGATTTTCAGATAAGACGCTTAGCCATCTTCATACCATGTTTCGTAAGAATCACTGTAAAAAAAACCTTTGAGTGATTCAGCTAGAAATAAAACAAGTTAAAATCGTTTCGTGTCAGCCCCACTGTATTCCCAAATGAGTAATGGTGGCAGGAAATAGATCATTCAGGCCTTCAGTAATGGTACCAACATTCATGCTCTAGCTTCCGTCTTCAAAGTCCATTCACGAATCATCAAGAGAACGGTGAATAAGTTTAAAAAAGAGAGGGAAACTGCATCAGGAGGTCATCATTTCAACTTAAAACTAAAGAGATCAACTGGAAAAGATCCAACTCGATTCATAAGACATTTGGCACGTGAGAGAGAAAGTTTCAGCTATAACAGTCCAAAGAGCAGACTCACAACTGAGCAAAGAAAACGACACTCGAGGTGATCTCCACAATGACCCAACTTATACATTTATCCGTTAGGGTCATGTGTGCCCCATCTTTTAATTTTCTCACTCCCTTTTATATTCTGATTCGCCGGATGAAGATCACAAGACCCAAAACTTGTGTAGGAAAAATTATAGAAAATGAAGTATAATATATAAAAAAAAATCTACGTTATAACCAAACACGTTTGCGACCTTTAAAATGTACATTTTTCTCTCGTTTATATATATATATATATATATATATATATATATATATATATATATATATATATATATATAAGTGAATATAGAAGTTTCATGATAGATGCAATCGTCAGGCCACGAGTGCTGTTATTTTTCTCCTCGTGGCCTGACGATTGCAACTAGCATGAAACAGACTGTCACCTCTAAGTGTTGACTTCTATGTTCATTTTATATTTACACACGCTCTATCTCTGATATTGAGCACTTTATTTCATAAATATAGCACATCTTAAGACTATATTTTTTCATATATATATATATATATATATATATATATATAATCTAGGTAAAAAAAAAAATTAGCCATAGTTCACCTTTTACCTTACAATATGGTTAAACTTCGAATTTCATAATACTTTTTCTTACATTAATAATTGGTAGATGTACTGCAGTGCATCTTATATGGTTGACTATTTTATTGTTAAAAATTCGTTTAGATTTAATACAGCTCTGTATTGATGTCTAGTTAGTATTATTACTAGTAAAACACTCACAGGTCATGGTGAAGGCAAGAGAAACAGGAGGAAAATATGTATAACGTACTTGTTAATTATAAGTGAATAAATGGAAGAAAAGGACAGAGATGTGGACGGTCAAAAGCAAAGGAATAGGCTATTTTGCAGGTTCAGGCAAAATAGAAAAACAGAATTTTTAGCGTATTTTACTACTTTGTTAAAATGTTCTCACTCCCTTTTATATTCTGATTCGCCGGATGAAGATCACAAGACCCAAAACTTGTGTAGGAAAAATTATAGAAAATGAAGTATAATATATAAAAAAAATCTACGTTATAACCAAACACGTTTGCGACCTTTAAAATATACATTTTTCTCTCGTTTATATATATATATATATATATATATATATATATATATATATATATATATATATATATATATATATATATAAAAGTGAATATAGAAGTTTCATGATAGATGCAATCGTCAGGCCACGAGTGCTGTTATTTTTCACCTCGTGGCCTGACGATTGCAAATAGCATGAAACAGACTGTCGCCTCTAAGTGTTGACTTCTATGTTCACTTTTATATTTACACACGCTCTATCTCTGATATTGAGCACTTTATTCCATAAATATAGCACACCTTAAGACTATATTTCTTTATATTCAGCTCCTGGTAAACAGTAGAGCACTTTCGCTACATTTATAACGCAGTATGGACATGGAAAAATTTAACCTCGACTACTCCCTAAAAAACATACCCATCCCATCCCCTCCTATATATAAACTAAAATTAATTGAAAAAATAGAAAGTTTCCTAAAAAGAATGAGATGGAAAGT
>OZ010574.1:100488689-100567084 GCA_963932145.1 Acanthosepion lycidas | reverse complement strand
AGAAGAAGAGAAGAAGAAGAAGAAGAAGAAGAAGAAGAAGAAGAAGAAGAAGAGAAGAAGAAGAAGAAGAAGAAGAAGAAGAAGAAGAAAGAAGAAGAAGAAGAAGAAGAAGAAGAAGAAGAAGAAGAAGAAGAAGAAGAAGAAGAAGAAGAAGAAGAAGAAGAAGAAGAAGAAGAAGAAGAAGAAGAAGAAGAAGAAGAAGAAGAAGAAGAAGAAGAAGAAGAAGAAGAAGAAGAAGAAGAAGAAGAAGAAGAAGAAGGTGGTGGTGGTGGTGTTAGGTTTAGAAAATTGTACGCACTTTCGGTGTTGATGGTGGTCTTAACAACATTTTTCTTCTAGTAAGTAAAATATGTATGGGGAAAATGATTTGCTCATATATTTAAGTTATTCTATCTCGATAAGGAAATTATCGCATCTAGATAAAGGAAATTAACGCACAGTAAACAATCTCATTCAAAATTTGAACTCAGTTTGGTGGTGGCATCTTTCGAGCCGCTAGATATAATTCTACGCATGACAAATTTACAATACATCTAATGGAAAATGTTAGAAAGAAAGTTACGAAAAAGGAAAAAAAGAAGAAATAGAATACGAGAAAAAATTAGCAAGTGAAAAAGAAAATGGAGAATGGAAAAATAAGAAAAAAAAAACAATGACTAATGAAGGAAGAAAAAAAAAATTGATAAAGAAACTTAATAAAAATTGCCAGTAAAAAATAAATCCGAAACAAAATGGCCAGGTAAGTTCCATGAGCACTTGTATTAAGGGCAAGAATGGCTAGGTTCAAGAATGAAAAAATAATTTTTCTTAGCTGTCTTTTCAAACTTACTCATGTCAGTAAGACGGGAAAGTGAAACTTCTCTTTGGCAACAAGCATTTGAAGCAAAAACTCACTATTAGCACAAAAAAAAAAAAAAAAAAAACCGTAGCAGGTTGTATCTCCACCCAACTTTATTAGAATATGTTCCACCGGCCACACACCACTTTAAAAGTGATGCGTCGAAGGTAAAAGATGACAGACTTAGAAAATAAGACATCAACACGAAGAAAAAAATTGATATTTGTGTGTGAAGAGAGAGAGAGAAAATGTAAATTTGTTCAGTGTATTCCTGCATATGCATTTTGCTAATGTCAGTAATAGGAATATGCTTCTGGAAAGCAAGAAAACGTAACAATCGGTGTATATACGTCAATATATATATATACGGGGTATATTACAAATACTTTTGAAATCTTTGTGGGCGGCTTCCTCGCATTAAACATGCATAAAAGTCCGCATAAACATATGTCCGCAAATCCTTAGTTTTTGAGTTATTAAGTTTAAAGTTTGAGGTAGGCGCTGTTAAATGTACAATCCAAGATATAATCTAAAAATATTTATCATAGTTTCTAGTGCCACGGATCCTGTCTCAGTAACGCGACAATAAACAGCAGCAAAGGTTGGATGACTCGACTGCCTTCGGTCTGGAAACGCAATTTGATACGGCTGTGCAGCCTCGTGTCCATTAGCAGTCGCGCGGAAGTATATATCTGCCTGCTCAGGATATGAATATCCTGCTATTCTTAAACGGAACACTTCTCAGTTAACTATTACACAGGTTAAACGTTGAAGACAGACAAGCCACAAATGTACGCGAATGACAAATGTGACCTGTACAATACAGCGTCATTTACCGTAAATTTCCTTTAATAACTCAAAAACGAAGGATTTGCAGACATGTTTCTAAAAGTATTTTTGATACACCCTGTATATATGATGGATAAATTGTCGTATAAATTATACAACGATGAAAATAAAACTGACATTTCATTTTAAAATATATATTTACTAAAATTATACAAAAATATCTTGAAAATTTATTCAATAAAATCATCATTTGGCTTCAACCACAACCTCCAGATGACTTCAGAATCTCTTGAAACGCTTCTGGATGGTCTCCTTGTTTAAGTTGGTGAATGCTGCCATAATCCTTGCCTTCAGTTTATCTTTGGTGTTACGAGGAGTTTTTTTTTTTTTTTTTTTTTTTTAGTCTCTCACTTAACTGTGCCCCATACAATAATCAAGGGAGTTGCAGTCTGGGGAATTAGGTGGCCAGATGTAAGAGGTAATGTGGTTGAAGAAATTGTTTGACAGCTATGACTGGGTTCTCCTACTTGTGTGGTATAGTGCAGAATACTTTTGCCAAACATAGGGTCTTCCAGCAGCCACAGGCGATCCCATTATTGAATTAAGCGGATCACGTAACCATGGGGGAAACTCATAAGTAGAAAGTAACGTGATGTCTAATTGTTATGGTCCAGTTCCATGTACCACGGTGATAGTCCAAGGTAGAACTCGAACAACGTATATAGAATAACTCAGATATATTACAAACAAGAATATATACAGAGAAGTAGAAAGTGTTAGTACGAACAATCAGGTTTAGTAGTAATTGTCTGAACGCGACTCTGTTTCGGACTGCCTCTGACTCGACTGACTGACTCGCTAGCTCTGACTGACAGACAGACTCCTGACGGACCTCACTCCAGACTTCAGACTGAACGGTATTTAGTCCCCCCAACTACGAGGGCATCATGTGACACAAGGCCGGTTTAACGTGGGATCTACGAGCCCGTGGGCTCGGCAAAAAATATACCCTTTGAACCCGTATAAACGGGTTCAGGGTCGGTTTACCTCCCCGAAAGAGACTTTGCCCTTCGGCGTAGCCTCGTTCAGGTTCCTCCCCGCACTAAGGCAGAGAGTTCGACCGATCAGCCGGTCAGCAGGTCGCCCGACTTCAGGCTGAACTCTGCTTCCTCCTGAGGCGCAGTATTTATTACGTATGGAATAGTCCATTATGTTATTATGGGTAAGGTCCCATAACACTAATTGATCACCATTTCTTGTCTATACTCTATTACTATACGAATCCCTCTTTTTACACTATCCACTATCTCTAATCTATTCACTATTTCTCTATACTGATCACTATACGGGTTATTTTCGAGCGAGTTGTTATCGAGCAAGTACTATTAGTGCGAGTGTTATGCGAAGGCGTCTGATGCCAGCATTGTTCAGCGGCGCTACTATAGTTGTATCTGCGATTACAAAGTCTCTACTACAACGAGCATTACGAAAGGGACAACGAGTATTCGTTGACATTTACAAAAGAGGCAATGAGTGTTCGTTGACATCACAAAAAACAATCAAAGTTAGTTTTCTTTGACCAGTACGAACTCTTCAAAACGCAGGGTGCTGCGATCATAGCTGACCTTGATGTCGTTTACACCTAACACACCAATCGTTCAACCTGAAGCATCGAAAATGCTCAATGTACACGATTCTATTCACACTGGGATAAAGGCTTTAAGGGGTAATGCTCTGCTTTGCTAAGGCCACGGTCATCTTCGGCACAAAAGTCATCCTGAAGAAGACACCCTCCATTAATCTGAAGCTAAACAAAAGTAGCATTCTTCTTTTATTTGCATCGTTTAAATGAAACTGGAAACAGTCCAAAGACTTGCAACATATCTTCTAAGACTGAGCTGAACAAAGATATAGATAGAAGACTGTTAAGCGTAGTAGCAACCTTTGGTACATTTCAGAAACCCGAAGAAGCAAAACCTATAAAAATACGAAAACAATTATCTACATATCATGATCCTTAACCCACTTTTACTTGGAGCCGAATCCTGGTTCATATACCAATGCCAGCTATACCTCCTCAAATACTTCCATCAGTTTTGTCACCGGAAAAATTCTTAAAGTGCACTGAGATTACTTTATCTCTAAAACTGGGTTAGGGCTACAAAAAAACATTATTTTTATGTGTTACTAAATACTATTACGAATAAAAATGGCTGCCAACTGGGAGATATGACTAAATAAAATTTAGAAGGTAATCTCTTTTTCTTAAATAATTCGCAGAGCCAGATAAGGAAATAAGATTATGCAAAACCAACCCGACTTACTATTACCAGACTTTCTCCTGCAATCACCACAGAAAAATATGCTTCTCCGGCTTAGATCTTGCCTATCAGTTCATTTAGTGAATTGAATAAACAAAGTGTCACAATAACGAATAAAATAAAAAAAAAAGAATTAAATAGCATACGATATCTTACGGGGATGACGTTATGATAGATAAAATATTCCTTTCGAAATTCCTGGAAAGTTACCAAATGCGACAATCGTATGAAGAATCCGGAGAACAGGCTTTTTGTTTATTCGCAAAACACAATTGCTTTTGTTTTCGCAGATGGTTTTCGCAAATTTTCATCAGAAAAAAAATGGAAATATCTTTATTTTGCAGTTGTTCATTTTAGTCATATACTCGTGGGAATCCCACTTTAAGTAGGGTATTTGTTTGACAGATGCCGTTCGAATAAGGGTGTGAACAAATACCGTTTGGTCTATTTGATTTGGGGCTTTAATCAGTATCAACCGCACACACAAATAACTGAATGTAACCATAGCTGATAGTGTTCATAACATTACATATGGCTGGAAATTTGTTTATCATTAGGTTGGTGCAAAAATAATGACGTAATAATGTCGTTTTTTGACGTTAAAAAATACGTCAAAAAACGACATTTTTACGTCATTATTTTTGCACCAACCTAATACTTCGAAGCCTTTGTTTTTATTCCTTGATTTGTATTGTACGAATTACACTCAAGTCTCAATCAGAGACAACAATTTTACTAATGTTCACCCAAAGAGCCACTCGAGGTAGAGGGTTACTGTGTGATACTGTATGAATGTCAGAAAGGGCAAGAAGTGAAGATTTGGGGGCTATGCAGGAAAGATAACGACTAAATTTAGACTAGAATTCACTAATTAAATCTAGAATAGGCCAAGATTTAATTAATGAATAACATTTCAGAATTCAGTCCGTAACATTAGAAGTATATAGAGGAGCTGGAAAGTATAGCAGGAAGCGGAAAACCAATCTTAAAGAATGATAAATGTCAAGAAATCAATTCTAACCGCTCCCCGGTGTTCTTACCCCAAAGTACTGCATTGCCCATCAGTATGTATTCATAGATGCTTTTGTGCACAAGTGTGATATCAGGGCGATTGCTCTCCAAGTACTTGTCAGTCAAGATGGCCGTATCTCAAATGAGCTTCGCTTGCTTATTCTGCATTTATCTGAATGGAAATCATGTAAACAGAGATAGTTATGCTTTGTAAATAACTTAGTCTCCTGACATTAGTATGAGTCCAAAAGTTACTGGGGGTTACGCGATGGGGGCTTTGTGCCGGATTAAGATAAACCTTGTAAATAATCTCAACGGATACAATAGAGCGCTGTTTCGCTGATCAAATCGTTAGTTCAATGAGTTTTACCATTATTTGGTGTTCCCATACTCGCCTTGTGCCAGATTTATGGTAAGGTTGGGAAAATAACATAAATCGAAACAGAAGTGGAACACGAGGGTGTAAAAAGAAATTAAAAGAGGATTTTTTGGGGGGGGGGATTAGGGACCAAAAATGGGAAAAGGAATGACCGCGATAAAATGTAAAATAATTAAGGGGTAACGTAAGGCAAAAAAGAAAGAAACTGTTACGGGAAATTGGGGTTAAAGATAGGAAAAAGTTGCCTTTGAGTGGAGGTTTTTAAAAATACAAAGGATTGGCAAGTCTATATATATATATTTGTTTCGTAAATGAAAAAAGAAAGAAAAAACATTTCAATGAGATTTGACAGGCTGACAAGTCAACAATTCGGTGGATGTTGTTCATTTCGGTGCAAGAAAAGAATAAAATATACGTCCATATCGTATTCATATATGGTGTGCATTCCTATGTGCATATATATAAAGTTCACATATGTTATCCTGCGTAAGACTAGAGGCTTATATATGAATGGTTATGAATATATAGGAAAGTGCTTATGTCTTTGTACTTGCTGAAAAATATGTTTATATAAATGCTTACTGTCTTAAGATCTTTATTTGTATTTTATGTGCGTCAATGCGTTGGGATTCATCTGTTTGCATGAGTTAATGGTGACAAAATGTATCTATATAGCTGAATATTTGATAGATAGATAGATAGATAGATAGATAGATAGATAATGAACAACCTTAGATAGATAGATAGATAGATAGATAGATAGATAGATAGATAATGAACAACCTTAGATAGATAGATAGATAGATAGATAGATAGATAGATAGATAGATAGATAGATAATGAACAACCTTAGATAGATAGATAGATAGATAGATAGATAGATAGATAGATAATGAACAACCTTAGAAAGATAGATAGATAGATAATGAACAACCTTAGATAGATAGATAGATAGATAGATAGATAGATAGATAATGAACAACCTTAGATAGATAGATAGATAGATAGATAGATAGATAGATAATGAACAACCTTAGATAGATAGATAGATAGATAGATAGATAGATAATGAACAACCTTAGATAGATAGATAGATAGATAGATAGATAGATAGATAATGAACAACCTTAGATAGATAGATAGATAGATAGATAATGAACAACCTTAGATAGATAGATAGATAGATAGATAGATAGATAGATAGATAATGAACAACCTTAGATAGATAGATAGATAGATAGATAGATAGATAGATAATGAACAACCTTAGATAGATAGATAGATAGATAGATAGATAGATAGATAGATAATGAACAACCTTAGATAGATAGATAGATAGATAGATAGATAGATAATGAACAACCTTAGATAGATAGATAGATAGATAGATAGATAGATAGATAGATAGATAATGAACAACCTTAGATATATAGATAGATAGATAGATAATGAACAAACTAATATATATATATATATATATATATATATATATATATATATATATATATATATATATATATATATATTCTCTTTTTTAAATAATTGCTCTAGCTGTTACCATAGTCATTTTAATTTTAATAATGAATATGCTTATAAAACCCGTAAATATATATATATATAAAGCTCGGAACCTCCAAATATGGAATATCATGTATTTTTAGGAATCCATTAGGACGATAACTTTTCACCATACCCTATCTATCTATCTATCTATCTATCTATCTATCTAAGGTTGTTAATTATCTATCTATCTATCTATCTATCTATCTATCTATCTTTTTACCCCCAAGCAAAGCAATGAAGGCACTAAGACAAAACAAGTTACTGAGTGTGAAAGAATATGAAAAAAAGAATGACATAACCGAGGGCAACAGTAAAAGAGCAGGAAATAAGTAGACATAACATGAAGGTTAATACTGCATTTACATTTTTTTAGATAAAATTTGACTTAAAAGCAAGAAACCGGAAGAGCTTTCCACAAACGAGAAGTGCGAGAGAAGAAACTGCTAACATAGAATTTACGGTTACGTCTAGCCATTTCACCCGTAAATCTAGCCGCATATCTAGTACAGCTCTTAAATCCGAAAAGCCTAGGTACCAAGGAGACAAGCTCATCAGAATAATTACCTCGAAAATATTTATAGAAATGACATAGGGGAAGCTAGCTATGTTACGGTGGTGGAAATATAGCTGAGCTGCCAGGTCAGAACTAATAACCGCTCTCTCTTTCCCATTCTCTCTGCCGTGCGCCGATAGCTTAGAGGTAGGATCTCGGACTGATGACAAATCGGTAGTTCGATCCCAGCTTGAAGCAACCGGGTGTCAAACCACACTGATGAGCTGTGATACAGTGAAACAGGACTGTATGTGTTGACCATATTAAAAGTTCTCGTATATTTCGATTGAGCACTGTTGGGAGGAAAGTAATTACAAATCAGTGGCCGTCACCGCTATTAATGTATAAAGTAGGAATTTTAAAATCTTTTCTTTAAGTATTTTAAAAGGTAAGTTCTGAACTGAAAAAAAGTTTTAATTTCTGAACATCTCAGATAAGAAGAAATCTTCTGTCAGAGAAACGTTACTGGGAGTTGTTAGGATCAACCATAAAATAAAAGAATATGTAATTAAATGGGAGTTACGTCCCTTAGGGATTTTGTCATCTCGACGACGACGACGAGAGTTCATAAAAACATGGCGTCTCAGTCATAACAAACGTATTTTGTTGTAAATGCTCTATTTTATTATTCATCATTATTGCCTACCTGCTATTCTTTTTTAATCATTTCACACCAAGAGAGGCAACAAAGCCACTAAGATGCAGAGCGCTACTGAGTGTGAAAGAAAATTAAGAAAAATAAACATTATTAAGCTGCAAAAACAATAAAATAACAGAAATCAAGAAGATAACGATCGACATTGCATTTAAATTTTTGAAAATTTATATTGACTGGAACGCAAGAAACCGGAAGAGAGTTCCACAAGCGAGAAGTTCGATAGATGAAAACGTGAAAATGGAACTTACTATTACATTTAGTCATTTCAACTGTAAAATGAAACTTTGCCGTGAATTTATAAATTGTCTTTTTTCTTAGTTATTTATGCATAGGAGAGAACAAGAAGTTCATTAGTAAACGCAGTTACAGACAATCACTTTGAGTCTTGGAACATATGTTTTTAATCGGTATGACCCCCAAGCAAGGCAGTATAGCTACTGTCCCGGTGTGGAGGAATTAGGAAACATTATTAATGAGGAGAAAGAGAAACCTACAATCAAGAGGACAGTAGATAGCGATTGACACTGCATTTAAATTTTTGCACATTAAAGTTGGTTGGAAAGCATGGAGCCAGAAGGAAGTTCCACACGTGAGAAGTGCGAGAGAAGAAACTGTTGACATAGAAGTTACGGCTACATCTAGTTAGCTTAAGTCTAGTATTGAACTTAAATTCATCCAGAATAGCTAACATAGCGAAGAGCTCATCCGAACACTTACCATGAAAGTATTTATAAAAAAAAGAAAAGCACAGAGAGGACAATGAACAAGTGACTAAGGCCGAGCCGCCAGATCAGAACCAATAATATTGCTGATTTTTAATTGGATCCTATGAAGGAGCTCCAGGAAAATAGCAGGGGCACCGGACCATATATGACAGCAATATTCTAAGCATGGACGAAGGGTAAACTTAGAGATATGCAAGAAATATTGTCTCGCCCGACACAGTGAACCGTCTTTTTTTTAGCAGCTGATCTAGTGGTGGATTCAGCGTAGTCTTTCCGCTTCATGACAGCTGAGAATGCTGATGGAAGGAATTGATTAATGAGATCAGTTTAGTTTTGGAGGCGTTAAAATTAACAAGCCATCTTGTGTCCTAATTAACGACGGTCTTGAGGTCGTTTTGTACATCAACTGCATTTTGACCTTTCTGTCGGATCAGCCTTACTATCGAGGTAGGAGTAAATAGTAGTGTCGTCATCATAGAGGCCAAGTTGAGAGCGGGAAGGTTGTTAATGAAGATTAAAGTTAGTTCGAAAGTATCTAGACGAGTAGCCGTTCAGGACAACTTTCACTGCACGCTTTGATAGGAACGACCGGATCAGCTCTAAAACGTTCCCGGAGAAACCATAGGTTTTTATCTTATGAAGAATACCTAAATGCCAGACCCTGTCAAAGTCTTTCGAGATGTCCAGTCCTACAGTCCGGTCTTCACTGTAATTATCTAGAGCATGACAGTCTTTCCGCAATTATTGTTAGTACATCAGCAGTTGATCTGGAGAAACGAAAGCCGTACTGTTTGCCTGAGAAAAGGCTTTATGATCAGAGATGATGAACCAACTTAGCATTGATTAGGGCCTTTATGAATTTACCCAAAAGAAGTAGAAGGCTAATAGGCCGATAA
Organism: Acanthosepion lycidas; assembly: GCA_963932145.1. Taxonomy (NCBI): domain Eukaryota; kingdom Metazoa; phylum Mollusca; class Cephalopoda; order Sepiida; family Sepiidae; genus Acanthosepion; species Acanthosepion lycidas. The sequence continues at coordinate 100,557,351 of OZ010574.1, read as the reverse complement.
TTGGATGTGTCAGATGGTTAAACGGTGTTCTTAAAAACTAAAACGACAGACGATGACTTCCAGCAAGCAGGCAAGCTACAGGAGGCAGCGTGGCATTTATAATACAGTTTAGAGAGAACAAGAGCCAGCTCGGAAGCGCATTTCTTAATGGCTATAACAGGGAAGTCATCGGGTTCACATGCTTTGTGGTGATCAAGGTTAGAGATGATAGCAGAAACTATAGAAGAGGTTATATGCATATCACTCAACAGAGAATCAGTTCTAAGTGGGAAGCTGGGTTGGCTACTCCACATCAGTCAAGAGTAGAGTTTGAGGAGAATTATCGAGCAAAGCTTTCAGCTTTATCAGCAGAGGATGATAACACGTCAAATCGATTGAAGAGTGGGGAATAGAGATCTTGCACTTATTTAGTACCCTATTGCAAAGACGCTAGTAATCATGAGGGCCAAAATTTTAGAGGCTGTGTAGTGCCTCATTCTCTCAGTAAACAGGGATTCATGTGGGGACAATTGTATTCATAATATTAAACTTGTATTTATCATAAGGTTTTGGTGAAGCTCTTGGAGCCGATGTATATCATTTACGATTCACTATCGACATTTCCTTCATAAATAGACAGAACTATCGTAGGAGAAACGCCGCGAATTGATTTGGTTTTAAAAACACGATTACTAAATAGGACAGTGTGTGGATTAAATTACCATTTCGCGAAGAAAGGTGGTGTTGGGTTGCATAAAAAATAGTTCCCTTTTCAAATGATTCCTCTTGTGAATCTTATTGATTTCAGAATCTAACTACTTCAAATACCTACTGATTTTACAAACTAAAATATCCTAAAATTAATGTTTTTTTTTCTCTAAATTCTTCGATTCAGTGCATGCAAATAAAGAGATTTAACAATTGCTTCACATATATATTTGGATATATTTAATTGAACCCTTTGATACCTATTTTGACAATATAACATTTTGCGTTAACGTTTCTTTATAAACCCATTAAATCAAAGATATGGGAGGAGAAGAGATAGATTTATACCTTTCCCAAGGATATTTTTACCTAAAGGCATATAACGAACACGACTGGAATTAGAACTCGGCTCTGCGACTTCTCATTCCGAACCGCTGTCTACTACACCACCTGTACATCCAAGCTAACTTCACCGGGTATTCCCTAGCGTAGCGATCACCTAACTAGACACTGACTACTTTGCTTAAATTCGGTGATCGTACGCGAAACGATGTTTCGACGTGATATGGCCGTAAACCGCTACCTAAGTGGGAAGGAGAATTCTTCGATTCCACATTGAAAGAATTTTTTTTTCTTTTTGTGTGTGTGTGGGGTGGGGGTTGTTTTGTTTTTTGAGTTTTTTTTCGAAAAAGTTTTAAAAGTTATTCCATCGTTGTTCTTTTTTTCTTTCTGAATGTTCTGCAACACACAAAATGTTGTCCCTAATCTAGACAGTCTAGAAACCAAAGAAGAAAAGGTCATCATGAAATCTTTATGAAAGGAGAAGCTACGTTACGGTGGTGGGAATCCAAGATGCCGAATCAGGACCACTAATATTGCAGATTCTTTTTTTGTATTTTATCAAGAATTTCTAGACTCTATCGAAACAAATGAAAATCTGCAGGTACTATATCTGATGAGCAGAGAGGATGTGAAAGAACTTCACATTCAAATTATCTTTGGGAATGGAGAGAGGTTTCGAAGAATATGGTTTTCCATTGTCATGATGGAGAATTACCTTTTTTTTATTTAAAAAACAATGACACCTTTCATGTAATGTTTAATTTGCTTGTAATAAACATCACTGCGGATGTTTATTACAAGAAACAGTCGTTCCATGTTCTACAATTACATAATGAAACCTTTCTTAATCATCTCGACACAAAACAGGAACATCTGTGTATGGCGTTTTGTTTTTGACACTAGAGCTGGTTTTCTCATTTAGTCCCATGTTTTCATTTCTATTCTATGTTCACTTTCCTTATCGCCTGTGCTAAATGTGTTAAAACTGATCCACGCACCAAGGTATTCGAGGCGCTTGTTATTAGGTTGGTGCAAAAATAATGACGTAATAATGTCGTTTTTTGACGTTAAAAACACGTCAAAAAACGACATTATTACGTCATTATTTTTGCACCAACCTAATATTTACTAATTGCAAATATCTCCATGCCTTGAATACTACTGTCACATATAGTCTGATGCTTTTGCAATGTATTTAGAAGTTCTTGATAAAATACAAAGAAGAATCTGCCATGTTATTGGTCCTTACCTGGCACAATGGCTTCAGTCCCTTTTTCCCACCGTCGTAACGTAGCTTCTCTATGCCTTTTTCTATAAACACGTTCATGGTAATTGTCCTGATGATCTTTCTTTTATGGGACCTAAACATCGTGAATTTAATGTGTTTCTATTAAATACACAAGCAAAAATGTTAAATATAAATTTAATTTAGATTAATTTGGATTTGATATATTTTTGTATTGATCTCCTGGTAGTATTAGTAACATCTTGTACGACGTATTGGTATTTGTTTTGTATTTTTGACATTTTTATATTGATTCGTTATTGTTATTAACAACTTATATGAAAATCTTTATTCAACAGTTGCATGTTAATTTACCAAATAATTCTATACGTTTAAAATATTTACTAGTTTCTTAAAGCAGTTATTTATCAAGTATAAAAAATTATGTAGGAAACTCACAAACCATATAACTTGTTTGCATTTTACCAGATTACCACTCCACTCCATTTTAATTTCTTACATAATAGCATTATCTAGTTTTTATAATTTATGTATTCAATTATGTTATCGTTCATGCCTGTCGTTAGCTGCCAATCTACGAGTCATAACCCAATTATAAAAAATTACTTCTTAATTTTTGCGTCTTACGCTTAGTTAAAATTTAACGTAAGCCATATTTGATTGGTTGATCAGCGAAAAGCCAACAAACCTTATAACCTCCCTTTTTTCGTAAAAAAAGGTTGTATTTTGCTTTTTAATTTAAATAAATCGTTAACTCGTCAGTAGTTGACAATCGCCTGATGAGATACATTGATAGGCATCGAAACACAACTACAACTGTATAGCGAATTTGACATGATTACGGTGTAATATGCGAATTTATATATATATATATATATATATATATATGTGTGTGTGTGTGTGTGTGTGTGTGTGTATGCGCGCGCGTGTGTATGCGCACGCGTGTGTATGCACGCGCGCGTGTGTGTGTATAGTTTGTCTGACGATCGCAAATAGCGTGAAATCCAGGGTCACAAACTCACATAAATGTTAGCTCTATCATTGATATTGAGCGCTTTCCAATAAGTACCACGCATATATAATATGTAAATAATATATATAACAAATTGCATATATATATATATATATATATATATATATATATATATATATATATATATATATGTATGTATATAAAAGCCTCAAATACTTAATAGTAGATAGGTTTGCCTATCGTCCGGTTAACGCTTATACCCGGTCACCTGAACAGGAATAAAAGTTTATCTCCTGTTTCTTGTTTAAGAATGGTTTTCAAGGTACTTCTAAAGTCTTTTCGTTGTCTTTTACTCCCAGTAGCCCCTTGCGTCTTTGTGGCATTATCGCCTTGCTTGGATGAATTCATTATATATATATATATATATATATATATATATATATATATATATATATAACAATATGTGTGTATATATATATATATATATATATATATATATATATATATATTATAAATTGATTTATTTAAAATATGTTTTTTTCGCTACACAGTTCTAACCATGTTTCAAAAATGGAAGCTAAAAGCTACGAATTTAATTTTGTAATTAAATAAATTAACTTTAATTTAATTACAAAATTAAATTCGTAGCTTTTAGCGAATTTAATTTTGTAATTAAATAAATTAATTTTAATTTAATTACAAAATTAAATTCGTAGCTTTTAGCTTCCGTTTTTGAAATATGGTTAGAACTGTGTACCGAAAAAAAACATATTTTAAATAAATCAATTTATAATATTAATGCTCTGTAAATTTACATTGAGCACTATTTTGTAAAAATAAAAATATCTATAAGAACACCGGATTATATATCTTACTGTTCTTTCTTTCTTTATATATATATATATATATATATATATATATATATATATATATATATATATATATATATATATATATATATATATACTATTATTATAGGCCGTGTCGATGTATGTAGGGTAAGCGTTAGAGTGGCAAGTTTCATTTAGAGAGTCGATCCTTATTGGGTGTCTCTGATAAAGTTCAATATCATAAGAGCTCAGCTTGTCAAGTAAAAAAAAAACCAAACAAACAATATATCAGTCTGTCCAGCGTCATTTCCAGATATCTTTCCGCATTACATCTCTTCGGCCACTCAAAAACAAATACATTTCTGTACCTTATCTCGTCACGTGTTTAAGTGCAGACCTTTTGTAAGATAGTTCAGAAAAGTCAGTTTTATGCCTCACTTCTCCTGAGACGCACTGCAAAAAAAAAAAAAAAAAAAAAAACTTTGAAGATACAACGAATAAATAAATAAATGAGAAAAAATTTATTTATTCGTTTCGAAGAGACTTATTGCTTGTGACAAAAATAAATTACCAACTTGATTTCTTTCCAAGGTCAAAACAGAATTAATCAATTATACTGTTGTCCTTATTCTACGGAAACTATTTCCTCTATTCCAAGACTGTCATTAATTTGCATGTAATTTCCATATACTGTAAATTTCTATCTTATTATTTATGTACTAGTTGAATGTGTCCTGTTTTGTTCGGGACAAGGGAGATATCGGCTTCCACAACTTCCTATACTTTGTAGGTGTTAGCATTTTTTTTTTCTATTCTTCCTACTCCCTGTTCTTCTAAATCATTTAGTATGATTTTTTTTATCAGTTCGCCCACGTCGTTACTAAATGTGACACAAGGTCAGTTTAAAGTTGGTTTAACGGCAATATCATGGAAAAATTACCCAAGCCACCTCGGTACTTCACCTTTTGCGGAGCCCCAGACACCGGGCAATAAACCCAACTCCGTCCCGAGGGAGAGGTACTGCCTGACGGGAAGGACCCCCTGGCTTAAATTATTTGACACCCCCGACCCCAAAAGGGGCCGCGCAATTTGGTATGTTACTCGCTGTTTCTTTCTTTCCATCTTGCCGCCACTATGTCTTGTTAGTATCAACTTCGCCAAGCCCTCTTTCCTGATTATGTCTCCTAGAAATTCCAATATTCTATAAGTGGTTTACGGCAATATCACGTTGAAATACTAGTTATCATCCGATCACCGAAGTTAAGCAACTTCGAGTTTGGTCACTACCTAGATGGGTGATTGCTTGGGAATACCAAGTGCTGTAAACGTGGATGTGCGGGCGGTGCAATGGATAATCGTTCGGATTTGGAAATCGGAGAGCAGAGTTCCAATTCTCGCTGGGTTCGTTACGCTCAAATACCATTAGGAAAAGTATGAATCCACCCCTTCTCTCCCTCGCTATGGGTTAAATAGTAAGACTTGTAGCAGTAAATCATTATTATCTCAAAATATTCTTACAATCCAAAATATGTTCTGGTTTTAAATAACTTTAAGGTTGATAAACCTGAAAAAAAAAAAACAAATCAATAAAAAATACGATCCACAAGGACACATGGCACAGTGGATAAAGGCGTTGGTTAGATCCAGTGACAGGACCCAAAGAGTGTGAGTTCAATACCCGGTTAAGGCAGTGGAGAACTTTCAGAGGGAAAATTAGTAGGAGATAACTGATAACTGACATCCATCAAACATGGCACGTGGAACTAGAATAGTCTACCCCAGTGATCGAAATAAAGGGTTCAGTTCGAAATTCCAACCACCTGAAGAAGGCCGGAGCGTACAACGGCCGAAACGTTGTGATAAATATGGCGACAAAGATGAGAACAATAGCCCGCATAATGTAAATACTGTACATAATACCTCATCTCAGAAATATAGACAGACTCCAAAAAATACGAACTATGTATCGTTCATCTTTGTATTTTCTTTAATACTCCCTCGGTATTCACGCGTTTTGTTCATCATATTCGCAACATCCTTCTGTACAAACCACATCTCTGTTGTCTCGTCTCACGGTCATCTGTGAGGAAATTTTCCAGCATTCACTGATATATAGAAAGATCGATATTACATAACAATCCTGTTTGCTATTACATTACTAACGTTATAAAGCTTTTATCGCTATCCCAGTGGACCTTTCGATTTCAGTATCATAGTTTCTGTTATCTGTTCAAACACTTCCCTAAAAGTCCAATTTCTATATTTGATTTCCAATTCGTATCTCGCATCTTGATATTTCCTTCTAGCTAACGCACATCCATTTTATCTTAGTTAATCCTTTCTTACCGCTTAGTTTCACTACCTTGTGTAGGAATTACTACAGTTATTATTTATGTCTCTTTCTTTCAACACAGTATTATCTGCATATCTTATGTTGTTAGGATTGTGCGTACCATTAATAAACAATCTTAAGATTTTTACTTAGCTTTGGAGTAAATAACTGCCCAATTTGTTTCTTTTATCGCCTCGAAAAGAAAACTCTAAGAGTTCCGCTGACATGAAGTGTAAAGAATATAGTGAATCAATTGCTACGTTTGTTGCTAGGAAAGATGATTCACAGTGTCGTGCTAAACAATTTTTCTCTCTAGAGTTTATAAGCCTACCATTCGTCCATGTCTTGAATATTGCTGGTCTGGTGTTTCTGCTATATATTTAGAAATTCTTGATAAAACACAAGAAGAATCTGCAATGTTAGGGGTCCTAATTTGGCATCATGGATTCCTACCACCATGACCTGACTTCCTCTTTCATTAACATTTCATGGTAATTGTTCTCATGACCTATCTTCTTTGGTACCTAATGAATTTAAGCGTACTACTAGATTGGTGGCAATGTCTCATCATCTGACATGGCTAGATGTAACCGCAAGTTCTCTGCTTACAGTTTCTTCTTTCACATTTCTTGCTTATGGGTCTTGCTTCCGGTTTCGAAGTTTGACCTTCAAAAATTCAAAAGCAAAGTCAATCGTTATCTTCTGTCTTCTTAATTCTTTTATTTTTCTCCCTCTTTAACAATGTTTTCTTTTCCTCGTATTCTCCCACACTCAGTAACCCTATGCTTTTTAACGACTTTATTGCCTTGTTCGCGGTGAAATAATAAAAATTATATCAGACACACTCAGTCAGTTATGTACCATGCGTGATGCACGCGTAGGCGATCATGTATCTTTCGATACATAACTGACGAAGCAGATTTTTTCCCGCAGTAGGTTGCCATTTCTTTCTGCGGTAGACCAGTTGCCATCCAAGGCTACAGAACGCGGTCAGTCCTGCTATTTATCCATAGCTGAGGGGAAGAGAAAAGGATTCATACCTTTCCCAAGGGTATTAGCACGTAAGTGAATGTAATGGATTCGACAAGAATTCGAACTCGGCTCTCCGATTCCTCAATCCACCGTGCTATATATTAGCGTGTTTCTCACTTCACGTAGAAGATCATTCTTTTGACTTGTTTCTTCTCAGTCAATCAGTTATGTACCATGCGTGATATACGCTTAGGCGATCATGTATCTTTCGATACATGACTGACGAGGCAGATTTTTTTCCCGCAGTTGCCATTTCTTTAGGCGGTAAACCATCTAGTGCTATAGAGCTCGGTCTGCCCTGCTTTTTACCCTTGGCTGGAGGAGGAGGAGAAGAGGATTCATACCTTTCCCAAGGGCATTTGCACATAAGTGAATGTAATGGATCTGACTGGAATTCGAACTCGACTCTCCTATTTCTCAATTCACCGTGCCCAATATAATAATTGCAGGTAAATTATTAGGTTGGTGCAAAAATAATGTCGTTTTTCGACGTTAAAAATTAGGTAAAAAACGACATTATTTTTGCACCAACCTAATAATTTAGTTTGGCTGGTTTTACCACATTCACTATTCAGTAATAATTGTTAGGTCGGTCTATTTTAAAACTTATCATCGCTTTTGCGTTATTTAATGTCGAATTTTTGATAGATTCTTTTGAGATTGAATTCACTATTTAGTAATAATGATAAAACAGACGAAACTCGCTAGCCATTAAACAATGCTGAGTTTACAAGCAAAATTTCGCTTCACTAAAAATCGTCTAATCACCACTTTTCATCATGTCATTTGCGCAAATATATATATTAACTGATTGGTAACCCCTGTTTTAAAACAATTCGTTCTTTATTATTCGAACTTAATTCACTTTTAAAATTGATCCGAGTTATTGGAACACCCTCTAGTTTAACAATTTTCTTGAATGATTTGATTCGAAATATCTAGAATTTCCTGGGTTGAATCCCATGCCATAACAAGAAAGGGTCAGAATTAAATTAATAACAAAACAGTTATTTTTAAAAATTTGAATGTTAAAGTGGTATATGCAAATTAGTTATTTGTCTTAAGAAGTTGGGCAGGATATAAAACACATGCTGGTAGATATGAATAATATCATGAAAATTTTCTTATGTCACGGTTTTACCTCATGTTTGCAAGAGACAACCCACTTTATATATGTTTGAGTTTTATATATTTGATAAGCCAACGTATCAGTTGTAACAGAGCGTGGCTGTTTCATCTTTGCAAGTAGGTTGATATCTTCCCTTGAATATTTTTAGCAGTCTTCTGCTGATTAATAAAACTTTGAATGAGCTATTCCTGTGCACAAAATTCTGTTTCGGCATCTGTAAAACGATAATGGCAATAATTTGACATTCCCATGGTTGAAACAACAATAAACTATAATTTTGCATGCCGTAAAGAATTGCAAAAAAATTGAAGTACTGTATTCATGAAGGTTGCTAATTTTATGGCTGGCGTCAGTTTTCTGATATGCTAAGACCTTTTTATATAAGATTATTTTTTTAATACGAAATTTCATGGGGACATAGATACCATTTCTATTCGCAAGATACCAGGATGCAATATAAAATGTCCAACTGTATTTAAATACAGGAAGCCAAATTAGATTTGTGGCAGCATAATCTCTGGATTATTTAATCGAATTTCCTTTATCATATATTCTATTGTTATGTGTGTACGTATTTTCAAACGTGGATAATGATTCAATATGTCTCGATTAATTTTAGATTTCATGGCTACCAGGTTTTTGAAAATATTTTGAAGTAACGCAAATGATAAACGCAGCTATCATTGCTACAGCGATGTTTCAAATATTAGGGCGGCAAAGATAGCCACAAAAATGACAAACCTGAGAGACATCTGAAAGAGGTGTTTCTTAGAAAGGTAAATGGGGTCCGTTTTATAACAATACTAATAGCTAATAATCTTACTCTATCGATTTTCTAGTAACTGATGGTTACTACTAATAAGGGAAACAATACAAGCAAACATTTGAATTTCCCACAATTATAACGAAATGCACTGCTGAAGAGTTCACTAGCAAAATACTGCGAGAATAAAAAGCTGTGATCAAAATGCTAAGATGGTTACATATATATATATATATATATATATATATATAATACTTCATTTCATGCTTTTATTCTTCTACCCCCTTTCTCGCTCTCTGATTCTCTTTCATTCTCAGTCTCTCTTTCCCTAAAAAGATTGAAATACAAGTCTACATACATTTTGTTACTAAAAACGTCAGCCTGTTTGTTTTGATTTTCTTACAGGCCGTATGGAAATCGTTTCAAAAGAAATGCCTTCCATTTTATTTTGCAGTTGCAAAACCATTCCTGATACACATTCCCATTTGACTGCATCTTCACTATAAGCTGCAATTTCTTATTGCATAGAATCCCATTACGCTTTCTACCCAGGTTAAGCCTGACTCGTTGATTTGTTGTTCTTATACGATTTATCAACCTTTTGCTTGTTATTTATAGCCTGAATATATATTTTAGGTCGTGAAAGTCATTTGTGGATAATAATGATTTAGTGTTACAAGAGCTACTAATCAACCCATGGATGGAAGGAGAAGAGATGGACTCATACTTTTTATCGTTGAATATGGAAAGTAGTCATTTTAATTATGCAATGCTGCTAAGAACGGCAATATATAAAACTCATACTGGCAGATAAGCATGATAAAAGCGCATTTATTTAATGTCAAGGTTTTACATAATATTTTCACACACGGGCAGACAACCAAATTTAATACAATGATAGTTGTATGGCATGTTATAACTTCTGTTAGAATGTCAAAATAAACTTTTAAAAACTGCCAACATCGTGACTTCCAATTAACTTCGTTACTACTTCAGAGGAGAAAATGACTTTATTTGAATAATTAACCTATTTAAGGAGGCACGGTGGAGTAATGGATAGTGGTTCGGATTGAGGAATCGGAGAGCCGAGTTTGAATTCCATTCTCTTGGGAAAAGGTATGAATCCTCTTCTTCTCCCCCCAGCTATGGGTAAATAGCAGGAGAGACTGGGTTCTATAGCCTTGGAGGGCAACTGGTCTACTGCGGAAAAAAAACCTGCCTCGTCAGTCATATATCGAAAGATACATGATCGCCTAAGCGTGTATCATGCATGGCACATAACTGACTGAAGCTATTTAATTATAAAAGCCATCAACAAAGTTACTTCACTGGGAGGCCACATGTAGTGTGGTATTTAATAATAGTTTAGTATGATTCTGTAAGAGTCAGTGATGATATAGATATACGAGAGATGTATATTTAGTGGATCAGTGATGGATCATTGTATTGTTATTTTGTTACATCGGTTGGTCCGGTAAAACGGATAACCCGGTATAATAAATACCATCTCTTTCATTCATATTTACAAATCTACCATTCGTCTGTGCATTTAATACTGTTGGCATATCTGGTCTGGTGCCCCTGCTGTTCATCTCGAGGTTCTTGACAAAATCCAAAGAAGGATCTTCAATGTAATCGATCCTGGCCTGGCACCTTGACTTCAGTCAATTTCTCACGGATGTTATGTGGCTTCCCTCTGTCTTTTCTATAAATATTTTCATGGCAACTGCTCTGACGATTTTTTTCCCTGGTGCCCTGACTACATGAATTTAAGCGTGCTACTAGATTGTCATCTAGATATCACACTTTTACTGGTGAAATAATTAAATGTAACCGCCATTTCTGCACCAATAATGTCTTTTCTCGCACTTGCCGACAGTGGAACTCCCTTTCGCTTACTTGCTTCCCTGATAACTACAATTTTCAAAAATTTCAATGCAATGTCAATCGCCATCTTCTGTGAACTTGAACCCCTTTTATCTTTTACCCTTTCCTCAATGTCCCTGACCCCAGTCTTTTCCCTCCCGTTCACACTCTGTAACCACCTACGAACTAGTGGCACTCACACCTTGCTTGGTGTGAAATGATTCAAAAAAATCATACACCTCATTCATCATAACTAATTTAAAAGTAACACTCTACATTGAGTGGCTCTTGAATCGTCTATTATTAGATTGGTGCAAAAATAATGACGTAATAATGTCGTTTTTGACGTATTTTTAACATCAAAAAACGACATTATTACGTCATTATTTTTGCACCAACCTAATAATTGAAAATTAATATGAAAAAAAATCAATAGCGTACCTGTATTATTAAATTCTTTTTTTCTTCTTTAATGCGTCTGCCGCAAACTTTCTCGGGAAATAAAGATATGATACTAAAATATAAAAGGAAAATTATGAGAAATTATTAATGGCTTGAGATAAAATTTATTATATTCATTTATCTTAGATTACGAGGGAAATGCAAAATATACAGAAAAGAAATCCAACAGTAATTTGTTTCCCATAGAATTCTTGATAATTCAGTGCTTCCCAAACTATACACAGCAGCTCTCTGTGGTGCTTCGGTTAACTCCGAGGGGCACAGCGAGATATTCGAAAATTTTTATAATTCCGCACAATTTTAATTCAATGCTCTCATGCACGGTCTCAATGAGAGCAATTGCCATCAAATTGGCGCACAGTGTACCAGACAGATCATACTGTGCAGAACTTCATCGTTCCAATATTAGACTACCCCCGGGTCCTGTAAATCTGATAGGTTGAATAAAGTCAAATTGACAGCTGATATAAAAAATGAACCCTAATCAGTTGTCAACTAGGGCAAGAAGTTGACTTTTAATTTTAACGCCTCCAAAATGAAACTGATATCTAATAATCATCTCAAAGAACAATTGCTTTCCATTAGCGTGGCTGATGCTAACCTCCAAGAGAGAAATATACTGCGCGTTTCTGATCTCGTTTTCCACAGACATCAAGTGGGTTTATTATAGTGAATCAACTTATAAGTCTACTGCTAGGAAAGTCAGTTCTCTATGGCGTGCTAGACAAATGGTGTTGCCAGAATTTATCTTACACATTTATAAGTCGAATATTTCTACCACAACTAGCCTGGTGTTTCTCATATATATATATATATATATATATATATATATATATATATATAGAGAGAGAGAGAGAGAGAGAGATGTGGTTTTTCTCTAAATATGTTCACAGTAATTGTTCTGTTGCGCTTTTCTTTTTGGTACATTGACTTTAAGCACTTTTCTACATTGGCAGTTAGGTCTCATGATTTACATGTTGAAATTGCTAGATGTAACTGTACGTTCTATGTTAATAGTTTCTTCCCCAGCACGTCTCGCTTGTGGAAATTTCTTTCGGCTTCCTGATTTTCTGTCAAATATGATCTTTCAAAGTTTAAATACAATGTCAATCATAATCTTTTGTCTCCTTAAATATTGTTCCTTATTTTTTTTTCTCTTTGTTTCTTTCGCTCTCAGTAATTCCTTGCATCTTAGTGGATTTATCTCCTTGGTTGAGGTAAAATGGTTAAAAACGAGAAAAAAAGGATCATACTGTTAAGTTAATGACTTATGTAAAGGCATTAGTTAACCAGTTTGTAGTGACATTGGCCAGTTACTTGAAGGGGGATATTTTCTAGTGGTGAAGGCAGACATGATTAATGTCATACGTTATTATAGAGACATTAGCGTTGTCACATGATGTTTTTCAAATAGGAGATGGTGCATTGATAATATAGAGTTGTATGCAATGTCACGTGGTTCGCTGTGGACTACGAAGCCCCTCGAAGAGGAAATGAAACACATCTGCAGGTAGGCTATGTGCATTTTCTTTTTATAATTTGTACTATGCCACCAAAACTATTACTACTACTATTACTACTACTACTACTACTACTACTACTATTAGGTGCATTAACAATCAGAAAAATTTCATTAGAAATAATGAAAAGTGCTGAACTGCTATGGAGTCTATAACCTTCGAAATGGCAGTGAACAGTGGAAATCTCCTCCCAGATGAAGAGAATAAGCAACTGAAATGTTATTCTACAGTAGGACGCTGTAAATATCATGGACGGAAGAAAATGGAAAGAAAATGACGCTTATATTCAGAATCAGTAAGAGGCAGTTAAATTTTCTAGGACAACGAAATATGGGCTCAGGCAATTTGAAACCCATAGGACATACTGAAAGCAAGTGGAGCCAAGGAAAACGATGAATAACCTACTTAATAAGATTTGTAAATGAATGTCAGAACAGAAACCAGGAGAGGTAGTAAGAGCTACTTTGGATAGCTGTGGAGGACTATGATCACCTACGTCCTGAAAGAGTATTTAAACAGTTATTTATTTATAAATAAAATATAGCAGTACAGTTGGTAGAATATAATTGTAATCTTTGTTTAGTATTACAATCTAATTTTAATGATTACAATTGGTGATATTATTGGTAGAGATATTAGTCGATATGAAAATAGAGATTTCGTGTCATGGTCTCAGTACTTAACTTACAGACGCTACGATGGCAGACGTGATTCAATGTCTGACCTTTTCTCTTCAAATCCTTATCTGCTACCCAGACGATCTCTGTCACACACTCTCTCTCTCTCTCTTTCTCTCTCTTCCTTCTCGTTTTATACCTCACGTTCCCCATTATATTACAAAACCCTACTCTCCACCGCCCGCTGCCAACGGCTCCTATTGATAAGTGATGTACTTAGGTTTGTCTTGAAATAATTCAAACTGAGGCAAAATTATAATGGCGGCTCTGACAAAGAGGAGGAGAAAGACTGAAGGGTGAGTGGGTATAAAAAGAAGGAAGGACTCGTGGAGATTTCGCGCGTTCTTATAAAAATTAGCGGGAATTATTTAAAGAGATATTGGTTTAGTTACTTTCTTTTCAGTAGGCTTCTTAGTTCTCTTTCAAAATGGCTTCAAGGTAAAAAAAAAAAAAAAGAAAAGAGAGTTAAAAGCTTCGTCGGCAATACATTAACATGTCTGCAGGCCCAATGAGGATCGAAAATGTGGGTGAACGAGAATTGGGCACGTCTACTTCGGTGGCAATTGTACCGAACTCAGCCATTAACCTCTTTTAATAATGTGTCAGAGATTTAAAACTTCTTTGTTTTCAAGTATTTTATTAGACGAAAATTCTTCTAGCTGAGAACATAAGTAGGATTTTATATATTCGCTGATACACACAAGTTCGAAGAATTTTGAAAATAGTGAAGAATCCGTTCAACGAATTATACAGCATTTCCCGTGATCCACTGAATATTTCCCACAATATTGAAAGCCCATCAGGAAATAAAGTAATTCATTATTTCTGTCAAATTTTCTTTCTTTATGAAACCCGTTTCTCGTCTACAGTTCCTCGATGAGCAGACCATCGATGGGAAGGGTTACTATATACACAGGCGCTTGCTTCTATGTATGTCTGTGTTTGTATGTGTCTTCATGATCTATCTATCTATCTATCTATCTATTTATCTATCTATCTTATTGTGAAACAGTCTATACATCTATATTTATGAGAATCTATCAATCTATCCATCTATATACCTATCTATCTTCATTCATGTTAACTTATACATCTAGTTGTCTATTTCTCTCCACGGAAATGTATCAATATTCAGGTAGATCTATCTATCTATCTATCTATCTATCTATCTATCTATCTATCTATCTATCTATCTATCTCTTTCTCACGACATATTGCAATCGTCAGGTGCTGATTAATATTTTAACATCGATCACTTTTTATTAGCACCAGCACTCAATGTGCAATAGTTTATATATATATATATATATATATATATATATATATATATATATATATAAACCATAACCATACTATAGAAAGAGAGACAGATGTAACTTTTGTTTGTTAGCAAAGATTATTATATTAAAACAAATAATTCTAACTTGCAGAACAGGAGACGTGAGTATACATAAAAACAAACACCTGCTGATGCATATTCCCCCTGTTTTAAAATAGATTTCAAAATAAATTTGATGAATATTAATATAATATATAACACCTATTCATATTCATAGAACCCCTCATTAATAACTTATTTATATATCTATACACATATATAATTCCATATTATAGATATTACTCGATTAAATTATGACGTGTGTATATGTAATTTCACTTTTGTAAGTATTAGTTTGGTGCAAAAATAATGACGTAATAATGTCGTTTTTTGACGTAACGTCAAAAAACGACATTATTACGTCATTATTTTTGCACCAACCTAATATAAGTTTAGATTCCAAATGCATTAGATATATAGTCTTAACCTATAATTATGTTAACATAGTGTTAAGTGTATTCCAGACGTTACTTTAATAATACATTATAAAGACGGTTTTAATGCAAAAAGAAGTTATCACCCTTGATATCTAGCGTATTTACGTGAATACAATATTTTTTTAATTATTTAAAATATGTTTTCATTTTTCGTCTTTCGAACTTGAGAATTCGAACGATATCAATTATAAATAATTAATTATTATAGTATAAACAACAATAATAAAATAAACAAGTCTTAACACAATTTTAAATCAAATCAATGAGAGCCCGAATTTCATAACGCTTTAGCAGTCAGTAAATATTTTGCACACGAAGATTGTATGTTTGCATGAAACTCCGAGTCGTGCTATCTACCTGAGATATTATGTATATTCATTAATATATACTTAATAGTTGTGTCATATAACATTGAGCACTTTTTTACAATACATATGAAAAAAAATCTATGTACGTGCAAGTATATGTGTGTACATATTATACTTATATATATATATATATATATATATATATATATATATATATATATATATATATATATATTAAAACATTTTTATGTTTATAAATTCTTTTTATAGATAAAAATATTTAAGTAAAGAGGATCGTTCGGTTAGCAAGGTCGATTTTACTGCTTTTAAACTACTCTGTGGCTCAATCGGTTAAGGCACGTCAGGCTATATGACGGTTCCGTATAGAATACAGGTTCGATTCCTGTCGGAGAACGAATACTTTCTATCAAAATTTCTCGGACATTCAGGCCGTTAAATGTTATTAATTCTGTTTATTATAAACAGAGCATTTACTTAAATACTTTTATCTATAAAAAGAACGTTAAACATAAAAAATGTCTTAAAATGATTGTCGCAGTTTATGCATTTCATAATATATATATATATATATATATATATATATATATATATATATATTTGTGTGAGAGATCCACAGACATAGAGTTTCACTGTATCACAGCTCATCAATGCAGCTAGACGTTCGATTGCCTCAAACCAGGATCGAAACCGAGTCGGAGGTTTTCCTCTGAGCTATCAGCTCCCGGCAGAGAGAAAGGTGATGTTTTATGTATATTTATTTAGAATAAACCCGCCAGTGACTAAGAGTGCTAAATTCATAGAAGAGCTTTTGCATATTGTATATATATATATATATATATATATATATATATATATATATATATATATATATATATATATATATATATATATATATATATATATATATATATATATATATATATATATATATATAATAAAAAGGCTTAAACACTAATATTCCATGGTCTACCTGGATTTTATCCTCTCGGAAATTTTTTTATTCTAAAATATACATGTGTATATATGCACCTGTGGATTTTGCATATATATGTATATTTACCACTAATATTATCTATATCTATATATATATATATATATATATATATATATATATATATATATATATATATATATATATATATATATTATTATTATTATTATTATTATTATTATTATTACTACCCACGTGGTGTTGTATCTCATGTATATATATATATATATATATATATATATATATATATATATATATTTACACGAGGTACTTTCAATATATGGTAAAATCCTCTGGGTGAGAGGTCACGCCCCTCTTCTTATGCATGCCTGTAGGCCTCCTCAGTTCCCAGCTACGCTTAGAGTATCGGCGTGCAGTGCGCGTTCGTCGGATTTTGGTTTTCACGCATCCTGCAGAGATATTGCATCAAGTTTTGCCAAAACTTAGTCATACTCAAGTTCAAACTATTCAAAAGATTGAGCCGGCTTTTGGTGATGACACTCTGGGCGTAGTACAACCGCTTCAAACATGACCGAAACTCAATGGTGAGCGAGCCCACTCTCAGGCAAGTCCATCTACAAGCTGGAGTGGAAATAAGCACAAGATCAGTGCATTCCATTATAACAGGGAATCTGTGTTTTCGGGGAGTGTTCGTCCCCAAGTTGCTGGTGGAGCAGTAAAAGCAACTCCGCGTGGAAATCCCGTTTTTCAAATTGGAGAAGAACCAGAAGTCACACAGTGCCAAGTCGGGAAAGTAGGGAGCTTGTCGAACAAGTGGTGTCTTGTTTTTCATCAGGGAAGCTTGGTGCAATGCCTCTGCTCGATGCATTTGATCATCTTGCGTGAAACCAAAAATCCGACGAGCGCACACTACACGTACGTACTCTACGCGTAGCAGTCGGGAACTAATGGGATTCACTGCATTAGTTTTGGTGGGAATAAAATAAAGTCGGATACTTTTTTAACGCACCTCGTATATAGACAACCGTATATAATTTTTTTTTTAAATTGAAATAGTCTGCATAAGTTTTTAAAATAAAATTTGTTTGATATCTTTAAAACTCGTTGTACACTATATTTAAGGGATATCAGAACAGTTCTCAGTCCAAACAACTTACTGAAAGCAGCATTTCCCATACACCGTAATAGTGATTTGAGGCATGTGTATGTTTGTGTGAAAGAGAGAGAGGGGGTGGAGAGAAAAAGGGTGTATGGAATTCTAACTGGAGAAAATCTGTTATTGTTTTAGCAGACGGAAATTAAGTGTTTCATGTTTTCATGATATCCTTTCAAAAGCAGTTAATATATCAGGACATCCCATAAGTTCTGTCCGAATTTTAGCTTTTTGTTAAAAGGAACGAAATTTAAAAAATATTTTATAATATTTAATGGAGCTGAACATTATTTTTATGTTTAGATGCATTTAAACTGATCAAATTTTATTTCAGAGAACAATAAAATTAAATTTTATTTGGTTAAAACCCTGCTAACATGGAAGTACCCAGGAATCATTTGAGGCACATAATGCTTTATGAGTTCAAGAAAGGAAACTCAGCATCCGAAGCGGCTAGAAACATTCACTCAGTTTATAGAGAGGAATGTGTGAATGAAAGAACTTGCAGAAGATGGTTTGCAAAATTCAGAGGTGGAGTTTTCACCCTTGAAGATGAAGATCGAACCGGACGTCCAGTTTTGTTTGATGAAAAGCTTCTTGAAGCAGCCCTTGAAGAAAATCCTGCTTTATCAGTTGAGGAATTGGCAGTGGTTCTCAGTTCAAACCATACAACAGTTCATCGTCATCTTCAACAACTTGGAAAAGTTCCTAAACTTGTAAAATGGGTGCCTCATGAATTGTCTGAAAACAACCTCAAATCCCGAGTTGACATCTGCTCTTCTCTCCATTCTCGCCAACTTGTTTCACCTTTTTTGGATAGACTTGTGACTGACGACGAAAAATGGATCTTTTATCGAAATGTTAAGCGTCGTAGACAGTGGCTTCGTAAAGGGGAAGGACCCCAGCCATAGCCGAGAAGGGAACTTCATAGGCAAAAATTCTTCTTTCAATCTGGTGGGATCGCCAAGGAATAAGCCACTTTGAACCTAATGCAACAATTAATGCTCAAATATACTGTCAGCAATTAGAGCGTTTGAACCAAGCTTTGAGGAAAAAACGACCTGCTCTAGTGAATCGAAAAGAGGTGATGTTTCATCAGGACAATGCCCGACCACACACAGCAAGAATCACGTCACAAAAGATCAAAGAACTCGGTTGGGAGAAAATTCCTCATCCACCTTATTCTCCCGATCTTCCTCCTTCAGACTACCATTTGTTTCGTAGCTTACAGAATCATTTGGCAGAAACAGCTTTTGTAACACGGGAAAAGGTTAAAACTGACATTTGTGAGTTCTTCGAATCAAAGCCAAAATAATTTTACAGTAATGGAATTAGTAAGCTTGTTAATAGATGGAAGGAAGTCATAGATAATCAGGGAAAATACATTTTTTATTGAATCTGTAATTAAATGTAACATTTGGTCACTTGTTTTCTTTATTCAAAATTCGGACAGAACTTATGGGATCACCTGATAGTTTTTCTTTCTACATCTGATAATTAGATTAATAGAGATTAGGTGAAATCAGCCATTGATTAATAATTCTTGAAAACGAAAATTATATAAACTTGATCAGAAAAAGACAGCCGAAATTTTCTTTTTCTATTTGCAATTAGAATTATTTTTTTAGCAAGCTCACGTGAAATTATAATACGAACAGTTTCCTTCCAATCGAAAACTATAAATAGTATCTTTCCTCTTGACGTTGTTTCTGCTACCAAAGCTGCGAAAATCCATAGAGAGAAGGACCAAATTGAGAACCAAATTTAGCGCTTCTTGTAAACTAAACATACCTGATGGCTCAGCTCCAAGTCTGCGTGAAGATTAAACTTTTCTGTCGCTGGTGGTTATGTCACAGACGTGGTGAACTGGAAAGCAATAGTATTCTTATGGACGAAGAATGATACACATTATAAACTGAACTAGCGTCGTTCTGATAGGCTAATATTAAAGAGATGTAGATATGGATTTAGAGTACACTGCGAGTATTTGAAGAGATGGGTCTGTCAGAAATGGCTAAAAATTGAGTGTCAGCAATCATCTCAACATGGAAATGCATAAAACATGCATTTATTAACGTTACTAAGAAATCTATTCCAGATTCCTCTATTTTTAAAATCTTTTTGGTCATATTTTAATATCAGAACTGCAGTGATTTGAGGAGTATGATTTTTAATATAGACTCCAGAGTTATATATGTATATATATATATATATATATATATATATATATGTGTGTGTGTGTGTGTGTGTGTGTGTGTGTGTGCGTGTTATTTTGCAGGTCCTAAGACGCAATGCACGACATTGAAATCCGTTGGTGCATTGAGATAGCGAAAGATGCCTTCCAAAAGCTAATCAAAGTACTATGAAACAGGAAAACAAGAAAAGAGTACTGAACTCTTACGTAATATCATTCCACTTATATGGCAGTGAATGCTGGACAATCTCCGCGCAGATGAAGAGATTTGAACCAACGGAAATGTGGTTCTACTGAATGGAATACCATGTACTGAACATGTGATCATCGACGAAGTTTTAGAGCAAATGGAAACAAAATGGACACTTATACTTTAGCTCATAAAGAAACAGTTGAAATTTCTATGACACATAATGAGGAAAGGGGGCTTGGAAAATTTAACACGTACGGAACTTATTGAAAACAAGAGGAACAAAGGATAGAAACGCATAAACAACCTAGCCGGCCTGTGTAAATGGATTTCAGAACAAGATTTAGAAGAAATGGAAGAAGACATTTCTTTGGACCGCTAGGTTGTGGACGAATTTATAAATAAAAATTAATTTGCCCTTCGTTTGGATAATAAAACCTGACAATAGAAAACTAGTCTTTATCAATATGACCCACTTTTTTCATTGCCATCATTTACATCAAGATTTATGTTTTCATTTTTGTTATTATTACACAACGTTTCGGCTATTGCGCCTTCCTCAGGTGGATGTAGATCGAGTTAACCTTCACAACAAAAGGAGATATCACTAGACATGGACAGCGGAACCTCAATCATTAATTCGCCTTTCTTTCTCGCCATAATTTCACACCGATGAGTTCGGAAAGAATTAAACGGCAAACAACAAATATTCAAATGAGTTCGTTTGAAATAGACTGTATTTCGTGGTTGATTGTAAAAACAAAAGTTGATTATTTTTCTCCTACGCGCTTCAGAATGTGAAACGACCTTAACAATTAAGATGTGAGACAAACTTTTTAATACTAATAGTCACTCAATACAAGGCGAAAGAGCCACTACATGTAGAGGCTTATTATTTGGTGTTTTATGAATGTAAGAAAGAGCAAGAAGTGTAGTTCATGCTGCTATTCAGGAAAGATAACGCCTAACTCTAGACTTTAAGAGGTCAACATTGTAGTGATTGGGAAAACATCCCGCCACAAAGCAGCAGTTCTTGTGAATAAGCTGTTCGAATGGAACTTGCTTCTTACCATTGGAATACGAAGAGAATGGGGATGTTTCATCCTTATGTCTGCGACGTGGCCGGTCCCAGTTGTAAAGGCCAAGGGTGGTTGTACTAAGGAATGTAGCTTGTCAGAACACAAGCTGAAGAAATAGCGATAAAGTAGCGAGAGGCTCGTAACATTTCGTCTGTGGGAAAGGGGTTGTAGAGTGGAAAATATTTCATCACCCACAAGGCAGCGCAGACGCTTTTGAACTCTTGATAGAGTTCGAAATGCGTCAAGTGAGGACGTCAGCTCCAGGTCAGATATGGCAGCAATACTCCATTTTTGGTCTGGTCTGGCTGTCGTAAAGATAGAAATTTAGCGGGAGGAGTCAGATACTTTCTGGAATCCACACTGGGAAAGTGATTGAAGCTGAGATGGCAGGTCAGGACCGGTAATATTGTAGATTCTTCTTTGGATTTGATCCAGAATCTCAAGATACATAACAGAAGCAGCAAACCATATTTTTTTAAATATAAATGTTCCCACAATACAAGGCCCAAGAGCTACTCAAGGCAGAGGCTTACTATGAGGTGTTGTATGAACGTAAGAAAGTAAGGTTCATGAAGCTATGCAGAAAAGTTAACGGTTAACCCTAGACTTGAAGAGGTCAAGATTGTAGAGATAATGAAAACATTATGTCGGGGGTCTGTTCCACAAAGCAACAGTTCATGGGAAAAAGCTATCCGAATGGAACTTGCTTCTTACTATTGGAATACGAAGGAAATAGAGATGATTCACACTGGTGTACGTGGCATGGCCGGTCCTAGTTGAAAAAGATTAACGATGGTGGGACAAATGATAAAATTCGTGAGAATACATGCCATGGGAATAGCGAGAGAGTAGCGAGAGACTCGTAACGCTTCTTCTGTGGGAAAGCGGTCGTAGAGTGGAAAATAATTAATCACCTACAAGGCGGAGTTGCTTTTGAACTATATCGAGACAGGCGAGGATTGGGCATTCCCAGCCCAGATATGGCAGCAATACTCCATTTTTGGTCTGGTCTAGCTCTTGTAAAGACAGATTATAGCAGAGGGTGTCAAATACTTACTGGATTGGTAAAAACGAACCGACAATTTTTCCAGCATCTTTAAACTACGCTGGAATTTTAAAAATGTAAACGAAGAAAGAAGTTCTTATTCGTTCGAATGCTTCGCGGATTAAGGAAAATTTTCTTACGACAGATTTTCAGACATTAAAATTTAAATATTATGATTAATTCGTTTTTATTTTTAAATTATTTTATCTATTTCATATTCAATGAAACTTTTAAATGTAAAAAAGAAAATAAAAATTTTCAGTTTATTTCGGATTATCAAAAATGATTATCTGATTTTTTTTCTTACTTTTTTGTAGTTTGACATCCAAATGAAAAGGCAAACTGAGTGAATGAAATTTAATTTGATATTCGCCCTACCCAGAAATAAGACATCAGTGTATCCTTTCTTCTTTGCAGAACAACGTTATTAATCATTTAAAAAAAAATACCTTTGAAGTGCATTTTTAAAATGACGGCATGATTCTTTGTTAATATTTGCCATATAACTGACACCAGATAGTTTCAATCGTTTTTTTTTTTTATTTTAATAATTGAACATAGATTTTCTTTCTTTCTTTCTTTCTTTTACAAATTATAAAGAATTTAGTTGACCTGACAGCGTTAAGACGCTGCATTAAAAAGAATTTTACTTAGTGTTTATGATCTCGTATTTCTCATAAAAAAGCACATATATATATATATATATATATATATATATATATATATATATATATATATATATAATGGAGTCTCCCGTCGGTTTCGACGTATGAGAATCTGACAGCTTATTGATTCAGTTATGAAAATGTGTGCTATAAATCTTAAGTGGCATTTAAGACCCGCTAGTGATTTACGAAAGAGGCCACATATGGAGCAAGTGTGAGGATTGTGAGATGAGATCACTGTTAGATTGGCTGACCTTTTAGATCTTGCTCTCGCTTCTTGAAGATGATTCAGACAAGCAGATTGAAAATTGTTGAGTCCACTAAAACACGTTGATCTCCAATCCACTCACTCCAAAGCTAAGCGCTTAAGGGTGTTATGTGGTATATTGACTGCTGACACTATTATATATATATATATATATATATATATATATATATATATAATACTTCATTTCATGCTTTTATTCTTCTACCCTCTTTCTCGCTCTCTGATTCTCTTTCATTCTCAGTCTCTCTTTCCCTAAAAAGATTGAAATACAAGTCTACATACATTTTGTTACTAAAAACGTCAGCCTGTTTGTTTTGATTTTCTTACAGGCCGTATGGAAATCGTTTCAAAAGAAATGCCTTCCATTTTATTTTGCAGTTGCAAAACCATTCCTGATACACATTCCCATTTGACTGCATCTTCACTATAAGCTGCAATTTCTTATTGCATAGAATCCCATTACGCTTTCTACCCAGGTTAAGCCTGACTCGTTGATTTGTTGTTCTTATACGATTTATCAACCTTTTGCTTGTTATTTATAGCCTTATAAATAACAAGCAAAAGGTCTGATAAATCGTATAAGACAACAAAATCAACGTGTACAAGAGCTACTAACACCCATGCGGTAGAAAGGTAATGGGACTCATACCTTTGCCAATAGAAATTTGACAGTTATAGTGAATATAACGAACCTACTGGAATTGGAACACAGATCTCCATTTTCAATTCCGAGTCATTATCCATTACACCATCCGTACGTCCAAACTTACAACATCTGGTATTCCTAAGCGGTCATCCATTTACGTACTTACCAGGCTCGACTCTACTTTAATTTCGTTGACCGTACGAGAACCGATGTTTCAACTTGATATGGTCATAAGCTGTAGGTTAAACTTTTAATAATGTCGAATTTTAACAGTCACTCGTATTTTGCACTAAAATAAAATAAAATAAAATAATCTTGTGTTTTTTTGTTGTTTTTTTTTAATTCTGAAAACAATTACTAAAGCCTATATAAACAAAAGCAATAAAGAGATGGGTAAATTTGAAAGACACTTTAAAGATTTCTCTAACATTGTGTTAAATATGGCGCTCGTAAATTCTGTATCATCCTATTTTAAGCTGTCGTTTAGGAACGATTGAACAAGCCGATCAAATTTGATAACTTAAGAAGCTTAAATACCTGAAAATTATAAATCTTTTTAAGCATTTTTTTTATAATGGATTTGAGTTCCTTCAGTTTTTTTCTGACTTTTTTATCGCAACATACAGGTTGTATTTCTAAGATCGTTAAATAAGCAGTATCGATCAGAAGACAATCTACTCACCCACTATTTTGATGCGTTTTGCCTTGGGCTAGGCAGAATAGATAGATAGATAGATAGATAGATAGATAGATAGATAGATAAGAACAGACTGAGATATATATGAGATATTGTAATGATTAAGATTTCTAATCAGTAGAGTATGAAAAACTAGATCACATTTATTGAAGATTCCTGTAGTTCTAAAATGTTCCATTGATATTTCTAAGTCTAGACTGTAGATTTCTTTTACTTCTGCCACT
Source organism: Acanthosepion lycidas (assembly GCA_963932145.1). NCBI lineage: Eukaryota > Metazoa > Mollusca > Cephalopoda > Sepiida > Sepiidae > Acanthosepion > Acanthosepion lycidas. Next base: position 100,532,235 of record OZ010574.1, on the reverse strand, counting down.
GAAACAGACAAGCAAATAGATAGATAGATAGATAGATAGATAGATAGATAGATAGATAGATAGATAGATAGATAGATGCGAAAAGACAAAAAAGTGGGTAGATATTGTCCCGTAGTAATTAGTAGAATAGTCTCACAAGTTTACTCTTCACTGGGTGTTCCACAATTATGTAGTTATACCGCCCAAACCTAGGCTCAGTAAATATCGACTAACTTTTTAAAATACCACTATCCCGGAGGAGTCCCCAAAACGTCCTGTCGACTAGGGCTTCAGAATACGCAGACTGCTTCTCTACAGATGGGTAAGAACCCCTCCACCACCAAGGTGTCCTTGGTAAAACGATAAACTACGTCCAGCAATCAGGAGGTTTTGAGAAACGTGGAACCATCTCTTCATTGCTGTTGTTCCCAGTTCCACCCAAACCCGAGGTGGTACCATCTGCTATGCTCCCAGATATAAGCAAATAGTTAACCCCAAAACTTGGGTTAAAGCGCTATAAAACTTCAAAAATATGTTTTTATAGCCAAAATATCAGCAATGCATTTTCGGAAAAAAAAATTACCAGCAATACATTTTTGAAAAAAAATATTAACGGCAATACATTTTTGAAAGAAAATTATTACCAGTAAATTTTGAAAAATTATTAACAGTGATACAATTTTGAAGAAAAAAATATTACCGACAATACATTTGATTCTCGACAAAAAACCTTCTTTACAAAAAATACGTCAATCAAACTTGATCTACAAACTGATTTCTTACAAAGAATACATATTCTATTTATACAGACCTATCCTAAAAATCTTGTCGGCATTAAATAAGCCATTGGGGTTGATATGACGTAAAACAAAATGAACTAAACCCAAAATACTACCAATCTTCTGGACGTAGGTAATCATGACTCTCTATAGATTCATTTTCTTTATTATCTTCTAATTAACAATGCTTCTTAAAAACGATAGTGGTTTCTAATTACCTTCACTACGTTTTTGAATTTCGGGAACAAATTTTAATAAAATAAGTTTACGAAATGGTCAGTCACAATACTAACTGCTGTAAGAAACTTCATAATGTTATAAATATTCTTTTTTTCTTAAGCCGGTGATCGCCATCTTAGTGACAAGGAACCTCTACTTTATGCGAAAAACCACCATGACGCATTCTTTAAGCATGTCGAATCCAAGTGTATCTTTTTTTTTTTTTAAAAAAAACACTTTTCCTTCTCTCCCCATTCAGCATTCAATGCATTTTATCCTCTTGTCACAAGCACTTGTTACTCGGTGATTTACACTCAGAAAGAGAAAAGCTATCTCTGAAATCCAATGAAAATGGAAATCCTGCTTCTGCCAAAGCCATGAATGGAATTTCAACCGTTCGAGTCCTCTTATTTGTTCTTTTTTTCTGCTTTCTTTTTCTTCCATCATTTTTAATTCTTAGTCATTCATTTCTTTTTTCTAAACATCTTTTCTTTCTTTTTTTTTTTTTTTTTTATAGAATTCCTTCTTTCATTCTTCCGACTTTTTCATTCTTCCGCCTTTTTTCCTTTTTGTTTTTTCTCTTTCCATGTTTCTTACACATCCAAGTTTCACCCACTACAAGACAAAAATACAAATGCGGAGAAACTCATTAAGGGTCGAACTCGTTATACTGACAATTGCCTACACGGCGATCATAATAGCACTTCTATGATGGGACAATATCACTACATCATTGCAATAAATATTCTTATTTAATAAACTTAGTTTTGGCACAAGGCCACATATACAAAATACTCATTAGGAATCCAACCAAACAGTTCATAACAACGACCTGCGTGACTAACTTACTCACGATAACATTAAAATAAGATTTTTATTTCATTTATATTTTAATCTCGTTTCTTTTTAATTGCATTTTTTTTTTTTTTTTTTTTTTTTTGTTAGTTTCCGTTCTTTCTGGTGTGCCTGGCCTTTTTTCTACGAATTTAAAAGAAGGAAAAAAGCAAAAGCGAATTTCAATCAGGCCAAACGGAATGGGGACATCCATTTTCTTCTGACTGGAAAGAATAAAGATAAAAAAATACCTGACAAAAAAAGATCATTCTAACAGCTTTTCAATTCATTTGCTGCTTTCTTTCTCGTTCTTTTGTATGAAAGCAGTAAAGGATGGCTCAACATTAATATTAGTTTCTTTTTTTTTTTTTTTTTTTTCAAAAGTAGAAGACAACTACTGTCGATATGTCGGAATTGTAGCGAAGGATATTACTGCCGAAGCTTTCAGAAGATACATTTCTGTGACAGGCCAGTAAAAATAAAAAGGCTGATGTCGAGGGAATGAATGATGCGTAAGACGAAAGTAAAGATCAAGCAGGACAAAGTCAAGTAAATGGTTTGATTTCATAACAATGGAGAATTGCTCCGATGAGAGAACACGTGGAATTTTCAGAGAGTGGATTCAATAGAGGACGGAGAACCAGATTCATAACATAGATTTGGAGTAAAGAAAGAGTCGCAGTTTAGATCGATGGAATTACAGATGACAGACAGAAATAGAGAAAGATAAATAGGGAGATTAAAGAAGACGAGGGAGAGAAGGGATAGACTGAGAGGGAGAGCAACAGAGAGAGACGACCAGGATGCAGATGTTGGTAAAAAGCAGGAAAGAGATTAGTGATAAATAGGTAAATAATACAAAATAATAATAATAATAATATATATATATATATATATATATATATATATATATATATATATATATATATATATATAGAGAGAGAGAGAGAGAGAGAGGGGGGGAAAGTGAACATAGACGTCAATACTTACAGGCGACAGTCTGTTTCTTGCTAAATGCAATTGTCAGACCAATCGTGGTGTCCTGACGATTGCATCTAGAATAAAACAGACTGTCACCTCTAAGTGTTGACTTCTATGTTCACTTTTATATTTACACAGACTCTATCTCTGATATTGAGCACTTTATCCCATAAATATAGCACACCTTAAGAGTATATTTCTTCACACATATATATATATATATATATATATATATAATTATATATTTAAAATATGATTCCAACACGCTACATAAGAGTTCTCATGTTTTAAAACAAGAGCCGAAAACTTCAATATAATTATTTGAATTAAAGTACTAAGCTCTGTTCCATTTTCAAGCGAAATTTTTTTTTTGGAATAACTTATTTCTGGGGTTTATGCGTTTTATAAGCATATTCATTATTGAAATCAAAATTTCTATGGTAACGGCTAGAGCAATTGTTTAAAGAAAAGGGGCGTAAGGTGTTTATAATTTGTATCAATATCTCAGTTACATTCACAGATGTCAAGTCAGGGTAAGGTTCGGGTGTCTTATTTTAAAGCGGAAGATAACACTGCTAGTTTGGTTGTGTGTCTATGGAGATTTATTTATTTTTTATTTTATTTTATTTTTTATTTTTTCTGAAAGGGTTTTGTGTATATAAAAACTGTCGTAAATCGCTAACATTTGTTTTTTGACGACTTCATAAAGGGTTATCTTTTTTTGTAGGGCAATTAAACTATTTATTAGGACTATGGAATTGAGAAATTATTTTATTGTTTGTTTATGCTAATTATTCAATGCAAAAATTTGATGATGTCGGTAAAAAACCGTTAACTCCTGCCTAATGTTTAATAGATTTTTATTATTTAGAAACTTAATAATGTGTAGTTTTTCATGTAGGCATAAAGGTCAGGGGTCATCCCAAGTTTTACAAGTTCTAGTTTTGTTTATAATTTCCCATTTTACTTTTGGTGTTTTATTCATTTCCTTCAAATGCCAAAAATATTTAGATAGAAATGTCTGATTTCTTTTATTTATATTGTTGAAAGAGCACTTATGCTGCCTCAATCTGGTTTTAAATTCATTCTTCGTAGACCCAATGTATATCATATTAGTATTAGGACTCTCAATGGATGAGATAGTACATTGGTATACCACAGATTTTACGCGGCATTTATTTTCCAATGGGCTGTCTTCTGGGTTTCTACAATCACATAATTTTTCACTATTTTTGTCTAATTTAAGTGTAGGGTTTTTATTAATACTATTCAAGCATGGGGGTTTGTTCAGGATTTTATTATTCTGTTTTTTATTATACTTTCTAGATTTTCAGTGCAGCTGTAACTTAATTTTAGGGTGTTTTTATTAAATATTTTACTAAGTCTAGTATTGGTAGGAAAGTGTTTTTCAATTAAAGCTAGGAATTTCTGTCCTAGTTTAATACTAACCATTTGGAAGGGATTACAAACAGGAAAAAAAAACAGGAAAAGAAAAATCATTTGGTATATTTTTTTGGTTATTAATTTGTTGATGTTTTGAGTTTTATGAAGAGCGTTTGTGTGTGTGTTTTTTTTTGTGTTTTATAAGAGGTGTAGTTGTGGTAATATGTATGTTGGTGTTTGTGTGTGATTCGTATGGTTAGGTTTTATTTTGTTGATTATTATTTGTTCATATTGTGCTTACTATTTTCTGGATGAATAGTGTTTAGGATTGGTATGGATTAGGTGTTAGGTATGGTGGTTAGTGATGAGGTTGTAATTTTTGTTTTGTATTTCTGTTCTTCTTTATATCATTATTTAGGTAGCAAAGTTTATGCTTATTTAAATGTCTGCATTTCCCTATTCATTACTCTTGTTCAATAAGTCGTTTTCATTATTGAAAGTGATAATTGTTAATTTTTCTTCCAGACACTGCAAAAACTGTAAATTGTTTGTCTGGAAAAAAAATTGTGTGGGCCGAATTTTTTTCATAATTTTCGATTTAATCTTGGTAATAATGTTATTTTGTTTCAGTCTCCATATGCATTTTGGTAGTGTTGTTTTTTTTTCCTGTTTTATTTTTCTGTTTTGTATGATTTTGGATGATTATTATACATTTCTTTAAAGGTTTTCTTTTTTTTTCTGTAGCTCCTATATAAGCTTTTTCTTCCGCGTTTGTATTGTTTGTTTCGGTGACATAATATATTATGTTGTTGCTTAGGCATTTGTTCTTAAGTGGGCAATTGTTTTTATTCCTACAATTGCATATGTCGTTGTTTTGCTGTTTTGTGTTGCTGCGGTTATTCGTGTCTTTATTAAGTATTTTATTGTGTTTGGTTTTTTTTTTTTTTTCATGTTATCCATGCAGCTGTAACTTATTTTTACTGTATTTTTGTTATTGACTTTTTATATTTTGTGTTTGGGGAAATATTTTTCAATTATTTTGATATTTTTTTTTGTTTTGTTTTTATTGCATTATTATACATTGGGTTGAACCAGATTAGGTTTCTTTTCTATTGTGTTTGCTTGGTTTGTTTTCATTTGTATGTTCTAGTTTGCTGTTTCTTAATACTGTTTCATATGTTTTTGTTTTCGTTGAATATTTTTATGTTGCTGGAATTTGTTGATATCCTTTTGTTTATGAATATGTGCATGTGCTTGAATACTATAGGAAGGTGGTTGGAGCATTTGTCGATGTATAAAGGGTTGTTTACTTTTCTGCGTGTTTTGTACGTGTTATTATTTAGGTTAAATTTTATATCTAATTTTACTATTTTTAGGTTAGATCGTATCTCTATTTTCAGATCCTAATGTGTTGAAGTTTTCTATGATATGTTTCCTTATTTTTCTCTTAGTTCTTCAACTGCAATTTCTCATGATAATTAGACCGTCGTCCCTGTATAATTCTGTCTTTTTAGTTAATGATGTGTGTTAATTTAGTGATGATGTATATGTCTGTAATTTCGCATAATGACCGTCATAGCTGACCATTGTTACGTCGAAGGGTTCGTCGATATTGGTATTGTAATTATTATTAGATCTGCGTTTTGTACATATTATGATGGCTTAGTATAGTACTGTCGTCTTTAGTGTTTGATACTGTTTAGATTTTCGTTTGGCATGTTTATGTATTGCTTCGCCAGGTCCAGAGCATTGTTTCATGTGTTTTCATTGACGGATGGGTATAATCTTGTATGTCTAGTTGTACGAAGGAACAGATTTTTGGTGGTGAGGGTATTAAACTAATTAATCGTTTCTTTTGTATTTTTCCATTGGTTTAAATTTAGTATGCTCTTTATCTTTGTTCATTTTTTTCTACAATTTGCTTACTTATTTTTCCAATGTTGTTTTTGTGACATTTATTAGTATACATGTTGGTTTATTTAGGAAATTGTCTCTGGTGACTTTTAATTTAATAAATGGTTCTACTTTCGGTAATTGTTTTATTATGTTACCTAGTTTTAAATTTGCCGTATATGGTTTAAATGAAAGAAAGAAAGCAGTATTAGTAAAAAATAAAAATAAAAATAAGACCGTATAAACCGAAACAAAAAAAGGAAATCATTATAAATAAGAAAGGCGATGACATAAAAAGAAAGGAAAATAAATGTAAATAGAAAGAAAGAAAGAAAGAAAGAAAGAAAAAGAAAAAAGCAGTATAAATAAGAAAGACGATAACATAAAGAAGAAAAGAAGTATAAGCAGACAGAAAGAAAGAAAGAAAGAAAGAAAGAAAGAAAGAAAGAAAGAAAAAGAAAAAAGCAGTATAAATAAGAAAGACGATAACATAAAGAAGAAAAGAAGTATAAGCAGACAGAAAGAAAGCAATATACGAAAGAAAGAAAGAAAGAAAGAAAGAAAGAAAGAAAGAAAGAAAGAAAGAAAAAGAAAAAAGCAGTATAAATAAGAAAGACGATAACATAAAGAAGAAAAGAAGTATAAGCAGACAGAAAGAAAGCAATATACGAAAGAAAGAAAGAAAGAAAGAAAGAAAGAAAGAAAGAAAGAAAGAAAGAAAGAAAAAGAAAAAAGCAGTATAAATAAGAAAGACGATGACATAAAGAAGAAAAGAAGTATAAGCAGACAGAAAGAAAGCAATATACGAAAGAAAGAAAGAAAGAAAGAAAGAAAGAAAGAAAGAAAGAAAGAAAAAGAAAAAAGCAGTATAAATAAGAAAGACGATAACATAAAGAAGAAAAGAAGTATAAGCAGACAGAAAGAAAGAAAGAAAGAAAGAAAGAAAGAAAGAAAAAGAAAAAAGCAGTATAAATAAGAAAGACGATGACATAAAGAAGAAAAGAAGTATAAGCAGACAGAAAGAAAGCAATATACGAAAGAAAGAAAGAAAGAAAGAAAGAAAGAAAGAAAGAAAAAGAAAAAAGCAGTATAAATAAGAAAGACGATAACATAAAGAAGAAAAGAAGTATAAGCAGACAGAAAGAAAGCAATATACGAAAGAAAGAAAGAAAGAAAGAAAGAAAGAAAGAAAGAAAGAAAAAGAAAAAAGCAGTATAAATAAGAAAGACGATAACATAAAGAAGAAAAGAAGTATAAGCAGACAGAAAGAAAGAAAGAAAGAAAGAAAGAAAGAAAGAAAGAAAGAAAGAAAGAAAAAGAAAAAAGCAGTATAAATAAGAAAGACGATAACATAAAGAAGAAAAGAAGTATAAGCAGACAGAAAGAAAGAAAGAAAGAAAGAAAGAAAGAAAGAAAGAAAGAAAGAAAGAAAAAGAAAAAAGCAGTATAAATAAGAAAGACGATAACATAAAGAAGAAAAGAAGTATAAGCAGACAGAAAGAAAGCAATATACGAAAGAAAGAAAGAAAGAAAGAAAGAAAGAAAGAAAGAAAGAAAGAAAAAGAAAAAAGCAGTATAAATAAGAAAGACGATGACATAAAGAAGAAAAGAAGTATAAGCAGACAGAAAGAAAGCAATATACGAAAGAAAGAAAGAAAGAAAGAAAGAAAGAAAGAAAGAAAGAAAAAGAAAAAAGCAGTATAAATAAGAAAGACGATAACATAAAGAAGAAAAGAAGTATAAGCAGACAGAAAGAAAGCAATATACGAAAGAAAGAAAGAAAGAAAGAAAGAAAGAAAGAAAGAAAGAAAGAAAAAGAAAAAAGCAGTATAAATAAGAAAGACGATAACATAAAGAAGAAAAGAAGTATAAGCAGACAGAAAGAAAGAAAGAAAGAAAGAAAGAAAGAAAGAAAGAAAGAAAGAAAGAAAGAAAAAGAAAAAAGCAGTATAAATAAGAAAGACGATAACATAAAGAAGAAAAGAAGTATAAGCAGACAGAAAGAAAGAAAGAAAGAAAGAAAGAAAGAAAGAAAGAAAGAAAGAAAAAGAAAAAAGCAGTATAAATAAGAAAGACGATAACATAAAGAAGAAAAGAAGTATAAGCAGACAGAAAGAAAGAAAGAAAGAAAGAAAGAAAGAAAGAAAGAAAGAAAGAAAAAGAAAAAAGCAGTATAAATAAGAAAGACGATAACATAAAGAAGAAAAGAAGTATAAGCAGACAGAAAGAAAGAAAGAAAGAAAGAAAGAAAGAAAGAAAGAAAGAAAGAAAAAGAAAAAAGCAGTATAAATAAGAAAGACGATAACATAAAGAAGAAAAGAAGTATAAGCAGACAGAAAGAAAGCAATATACGAAAGAAAGAAAGAAAGAAAGAAAGAAAGAAAGAAAGAAAGAAAGAAAAAGAAAAAAGCAGTATAAATAAGAAAGACGATAACATAAAGAAGAAAAGAAGTATAAGCAGACAGAAAGAAAGCAATATACGAAAGAAAGAAAGAAAGAAAGAAAGAAAGAAAGAAAGAAAGAAAAAGAAAAAAGCAGTATAAATAAGAAAGACGATGACATAAAGAAGAAAAGAAGTATAAGCAGACAGAAAGAAAGCAATATACGAAAGAAAGAAAGAAAGAAAGAAAGAAAGAAAGAAAGAAAGAAAGAAAAAGAAAAAAGCAGTATAAATAAGAAAGACGATAACATAAAGAAGAAAAGAAGTATAAGCAGACAGAAAGAAAGAAAGAAAGAAAGAAAGAAAGAAAGAAAAAGAAAAAAGCAGTATAAATAAGAAAGACGATGACATAAAGAAGAAAAGAAGTATAAGCAGACAGAAAGAAAGAAAGAAAGAAAGAAAGAAAGAAAGAAAAAGAAAAAAGCAGTATAAATAAGAAAGACGATAACATAAAGAAGAAAAGAAGTATAAGCAGACAGAAAGAAAGAAAGAAAGAAAGAAAGAAAGAAAGAAAGAAAGAAAGAAAGATAGTAAAAGAAAAAAGCAGTATAAATAAGAAAGACGATGACATAAAGAAGAAAAGAAGTATAAGCAGACAGAAAGAAAGCAATATACGAAAGAAAGAAAGAAAGAAAGAAAGAAAGAAAGAAAGAAAGAAAGAAAAAGAAAAAAGCAGTATAAATAAGAAAGACGATAACATAAAGAAGAAAAGAAGTATAAGCAGACAGAAAGAAAGCAATATACGAAAGAAAGAAAGAAAGAAAGAAAGAAAGAAAGAAAGAAAGAAAGAAAAAGAAAAAAGCAGTATAAATAAGAAAGACGATGACATAAAGAAGAAAAGAAGTATAAGCAGACAGAAAGAAAGCAATATACGAAAGAAAGAAAGAAAGAAAGAAAGAAAGAAAGAAAGAAAGAAAGAAAAAGAAAAAAGCAGTATAAATAAGAAAGACGATAACATAAAGAAGAAAAGAAGTATAAGCAGACAGAAAGAAAGAAAGAAAGAAAGAAAGAAAGAAAGAAAAAGAAAAAAGCAGTATAAATAAGAAAGACGATGACATAAAGAAGAAAAGAAGTATAAGCAGACAGAAAGAAAGCAATATACGAAAGAAAGAAAGAAAGAAAGAAAGAAAGAAAGAAAGAAAGAAAAAGAAAAAAGCAGTATAAATAAGAAAGACGATAACATAAAGAAGAAAAGAAGTATAAGCAGACAGAAAGAAAGCAATATACGAAAGAAAGAAAGAAAGAAAGAAAGAAAGAAAGAAAGAAAAAGAAAAAAGCAGTATAAATAAGAAAGACGATAACATAAAGAAGAAAAGAAGTATAAGCAGACAGAAAGAAAGCAATATACGAAAGAAAGAAAGAAAGAAAGAAAGAAAGAAAGAAAGAAAGAAAGAAAGAAAAAGAAAAAAGCAGTATAAATAAGAAAGACGATGACATAAAGAAGAAAAGAAGTATAAGCAGACAGAAAGAAAGCAATATACGAAAGAAAGAAAGAAAGAAAGAAAGAAAGAAAGAAAGAAAGAAAGAAAGAAAGAAAAAGAAAAAAGCAGTATAAATAAGAAAGACGATAACATAAAGAAGAAAAGAAGTATAAGCAGACAGAAAGAAAGAAAGAAAGAAAGAAAGAAAGAAAGAAAGAAAGAAAAAGAAAAAAGCAGTATAAATAAGAAAGACGATGACATAAAGAAGAAAAGAAGTATAAGCAGACAGAAAGAAAGCAATATACGAAAGAAAGAAAGAAAGAAAGAAAGAAAGAAAGAAAGAAAGAAAGAAAGAAAAAGAAAAAAGCAGTATAAATAAGAAAGACGATGACATAAAGAAGAAAAGAAGTATAAGCAGACAGAAAGAAAGCAATATACGAAAGAAAGAAAGAAAGAAAGAAAGAAAGAAAGAAAGAAAGAAAAAGAAAAAAGCAGTATAAATAAGAAAGACGATAACATAAAGAAGAAAAGAAGTATAAGCAGACAGAAAGAAAGCAATATACGAAAGAAAGAAAGAAAGAAAGAAAGAAAGAAAGAAAGAAAGAAAGAAAAAGAAAAAAGCAGTATAAATAAGAAAGACGATGACATAAAGAAGAAAAGAAGTATAAGCAGACAGAAAGAAAGCAATATACGAAAGAAAGAAAGAAAGAAAGAAAGAAAGAAAGAAAGAAAGAAAGAAAAAGAAAAAAGCAGTATAAATAAGAAAGACGATAACATAAAGAAGAAAAGAAGTATAAGCAGACAGAAAGAAAGAAAGAAAGAAAGAAAGAAAGAAAGAAAGAAAGAAAGAAAGAAAAAGAAAAAAGCAGTATAAATAAGAAAGACGATGACATAAAGAAGAAAAGAAGTATAAGCAGACAGAAAGAAAGCAATATACGAAAGAAAGAAAGAAAGAAAGAAAGAAAGAAAGAAAGAAAGAAAGAAAGAAAGAAAGAAAGAAAGAAAAAGAAAAAAGCAGTATAAATAAGAAAGACGATAACATAAAGAAGAAAAGAAGTATAAGCAGACAGAAAGAAAGAAAGAAAGAAAGAAAGAAAGAAAGAAAGAAAGAAAGATAGAAAAAGAAAAAAGCAGTATAAATAAGAAAGACGATAACATAAAGAAGAAAAGAGGTATAAGCAGACAGAAAGAAAGAAAGAAAGAAAGAAAGAAATAAAGAAAGAAAGAAAGAAAGAAAGAAAGAAAGAAAGAAAGAAAAAGAAAAAAGCAGTATAAATAAGAAAGACGATGACATAAAGAAGAAAAGAAGTATAAGCAGACAGAAAGAAAGAAAGAAAGAAAGAAAGAAAGAAAGAAAGAAAGAAAGAAAGAAAGAAAAAGAAAAAAGCAGTATAAATAAGAAAGAAGACAATATAAGGAGAAAGAATAATTAAATAAATAAAAATAAAAACTGTACTTATAAATGTAAAAAAAAAAGTACTTTTAAGGCCTCACTTCTTTTTTCTTTTTTTCATATGAATAAAATCATTCTGATTTCTAGAGAGATCGAATGTGTAATATTTATGTTCCCGGGATGGCAGTGACATCTTGAATGCTTTGACAATTAACATACCAAATTCTGAACTTCATCTCAATACTGACTAATGGCGCTGGAATGTTGAACGTAACAGATTCAGCCACCAAACACGAATGAAGAGAAAAGATAATAGACTGAATACGGAAACATGCGTCCACGTGATATATCTTCGCTAGTGTATGAAATGTTTGACTCAAAGCCTCTCACATTCAAATGAGTCTTTTTCAGACGATGCTGGGGAAGTAATTTCGACAAAAGATGTCAATCACGAGAAAAAGTCGTTATCGAAATTTCCCCAAGAGGAAAATAATGTAGATGTAGTGTAAGTTTAATAGAATTATAAACTATTATGATTTCTTCAAGAGTAAGTGTACAAATAAAGAAGAGAGGGAAGGACAATAATAGATGTGGAATCGAGAAAGAAAGGAAAAAGGAAAGAAAGAATGATAGATAATGAGTTACGAATGAGCGAGAAGGAGATAAATAAATGATGCGCGAAGAAAAAAAAGACAAGACATAGTGTAATTGAAGGAAGAAAGAAAAGAAAGAGTGTAAAAAATGCTGAGTCAAGAAAGAAAGGAAAAGATTGTCGTAAATGCTGAGCAAAGAAAAAAAGAATGAAGGGCAGAAAAGAATGAATATAATAAATCCTGAACGAAAAAAATATACAAGAAAGAGTTTAATAAATGCTGATTGAAGAAATAGAAGATAGAGTGAGGAGGTGAGCGGAGAAAGAAAAAAAGAAAGTGTGTAATAAATGTTGAACAAGGAAAGAAAGAAAAGAAAGAGTGTAATAAATTCTGATCCAAGAAAAGAAAGATTGTCTTAAATGCTGAACGAAGAAAGAAAGAAAATAAAGGAATGTAACATGTGTCGATCGAAGAAAGAAAGAAAATGAAGGGAGTAATAAATATTTAGCAGAGAAAGAATGTATTAAATTCTGAGCGAAAGAAAGAAAAGAGTGTAATAAATGCTAGGTGAAGAAAGAAAGAAAAAGAAAAAGGGAATGAATGCTGAGCAAAGAAAGGAAGAAAAGAAAGAGTGTAATATGACGCTGACTGAAGAAAGAAAAGAAAGCGTGTAATAAATGCTGATCGAAGAAAGAAAGAAAGAAAGAAAGAAAGAAAGAAAAGAAAGAAAGAAAGAAAGAAAGAAAGAAAGAAAGAAAGAAAGAAAGAAAAGAAAGAGTGTAATAAATGCTAGGCGAAGCAAGAAAGAAAAGAAAGTGTGTAATAAATGTTGAACAAGGAAAGAAAGAAAAGAAAGAGTGTAATAAATTCTGATCCAAGAAAAGAAAGATTGTCTTAAATGCTGAACGAAGAAAGAAAGAAAATAAAGGAATGTAACATGTGTCGATCGAAGAAAGAAAGAAAATGAAGGGAGTAATAAATATTTAGCAGAGAAAGAATGTATTAAATTCTGAGCGAAAGAAAGAAAAGAGTGTAATAAATGCTAGGTGAAGAAAGAAAGAAAAAGAAAAAGGGAATGAATGCTGAGCAAAGAAAGGAAGAAAAGAAAGAGTGTAATATGACGCTGACTGAAGAAAGAAAAGAAAGCGTGTAATAAATGCTGATCGAAGAAAGAAAGAAAGAAAGAAAGAAAGAAAGAAAGAAAAGAAAGAAAGAAAGAAAGAAAGAAAGAAAGAAAGAAAGAAAAGAAAGAGTGTAATAAATGCTAGGCGAAGCAAGAAAGAAAAGAAAGTGTGTAATAAATGTTGAACAAGGAAAGAAAGAAAAGAAAGAGTGTAATAAATTCTGATCCAAGAAAAGAAAGATTGTCTTAAATGCTGAACGAAGAAAGAAAGAAAATAAAGGAATGTAACATGTGTCGATCGAAGAAAGAAAGAAAATGAAGGGAGTAATAAATATTTAGCAGAGAAAGAATGTATTAAATTCTGAGCGAAAGAAAGAAAAGAGTGTAATAAATGCTAGGTGAAGAAAGAAAGAAAAAGAAAAAGGGAATGAATGCTGAGCAAAGAAAGGAAGAAAAGAAAGAGTGTAATATGACGCTGACTGAAGAAAGAAAAGAAAGCGTGTAATAAATGCTGATCGAAGAAAGAAAGAAAGAAAGAAAGAAAGAAAGAAAAGAAAGAAAGAAAGAAAGAAAGAAAGAAAGAAAAGAAAGAGTGTAATAAATGCTAGGCGAAGCAAGAAAGAAAAGAAAGTGTGTAATAAATGTTGAACAAGGAAAGAAAGAAAAGAAAGAGTGTAATAAATTCTGATCCAAGAAAAGAAAGATTGTCTTAAATGCTGAACGAAGAAAGAAAGAAAATAAAGGAATGTAACATGTGTCGATCGAAGAAAGAAAGAAAATGAAGGGAGTAATAAATATTTAGCAGAGAAAGAATGTATTAAATTCTGAGCGAAAGAAAGAAAAGAGTGTAATAAATGCTAGGTGAAGAAAGAAAGAAAAAGAAAAAGGGAATGAATGCTGAGCAAAGAAAGGAAGAAAAGAAAGAGTGTAATATGACGCTGACTGAAGAAAGAAAAGAAAGCGTGTAATAAATGCTGATCGAAGAAAGAAAGAAAGAAAGAAAGAAAGAAAGAAAAGAAAGAAAGAAAGAAAGAAAGAAAGAAAGAAAAGAAAGAGTGTAATAAATGCTAGGCGAAGCAAGAAAGAAAAGAAAGTGTGTAATAAATGTTGAACAAGGAAAGAAAGAAAAGAAAGAGTGTAATAAATTCTGATCCAAGAAAAGAAAGATTGTCTTAAATGCTGAACGAAGAAAGAAAGAAAAAAACGAGTGTAATAAATGCTAGGCGAAGAAAGAAAGAAAAAGAAAAAGGGAATGAATGCTGAGCAAAGAAAGCAAGAAAAGAAAGAGTGTAATATGACGCTGACTGAAGAAAGATAAGAAAGCGTGTAATAAATGCTGATCGAAGAAAGAAAGAAAGAAAGAAAGAAAGAAAGAAAGAAAAGAAAGCGTGTAATAAATGCTGATCGAAGAAAGAAAGAAAGAAAGAAAGAAAGAAAGAAAGAAAGAAAAGAAAGAGTGTAATAAATGCTAGGCGAAGCAAGAAAGAAAAGAGTGTAATAAATCCTAGGCGAAAAAAGAAGGAAGAGAAAGAGGGTAATAAATGCTGAGTGAAGAAATAAATAAAAGGAAAATTGTAATAAATTCTAGGTGAACTAAGATAGAACACGTGGAGTGTAATACCTGATGAGCCAAGAAAGAAAGAAAAGAAAGAGTGCAATAAATTCTGAGCGATAAAATAAATAAAGAAAGAATGTGTGTAATAAATTCTGGACGAAGAAAGAAAGAAAAGACAGAGTGTAAGAAATGTTGAGCCAAGAAATGCAAGGCGAAAAGAAAATAGTAAAGAAAGGTAGGCGAAGAAAGAAAAGAAAAGAAAAACTGTTAAATGCTGAGCGATGAAAGAAAAAAAAGATTATAATAAATGATATGCGCAGAGGGAAAGAATAAGAGTGTAATAAATGCTAGGCGAAGAAAGACGGAAAAGAACGAGCGTAATAAATGCTAGGCGAAGAAAGACGGAAAAGAACGAGCGTAATAAATGCTAGGCGAAGAAAGACGGAAAAGAACGAGCGTAATAAATGATAGGGGAAGAAAGACAGACAAAAAACAAAGACTGTAACAAATGCAAGGCGAAAAAAAAAGTGTATAATAAATGATAGGCGAAGAATAAAAGAAAAGCAAAAGTGCAATAAATTTTCAGCGAAGAAAAAAGGAAAGAAAAAGCGTAAAAAATGCTGAGCGAAGAAAAAAAAGGAGTGTAATAAATGCTGAGCGATGAAAGAAAGAAAGAAAAGAAAGGGAATAATAAATGCTGAGTGAAAAACAAAGAAAAGAAAGAGTGTAATAAATGCTCGGCAATGAAAGAAAGAAAATAAATGAAGTAATAAATGCTGGGCGAAGAAAGCAAGAAAAGAAAGTGCTTAACAAATGGTAGGCGAAGTAAGAAAGAACAGATAGAGTGTAATGGCTTTACTGGGTGTGATGTACATAACCCCAACGATGGTATTGGACATAATCTCTAAATTATATTCCCATAAGGCTAGTGGCAGCGACAGGATACCGGCCATTGTCATAAAGAAATGTGCTTCTGAACTGGCTCCTGTCCTCTCTAAACTTTACAATTCTTGCTTTCCAGCCTGTTGGAAGTCCTCATCTGTCGTGCCTGTCTTTAAGAACTCTGGTGACCCTTTTGACCCGTCTATGAAAGATAGAAAATTAAAAGAATAAAAAAAAAAGATATAAATGTTTGTAGAGCGAAAAATGGAAGAAAAAGAGAGAAAGGGAGAGAGAGAGAGAGAGAGAGAGAGAGAGAGAGAGCGAGAAAGATGATGTTATAAACAAATAAAGAAAAGAGAGACAGTAATGTGCTGAGCAAAGAAAGAAATAGATGCTTAGCGAAAATAGATAGAAAACAAAAAAAAAATGAAAAGAGATATAAATATATACAGAGTGAAGAAAGTAAGAAAAAAAAAAAGAGAGAAAAAGAAGTTGTAAAAAAAAAGAAAAAAAAAAGAGAGGCAGTAAGAGGTGTAAATAAAAGAGAGAGAGAGAGAAGTTGATACTGAATAAAGAATGAAAAAAGTAATGAGAGAGAGGAAGACGCTAAGCGGAGAAAGAAATGAGTGGCGGTATTTCATCTTGAACCAACAAAGAACTGAAAGAAAATGAATGTCCAGCAATGAAAAAAAGAATAATAGATGCTGAGTCCAGTAAGAATAAAAAGAGAGAAAGACATTCACAATTGAGAATGAAAGAAAAAATCGAATATGCAATAGACTCTTATCTAAAAGCAAACAAAATTAACATAATACCGAGTTCAAAATTTAACGCAAAATGCATAGCGGGAAATATATGAAAAAAAAATTAGAGTGTAGACATGAGAGATACAAAATATTTTTTTTAAGCATTACGCCCCGAGCAAGGCGTGAAGCCACTGGGATGCAGGGGGTTGCAGAAGATTTGGAGCGAGAGCAGATAGGAGTGATAGAAGAAAGGATGAAGAGAGGGATAGTGGATAGATCAAGGTAACTGGAGATGTCGATTGACATTACATTTGAATAGTTGGAGATTATAGCTCTCAGGGAAACAGTAATAGGGAAGGGTGTTCCACAGGCGAGAGGTGCGAGGCATGAAACTATTCGAGTAGAAAAGACGGCTACATTTAAAAGTTTCTACAGTGAAAGGGTGAGAGCGGGATGCCAGCCTTGTATGGCGCTTGAATTCATGAAGTCTGGGAACCAGTGAAAGCAGCTCATCGGAGCAATTACCATGAAAATATCTGTAAAAAAGACAGAGAGAGGCGACGGCGCGTCTGTGAGAGAGCAACTGTAGACGAGATGCCAGATCAGGGCCAATTATATTACATATCTGTCTCTGGATCTTGTCAAGAACTCCGAGGTAAACAGAAGGTGCACCAGGCCATATATGGCAGCAATACTCCATGCAAGGGAGAATGGTTGATTTGTATATTTGAAGTATCGATATCGGGGAGAAAAATAAAGAATAGTTAAATTGACAAGCAGCCTGAAAGAGTGGTGACACACTTCGGATAATTGGTTTACGTCTCCTAGGTAAAGAATGCCGATATAGTAAAGAGAATCAAATGAATACTTCACATCAAATTCCTGTCTTACGAACATTTCTCTTAAATAATAATTTTGAAATAATTCAACAGACGATGTTATTTTAACTGGATTTTTGGTGATTGCCTTACTTGGTTGCCATCGGTCGATAATGTGCGTCTGAAAAATGCCACTGTCATAGCAGTCGACGCCGATTCTCGAGCTTTTGGCTGGGATCAAAGTGAGGTATCTACACTCGGACGGAT
The DNA here is from genome assembly GCA_963932145.1 of Acanthosepion lycidas. Lineage (NCBI taxonomy): Eukaryota > Metazoa > Mollusca > Cephalopoda > Sepiida > Sepiidae > Acanthosepion > Acanthosepion lycidas. The sequence continues at coordinate 100,514,929 of OZ010574.1, read as the reverse complement.
AAACTGCAATTCATCTATTAGCTGTGCCTCTGTCTTCGAACAGATCGCAACTGAAAATATTACTCAGAGGTGCGATTCCCGCGACATCACTTCCTCAATGGAGTAAAGATGGGGTGGGTGTGTTGGTAGTAAAACTGTTGCCAGTACAACCGACGGTTTTGGGGGCTGGGCTATTTTTTTTTTTCAAGCTCCCCCGCATTAAACTGACCCTGTGTCACATAATACCAGCATGAGACGGCAAGAAAATACAATCAGTTCTCGGCCTTTTGTCTAAGGTCAAAATATAATATCTGTCCATATAAACTTAATTTGATTGTCGCTCTCCAATTCTATCTTCCTTCATTCTTTCTTTCTTTCATTTTGTCACTGAAACCAAGTAGCGTTTTTCACCACTTTCCACGCGATCAAAACTTAATACTCCATTATTTATGATGTATTGGCAGGACGTGACGGTCGTGCGAACTAGCGAAGGAAGAGACAAGCACAATTATAATAGTATTCTAAAAATCCATAAACGATTTAGCACTGATTACAAATTTCTTTTGCGATACAGACTCCATCTTTCATCTGGCCGATGGCTTTTACCAGCTGGCGAATCGCCTTAGCACAGGTGAACAAAACGAGGAATTTATTAAATTCAGCGTAGTATAACAAAAGGCTACTTTTGTGGAGCACTTAGTAGCACTTCATCTGTCCAAGGAAATTACTATTTATTGATACACGCTGTTGTTGGGTACTCAGTAAAGATCAAGTTCATTTTAATCACAATAGTCTGTAAAATTACTTTTCTCAACCAAATACAAGTACCGGCACATTTAAATTTTTTCCTTCAATCTACTCCAACCCAATACAAAACTGGATGTGCGGGTAATGTAATGGATAGCAAATCGGGATGCGAAACTGGAATGCCAAGTTCAAATTTCAATCCAGTTCGTTACATTTTACTTACGCGCAATTACTCTATAGAAAGCTATGAATCGATCACTTCTCCGCCCCCCACTCCCCTACACATAACTATGTGTTGTTTAATAGGACTTGTTTCTGGAAACATCATTGTACCACCGAAAAATTCTTAATGTAATATTCACTTAAAAAAAAAAAAAAAAAAAAAAAGTAAAAAAGAATTATTCTTAAAAATAACAGTTCCGGCTTTAAAATAACCCATAAGGAGTTGATAAGCCGTAAAAAATTAGTCAACCGACAGATTCTAATTTAGCACGAAGCGTTTATTATTTTTCACGTAATGATTATTTCATTTCACGCTAATTAAAAATCTATATGAATGCACGACAGCACTTTTATTATTTTTTCACATAATATTCTCGGCGGCATGATTATTTCATTTCACGTTGATTAAAGATCTATATGAACGCACGACAACACGTTTATTTAAACCAGCAAACTGAAGTGGCAACCCGTCGAGAGAAGGGAAACTCTGAATTCAAAACCAGCCTGAAAAGGAAAGGGCTCCGTCAATATATCTTGCCCTAGATGTAACACTGATGCTCTAACTTAACTACTTAAGTGATACTGCTACCGCCCTAATAGGTAACGAATAGAGATGGCGACGTTGATTTTATAAGTTGAAGAACTCCAACTGAAATAACAATTTCAGTATTTTATATACATATTTATTCTATATTATATATTTTCGTATTTGGTACAAAAGTGTAGCTTACAAAGCGAAATTCCACAGAGAGAATTTTCAGGTAGGGAAAATATATTGGTGTTTATATTAGCTTTGACCTACTAGGTTACAAGGTCAAAAAAGAAACAACTCCAGCAATAATGATCTGTCAAATGAAGTTATTTCCTATTAAGTTCGACACAGCTAGAAATACGAAGAATTCAATAAGGAATTATAAGTCATAATGTTTCGGCAGATTTAACGGCAGTTATTTCTCCGTCTATTTCTGTCTATGTTCGACAAAAACACACAATTAGAAAGCACTCAGTAAGGAGTGAATCCAATGGAAGAGTAATGATATTGGAGACTAGCGAAGTACCCATTGCGTCTAAGCAAAAGATTCTGAAACTCAAAAATGATTTGCAATAAATTTTACTACCGATTACTCAACGTTAATGGCAATAATCAGGCTTGATACTGCTTCGTTTCGGTAATCAAACGACGAATATCCATGTTTCTGACGGGATTCGACCGAAAGATAATTTTTCATTGTTATTACAACCTCCAAACTTTTCGTGCTGATCTCTTTGTTTATTCCCAGTGTCTCGCCCAGGATTAGGAGCCTTAACAAGCCAGATTCATAATTTTATGCTTTTGATTTTGTAGATAAATTATTTGTACATTTTGTCGTGTTCAATTTATTCGATCTTGTCTATCATTTTGGTTATTATGTAGCACTATGATTCAAACACTGAACATAGAAAATGAGGATATGGATTTATCTCGATCGCAAGTATTTCAGTTTTATTGCCGGTTGATAGAGACTTTGAAGTCGGGTTTTCTAAGTTGTATCCTCTTGTCCGAAAGGAAACAAAAGAATAAATAAATAATGCTTTTGGGATCAAGCGTCAACAAAGCTGGACATTGATGATTTCCTGTTACTCGTCTGTATTAGCTGTCATGCTTTGGATTGAGAAAGATGGTTTTGATTCGCCCTTAGCGGAGGATAGGCTGTTCCTCGTGTAGCTGCAGTGTCATCCGTTCATATTGCCAACGACATTTCGTGATATGCAAATGAGAAAAGAACAGGTAGGATGGAAATTTTGAGATGTAAGACTGATATGACAGAAATTGTCCCAAGTATCAATTATTATTATGGGATCTTACTCATAATAATAATAATGGACTATTCCATACTTAATAAATACTGCGCCTCAGGAGTAGGTAAAGAGTCAGTCGGTCACTTTCTGATCGGTTTGACTCTCTGTCTTCGAGTGGGGAGGAACCCGAAGGAGTCTACGCCGAAGGGCGCATTCTCTTTCGGGGAGGTAAACCGGCCCTGAACCCGTTTATACGGATTCAATGGGCATATTTTTGGCCGATCCCACGGGCTCGGAGATCCCACATTAAAAAGGCCTTGTGCCACATGATGCCCTCGTGGGGGGATGACTGAATATCGTCAGTCGCTCACTTTCTGAGCGGCTGATCGGTTCGACTCTCATCCTACGGACGGGAGGGACCCGAGGGAGGCTACGCCGAAGGGCGGAGTCTCCTTCGGGGAGATAGACCGGCCCTGAACCCGTTTATACGGGTTCAATGGGCATATTTTTGGCCGAGTCCACGGGCTCGGAATGCCCACGTTAAAAAGGCCTTGTGCCACATGACACCCTCGTGGGGGGTGACTGAATATCGTCAGTCGCTCAAGTTTTGACTTGAGCAACTGTTCGGTTATACTCTCATCCTACGGACGGGAGGAACGCGAAGGAGGCTACGCCGAAGGGCGGAGTCTCCTTCGAGGAGGTAGACCGGCCCTGAACCAGTTTATACAGGTTCAATGGGTATATTTTTGTCCGAGCCCACGGCCTTGGAGTTCCCACGTTAAACCGACATTGTGCCACATGACGCCCACGTGGGGGCTGACTAAATATAGTCAGTCGCTCAAGTTTTGACCGACTGTTCGGTTATACTCTCATCCTACGGACGGGAGGAACCCTAAGGAGGCTCCGCCGAAGGGCGGAGTCTCCTTCGAGGAGGTAGACCGCCCCTGAAGCCGTTTATACGGGTTCAATGGGCATATTTTTGGCCGAGCACACGGGCTCGTTGTGCCCACGTTAAAAAGGTCATGTGCCACATGACACCCTCGTGGGGGGAGACTGAATATCGTCAGTCGCTCAAGTCGATTTCGGTCGACCGTCTGATTGGTTGAACTCTCTCCCTTCGGGCGGGGAGGAACCCGAATGAGGCTACGCCGAAGGGCGGATTCTCTTTCGAGGAGGTAAACCGACCCTGAACCCGTTTATACGGGTTCAATGGGCATATTTTTGGCCGAGCCCACGGGCTCGGAGATCCCACGTTAAACCGGCCTTGTGCCACATGATGACCTCGTGGGGGGGACATAATATCGTTAGTCGCTCAAGTCGAGTCAGTAGTTCAAGTCGAGTCAAGAGTCGTGTCAGAAACAGAGTCGCGTTCAGACAATTACTGTAAGACATTGGAATAGTGATACTGGTCGAGACTATATTGTTCTCTCTACTAAACCTGATTGTTCATGCTAACACTTCTACTTCTCTGTATATATTCCTGTTTGTAATATATCTGTGTTATTCCATACCTGTGTTCTTCTTTATTGGTTCTACTTTGGACTATCACCGTGGTACAAGGAATCGGACCATAACAATTACCTACCCACTAAGACTGAGCAAGCGAAGCCCTGAATTAAACACCTAAAGAAACGGGATTCCAGTTCAAACTTACAAATTCAGTTTTTATATTGTTCTTTTAATTCAATTTTTATATTGGCATTTTTAATTCAATATTTCAGAATAATTTCTTTATTTTTTTTATTTATCTTATAAAATTCACAAAAGACACTCATTACGATAACAAGAAAATAAAAGCTAAATAACATATATATATATATAATATATATATATATATATATATATATATATATATATATATATATATATATATTGAAATGAGATGTTTGAAAACCCCTAGTATTATTACTATGTTGTAAAGTACTACCGGAGGACTAATAATATATCTGTAATGATTTTTCGGGGCTTTGGAAAATTTGAGAAAAGAATATCCTGTTAGAATAAGCATCAAAAGTCTTTATACATTCCGGCCTCTCCGGTATTTGGTCGACAAAGCCGGATTTAGTTATAAAGAATGAATAAGACAGACGGGTTATTAATAATTATACTAAGTTGCTATGAACAAACAATTTAACACGGATTTGAGTGTGTATTTTATTGTCACCGAACTAAAATATCAATTGTTCTGGACACATCCCGTGTAATTTCATGAAGATCCTGGTTACTAGAGAATGGATTGGTTATATCAGACACCAAGCGTCGAATGTCTTTCGGATTAAATTCTTGATTCCGGTATGATAAGAATAAATGTATGATACTTACATTTATATTGGTTCGGTGTTGTTTCATTTGGTTCTTATAATTGTTATATAGGGATAAATTGTCGCATCGCTGAAGGCCCTTCAGTTTCAACAGAGATCGCCAGTGAGCTAACAGATGCGATCCGAATAGTGTATTAAATGGATCAGTCAACATAGAGGAAACGCATAATTAGAAAGTCGCGTGACGACTAACGATCTCTCTAGTCTATCCTCTATTACTAATGAATCACCATTTCTTCCCTATCCTCTATTACGACACGGTCCGCTATTCGCTACTCTATTCACTATACTTATCGAGCGAGTATTATCGAGCAAGTAGTATTAGTGTGAGTGATATTCGAAGGCGTCTGACACCAGCATTGTTCGACGGCGTTAGTATAAGTTGTATCTGCGTTTACAAGGTATCTACAGTAACAAACATTACGAAGTAACGATGAGTATTCGTTTCGTTGGCATTACAAAAATATCAACGAATGTTCGTTGATCTCATAATATATGTATATATATATATATATATATATATATATATGTGTGTGTGTGTGTGTGTGTGTGTGTGTGTGTGTGTGTGTATGTAAAGGAAAGACGCTAAGAACTGTGCTCGATGTAAAATATTAAGAAAATAATGTCCGATTTTCCAATCAACTTTATTCCCGAGTATTTAAACTGTGTCGGAACGTCCAAACATTTCTGCCATCGAATTAATAGTTTACTTATGCCTTTACAATAAAACTCTAAAGGTTTTGGACGCCAAGTAAATATGATAGTCTGTCGGTGAGAAATCAAGAGAGTAAAATTTTTAAAAATGAATAAAATTTGAATTTGATAATATTTTCTTGATGTTGGGTTGTTTTTATGCTTAAATTCTGCTAATGTTTGTAGTTGCTTTTTACTGTTTCTGTGATATGATATTGAGTTATTGTTAAGGATTGTCGGATTATAATGGGACGGTGGGAATTAATGATTATAGGTAGAATCCTTTAATTAATACAGATGTTTTATCAAATTTATTAACACCGAACATTTTAGGAGTATATTCGGGATTTTTAATTTTTTTTTTTTTAATAACATATCGGATTTTACGGTAGGTATCTCTCTTCTACTTGCATTCATCGCTACCACTGCGTTTCCTGCAATATAATATGAAACAGAAAAACAGGCAGAAACATATCAGGAAAATCTATAAAAGCGCATGTTTAGAATGGTCCAGACTTTGGACATTTGGATTTGAAATTAGATATATCAAGACTGACTGTATTTATAGAATAAGAAATTGGGAGAAATCATGAGAAAGATAAAGAAAAACCTACAGAAAAGCAAAGATAAGATTAAAAAAAAATGAAAGAAAGAAAGAAAGAAAGAAAGAAAGAAAGAAAGAAAGAGCGTATATGATTCTGTCGAAGAAAACCAGAACGCTATGTCTACCAATAAATCCCTAAATGTCGAAAAAGGCCGAAGAGAATCTGCTATCGATATCGGTCTAATGGCGGAGAGGGAAGGTTGGTTGCTGTCAAGCAGGCGCCTCGGTGTCTTTTCGGCCCGCAACAAGGGCTGCTGGCTATAAACTATCTAGGATTAAAGGGGAAAGAGATGAGCAAGATGAAAAGGACAGATTCGGAAATCCTGTTTTGAAAACGATCACTGTTGTGTTGCGAGCAAGTGATATCAATGTAGGTAGACTAAACTGCAATGTTTTCCCATTCTTTATTATAGATTAATCTATTGAGATCAATACCCTCATCTTGCTTGTTATGTAGTCTCAATATGTCAGCTCTAGTAAACTCCGACCTTTTTATCCGGTGATTGTCGTGTAAGGTACCCAACTGAGACTTTCAAACTGAATCCTTTATTCAATAGATAGGACAAGATCTTTCCCGTTCCACTCTCTATAGGCGAAACCAACATATACGAGAAGCTGCTGAAAAATTCTCGGGCCGACAAAGCCTGCCGCGCCAAAATATGATTTTTAGTTTTTGGCCAGATTATGGAAAGTGATTCTAGTTGAGAACTTTTCAGTACCCTGTGAATTATGCTTTAAACTGCAAAATTTCCCCGACTGTATATAAAATTATGAGCGGAATTATTTAATTTTGTATTTGAGGTTTGAATGACGTTGTTAGTAGCTAGTCCTGCAGTTTATCATATGCATTGAGAATAATTTTTAGCAGTGCGGAAATTACTACAGAAATTCATTGCAAATTATTTAGATTTCAGAAACGTACTGGAAATCAAATAATTGCTGTGGTCAGAGATAGACATTAATGCAAAGCTTTCTGACAGAGTATCAGCAGATGAATTATTATTTTTATAACATCCCCAAATCAAACAATTTGTTTAAAATATTATGCAGAAATGCCCGCCAAAATTAGTATTTACGCTATTTATATGCGGTGTATTTTCCTCATATTTGAGCTTCGGCCGTTGTGCTCTCTGGCTTTCATCAGATGTATGACGATGTGGGCAACCCAGGGGGAGTTACGAAAGGAGCTTTTTGTTTAGTTTCCCCCGTAGATTAAATAAAAGGTTCAGTAAAATGCCCGTGTGTGCACTTGTCCTCAGTGGAGACAGGGCGAGCAATAACCGATGAGTACTAAAACTGGACGAGATACCAATAGACATGGACAGTGGAATAAAAACAGTCTACTCCCGTAGATTAAACAAGACGTTCTACTCACTACCCATGTACGCACTTGGGCTCAGTTGAAAAAGAACGAGAATAGCTAACGGTACACTGTAACCCGGATATAAGAGAGTTGTGGGGACCGGAGAATACGTCTCTTATATCCGGGTTTCTTTTATATCCGGGTTTCTCTTATATCCGGGTTTGGTCTATTTTGTTTAGGTAAGTATGGGAACAATTTGGGACCATACAAAATCTCTCTTATATCAGGGTCTCTTATATCCGGGTCTTATATCCGGGTTACACTGTACTAAAAAGAAGAACTAGACATCCATAGACATGGACAGTGTAAGAAGAACAATCTGCTTCCTTAGATTAAATAAACGTTTCAGTTAGGTATTCCCTGTTTTTATCCGGATCGAGATTCACCTGATACATATCGAAGGCCACTACGGCCGAAATGTGATGACAAGAACAAAGTTGGGGACACTAGTCCATATGTAATAGTATGAATATTGGTAAATCCTCATCCCAGAAATTCATTCTAAAATTTAGCTACATCAGCACTGAAAACATGTTCTAAATCATAAAAACAGAACATAAAATCCAAAGGACAACCAAACCTGCAACCCCACCCCTCCAAAAGAGATGACCCCGATAATTTAAGTATCCCGTACCACATCTATAACGAATCTACTAATAGAAAACAGCGATCCTGATTTCTCTCGCGAGGCAACTGATGGCCATTAGGCTATGCTGTTGACATAGGCATTCCTAGTTGAGATAAAAATGATCTTGAACAAAATATAAACCAAGTTCTCCAAGAACCAGGACTCAATATAAAACGTTTTTAAAACAGAAACTATGATCTGCATTTGGAATGAAAGCAGTAGCAGCACATATTCTGAATTCTTCATAAATATTTAGGATGTGGATTTAGTAAATGTTAAACCCTTCAAAAACCTCGGATCATGGATCAGTTTTTTACAAATGTCGTATAGGAGATAAGGAAAATGAGTGTAGAATATGCTGCGTTAGAGTTAGTTTTGCCAAACAACACAAGTAGCTACAGAACCAAAACAGTAACCTATAAATTTGAGTCATGTCCTTAAATAACCTCATCAAGCTGAGACTTTTATATAGATGGAATGCATGTTCAGAAATGTCTAAATTGGCAGCTCTATGTCTGATCAATGGTTAAAAGTGACTTTAAATGAATGAAGCCTGTAGGTCTTAGCAAGGAACATTCTTTTTCAAATCTATGGACTGGCGCTATAGAATCACAACTAAATCGGCCAAATAATAGAAACATTACCTGAATATTTTCACGAGCAGCAACAACCAAAATGGATAGCATATGTAATTCTAAGAAAAAATAATAACATAATTAAGATGTTGATGATCTTCAAATAAAAGGTTCAGAAGGAAGCAAGCCCCTATTGATTCTTAAAAGTGCAATAACAGTTAGTGGAAACGTATTTTACAGAGAATTTGTTTTAATAGAACATCATACTTTTCACTCATCAGTAACAATAACTGTTCGATCTGTGATTTCAACAGCTGCTTATAAGGAAACAACTAATATTTAATTATTATTACTTACAACGCAGTGTAATATACCAAGTTACAGTAAATTCCCAGGGAACCCAGAAAAAAATATGTAGGAATAACTTGAAAGAGAAAAGCTACACAGAGAAAAATCATTTGAAAATGTAAAGAACATAGTAATATTCGAACATGGAATCTCCAAAGGACAAAACAAAAGACACCTATAACATGGAAAATGATAAAAATATCAGTAACAATACAACACCTAACAACAATGTATCATTTGCCTAGAGGAGAAAATAGTAATGATCATCTTTCCATAACAGAATAAAGTCCGAAACAAAAAGTCAGAACTCTTTTCCAAATGAAGACACAAAAGCAAATTCCTACTACGCTACCAAGAACATTATCCCGATCTAAAAAAAAAACTAAGCAACTAAAACATAACTTAAGGCTATGGAACAAATACCAAAATTTAGAACCTAAAAAATTAAATAATATAAAAAAATAAATAAAAAATAAAATACAAGAAAAATATGTTAAAATAAAATTAATAAATAAATGAGACAATGTTAAAATAAAATAAAAATAAAGAAAGAAAAATATGTTCAAATAAAACTACATAAATAAATATAACTATGTTAAAACAAAATTAAAATGAATAAATAAAAATATGTTAAAATAAAATAAAACTAAACAAGCAGAACTATTGTAAGCTAAAATAAAAATAAATAAATAAAAATATGTCAAAAAAAATGCAACTACATAAATTAAATTATGTTAAATAGAATAAAAATGAATAAATAAAATACGTTAAGATAAAATGAAAATCAATAATTAAAAATATGTTCAACTAAAATAAATCTAAAGAAAAATATATTAAGATGAAATAAAAAATATTTTAAAATAGAATTAAAATATATAAATATAACAATGGTAAAATAAAATAATATAATATAAATAAATAAAAATATCTTAAAATAATAATAAATAAAAAATATCTTAAAATAAATTAAAAATACATAAATAGAACTATGCGCAGTTAAAATAAAGGTAAATAAATAAAAATATGTTAAAATAAAACTACGTAAATAAAACTATGTTAAAATAGGATAAAAATATGCTAAAATAAAATGAATAAATAAAAATATTTTAAAATAAAATGAACAAATAAATATTGTAAATAAATAAAATAAAATAAAATGAATAAAATTATATTCCAATAAAATAAAAATAAATAAAAATATAATAAAATAAAATATGTTAAAATAAATAAAAAACGTTAAAATAAAAAAAATAAATAGATATTTGTTAAAATAAAAATTCAAAATGTCAAAATAAAAAAGCAATAAAAATATTTTCAAATAAAATAAAATAAATTAATAAGAATATGTTAAAATAAAATAAAAATAAATAAAAATAAAAACTCAAGATCATCACTATGAATAATCCAAAACATCATTCTCAAAAACAAAATACTGGGAAAAACTGTTTTCTTCTCTCACCGTCACATTCCAAAAGCCATATCCCCAAACTTGTGAGCTCCCTATCAAATAAAAAATTTTAACAATGTCAAAGTATGACTAAAATATAATTAAATAAAAATATGTTAAAAAATACAGAAGAAAATGTTAAAATAAAATAGAAATGAATAAATAAATCTTTGTTAAAAGATAAAATTAGATAAATAAAAATAAGGCAAAAAAAATAATAAAATAGGTTAATAAAAATAAAAATAAATCAATAAACGTATGTTAAAATTAAACAGAAATGAATAATTAAATTTATTTGTTAAAATAAAAGAGAAATAAATAAAAATATGTTAAACATAAAAATGATTAAATAAAGATATTTTAAAATAAAAGAAAAATAAATAAAAAATATGTTAAACATAAAATAATTAAATAAAGATATTTTAAAATAAAAGAAAAATAAATAAAAAATATGTTAAACATAAAAATAATTAAATAAAGATATTTTGAAATAAAAGAAAAATAAATAAATAAAAATATTGTTAAATTAAAGTAAAGATGTAAAAATACTGTCATATGACAGTTCCTAAAAATTTAAGCTCGTACCGCATCGCCCGTTGTGTGGATAAAAAATACGTGCTTCCTTAAAATCTGCCATGTTATGCAGTCAAAAAATCAGCTACCGTCCCAAAAACAAATCTACTGAGGTAAACAAAAGACATTTCTACGTTCAACACCAGGACATTATCCAGCGGCCTTCAAATCGGGGAAAAGGTTGCTGCAGCCGTAAACTACAACCAAGATATCCTTTGTGCCCAAGAACACCATCACTTCCATGATGAGGTTCTTCTGAAATATCATGACGTAGGAAAAGGATGAACACTAATCACATCAACTACAAAAGAATAACGCCAATGAATCGTTTGGAGGCCTACTGATGAGCCCTAAAGGTCCAAAAAGCCCTTAATTGAATAAATAACACCGCGCATTATTGTCGAATCATTGAATGCAAACCACAATTGTTTGTTGCTGCAGCCCAACAAACAGCTGGAGAAGATGAAGTAGAGCATTGCTACAATGACCTATCTTCTCTCATTCAACAAATACTTCATCATAATGTCACAATGATCGGCAGAGACTTCAATGCTAAACTGGGTAAAAATGACGGCTACTAACAATAATTCCATGAAATCACAAACAGAAATGGAATGCTGGTATATGATTTTATAACGGAGAACAAAATGGTCTCTCTTAACACAAAATTTCAGAAGAGAAAAGGAAAGAAATTGACGCATACATATGAAAACGGTGTCAGATCTCATATTGATTTCATTCTCATCAATAAAAGATGGATTAACAGTACGGTAAATTGTGAAACTTTCAACTCCTTCAGTATTGTAAGGTCAGACTATCGCATTATCATCGTTCACCATTCAGATTAGTCCCAGAGCCAACAAGCCTAAAACAGCAAAAAAAAAATAAAAAAAAAATAAACGATATGACTGTCTGCACTGCGCTACAGTGACATCGTCAACTAGTTCAAGTTTTCTTCTCAACGCTCTTCAGGGCGAGAACAATGAAAACTGCAAATTCAGCATAATAAAACGTGGAAACGGTTCTGGATTTGATAACATCTCTGCCGGGGTCTGGTTGACAGATGACTCTGACAATCTATCGAGGGATAACACTCACTACAATAGCCTCTGAAATCTACAACCTGCTCTTATTGAATCGCATCTGCTCTGAGCTGGACAAAATCCTCCGCAAAATCCAAAACGGTTTCAGGCAAAATAGATCAACAGTTGGCCAAATTCTAACCATCCGCCGTATAAGTGAGGGTGTAAAAGCCAAGAAACTCAAGGCTATGCCCTCGACTCCTTCTGTTGTGGTAAACTCGAAGAGATTATGTTCGCATATGGGATCCCGTAAGAGTCGGTATGAGCCATCATAATGCTGCATAAGAACCCCGCTCAATGGTCCTATATCCCGATGGCGATACGGAGTTTTTCAATGTTGTCAAGGGAGTCTTGCAGGGAGATACGCTTTCTCCTTTCCTATTCATTCTGCGCCTAGATTAAGCCCTGTGAATATCTGCTGATCTATACATAGATCTGGGGTTCACCCTTGAAAAAGCAAGAATTTCACGTCACCCAGCAAAAACGATAGCAGACGTAGATTACGCAGATGACCTTGCCTTGTTGTCAGCTACGATAGATAAGGCTACCAAACTTCTCCATCTCATTAAAGAAGCGGCCAGCGAGATTGGCCTCTACATTAATTTATTAGCTACAACTAAGAATGAGAAATTAAGTTGAAAATCGGCAACAACATTAAATCCGTCCAGGAATTTGATTACCTACACAGCAACATCCAGTCAAACGGAGACATCAAAATCAGCAAAAGCAAGGCCTGAAGTGTCCTAGATAGTCTGAGCACCATCTGGAAGTCCTCCTTCTCTAACAAATTTAAGAGAAACTTCTTTAAGGCCACGGTATAATATGTCTTGATCTACGGCTCAACATAGACACTGACAAAACAGCAAGAAGCATCACTTGACGTAACATACACAAGGATGTTACGAGTTGCATTGGACATCAGCTGGAAGAAACACCCATCAAAGAAACGCCTATATAGACACCTTCCTCCTATCTCAGTTTCGCTAAGAGAGAGAATGCTTCGGCAAGCTGGTCACTCCTGGAGAAGTAACTTAGAACTTGTGAGTGACACCCTCTTACGGCAAAAGATCAGTTGGAAGACCTTATTACAGCTACATTGACTCTGGAAGCCATCTGGAGGACCAGCCTACGGCGATGCGTGACAGAGATGCTTGGAAGGAATGAGTCAGGAGAATCCGAGAAGAATTCTAGACCTGATGATGATGATAAAAATAAATAAAACTATGTTAAAATTAAAATAAAATTATATAAAAATATATTAAAATAAAAACAAAATATACAAAAAAAATATGTTAAAATAAAATAAAAATAAATAAAACTATGTTAAAATTAAAATAAAATTATATAAAAAATATATTAAAATAAAAACAAAATATACAAATAAAAATATGTTAAAATAAAATAAAAATAAATTAAGATATAAACTCAAGATCATCACTCTGAATAATCTAAAATATTATCCCCAAAACAAAATACTCGGGAAAAAAAAATTATTTTCTACCCCAGTCCCCCGTTACTTCCCATAAACCATATCCAAACCTTTGTTTACTCTCTATAGAGCAGACACTAAGCGGAACAGATAGTCTGATGGCCGATTAAGGTGTGAAACTGACGGTCACCATGAAGTGCGCATTTCTCTGTCTACATTGTTTGTATTTACAAATACTCTATCTTTTTCTACATGGGTACGGCAAATTTTAAACAATGTGTATCATTATTTCCGTTGCCTTATGATGAAAATGATTTTTTTACACAGTATATATTTATTTTTCAACATAATATAGTTCTTTGTAATTATACTTAAATTAGCAGCATGTCCCAACGTTGCCCGTGCTTGATTCAAAAATCGTACGACTCATACAGCAATCGCTATCACTTTCTTGCCTTTAAAGGAGTGCGCTTTGCCGTGCTGATGTTGCTACATGCCTTACTTCTTGCCTATCTTACACTGCGAAATTTTTCTAAGCTCTATACTAAACATTAAATCTGTTACGAAAAAAGAACTAAACAAAATGAACACAAAACGATCAGCTTTAAAAAAGGACTCGTAACTGGAAAAACCGAATGAAAAAAGAAAGTCAACCGCAAATACTTTTTCACACTCAACCCAGTTCTGCGGAATCAGAATCAACGTTGAGTTTAAGCAAGCGAATGAGCCAATTAGAGTAAAGTGCCATGCAGATTTCAATTTTTCCCACTTGTGGCGAATGCAGCTATCGAATTTTTTTTCATGCTAGCATTCTAGTTAACATTTGTGTCAGTCAGCTGTTGGCTCTCACGCTGGCCAATAGAATCTTCCTGCCTATTCGTGGCACCCAACTATAGGCTCTCACTTTGGCCAGTAGAAATTGGGCGCAACCTACATGAAAACTGCCGTAGAAGCATGAAAAAATCGATTATTTCCACTATCGATGGCAGTTGGGAAATGCAAAGTCGGTCTTGGCCTTCTCGCTAACTTGGAGCATATTGCATGTAAATTTTGGTGCAAATCCGTCGAAAATTGCGGCCGTGCATTCGTTACACACACACACACACACACATCCTGCCTTTTATAAATAAAGATGAATCCATTTTTAATAGATCACATAAATTTAAAATTATATAATGAACAAAATTCAAATAATGACTTTATCAGGTTACAGACTCTATAAATATGCAGCGTTCCTCTTGTATTTGTAAAAATACGATTTTTCTTTGAAAAACTTGTTTCATGTTGTTGTATATTGCACAACGTACCCATCTTCTAGATTCTTCTTCTTTATATACCGTGTCCCATCAGGATGTGGGCAATCATGGCTCTCCACAATTTCCTGTACTTTGTAGCACTCAATAAATTTTATCTTTTCGTTATTTCTACTAAACCCTGTCGCGCCATCCATTTACTTAAGCCCATCAAGTAGATTATGCACTGTTTTCCGCTGTCCCTCTTGCCTTCAATCTGTCCTGTGAGTATCAGATTTCAAAGCCCTCTTTCCTCATTATGTGCCCCAGAAATTTTAACTCGCTCTTCCTGACATTAAATACAAGATTCCCTTTTTTTTCCATTTTCTTTAAAATATGGCCGTTGCTCAAATGTTCGGTCGATGGTATCCTGAGCATCCTTCTGCAGAACCACATTTCTCTTGCCTCAAATCTCTTCCTCATCTTTGATGAGATTGTCCAGCATTCACTGTCATATAGGAGGAGAGATACCTTTGTTTCTGACGATGTTTTTCTGTGTCTTAATACTCTGCTTAGCTTTTAGAATGTATCTTTGGTTATCCCAATGCGTCTACTGATTTCAGTTAGAACACTTCCCAGATATTTAAATGTTTGCATTTGTTTGATTTTGGTATCTCTGATTTTTTAATTTGCATATTAGGCACATCATTTTGCTAACAACTATGCGTTCTATCTTCTCGCAGTTTACATTTGGTTCTTTCCTCCACTACTTTCTGTAGGGATTAATTCCAAGTAGATTAGCCAGCTTTACGCAGTTTATGCTAACATTTGCTGGATGACCGACAGGTGACAACTGTTGCCCATGTCGTTCCTTAGTGGGCAAGAGTTATTTCCAAGAGAATTAATCCCCTTGACGCCGTTAGGTTTCATTTTTTTATTTTTTTATTAATGATATTTATTGAGATTGACAGTGGATTGGTTTTCCATTGCCTTCTCCACGGTGATTTATTGAGACAAAACGTCGTCAGCTAGCTGTTGACACATCAAGAGTTCTTCCGCCCATTGTTAGGTCTTATTTTCCATCCTACAGGGTTGCTAACAACTCGCCTCACTCGGAAGAACTTGCAGTGGGGTTTAGTCGCCGACCCTCCGACAATAGTGTACATATTTACCCATACAGCAGTTATATATATATATATATATATATATGAAGAAAAATATACGGAAAAACAAACAAAAATCCTAATATGCAATTATGCTGTTTTAATGTTAATATAATGTCAACGTCGGACGTTTCGGTCTAATAGACCATCTTCAGGACATATTCATAAAACTTGCTCTTATGTCCATCGTCTTTTTCATGCTGAATTGAATATGGTCTAATGTTAATTATGTTTTATGAATATGTCCTGAAGATGGTCTATTAGACCGAAACGTCCGACGTTGACATTATATTAACATTAATACAGCATAATTGCATATTAAGATTTTTGTTCGTTTTTTCTGTATATTTTTCTTCATACTGTCGGATCTATATCCATATATTTGCTTACATATATACATATATATATATATATATATATATATATATATATATATATATACAGTGAGAGAGAGAGAAAGAGAGAAAGAGAGAGAGAGTGTATGTGTGTGTGTGTGTATGTGTGTGTGCGTTCTATGGGTAAATTGATGGCTATTGTAATTTCGTGCGTGCACGTTGTTTGTTTTTAAACTTGTCCAATGCACAGTATAATAGAGTCAGTTGAACACCGCCTGTGAGAAAAGGAGAACCATGACGCAATTCACTCTACCAGAATTTTGAAACGGCATTCCGAACATCTTGGCATTCGCGCCGGAAGATCCAATACGAACATTTCAGGGTGCTTGAGTGTCAATCTGAGGACAGTGCAGAGGATTCCGAAAGAGGATTCTAATGGTGTTTTCGAAGATACGGCAGCTCGGAAGACTCACTCTGATCGTTCTGAAAAGAAAAGAACTCCCGAATGTGTTGGTGTGGGCCTCAAACTCAACACAGAGGCCTACATCAAGTGCCTTGAGGCGGTAGTGCTGCTCTGGGTCAAGAGGATGGTTGCTGGATGGCACTATGTCTGGCAACAGGATTCTTTACCATCCTACACAAGCAGGATAGCTCAATCATGGGTGTCAGACAATTTCTTCGACCACGTCACTCCTTACATCTAACTGCCTAGACTGAACCCCCCTTGATTATTATATGTGGGGCTCAGTTGAGCGAGAGACCAACAAAACTTCTTGTAAAACCAAAGATTTCCTGAAAGCAACGATTATGGCAGGATTCACCGACTTAAACAAGGAGATCGTCCAGAAGCGTTCCAGGAGATTCCGGAGTCTTCTGGAAGCCATGGTTGAAGCTAATGGCGATTTTATTGAATAAATTTACTCATTAGTATTTCAAGATATTTTAATGTAATTTCGGTAAATGTATTTGTTAAAATGAAATGTAAGAGTTATTTTCATTTTTGTATAATTTAGACGGCAACTTATCCATCGCACCCTGTATATAAGCAAAGCATCTGGCCACCTAACTCCCCAAGACAGCAGCCCCTTTCATTATTATGTTCAGCATTCACTAACTTAATCAAGGAGACCGTCCAGAAGAGATGCAAGAGATTCTGAAGTCGTCTGAAGTCGTGGTTGAAGCAATGTGATTTTATTGAATAAATTTACTCATCTGGTATTTCAAGATATTTTTGTGTCATTTTGACAAATATATCTGCTGAAATGCGATGTTATTATTTCTGCGTAATTTTCACGACAATTTATCCATCGCAACTTATATATATGATCTTGAATTTCGAGATAATGGTGAAACAGTGCTCCGTTCCCTAATATTCAGTTGCCGCCAAAATTTGCATAGGTGGTATTCAGGAAACTTCATTTTTTTTCTTTCTTCTACCTTTTTGGACCTGTCAGTGGTGGTGGTGGTGGTGATAGGGAAGAAGTATTAGGTTGGTGCAAAAATAATGACGTAATAATGTCGTTTTTTCACGTATTTTTTAACGTCAAAAAACGACATTATTACGTCATTATTTTTGCACCAACCTAATATATCTTAGAATGTAACTTTTTCTCCTTTTTCTTTCCTCCATTTATTTGTACTTATTAATTTTTAATTTAGTACATGTATGGGTATCACCTATTCACTCAATAAAAGAGCGGAAAATTCAGATTCGTTAAAATCTTACCTTACTATTTCATTTAACTGTCTCCCCTTTTCAAAGATCACTGGCTTAATAATAAGCGGAATATTTTAGGTGTATATTGGATTTATTAGTGGATTGACTGTGCTTTATGGCCGAACCCTACCTCTCCCCACTACATTCATACCTATTGGGACGTGGTGGGGGGGGGAATGGTAGTAATAGGGGGATTTCAAGTCAGTGTGCCAGCCTGACGGTTGCATATCCGTTTTGTTATAAATAGTCTTATCAGAATTTCCAGCAGTTTTATCACGTTGGTTTCCGGTTGTTTTTTTTGCAATATTTTTCTCACAGATAAACAGTTGTTTCTTTTTGTTTGTTTTATTTATATATTTGTTGTCTGATCACATTCTTTTCTGGGCACTCACAAAATTAAAATTAAACAATCTACACAATTTCTTTGCTCAGTTTACAGTTGGCCTTGTGTCACCCAGTACTTTCAGGTCCAGCTCCTCCCACGCTCAGGCACGTTTTTTAATCTGCAGATAGATAGATAGATAGATAGATAGATAGATAGATAGATAGATAGGGTGTCTTTGGACAGAAAATGTTTATTTATGCAAGTTTGTTTAAAGAGAAAATACAGTTCTTTGACAGGATATTTTTTATTTGCTTTTTCTATATTTCGGACCATTTTCTTGGCTTCCGGTAAATATTTAAATATTGTCCCATACCTGAGTACTTTCGGCTTTCATACTCCATTAATAAAGAAATTGTTTGTTTTTTTGTTTTTGGAGGGTTTTTTGTGCTATAATGGATAACTAGATATGGCGTTAAATTTACTTTTGATCATTCTTTATGTAAAAACGGAAGCTATTTTTTTTCCTTTTGATTTTTCTCTTTCACAAATTCTTTATCCAAGTCTTCTCTTACGGTTTATTTGTTCTTCACTTTTTACGTTTTTAGCTTCCTTCAAATCGTCTTTATTATTCAAATTCAAACTCTTTTTTTTTCATTTTTTTCCCCTTCGTTCAAAGGCAAGCTTTTTCCATTAAACTCAGAAATTGAAACCCAATTGTTCTACTTCCAAATCTCATGTATCAAGTTTCCTCTCTAGTTACGTTCAGATGTGACAGATTCATTTCGGTATTGCTATTTAATCCAACATGTCTTCACTACTGTTGCCCGATGTACTCATCGGAGACTGGTTTACCAAATACTAGTTCACGCACTCTTCTCTGTCGACCGCCGGCTTATTCCAGTGAGGAAATCTTTTCACGATGCTGACCGATGGCATAATGCGACGCGATCAGCAAATGTATGCCTTTCTCATGTGTTTTAGTATGATGAGAACACAAGCAACCACAAATAGCTGACCAGAATTTACCTATCCTTGGTATATTCTTACTGCTAGTACTCAAGGAGAAATAAGAACAGTCATTACATCAAAGGCTGTTTAAAAAAAATAATTCTTTACTGGCTAGCTAGTTACTGTGGTATTGTCCTGTCTAAGTTAAATAAAAGTGGAATCAATATTTCGCTGGTTGCAAAATTGCTATGGCAAAATTTCAAAGTGTATAAATCCAAATATTTCTAATCTCACTTTTATCACCGGTCATTTTGAAAATGTTCAATTTACTCTCGTATAGAAATTGATAGTAGATTGTGAAGAAAATGATCTATAATTTTTTATTATTATTATTGTTGTTTTTGGTTTCTTAAAATATGCTAGTAATCTTTTAAATGGCAATTCCTGTCAAAAGTTAGGAAATCACGGCTCACCACAAATTCCGTTTCTTTAATTCCCATGACTTGAGAAAAAACAGTAGCGATATTACCCATTTCCTACTCGACGGCTTTAAATTCAGAGCAATATTTCTTGTCGACGGGTTGCATCCCAAGGTTAGAGAGCCCAGTATATGCTGCTATTTAGTCCATAGCTGAGAAGGGTCTAAAAGAAATAGATTCATACTCATCTTAAGGAAAGATACGCTAAACAGAACTCGGCAGACAAGAATGGGTTTTGAACTCAGGGAACGGATGCTACTTTCCAGACTGCTAACTGTTACGCTACCCGCACAAGTATCAATCTAATAAAAAAAAAAGAGGAAAGGTCATACTCTCAGAATTATTAGCGAAAGTTATTGACTTTTTAATATCTACTTGAGGATGGGCGAACATAAAATTGGTACTTGTTTCTCATTTTTGCAAGGAGTGGAAAGTAATTGAATTTGTTTGCTTCTATTTTATCCTATTCGTTATGTGAGCTTGTGTGTTCATGCCAGTGAGTATATATGTGTACGTATGCGTGTGTTTACTTGTTCTTTTGTTTCTTTTTAATGATTTTTATCTCTGTTTTCTCTGCCCACACGTCAGCGTTCAGAAAGGAGTGGGAATCTAAGCTAGAAAATGGTTTCTGCGATCGCTCAAAGCTTATTAGACAAAACTTATAAGAACAATAAGAAACGGCCAGTAAGGACGATAACTTGAAAGTCTTGGCCAGTTTGCATAGACATACAAAGAGGACTACTTAGAGAAGAATAATTTAACCTTTTATATAAGGCTAGAAAGAAAAGTATAAAAAATAATTCATATAAAAATAAACGGCAGGGTTAATAAAAAAAAAAAAAAAAAAAAAAGTGAGAAAAGCCATATTCAGAAGTAAACGATAATAGCTAAATTGAAAGTTGGCGGGAAAAAGTTGGCGGGAAAAAGTTGGCGGAAGAAGTTGGCACGTTAGATAGCAGATACAGACGGGTAACGTGGACTGAGGTCCCCGGCAGAAATTGTTGAAAACTTACACTTGAAATTGTTGTAATTATTTGCATTTAATGGCCGTGGTACGACCCTAGCATCTAAAAAGCCTTATTATCTTCATTACATTTCATCAGTTCGACCTTGGCACACGTGCGAATTTGACTTAATATATGGGAACGTTTTTCATCCTCCTCTTGAAAAAAAAGTTCAAATTCTGTTCTCTTAACGACCACATTCATATTTTTCTCTCTCTCTTTCTTTCTCTCTCTCTCTCTCCCTCCCTCCCTCCCTCTCCATTTATTTTTATTTTTGCTTCCATTTAAAATGACGACTTCTAACGGCGTTTAATGCTTTGACTTGTCAGTATACACATAAACTCATTCGGACTCGGAACTAGTTCTAAGCAGGTTCTCTAATTTCATCGCATTTATCAAACTATTTTCTCGCATTTCAAGACAGCATTCTCTTGAAAATGTGTTGTATACAAAAGCAACTGGGGTTGTCAAAGTCGAAAATGGTGCAAGGTTACCGTGCGAACAAAGGGTTTACGCCTTTCCATGCGGAATTCAGAGTCTCTGAATGATAAGAATAGTATTACATTTTCTTTATTAAAAAAAGATGTAAAATGTCGGACCGACAACCCCACTCCGCCCCCAAAAAAGAGGAAAGTGCACTGCCTTAATCCCAACTCTATGGCGACTAGTCACACATCCCAGAATTCATTTACTTTTGATCAAACTCCCTGTTTAAGAACAAGACGGTCTTGGAATAGGCTAATTCAATCACTTTTGAATGAAATGTAATGTTTTAATTTTTTTTTTCTTGATTCTCTCCAATGTCTTCCTATGTTTGCTTGAAATATATATATATATATATATATATATATATATATATATATATATATATATATAAATCTGTCGTGATAACGTAATGTTAATTGATTGGGGTTCTATCATTTAATGAAGATTTTATTTTGGCGGGGTGGTGACTGACGAAAAATTATGAGAACGCTGTTTGAGAGAGTTGGTATTTGGATTTATATTAAGTTGAAACTTAATTATTATTTTTCACTCCCTGGTTCACAGATGTATGTAAATACTTGTGCTGGGGCATCTGTGAGCCGCAACATGACTCCCCAAATAAGTTATCTGAAAGCTCATTCTTTGAAATAATTTGTCTGGAAGTCAAACCCGGGACTGTTTTCTGATTTTTTCTGATTTTTTTTTTCTTTTTGTATTTTAAATAAGAGTATACAGGCTTTCCTATCGCTCAGTCCATACTCCCCGACTTCTCTTGAACACGAATAAAGGCTCATCCCTTGTTCCCTGATTAGGAAGGGGGTTCTTTTCCTTCTCTCAGGCCTTAATAGTGGTTCTGCCATGAATTTTTTGTGATGTGTGTGGATGGTGGCGACGTCTCTTAATAATGGGGGCACAGGGTTTACAGGTTTCTGGTTGCTGTTCCCAACTCGTAATTAGGAGCCAGAACTCTTGCGTATTGTTGAGAGGCTGCTCTGATCAACAGTTGCATAATATTGGGGTTCTTGCAGTGCCATATCGTACATGGAAGGGTGTCCCTTCAAGCAGGTTCAGTGAGCAACCCCAAGTCTACACTATGTTGCAGTCTGCGGCAGTTCCCTTCTTGCACATGTTACATTAGACGACTGACTGCTACTACTAGCCTAGGATTTTCCTTACCAAAATAACGCATCATGACTATAAACAACCAAAGATATAAACCTAAACCAGCTCAACAAAAACACCTAAACCCTTCAACCTTTCTTTCTCCAACATTTGTGGTATTCGCACCAACTTTTCTCTTCAAAAAGTCTCCGGACATCCTGGCCTGGGAGTTCATGTCCGCGGACATCTCCTGCTGGCTAGGGAACTTGAATCTCCAGACCATTCTTACATGTGTCTCCGTCGCTCTCTAGTTAACAGTCAGCTATCTCTTCTTTCTCTGCCGTTCCTCTTCCTCTCATGACTGTTGTGCGCTAGATAGTATTTCCGATAATATAGACAAGGCCATCTTTCTACATCCGTTTGCAAATATACTTGTGCTCGGTGACTTCAATGCCCACTATGCCAGATGGCTTAAACACACTATCACTAGCCTGACTGGCATCGAAACCTTAACTTCTCTATCACTCATTTTCTCACGCAAATGGTTGTCTTCCTCGTGCGTTTGCCTAGTATCCCTGGCGGACACGCTTCTCTTCTAGATCTCATTTTTAACTTTATCCCTGACTCTTGACGTACTACGCAGCTCTGCGCTCTTGGCAACTCTGATCATGATGTAGTGTCTGTAAACATCTTTTTCTTTTCCCCCACCAGCCAAGAACCGCCTACCAACAAAATATCTTTCTGTTATCAACGAGCAAATTGAAATTCGTTCCGTAATTTCCTTGGCGACAGTCCTTGGAATAAAGTTTTTAATCATCCCATTCAAAATGCGCGTCTGAGGTCTCCTTACTTTCATTCCAGCAAGGAAATACCAAGTTTAACCGCGTTCATCTTTTTTTAACTTGCATGTTTGGACGCTATAGCACACAGGAATCATTTCTGCCGACTGAAATAGTCTGGTTGCAACAGACGTCTCTT
Source organism: Acanthosepion lycidas (assembly GCA_963932145.1). Lineage (NCBI taxonomy): Eukaryota > Metazoa > Mollusca > Cephalopoda > Sepiida > Sepiidae > Acanthosepion > Acanthosepion lycidas. The sequence goes on along the minus strand of OZ010574.1, from coordinate 100,491,371 downwards.
TGTCTCGTAACGGGTGCAAGCGTGTACTCAATGAAGCGAAGTTACTGTTTGCTGGTAGAATGAAACAACGTATAGAATCTCGCACGTCTGCTTCTAAAGATTATTGGCGGCTCTATAAGAGTGTGCTGAACAACAGCAATCATCAATCCCTCGTCTATTCAATCAATTCGAAGTCCTGACGTCTACAGCAGATAAGGTCGAATGCTTTGCTCAGAAATTCTTAACACTCGACTCATTTGAAGTAGCCACACTTAATTTCCCCGCTAGAACATAGGCTCTACTGAGTGATATGTGCATAACCCCATCACTGGTTTCGGACATCATTTCTAAATTAGACTTAACCTCTAACAACCTACACTCTGACAAACAAGATGGCTTCAGTTTTGCCCGGTCTACAGATGATGTGTATATCAAGCTCTTGATAATAAATGTCAAAGATCGAGCTGTGGCTCTAGATATCTCAAAGACATTTGACAGGGTTTGGCATGCTGGTCTCTTACGAAAGCATCAAGGTTACGGTATTACAGGACGATGGTTTGATTTAATCCAATCATTCTTATCAAATCGTGAAATGAAGATCGTTCTGAACTGGCTTGCGTCCAGATTCTTTCACACAAACGTGGGTGTCTCCCAAGGCTCTATCCTGCGCTGTTTGTGATCTTCATCAATGATCTTACTGGTGTCGTCCATTCTCAAGTAGGTATTTAAGCAGATGACACTACCATTTACTCCTGTCTCAATATCAAATCCGTGAGATCTGACAAAGTTAGCCTGGCTGCTGCTCTTGAAAAGGGCCTCCAATCAGTGGTTAAATGGCTTGTAAATTTTAATGTCTCCAAAACGAAACTTCTCTCATTTAACCTCCACAGAGAAATTTCCCTGCCCGACTCCTGGTTAGCGTAAGGACTACATGAATTTAAGCGTAGACTTGTACAGGACTACATGAATTTAAGCATGCTACTAGATTGGCATCTAGGTCCCACCCTTTTACTGTTGAAATAGTTAAATGTAACCGCCACTTCTACTCCAACAGTTTCTATTCTTGCACTTCCCAACAGTGGAACTCCCTTCCATTTACCTAATTCTCTGATAAATCCAATCTTCAAAAATTTAAATGCAACGTCAATCATCATCATCTTGAACCCCGTTCATCTTTTATCCTTTCCTCAATGGCTCTCTATCCTGTCTTTTCTATCACATTCTCTTTATGTAACCCCCTGCATACTTGTGGCACCCCTGCTTCTCTTAGGGTGAAATGATTTTAAAAAATCAGCAGGGACAAACATTAAATTTCTTGAAGTAAAATTGCTGACAAGAATCGAACCAGCCCTTTGGTCTGACCTTTTTTTTTTTTTACTATAGTTCACCTAGTACAAGCCGTAAGAGTCACTCAAGCTATAGGGTTATTGGGGGAAATGGCTGTAAGGGAATTGCAAGACTCAATAAACATCGACATCGAGTGGGAGGTGACTGAATATCTTCGATCAGTCAGTCGACGCAAGACGACCGTTAATCGGATACTAAAAGTATCAGCGACCACCACTAGATTTCTCTGCGTCATTACCTATTATATCAAGTTCCTAACGTTTTGTACGTCGAACCTAGGACCAACTTAGTACAAATACAAGCCTCCACTGTGAAACCACTACATAACAATCATATCGTATTCAAAAAGGTAGCTGATAAATTTTACCACTTTGTAACAAAGAAAAGATATAATATGTTTATGAAGTGCAAATGTGGTTCGAGTTAGAGGTGTTTCAGACACATGGACGGACATAGAGAAATTTACTGTTTATTTATTTATATCTTACCAATTTAATGATCCCGACTAGAAATGTAAGATAAAAATTACATTATATAATATTGATTGTAACATTTCACTTTACGCATGTTGAAACTCAAGCAATAATGAAACTGGATAAGAAAGCTCTTCTTTTTTCTTTTTCTTTTTCTTTTTTTTTGTTTTTTTTTTTTCAGATAAATGATTACTTGTTGCTTTATATATTAAAATCACATGATGACATATACGTGGTCATACGTTTAACGACTCGTCCTGTCTTCATTTAATCATGTTTGGTCACTGAATGTGATATATAATTTTTTTGATCATGCTATAGCTTAACAAACACCTCTTTATATATCCTTTATATCTTCATAATCTGCAACTCCTCTCTTTCCTCCTCCTCCTCCTCTTCTTCTGTCCTTAACGCACACCTCAATTAGTAAGTAACTTGATTGACTCTTCAGTTTTCTAATGGGCTAATATTAGCAAAAAAAAAAAATTAAGAGAATTAATATTTTCTGAATGGAGATATATACCTGGAAAAAGTGCCATGAATTTTTGACAAACCGTTTTATTTCATATCCGTTTATAGAATCATTCTTTGTCATGGAAATCTTTCACTGGGTTTTCTGTGATAGCCCTCCGACATCCAAATAAAATGGGTTCTGTCATAAAAGTTCGTGTTTGATTTGATTAATTATTCAATTAATTCTCTTCTGCATTGAATCTCTGTCCCAAATAAGTTTTGCTGGGTACCAGACAAATGACTGTCTGAATATGACAAGTCCACAGGCTACTCATGAGGAAAACTTTATCTCACAGATCGATCTTTATTTGAATTGGAATTTCGGCCCAAATTGGACTTTTGGCCGGAATTGGGTTTCTAGCTGAATCAA
>OZ010574.1:100483451-100488489 GCA_963932145.1 Acanthosepion lycidas | reverse complement strand
GTTTCTAGCTGAATCAAAGTTAAAGTGTGTTTTTGAAGTTTCATGGATTAAACTGAGGGATTCGATGATATTCCTTTAAAATTATCACTGCTGCTTTCTAAGGCCCGTTTAATTTTGGGCCAGAGGCTCAATTAGCACTCTGCCGTAGCTAAGCTTAAAAGTCCGCATTGAGTGTGGCTTCTAAGCTAGACAATGTATAAAAGAATTTCATCAACCTATAGCAGACATATTCGATATTATATATTGCACTTTCGTACTTTGAATGAGTTTAACTAAAATATACGATCAATTGTTAAAAACACTGAAAAAGTTGTCTCATTTTGTCGCCTCAGGAAGTACCAGAATTATTCTACTATAGTGTAGCAGTCCAAGGATCAGATTAGACCCAAACTAGAGCACTTCTGCTATATCCACTCCGGGGCTGCCCAATATTCACTTTCCACATTTGATAGCGTTCGAAATCATTTAGGCAATTTTGTCCGAGAAGCATTCTCCATCTTGAAGCCTCTTTCCCACAAATTTTAGTTTCACCAGTTCAGACCTTTACATTCAGGATACGCCATGTTACAAATACTCATTTCCTGCGTATTCCAAATGTAAGAACAATGTTCCATTCTGACAGCTCTTTTCTACTTTATGCTACAAACACCACCACGACAATCATAACCTCTTTAAGTCAAAGATGAATCATTCCCTTGTCCAAATAATCTTCATTTCACGTTTTATTCATATCACAGATATAATTAATCATAACCATTTTAACAATAATGAGCTACCTTGAGTGGCTTTCGAGCATTGTATTGGATGAACGTTTATATATATATATATATATATATATATATATATATATATGGTTGGATAGATGTGAGCTTGTGACCCTGGGTTTCACGCTTTAGCTCACATCTATCCAACCATATATGTTAGCTCTATCTCTGATATTGAGCGCTTTCTAATAAGTACCGCGCATATAATATATAAATAATTATACATATATATATATATTTATTTATATTTATATACACACACTTTTCACATATATATATATATATATATATATATATATATATATATATATATATATATATACCGGGTGTAACAGAAAAATCGTCCAAATCTAGTGTCAGGAAAATTTTACAAGTGTTAGATTAAGCTTTGAACCGTTGGTTCTTAGAAATGATTAAAGATATCTTACTGGAATTCTCTGAGGTTTTCTAATACTACTGGACTCTATTTTGAGTAATAAGAATGTATAATTAGCCTCCAATCTTAACAGAAAGCGCATGATGAAATCTATCATAAACGAAAACGATATGCTCGTCATTAATTAATCGGAAGCTCATGAAGTATTGATATATATATATATATATATATATATATATATATATATATATATATATATTATTCCAGCATCATTTTCCAACTTATTCAAGATGATCTTCGCCCTCTCTAACCTTCTAATTTTATGTCCTGGAGTAACAAGATGCCTCACAGGTTTCACGTACGATTTCATTTTATAGTCATTTTTTTTCACTGCTCTTTGCACTGTCATAGCTGAAACTCCTCTATCACGTGCCAAACGTCTTATGGGCTGAGTTGGGTCTTTTCTAATAGATCTCTTTAGCTCCAAGTTGAAATGATTATCACTCTTTATCAGTTTTCCTCTCTACTGTTCCCTTTTTTAAACTTGTTCACCGTTCTCTTAATGTTTTTTGACTAGATTTTGAGGCTAAAAGCTAGAGGGTGAATTTTAGTACCATTACTAAAAGCCTGAATTATCTTTTTCCTCTCATCATTGTTCACTTGGGATGACAATGGGTCTGAAGCAAAACGATTTTAACCTGATCTCTTTTTAGTTGAATGACTCAAAGGGTTTTTCACTGACTCTTGCGACAAATGGTGTCAAGATGGCTAAATGTCTGATCCGAAAACCTGGTAAAAAGAAACTCAATTAGTCCAGTGTTTTTTTTGTTTTGTTTTAGATACTAAACATATTGTGAGATGAATAATTACGCCATTACACGATTGGAACAATTTTGCTGTTACACCGGTATACATATATATATATATATATATATATATATATATATATATATATATATATATATATTCTATGATTTTAAGCACAGTACTAGGTTGGAGAAAAGATCTCATAATTTTACGGTAGAAATGTTGAGATGTAAACATGAATTCTACGCTAACACTTTCTTTTTTTCGCATATTCTGATAATCTCTTCCCACTTCTTCCTCTACAGCCGAATTTGATGTTCAAAAATTTCAATGTAATGTCAATCGCTATCTTCTGTTTTCTTAATTTCAGTTCTTTTATTGTTCTCGCTCCTTAATAATTTTTTTTTTCTTTTTCTTATATTTTCTCACACTCAGTAACTTCTTACTTCTTGCATCTTAGTGGCTTTATTTCATTGCTTGGCGTAAAATAAACAAACGAATAAATAAATAAATAAATATATATATATATATATATATATATTCATATATACATATATATATTCATATATATATATATTCATATATATATATATATATATTCATATATATATATATATATATTCATATATTTATATATATATATATATATATATTCATATATATATATATATTCATATATATATATATATATATATATATATATATATATATATATATATATATATAACATTATATAATCATTCTGACCACATTTCTGTGAAGTTGATGAAAGTACATTTAAAACTATTTAGCTTAATTCGAAGACATTTGTTGTGCATTAGAAATGTATTCATTTTAGCTTCGTTTTTGTCCTCGCAAGAAAAGCTCTCTTAATGTTGATATTAACTCGGTAAAGACATACAAAGATACCACCGGGATATAGTGCGCATGCGCATCAGTGAATAATTGTCGTATTTAATTTAACATCGTTTTCGCCTACAGGGTGAGTAAGATGTATCGATAATTTTATTGACCAAAATAGATTGAAACATTTGGACAGAAAATATTATCGCGAGTTGGAATTCAGCAAATATCGACGTGCGGACAATTGGCCAACAAATAAGATTACAATGATCGAATCTGTTTATTAACGGAATATAATCACCGAGTTATCATCTGCTTCATTGAAAATAGTTATGGCACCCAGTTACTTAAATCCCGTCTGCGAGCAAACTCCACCAGAAAAAAAAAAGATTTTTAGATACAAAATTAATTACTATATATTTGCTGCATCGACATTTTTTTTCCTTTTCTCGTGTATTTAATTTTGTATAAGCTATAGTCAAGTACATACTCGCGAACAGAAAGAAAACGAACGGAATTATCAGACAAAATAGTAGAGATTTCGAAAAAGATTGTATTTAGCAATTCTAACATTCTGGCCTGTAAAAAGTTTACTTGCACTTCATCTCACAATAACAGTCAAATGTTATCATCCCAAGTTGAAAAGTATTTAAAAATCAAGAAACTAATAGTCTTTGTTCATGATAATGGCCGAAAATATCTTAAACATGGTTAAATCCCAGACGTATGTACAATATTTATAGACATTTAATACCGGCATGCATCTCCTCAAGTATGCAAATAATAAAATTTGATTAATAAATAAGCAATATCTATAATATATATATATATATATATATATATATATATATATATATATATATATATATATATATATATATATATATATATTGAGTTGGTGCATAATTATCAGGCGTTTTCGTAGGCGTGTTATTTGTTAATAAAAATTGCTGTTTTGTTTACTTTTTTAATAAAAAGTATTATTTTATTTTCAGATTATAAAAATGCTTATCAATAATCATACGCTCCGAAATACTCATATAAAACTGTTATTGTCGAATTGTTATGTTTCTTTTTTTTTCTTAACAAATATTGTTTAAAAACTCCTGATAATTTAGTGCTAGCAGCAAGCAGAAATATTTCTCCTCCCGATGATGGCCATTTCGGCCGAAACTAGTCGAGGAATCTAAATGGAATAATAATAAAAAAAAAACGAAAGAATATTAATCTACAACCCAGTGTGTCTGAAGATTTTAATTTTTTAATTTTTTTTTTTATTGTTCAAAATATATATATATATATATATATATATATATATATATATATATATATATATTATTTCAAACGTTACTTTTAGTGGATACTCGTGTTTAAGTGGACGTTTCAGTTTTTTAAATACTGCTGGTCTGGATTCTGAGATTCTTGTCGAAATTCAAACAATACTCTGAAATGTTATTTGTCCTGATATGATATCTTAGCTTCCAACTCTCTTCCTGGAACTTGTTTTCCAGTCAACTTTGGTCATCAAAAGTTTGAATGCAATGCCAATCTCTTGACACCTTAATTCCTGTTCTTTTACTGTTCTCTCTCCTTAATAATGTTTTCCTTAATAATGTTTTTTTTTTAATTTTTCTCATAATTTTAAACACTGTTTTAACGACGCCCACTCCCCGTTGCGTCATAGCGGCTTTATTGCCTTGTTTGGAGTGAAATGATTTATTTATTTATTTTTATTTTATTTTATTTGCCATATCCACGCCTCAATAAAGGACAGTGAGCTTCACATAGATTAAAGCTGTTGAGAATCGATGCCTGGTGCATCACAATATTTTAAGGGAGATATTATAGCATATGAATATAAAACAAACGCTATAAGAAATACATTTGTGTCTTCAGAGTCAGGGGTAAAGCAGAAATTGTACAGTATTGCAAAGTTACGGATGTAATTGTAAACAATGAGTCAGGTCTTTTTGTGTGAAAGTGTGTAGAACACCGAAAAGAAGCGTTGTCATTGGATGGGAAACTAATAGTGTGGTATTTTGTTTAAACCCTTATTTCTGTAGGTAATTTTTTAAATCAGCTACCAATTTGGCCTTATCAACCGCTCAAACTTTACATTAAGACAGCAGTATTTATTCCACCTATCGGCCTGAACACACGAGTAAACTTATTTTTTTTAAAAATGTGGCTTCCGGCTTGATTGTTAAGCTCTTTGTTGCCGAGTGGTCAAAGTACACCAGATCAGAAG
>OZ010574.1:100370951-100478451 GCA_963932145.1 Acanthosepion lycidas | reverse complement strand
ATATATAATTTATGAATAATTGTATAAAATACAGTTTAACACATCGAAAGTAAGTTTTATATACAATTAATTTTGTATGAAAATTACTGACATCGCTTCGGAAAAAAGTTTAGAAATTCTGACATTAAAATACAATATTCTTTTCACTTATTAAAATGTCAGTCGCCATTTGACGACAGTATGTGAATATTTGAGCACAAAAATTGTCTATTTATGCAGGAATTTGCCCAATCTGAATTTAATGTAACGCTGACATAAGACCATCCATTCTTTCTTTTATTTTTCTGTGTTACTTAAATACAACAAAGATTCGAAAATAGGACTTTATTTATACTGCAGTGTTTGTTTTCATGCATTCATTATTTACGAGATACGTTCCTATAGTAAAGCGATCCTGTTATTTTTTTTTTTTTAATCTTTTCACCCGAAGAACGGCAACAATACCACTAGAATGCCGGGAGTTATAGGGAATGAAAGAGAAGATTGGAAATGGGGAGGATTGGTAAAAAAAAATGGGATAGGGTTCAAGAAGAAAGAAGTTGGCGGTTGACGTTGCTTTTAAAGTTCTGAAGGTTGTAGGAAGCTAATGAAACTACAACAAATACAGGGGAGATAATGGCACCGTTGAATAGGACAAATTCCCATCTACAAAAAACTATTTGCATATACTCACCAACACTAATGAGACATTATTGACAACAGACAAAGTTAACCTAGCCGCTGCTCTTGAAAAAGACCTCCGCTCTCGTGGTTAACTGGGGCAGAAAACGGCTCGTAAATTTTAATGCCTCTAAAACGAAACAGCTCTCATTCAACCACCATCGAGAATCTTTCTTGCCTACCATCAGCATGACTGATGCTAGATTTTAGAAAGCTTCTTGATCTCATGTTTTTAACTGACTTGAAATGGAACGACTACATCGAATCAATAGCTGCATCTACTGCAAGGATATTTGGGTCACTGTGCTGTGCCAGAAGTTTTTTTCTCGTCAGAGTCTACCTTGTACATTTACATATCTACCATTCTCCCTTTCATTGGATACTTTTGCCGTATCTGGTCTGGTGCTCTTGCTATTCATTTCAAGGTACTTGACAAAATGCAAAGAATGATCTGCAATATAATCGATCCTGACGAGCATTTTTCACTTGTGCCCTGTCTACGTGAATTTAAGTGTGCTACAAGACTGGCATCTAGACCCATCCCATTTACTGTTAAATTAGTTAAATATAACTGCCATTTCTACTCCAACAGTTTCTTTTCTAGCACTTCCCGCCTGAGGAACTCTCTTCCGATTCATTGCTTCCCTGATAACTGCAATCTTGAAAAATTTAAATTCAACGTCAATCGCAATCTTGTTGAACCCCGTTCAGCTTTATCATTTCCTCGGTTCTACTTACCAAGTCCATTCTCTCATATACACTCTCTGTAACCTCCCTGTGTACCAGTGACTTCCAATCCTTGCTTGGGTGAAATGATTAAAAAAGATTTTATGCATGCAAAAATCTGCGCCAGCAGAAGGAACCAACCTTTTTACTGCAGTAATGTTGAAATAAAGTATCCTTGCCTAACTGTGCTTATATCCATTATTTGATCTTCAACATCCGCAAATGTAGGTGTATATCAAAACGAGCAGTTTTTCCTCACAAAGAAATTCAGCGATACGTATCAGTTAAAAACGCATTTTCATGTCAGCCACCATTTTACCAGACTACATTCATCTTCTGTCTAAAAGTAGGCAATTATAGGTTATTTTCTTTAGGGTCAGTATGCCATCTGATGAGCAGATTCTTAGTTGATATAGTCAACCCACTAACCGGAAACTCCTCATCCTATGCTAGAAACTCAGAAAACTTAATGAAACTCGCATACATAACCAGCGAGCGGTAAGCTTGCATATGGTAAGCCTTTTCACCAGAGTTCCTACAGGGGATTGAAACTGACTGGTATCAGACCTCTCCCTGAGAGAACGTAATAACATTTCGATAGATAATCTGATGTGTACAGACAACATTCTTCCATCTAGAGTCTGACATATTCTAACAGAAGGAAGACTTGGCTATGGGTTCATCATTATTACTATAGGATACTTTGAGGAAATGGTTTTGGAAATAGCCCCACTAAAACCAGCAGTATGGCCAAGATACATAAATGATACCTTTATACTCTGGCCACAACAGGAAGCCGTACAAATATTACTCGGTCATGTGAACTTCATAAGACCTTCGATCCGGTTCAGAATGGAAGAATAAAATAATAATGAACTAGCCTTCTTGGGCGTACTAATAACTCGCACAGGGAATGGGTTTAAAACTGCAACGCAAACGTAACATCAATGTCTATAAGTAGGAAGGAACAGAATGGACAAGGTCTGTCTACTTTACGTAAAAGGTTTATCGGAAATGATTTTTAAAAAAAACTGTGGTACATACAACACCAGGACAATATTCAGAAGCAGTTCCACTCTACGGAAAAAAAAAACTCTGCTGATTAAAGCCTAACACGGTGAAGAATATGACTAAGAATTGTGCATACTCAATCCCTTGCAGTTGTGGCAGAGAATATAAGTTGAAACAAGCCGCACCCTAAAAGTAAGGCCCGTGGAGCATCGAAAAGCCTTAACGAGAGATGGTGGGCATGGCTGATCATGTATGGAGGGAAAAGGGTGGTTATCAGCCACTGTGGAAGGAAGTGAATAATACTGAATCAGAAAGACCACTGCATAGTTAGACGTCTAAAGTTCGTAGAGTTTGTAGAGTTCTTTATAATTTAAAATCGATCAAATTAGAAAGATATTATATAAAGGATTTAAATGCCTTAAAAATTACTGTAAGCACTCAATTGAAAAAGTTGAACTTCCTTGATATAACATTAGATTTAATGAAAAATGTATACATACCTTATCAAAAAAAAAATATTAATCCTTTATATATACATCCTAAATCTAATCATCCTCCATCTATAATTAAGCATATACCTTTATCTATCGAAAAAAGAATAAGTACAAATTCAGCAAATGAGAAAATTTTCTATGAATATATTAATTTCTATAATAATGCACTAAAATATAGTGGCTACAAAAGTCCAAAGCTAACTTACATAAAAAATGAAAATGGAAAGCATAGAAAAAACAGAAGTAGAAAAATAATTTGGTATACACCCCCATACAGCCAAATGGTAAAGAACAAATTAGGACAAAAATTCCTTACATTAATCGTTAAACATTTTCCTAAAGATAGTAAACTCAGTAGTATTTTCAATAAAAATACCCTAAAATTAAGTTACAACTGTACTGAAAACTTAGAAAAAATTAAGAAACATAATGCCAATATCTTGAATAACCACTTAGACCCAGACCAAAGAAATTTAGACAATATAAAAATAAAAATAAAAACAGATGAAGATAAACAAAAATTATATAACTGCAGAAATCCTCATAACTGTCCTCTTAATAATAAATGTTGCACTGAATCATTAATATACTAAGGCAATATCATCTATTGTGGATCCGGACAACGTAAAAGTCTACATTGGATGCACAAGACATGAATTCAAAAAAACGGTTCGACTTACATCAATGTTCTTTTAGGATAAATAAATAGAAATAAATAATAAATAAATAAAGCAAAAGTCCCTATCGAAATATTTATAGCACTTAAAAGAAAACAATAAAACACCTACTGTGAAATGGAAATTAATAAGAAAAGCTAGAATATGTAGGTCATTAAATGACCCATCTCCTTTGCGCATACATGAGAAACTATGTATTATTAGGTTTATAAAAAATAAAAATGCACTTAATCAAAGAAATGAAATAGCTATTCTTTGCTGGCATTGTCAAAAATTTTCCTTAAGTAATGTTTAATTAAAATAAAATAAAAATCTGATAAATGAAATATACACATTTTTATTTGATATTTAATAATAATTTTTAAATAATTTAAGTAATTCTATTACATTTATTTGTTTGAGGAATGTGATCTATAGTCTATTAGCAATTAAAATTAAGAATAATATTTTAAAATTGTAGTTCGATACGATGTATTCATATACAAACAACCCTTTTAGAAAAATCTTTATGTATACAAGTACAAATTTAACGGCGAAACAAAAGTGCCGATAAACTTTTTGTCGTTGAAAAAGACCAGACGGCATGCGTCGAACGGATGTCATCATTCGTTTGAAAAGGCACCCATACCCTACTTTGACTTAACCTCTTTTCGAAAGTAACTAATATTTTGATACAATAGTTGTCAGGGAAAATAATACACTACCGCCCCTTGTTCAAATGACTGAATTTCCCAATATCCATAGAAACTAATATTAGGTATGTATGTGCTTATAAAACTCAGTAAATTTCAAAATAAGTTATTCCAAAATTAGCTTGAAAACTGAAACAGAACTACTGTCCTTCATTTAATTCTATAACTGAATTTGAAGTTTTTAGCTTCTGTTTTTAAAACATGGTTATTATTGTGTAGCGATGGAGCCATATTTTTAAATAAGTACATTTATAATATATATGTGTTTGCGTGTGTGTATGTGTGTGTGTACAGGATTCGGTGCATAAATTGTAATCTAAATTATGCAGAAATGAAAATAACACTGACATTTCATTTAAACAGATATATTTACCAAATTTCCACAAAAATACCTTGAAATACTAAAGAGTAAGTTTATTCAGGAAAATCGCGATTGGTTTCAACTACGTCTGCAGACGACTTCGGAATCTCCTGAAACTCTCTTGTACGGTCTCCTTGTTTAAGTTGGTGAATGCTGCCATAATCCTTGCTTTCAGTTTATATCCAATCTCTCTGAAATGTCCGTATTGGAACTTCCGGCGTGAATGCCAAGTAGTACCCAAATTTCTGTCAGAGAGAATTGCGACATGGTGCCCTTTTTTCTCACAGACGGTCCCCAACTGGCCATACAATATTGTGCAATCAAAAAAATAAATAAATAAATAAAAATCAACGCGCCTGCGCGAAATTAAAAATATAAAATGGTGAAAATTTACCTATCGCAACCTGTATGTATATGTGGGTTGATCAGTGTTCATATGTTATGATTAGCTAAATTTTTATCTGAAAATTTATCTGCATCATATTTAATTTCTATGATGAATATTCAACAGTGAATTATATTTTCTATATAAACTAGAAAATACAGGGAGTACATTAGATAGAGCGAATTTTTCGACTACTAACGCTATTTTTTCACTTAATCCCCAGTAGTATTAGGTTAGTGCAAAAATAATGACGTAATAATGTCGTTTATTGACGTTAAAAAATACGTCAAAAAACGACATTATTACGTCATTATTTTTGCACCAACCTAATACCTATGCATTTACTATCAGAGACTGTCTGGTTTTTCAAACACATCACTAAACAACTGAAAAGCATTACCCAGTGCCTATCAGGGTTTAAATCCACGGTATGTTCTGCGTAAACGTTCAGCAATCATTTATTAATGTCAATGTCTGTAATCTTTCCCTTTGTAAAGGAATTTAGTTACACTCCTCTGGTTCGTATGTATTTTCATGTCAGATGCCATTTTTCCAGACTATTGCTCAGTTTCTATTTGTAGCAAAGCAAAATATTCATGAGTTTTTAGCGGGAATTTTCAACCTTTACTGACCGTCCACCAACACCCGTCATAGAAGTCGGGCAACACAATAAGACATTACCTACTGAGATACCTACGAATATCAACAGTTCATTGACAAATAACTTTAAAATGGAATATTTGATCGGCTTTTACCAAAATATTATTACGGCATATAATTTGTCTTGGTTTTCAGGAATTTATTTCCTTTTTTGTCGACCAAAAACTACACTTCGATTCAAAATACTAAATATTTTATGAAAATTACCGATAACTTTCTCAAGAGAAAATCATTATTCTTTATTTGTATTTAGTGATTGAGATGAGGCAAATCAGCAAAGAATGTTAACACATTTGAAGAAATGCTTTTGTCTTTGTTGTTTTTTAATAGTTATGTAAAAAAAAAAAAGATATTATTAAGTGTAACTTCTCACCCAAAGATATTATTCATCCTCAGTTTCGCATAATTCGCTAAAGAGAAACAATTCCTAAGTTTTAATTAATAATGACCCCAACACGCAAAACTGGCATTTGTGATGGGCTCTTTTTAAGGGTACAGATTAACATTCTAGATTTAGTGAAGAAAGAAAATCACTTTTATTTCAATCTTCGACATAATTTATTAATACCATATATATATATATATATATATATATATATATATATATATATATATATATATATATATATATAAGTAATATTATTACAATTGTTTGATCTTATACTAAACAAGTAATGATACAAATGATACATGGCGTTTCTTTTCATCTGATGCACTACACAGTAGTTTTGTTTTGTTGAGAGAGAGAGAGAAAGAAAGAAGTTTGCTGATAATGTAAAACGGTATTAGCAATTTTAGAATTAAAGCAGTTCGATAAGTTTAAACGTTTTGGTAGAAAGTTATTTCATATACGGTATGCTATAATATTATAATTTGCAATACTTATTAGATCTTCAAAATATAATATCAAATATTGTTGATATTTATTTCCTGTTATACACGACTTACTTCCCTTTATACTCAAGCTATTATCAAAATTTTCAGCAGAAAGAACGTTTTTTTATGTACATAACTAATTTGGAACACACACACACACACATCCTGCCTTTTATAGATAGAGATATAAAATGCAAACCTTTACCACCGAGTTGTAAACAAGACAGACAGCAATCCTAACAATTCTTCTGCACCATTTCACCGTACTTCCACAAATATATCCCACTAAAACATGTGTTTAGTGAATAAATTTTACATATTAACACAGAAATGAATATAAAATAACAAAATTGCGATACAAATTCAGTATTATATTAACATTGTAGAACACATCACGTCAAACAGCTGATACGCAAAACGTGAACACTGACCGAAGCGCCATTTAAGCAAGGCATTCATTCAAACAACTAAATATGATATGCGTATCATCTACGCAATTTCATCATAGTAATGATTTCTTGATGACACACGATAGCAGTTTATTGAATATATACAAAACGTAAAAGCATAATTACTGTGCAGTTATGGTACAACATTATTTTACAGATTACTTAAAAGTAACCAAGAAAATATACAGTTAAGTCGTGTGACCCTATGCAGTTTTGGCACAGGTTATCGTCTACTGTAAAGTATCTTAATTTATCAGTAGGCCTAATTTTTGGGCCACGAGTAGCCTACAGTATGTTTGGGGGTCGATCCGTACGTTAGGTATAGTCCTAACTCAGAATATATTGAGCTAAAAATTCTGAATTCGACTTGTACGCCAAATCGATGTACATGCAGCAATTTACGATATAACTATATACAGTAAATCTATTTTTTTTTTATGATACATGTAATCCACAATTATAAAAAGTTACTATATTGCATTGATGATTAAAACATTAAGTCTAAGATATCACGTAATTTTAAAAACATTACATTATACATACGCTATTTTTAAATTTGAACTCCAATATTAAGTTTTAATTAAAATTATTATTTTATTAACAATAAAACCTTGTGTGAACACTTTTTTAAAACCCTTCA
Organism: Acanthosepion lycidas; assembly: GCA_963932145.1. Classification (NCBI taxonomy): domain Eukaryota; kingdom Metazoa; phylum Mollusca; class Cephalopoda; order Sepiida; family Sepiidae; genus Acanthosepion; species Acanthosepion lycidas. The sequence continues at coordinate 100,470,820 of OZ010574.1, read as the reverse complement.
AAATCTTGCTCCAAATACTGTTCAAAATCTATGTTGGGGTGGGTTAGGTATAGATCTCACACAGAATTTTTAGTTAAAAATCTTCATGTAGATTTGTACACCAGGTGGAATCGTACAACGCAATTTACGGTAGTTTGCATGAAAGTATATCGTAACGAGAATGGGGAATAAATGTTGTTAAAGACTACAAGAGATAAGATGTTGTGGAGACTAGTGATCGCCTACATTGTAAAGGATTACAGTACATCCTCAAAGCTAAATATGCGAGTTAGTTATCTCTATTAAGAATGAACTGTTATGTTGGACCAAATATAAGTCACATATATGTAGACATAAATATTAAGTTTGAATTTATTTAATATCAGAGATTTACTTAAACATGAAGCTTTCGAGTGAACACAAAAAGAAGCTTTTAGATTTATGTAGTAGATACATTTTTAAAAGGTTTGTAGAGGTATGCATATTTTTTTTTGGGGGGGGGGGGCTTCCGTAGGGGCGGTAGCTTATAAATAATTTACATAGAAAAGTGCTCCCTACACCATCTTAACTGTTATAAAATATAATATTTTAATTTATAATTTTAATTTATTTGTTATATTCGTGATCTGGAGTGTTTAAACTATAGTCTTATAAAAGGGCACCTCGTGATGGTTAGCAAGCTTGCCTCGCTAGAACGATTACAACTGAGTATTGAGTTCGATCCTCACTGGGTGCCCCCTACTTTCGGCCTTGTGCCACATCTAAGTCATACTTGGAAAATCACTATAGTCTTATAAAAAAAATATCTCTGGTGCACAACTCCACCAGCATTTTTAATCAGTATCTTTAATGCCATCGATTGACTTTACAGTGTGAAAATTTTGGATAAAAATGAGGACTTATTGATCTACATTCATGTACATGACGATGTTAAAATGTAGACAGAGCGGATGAGTTTATGTGTGTGAGCGTGCAAATCTTTACGTTGTTGCGTCTTTATTTGTTCATGTATTATGATTACGTGTAGGTAGAGAGATTCAATTAGAATCTCAATTGGGCACCTGCAATCAGATCGGATTTCAAAGTTATTAATTTCCAAAATGGCCGAAGGTAATTTCTCAACCAAATTAATTCGCCACACTTTCATCAGACAGATGTACTCCCTGACATAATGGTATAGCGCCGTCATGTGTTCAAATACGAAATACATTTAGCGCACTGAGCAAGCAACCACGTTCGTTCCGAATTCCCTTTTAACCCATAGCCACCTACTGCCTGAAGGAACGCTTACCACAGAATCATAATTGCTGTTGTAATGAGTTCGATTCTCAATAGCTATCCTACTTTTATTGTTTTTACTTGTACTTCTTTTATCTCTATTTCTCTTCCAATTTATTACAACTTCCTGATTATTGTTCTATTATTGTCAATTAAACTTTGAGAATCGAAAATAAAGAATAAAATAATAATAATAATAATAATAATAATAAACGAAGGGCTTTATCTATGTAATTACGAAGGGCTTTATCTATGTAATTATGAAGGGCTTTATCTATCAAAAACGAAGAGCGTTATCTATGTAATTACGAATGGCTTTATCTATGTAATTACGAAGGGCTTTATCTATGAAATACGAAGGGCTTTATCTATGAAGTACGAAGGGCTTTATCTATGAAATACGAAGGGCTTTATCTATGTAATTACGAAGAGCTTTATTTATGAAATACGGAGGGCTTTATCTATGTAATTACAAAGGGCTTTATCTATGTAATTACGAAGGTCTTTATCTATGAAATACGAAGGGCTTTATCTATGTAATTACGAAGGGCTTTATCTATGAAATACGAAGGGCTTTATCTATGAAATACGAAGGGCGTTATCTATGTAATTACGAAGGGCCTTATCTATGTAATTACGAAAGGCTTTATTTATGAAATACGGAGGGCTTTATCTATGTAATTACGAAGGGCTTTATCTATGAAATACGAAGGGCTTTATCTATGTAATTACGAAGGGCTTTCTCTATGAAATACGAAGGGCGTTATCTATGTAATTACGAAAGGCTTTATCTATGTAATTACGGAGGGCTTTATCTATGAAATACGAAGGGCGTTATCTATGTAATTACGAAGGGCTTTATCTATGAAATACGAAGGGCTTTATCTATGAAATACGAAGGGCGTTATCTATGTAATTACGAAGGGCTTCATCTATGAAATACGAAGGGCTTTATCTATGTAATTACGAAGGGCTTTATCTATGTAATTACGAAGTGCTTTATCTATGAAATACGAAGGGCTTTATCTATGTAATTATGAAGGGCTTTATCTATCAAAAACGAAGGGCGTTATCTATGTAATTACGAAGGGCTTTATCTATGAAATACAAAGGGCGTTATCTATGTAATTACGAAGGGCTTTATCTATGAAATACGAAGGGCTTTATCTATGTAATTACGAAGGGCTTTATCTATGAAATACGAAGGGCTTTATCTATGTAATTACGAAGGGCTTTATCTATGAAATACGAAGGGCTTTATCTATGTAATTACGAAGGGCTTTATCTATGAAATACGAAGGGCTTTATCGATGTAATTACGAAGGGATTTATCTATGTAATAAACGAAGGGCTTTATCTATGTAATTTTTTTTTTTTTTTTTTTTTTTGTCAGTGGAAAGTGTCATGATGCCATTTCTAACCTTAGGTCCCTGAGCGGGACCCGGAAACAAATGTGCAAACGCCAGAAATCAAAGAAAATAAAAAAAAAATAATAATAATATAAAATATTATCTTAATTTCCGGTTTTAACTGAACTCTTCTTAGTTTATAAGCGAAAGGATCAGTAACTTTGTTTTAAAAATCTGGTTTGCACTGATTCAGCAGCAGACTCTTGGACGGTATGCATACTATGTCACTTTAATCATTTTCCAAATTTATTCTGTATTTTATTTGGAAGTGCAATACTATTTTATTGCGCAAATAGATTACTTTAAATTGAATTTTGCAGATTTTAAAGGGCTAAGTTTTTACTTACAAGATTCAACATGATTTGAAAGTGCTTTACAATAAGTATAAGTTTCACTGAAGTGCTGTATGATAAAGATTAAATCAATAATATATTAAAGATAATAAAGATATATTTTTATAAATTTTTATGGAATATTTTTTACTTTGACAAGAAAAAGTTTTCCAAATTGTATTTATCATTTCGTCGGATTGTCATCAAAGCGTCTGCATGGAAAATTAAACAAAATAAAAAATATATATCTTAATCAGAAGCCATTTTTGAAGTGTTGGTGGTGTTTTAAAAAAGGCACACAATTTTCATATTACATTTTTAAAAGGTTTATAGAGGGATCGAGTTTGCTACTGTAAAACGATTCACATACGGAAGCTGAAACAAAATATGCTCATACCATGTGATTTCTTAGAATGTAAACAAAATACAAAACAAATATTGATGTTCTTAATTTGAAGCGCTTAATCGATAGTAATATATGAAAAAAAGAATTCCATATTACGAATTTCACTTCTTTTTTTTCTTTTTTTTCATTCTAAGAAATCGCGTGGTATGCATATTTTGTTTGGACTTCCGAAGGGGCGGTGGCTTATAAATAATTTACAAAGAAAAGTGCCCCCACTCATTCTTAACTGTTATAAAATATATTTTATTTTATTTGTTATGTTCGTGATCTGGAGTGTTTAATCTATAGTCTTATGAAAAAGAAAAATCTGATCACAGTGCTTATTGTACAACTACACGGGCATTTTTAATCTCAGGTCATTCTTATAGAAACTGATGTTGAAATATAGAATAAAGCCTACGACGTGATTTGAACTCATATACCTAACAGATATAATTTCTCATGTTTTTTTCAGAGCCATGTTGGATAAATCAGAGAAGCAAATCAAAAGAAAAGACTCGCCAAAAGACTATTCTTTATTTCTAATCCACTCTTGTCTCTTAAAGATCGCAAAATGGCGATCTGACAGTTAAGCTAAACATCAACAAGTTTAGTATTAAATAAATACTGGCAAAAAATTAATAATTATTTAAAATCTATTATGTAGAAAATTGAATAATATTCTAACTACAAATGTAAAGAAATAATGTAAAATAAGGAATCTACTCTGTGTAACGAATTATTAACGAAGTGACAATTTTCCATTTTTATCCAAAAACTACACGTTGGAATTTTCACATTACAGTTATATGCACGTTCTGCATAAAAAACTGTAAGGTTCTGCGCATGTTTAAACAAGCCGCAGCCATTTGCATGAGTAACATTATACTTCAGTGTTTCAAATTATTAACCAGTGACTTCCTAATCGTACAATTAAGGGTTGCAATTGTGACTTAACCGCTTCTGACAATTCTGTTTTAACATCTGAACTTGCAATAGGTAAATCAACACTAGAACTATCCAAAATGATATCACCAAAATGTAAAAAGGTTTGTTGAAACTCCTGCAAATGTACGTAAGAGGGTCGGTAAGGGTCACGTGATGGTTGTTTCCCAAAGTCCTCAACACTTGAGGAAAGCATAAAAATAGTTGTTCTAACCTAATTTTAAGATGCTGATTTCACATACGACATCTATTTCCACTTATCATCTCTAGTTTTATATATACATTTATACATGAACGTAAATATATACAAGTACATGAATTCAAGGATGCCAGATATGTCCTATTGTGAAAATTGTGTTATTTTTGTATCTGTCTATATTTCTGAGATGAAGTACACTATTTACATTATTCGGAATATCGTCCTCATCTTTGTTGCCATATTTATCACAAAGTTCTGGCCGTTATACGCTCCGGCATTCTTCGGATGTTTGGAATATGGAACTGGACCCTTTATTTCGCTCGCTAGGGTAAACTGTTCTAGTTCTGTCAGTTATCTCCTGTTAATTCCCCTCTCCAAGTTCTTCACTTAACCAGGTATTGAACTCCCACCTCTTTGGGTCCTGTCACTGGATCTAACGAACGCCTTTATCCAATGTACCATGTGTCTTTAAGGACATCTGTATATGAATTTTTGGGACTTATAAACTTAATGTCTTCAGCAATCATTTTTTTACCAGTGCTCATATTGAAATTTTTGCTGTTATCATTGCATTTTTTTTTTATAAATTGTGTCCTTTTAAAAAAAAAAAAAATTATGTAATGACCATCTTTGCTGGCTTACGCTCGGACATGCAGGCTAATTTTCATTGTGTCGAAATGAAATCTTCAAATTCAAATGCCTGGTACGCATGGAAGTAAGTATATATAAGATCCATGTTTATCTTGTTCTCCAGATTTTGGTGAGCTAACACATATGTCTACAATGGCTTCAGGCACTTCAAAATATCGAGAATGCATCTACAAGGCAAATTCATTCTGTTACGTGTGTGGAGATTTCACAACAGCTGCACAGCACTAAACAGTTATTCTCCTACTAAGAACTGCCTACTGTCGTGATTTTGACTGTAAAACTGGAGATCAGGACACAGCAAAAAAAAAATCACCTATTCACATGTCATCCTTAGAGAAAAAATTGTAAACCGGTATAATTAACATATTTTCCGGCTTACAAGATACCTAGGCTCAAGTAAACTTGAATGGTCACCTAATTGTCTTGACTGATAGGATTTGTATGTTTAGTCATTAAACTATAATGCTAGCGATCTAATTCAGTCTTTTATATGCTGTAACCTCAGTACTTAGCTGTTATTTCCAAGACTATAAACCTTCCTGGAGCTGAGCCACAAGCTTAAACATGCTCTGTTTACTAGTAGTGGAGGGAGCCTTTCTCCTATTGATTAGTATGTCATTGCCATACAAACAAAATTGGACGAGTGATTAATCTAAACAATACATGGCGCCAGTATGTGAGGGACGCATGGTGAATATATTGTCGTATGAGATCGTGTATAGATATAGCCAGCGTGGAAATAGAATTCAACACTGCACGATGAGAGTCAGTTTCACACTTAAGAAGTGTTTATATTGCCATGTCCTCGCCATATATATATATATATATATATATATATATATACACACACACACACATATATATATATATATATATATATATATATATATATGTGTGTGTGTGTGTGTGTGTGTGTGTGTGTGTGTGTGTGTGTGTGTGTGTGTGTGTGCTTAAACGCTTATTTAATCCTCGAATGCTGGACCGAAAGGTCTATAGATTTAATTTCCGTGATACTTTGACTAAAATTTATCAAACGGAAGGAAATCAAGTCAGTATTCTTCTCCGATCCCTTTTATGAGCGGTCAGTCTAGAACTTGTAAAATAATAATAATAATAATAATAAAAGATAATTACGGCAGCTGAGCCAATATAATCCACTGTGCGCGTGCACGAGTGGAAATTTCAGGAAGAAAAGAAACCGACATATTCGAGTGATAACTGCACACACATCTCGACGCATACTCAGAAATAGACACATCCACATCTACACGGACGCGTAGGCATGCATATGTCCACGACGTTTATATATATATATATATATATATATATATATATATATATATATATTTAAATAGATTTCCTTTCTCCAAATCAGATAAGAGGCGAATCTGCAGTTAATGCCAATGGGAAAGAAAATCCCTCGCTCATATTATTTTTATCTATTCTTTTTATAACTTTCTTCTTTTAGAATTTAATACCAGATTATTTTCATATTTTCGCTTCCTGTTCCTGTCTTTAGTTTTGTTCTTTTTAATGCTTTTTTTTCAGTTTTCGTTTTCAATTATATTCATCTCCATCTTAGTTCTCCAGTCCTCTTGGCTCGTCAACTCTCCTTTTCTCCTTGCTCTCCTTCGTCTTATCATCTTATCATCTTATTATTATGTTTCTTGTATCTTTTTTTTTTTTATTCTTCTATTCTTTCATTCATCTCGTGGATCATATTTCATACAATCCGCTGTGTCATCAACCAATCCTTCCCTCACCGCCTACCGCTGGCCAATGACTCACAAGTTTCCTCCTTGCCAGCCACAACAGAACGTTGCCCAAGAACAGCAGACAAAGCCTTTTATATTCACCAGCACACTCTAACAGATATTTTTTGCTTATATACTCTTTCGCTGGAGGAGGAGAAACAGGCTGCGATTATTATTATGTTTAATTATTAACTTGAGATCAAGTGACAGCAGGTATATGATTTTCGTATACATTGTCAGTATTTGAGCTGTTTTAGTAGTATTGTGGTTTGGGTGATTTTGACTCAGATTTTCAGTTCTAAAATTTTCGCGTGGCTCCAAGTAATACAATAACTAATAATGATGCAGATGACAGTCCTGCCAATACTTATTGACATCCCTATTGTCCTTTGAGAAAGTAGTTTCTGATCGTGTCAATTGAAGGAGCGGGTGCATAAAAGGCATTACAACTTTTGAAATGTCTCCTATTGAATATCTACACTAAACACCCCTCTAACATACCTACATCTTTTGTAAAAAGTGTTTTTTCTTGTCCTGTATGTAGAATGCAGTGTGAACTTCCGGCTGGACTTAAAAGAGTTTAAAAAGACTTTTAAAAGGACTTGGAAGATTTTAAATCATTTCTGACATATTTTTTCTGTTTATGATTATTATTTTTTAATTTATATTATTTAAATCTTGTCTTCCAGCCTGATTTGAGTGATCCTTTTAGAATTTCAAAATCACTAAGGATTTCTGTGTCTTTTTTTTTAACTTTTTCTAAAATAGATTCCAGTTATCCCATTGGTTTTTATGGTCCATAAAAGTAAGTCATTTGGACAGTTACCATTCGATAATCGTACCAACGCTATAATGACTAATATTTATGAGCTTAATTATTGTCCTTATTATTATTATTATTATTATTATTATTATTATTATTATTATTATTATTATTATTATTATTATTATTATTTCGTTTGATTTCTGGTGTGTATACATTTCTTTCCGGGTCCCGGCCAGAAGCCTATGGTTAGAAATGGCATCATGACATTTTCCACTGACCAATTCGAAAAAAAAAAAAAAAAAAACTAAACATATTTGATATAGATAAAGCCCAACCTAAGATGTGGGCTGTACTCATGAGAACAATTTTTGTATTTCTTTAAGGCATGGACTTCCAGGAATTCCTTCAATTAGTCCTCTGGAATCTTTATACCAAACAATCCGAGTACTCCAACTACAACAGGAATTGTTGATGTTTCCATTATTTTTTTTTTTTTTTTATTTTCTTTGATTTCTGGCGTTTACACATTTCTTTCCGGGTCCCGCCCAGGGACCTAAGGTTAGGAATGGCTTCATGGCACTTTCCACTAACAAAAAAAATGACATAGATAAAGCCCTTCATAAAGTGTGGGCTGTACTTGTCAGAACAATTTTTGTATCTCTTTGAGGCATGGACTTACAGGAATCCCTTCAATTAGTCTACTGGAATCTTTTCCAACCAGTCCTAGGGCTCCAACTACAATAGGGATTGTTGATGTTCCCATATGCCACATTTTTGAGATTTCTATTTCAAAGATACATTGCAGTCAGCAGGAACTGCCATATCAATAAAGAGGCAAATTTATTATTATTATTATTATGATTATTATTATTATTATTATTATTATTATTGATATTATTATTTATATTATTATTATTGATATTATTATTGATATTATTATTATGGATATTATTATTGATATTATTATTTTTATTATTGTTATTATTATTGATATTATTATTATTATTATTGATATTATTATTGATATTATTATTTTTATTATTATTATTATTGATATTATTATTATTATTATTATTGATATTATTATTGATATTATTATTGATATTATTATTATTGATATTATTATTGATATTATTATTGATATTATTATTATTGATATTATTATTGATATTATTATTATTGATATTATTATTTTTATTATTATTATTATTATTATTGATATTATTATTATTATTATTATTATTGATATTATTATTGATATTATTGTTATTGATATTATTATTGATATTATTATTGATATTATTGTTATTGATATTATTATTGATATTATTATTTTTATTATTATTATTATTGATATTATTATTATTATTGATATTATTATTGATATTATTATTATTGATATTATTATTGACATTATTATTTTTATTATTATTATTATTATTATTGATATTATTATTATTGATATTATTATTTTCATTATTATTATTATTATTGATATTATTATTATTGATATCATTATTGATATTATTATTATTATTGATATTATTATTATTATTGATATTATTATTATTATTATTATTATTATTATTATTATTATTATTATTATTATTATTGAGTTAGAGAGCCATACCCTAAAACTCAGGTACAAATATCCGAAGACCAGTATACCCATTTTGGCACCCAGTTTCATATGGGTATACCAGGCAGATGTATCACAGCCAAATATGAATGATACGGTTACAGGTTTTGATATAACAGAGCCTAAGCTTGGTGGTGGGGCCCATTTAGAAATACCATCGGCTAGTGTGACACGGCCTCTGCTCATACGATATCCGATTGAAAGTGCTCGCAACTATAATTCGATACCTTGTCATGATCCTCCTCCACTACTCTCGCACGTAAACAGAGAAGTACAATGAGTCAGCTCCCAGGGGACATGCCCAACTGCTTAGGATCAGATAAGCAAATCCGTGGTACTAAACTGGATATTTACTGTAACCCATCTACTAATAGAAAGTAATTTTGCTGCTTTCCTCTCGAGACAATGTACGCAAGAAGGAGGTGGGGCTACGGCGTTGACGTAGCTAGTTATTGTTGAGATTAGAATGAACATGAAAAAAATCAACATCCAAATGTTCCAAAAAATAGTCAGTCAGTTATGTGTCATACATGATACACGCTTAGGAGTTCACGTATCTTTCGATAAATGACTGACGAGGCAATTTTTTCCCCGCAGTAGGTTGCCATTTCGTTTTGCGGTAGACCAGTTGCCATCAAAAGCTATAGAACCCTGACTGTTCTACTATTTACCCATAGCTGGTGGGGAGAAGAAGATGATGCATACCTTTCCCCAGGGTATTAGCACTTAAGTGAATGTAATGGATTCGACTGGAATTTGAACTCGGCTCTCCAATTCGCCAATCCGAGTCGCTATCGTACTGAAGATAAACATTTCCAAAGCAGAAACTATGATCTGGGTTTGGAATAAAAGTAGTGATGTCATCATACAAATTCAGGACGTGAAATTAGTATATACTCCTTTTTATGTGCTGTGTCCCTTCATAACTTTGGTGACCATGGCTCTCCTCAACTTCCACCCCTTTTTAACTCTTAATAAATTTGTGATGTTAAGTATAAGTGTCCTTTTTGTTTGTTTTCTCGTTTTGTTGTTATTGTTCACATGTTCAATCCATGGTATTCTCAGTATACTTCTACAGAACCATATTTCTGTTGCTTCAAGTCTCTTCTTCATATGTGACGAAATTGATCAGTATTTACTGACATATAGGGGGACTAATATTACGTAACAGTTCAGTGCTGTTTTCTTTGTTTCCAACGAAATTTTCCTGTTTCTTAACACTTTGCTTAGCTTCTAGAAGGCATCTTTCGCTATCGGAATGCGTCTTCGGATTCAAGTGTCGGCCTTTCCACCCGCTGTTAAAACACTTTATACACTTCAAATACGTCAGAGTATGTATCCTTTATAAGAAATTTAATATAAGATATAGGGAAAGTGGACATAGAATAGGCTGTGCTGGGGATAGTTTGGCCCAACACCGCAAGTTGCTATAAAACTAAAACATCATCCAAAAGAACTCATCTTGTTCTTAAATAGCCTTTTCAGATCAAAATTTTTATGTTGATGCTATGCATAGCATCAAACTCGTTCAGAAATATCTAACCTGTCAATTTTATATCAGGTTGGTGCAAAAATAACGACGTAATAATGTCGTTTTTTGACGTATTTTTTAACGTCAAAAAAACGCCATTATTACGTCAGTATTTTTGCACCAACCTAATACAATCCCTTTCTCAAATCAATGATTAAAAATGACCTCGACCTAATGAAGCCTGTAGGTCTTAGATAGAACCCTCCTTCTTCGAGTCACATTGACTGACGCTATAGAATTACTCACAAAATCTGTGCCAAACAACAGAAACCACGTCACCTGAGGATTTGCAACAACTAAAATATACAGCACATTTAACTGAAAGAGAAAATAATGACATAATCAAGATGTTGACGTTCCACACTATTTCAAGCAAAATGTTAGGAAGGAAACCGTCATTAATACTAGAAAAGCTATAAGACATCAAATTCCCTTAAAAAACGTTTTAGTAGAAAGATGTTATAAATTTCAACCAAGAGTAGCACTGGTCGCTTGGGCAATGAATGCCGAATATTTCCTTATAAGGTATCGACTAATATTACCATTATTCCCCAAGACAAAGCATTCTTCTTCTTCTTCTTCTTCTTCTATGTTCCGTGTCTCTTCAGTAAGTTAGCGATCATGGCTCCCTACAATTTCTTCTCCTTTATAGTTTTTAATAAATTTCGTCTTTTTGTTATCTCTCGTATTCTTATTCAGCCAGCCATTTACGCAAGCTCCTCCTCCTCCTTCTTCTTCTTTTTCTTCTTCTTCTTCTTCTTCTTCATCATCTTCTTCTTCTCATTATTATTATTATTTACTACATATATTATTTATTATTTACTGTTATTTTTCTTTCATTTATTATCTTGTAAGGCGTATTACTTTTCTCGTTTCTTTTTACGTCTTTTCAACAATCTCTTCCCATTCTTGTCAACACTCATTCAAACTTAAATGCTCTGCTCCTTCTTTATATCATTTCCTTTATCTACTTATTTCATATTTGCGAGATTGTCTCCCAAATAAAGATTCTCAACATAACAACTTCCATTACAACTGAAAATGAGATCATTAACGATGACAATTTCCGGTGGAGCCAGCACACTACTTCCTGTCATTTATCTCTTTTTCTTTCTTTTTTTTTTAATCTATAGCAATCATTTCATTATAATCACCGCCACAATGATAAGCAATTTTTGGAATTACTTCCCACCCACAACACATCAAATAATGTTATTATCTTCAAATAATGAATGCAGTTATTTATAAGAATTTTAAAATGAGAAGTCTCCTCTTCGTCATCACCATAGAACACTTTAAAGCTTTGAGGGGAATTATAACGTTGGACTGTCTTCTTGTCGTGGCCTCTGATCAGTAGGAAGTCAAAATTAAAACTGACTAGAAAAAGAAAGGACTACATATTTTATTCACACAGATCAGCCGAAAGAACGAAAATATATACAACGAGTGACAGGTTCACATTTAGTCGATGCCATTCTTTCAATTCCAATGGATTCCGAGTTTGGTTAGTACATAAATGGGAAACCGCTTCGGAACACAGGGTACTGTAAACAAATACTAAACTGTACTAAAAAGACAATTAAGCAAGATGAGATACCCTAATGTACAACTGAATGAGAACAACTTACCTCACTAGGTGGGGCTCAGTTCGAAATTCCCTGACAGTTAACCGGATCGATAAACACCTGAAGAAGGCCGGAAAGAACAATAGCCGAAAGGTAAAGTTCGACTGTAAAATTTTTTTAAAAATCACAACTCCTCATGCTAAAAATTCAGACAGAAAGAAAGAACCTCCTACAATCCAAAATATTTTTCGGTTTTAAATAACCGACAAAGCTTAAAAAAAACATATCAATAATTTCAATGAATTTCTTGCTGTTTGAATCGGCACTTTCTTTTTTTTTTAAAAAAAAAATAAAGAGACTTGCTCGATCGACGTATTGAATAAAGGAGGTATCTTCTTTCTGTTTGAATATCTTGCATGAGAAGTTGTCAGAACTCTTTATTCTTTACGCTCTGGCCTTCTTCAGGTGGTTGGAATGTCGAACTGAACCCTTTATTTCGCTCGCTGTGGTAGACTGTTCTAATTCCACATGCCATGACTAATGAATATCAGTTATCTCATGTTAATTCCCATCTCCAAGTTCTCCACTGCCTTAACCGGGTATCGAACTCACCCTCTTTGGGTCCTGTCACTTGATCTAACTAACGCCTTTATTGCCATGTGTCTTTGACGTTGTGATAAATATGGCAACAAAGATGAGGACAATAGTCCGAATAATGTAAATAGTGTACATAATACCTCATCTCAGGAATATAGACAGCCAACTAGCACTATGGAATAGAGTGAGAGCCATAGTCATACATGCAGCCAGTGCTATAACATCGCATTCGCTTTTCTTAAACTGAAATCATCGGCTAGGCCAGAGTGTTGCCCACCCGATCGAATCAACCGCCATTTGTCCGTGACCAAGATGAACATACAAGTTAAGAAAATACCGTCTGGCTGTGGTTCGACCTGGAGAATGATGGGCTCTGTCAGGTCTAATTGTGAAGACACGCTAAGTTTGAATGAATACCTCTCCGGCTTTTACCACAGACAATACGGAGGGATCTTTTCAGGTGCTCGGATGCTCAGCGAACCTAAAAATAAACCCGGTCATGAGAAATAGGATGACGTTCATGATGACGATCATGATGATGATGAGGTTAGTTGTGGTAACAAGCAAAGTGTAGAGCATCTATTGAGCATGAAGCTAACTACAGATACTATGTTAAACTAATCTCGGTAACATTTACACCATTAACCATTACACCAAGATGAACCATAGTAGACATGTTTACAAAACAACGATCACAATTTATTATTGAGCCGCACGCCGACTTCTCCCAAAGTGGTACATCCAAAAGGCCTCATTTCATTCACCCGCACAGCCATCGGCTTTAGTTATTATCCTCTCCGAAATGCATCCGATTGAATGCGCACGTGTCGGTGTTTGTATCAATGATTGGAGACGAATTAGTCTTCTGGTGCTAAACCACGCAGTACCCGAGGTAAGCCTAATGCTGACAGCAATATGATAGCAACGAACATTGACTGTAAGAAGAAGGTAGACACGTGTACAATGCTGTCCAGTCAAACTGCTAATCACAGTTTCCTGAAGGATGCTGATCGCTGATGACAGATAGATGTAAGTGATAGGAAGTGGGTTTGGTGTGGAAGATAATCTGGCCTCGGGGATTCGATCGAGTGCCATCTAAATGGCGAAAACAGCAGGCAGATGTGACAGACATTTTGAATTTCAACAGAAAAAAAAATAATTTATTCAAATGAATAAATTGGTCTGTTGAAATTGAGCACGATATGAACAGGCCCAAATATATTTGACCCATTTATTAGCGGCGGTGTTGTGTGTGGATTAAAATCGCAGTTGATTGAGGAGAACAAATGGAAAGGACTGGGGAAAAAAGAGGGAGAGAAGTGAAAAGAAAACAAAGGAGGGAGTAAAGAAAGAATGGAAATCAAATAAAAAGCCCCTGAAATGGGAGGGTGAAAGGTACGAGAATAGAACAAGAGTTGTGTGGGGTAGTAAACAGTACGTGTACAATCAAAGAAATGGTAAAAAAAAAAAACTGGGAAAAACAACTGGGACAAAAGAATTGGAAATAGTTGAGGAGGAGGAATTTCATGAAGAGAAGACGAAAAGAAAGTCAAAACACGATAAAGGACGAAGAAGAAAGAAAAGAAAGAATTGTGTTGGTGGCGGTGTTGGAGTGAATAATAATAATAATAATAATAATAATAATAATAATAATAATAATAATAATAATAACAACAACAACAACAATAATAATAATAATAATAATAATAATAACAACAACAAAAACAATAATAATAATAATAATAATAATAATAATAATAATAACAACAACAACAACAATAATAATAATAATAATAATAATAATAATAATAATAATAATAATAAGAAGAAGAAGAAGAAGAAGAAGAAGAAGAAGGACAAGAAGAAGATTAATATTATGTTGGTGCAAAAATAATGACGTAATAATGTCGTTTTTTGACGTATTTTTAACGTCAAAAAACGACATTATTACGTCATTATTTTTGCACCAACATAATAATAATAATAATAATAATAATAATAATAATAACAATAATAAGAAGGACAAGAAGATTAATAATAATAATAATAATAATAATAATAATAACAACAACAACAATAATAATAATAATAATAATAATAATAAGAAGAAGAAGAAGAAGAAGAAGAAGAAGAAGAAGAATACAGGTAATAATGACAAATTCCACGTGTGCATTGAAGGAAATTCATTCAGAAAATATAATTTATTTTTCTAATGGAATTTGTTGGAAGATTAACCTGCTGGAGACCAGGGGTGGGGGGTGCAATAAGGAGAGTTAGGCTAAACTTCCAACAGGAAATACCTAACCTTGAAAATCAGCATTCGAGTGGTAAATTGGCAAACTCTCTAACACCACAGGAAAGAAAAAAGAGAAATACAAGAGAAAAAGAAAGCGCAGAAAATAAATAAATAAATAAATAAATAAATAAATAAATAAATAAATAAAAGAAAATGAAGAATTGGAAGGCAAAGAAATGAAGGTAAAAAAAAAAGAAGTGGGCACAAAAGAAGAGGAAACCCCCCCCCCAAAATAGAGAAAATGGAAGAAGATAGAGACAAAATAGAAGTAAAACAAAGAAGAAGAAGTAAAACAAAGAAGAAGAAGAAGAAGAAGGGAAGAAAGAAAGGATGAAGGAAAAATAAGTAAAAGAAGGGGGAAGTGACAGAAACGAGAAGATTGTAGAAGAAAAGAAGAACAAATATTAGGGGGAGGGAAGATTAAGAAGAATCAAGGAAGAAACGATAGAAAAGAGAAGGGCGCGTGTAAAGAAAGATAAAAAAGGGATTGAATAAATGATGAAGAACGAGACGTAACGGTGGAGGAAGGGATAGTTAGGTTCAAAAGGTCAAAGTCCTTAAAGTTTGATGGGTGTGGAGGGAAAGTATAAAATAAAAATGAATGACGCATTGCATCACATTCATAAATTGCGTTTCCGCGTCACAAAATAAAAGAATTTAGGTGTACAGGCTGATATTTTCGAGACAAGTCTGACAGCTGGAGACTTTCAGTGGTTGGTTACCAGTAAACTGGAGTGAGAAAGGGGAAAATGATGGCGGCTGAATCATAATAAAAGAGCAGACAATAATAATATCCACAACAAAATGGTAAAAGTATTGAAATAGACTTGAGGCAACAGAAAGGCATGTAATAAAAAGAATGCCGATAAAGAAGACACTGGAGAGATAAAATTTAGTAAAATTAAAGTATATACCGCAGACGAACTGCTATAGAGATGGCTGCGCAGAGTTCACCTGTAAAGAAAAACAGGATCCCTTATCAAAGGGAAAAAAGGTAAAAATCAGAAGAAAAAAAAAACAAAAAAAAAACGAGCTTTTAGTTTTGTGAAAGAAAATGGTTTGGTCACTACTTCCATCTACAGCAAATTAAAAATTTTAATCATTATAGTTTTTTTTTTTTTTTTTTTTTTTTCGAGCTGATTCATGTTGCAAGTGACCTAGGCTACCGGATAATGGATATTTTTTATCGAGTCATTTACCAACCAAAGCTAAATAGCTTCTATACGCCACTTAGCACAACAAACGGTTTTTGAATTCAAAGTTCTCCTTCAAAGTTGTTTGACAAATAAGGCTAGAGAACCCAGTTCACCTTGTCATGTAATCCATAGCCGGTGAGGCTGTATACCATGTCATG
This sequence comes from Acanthosepion lycidas, assembly GCA_963932145.1. Lineage (NCBI taxonomy): Eukaryota > Metazoa > Mollusca > Cephalopoda > Sepiida > Sepiidae > Acanthosepion > Acanthosepion lycidas. Next base: position 100,454,140 of record OZ010574.1, on the reverse strand, counting down.
AGCGGCTGCAGGAAGCTGGCTGAAAACAATAAAACAGACATGACAGAGCAGGAACAGCAATACATTGAAAACTATGCAAAGCAGTTGTTCTTCATAATAAAAAGACCAATAAACCCTCAAACTGAGAATAAGACAACTAGTCCCCCCAAACGAGAAGACTGGATCTGATAATTTTAAACATGTCATAGAGTGGACGTGAATGTGTCAATGGATGACAAGACAATAAAGACGACAGAAAGAAAAAAATTATCACAATACGAAAACCTTGCTAGAAGATTAAGAAAATTCGAACTTGGAGATTATGGTCGTGCCTGTAACAATTTGAGCACATGGATCTGAAAACACGAGAATCAAAGACTGGATTACAGTGTTGCGACTGTCCATACTACGCCTTTCTGTATCCTTTAAGATTTACTGTCCTTTGAATGAAAAATCACCACAATTGCCTTAGTGATTAAAAAAGGAATTTGATTAATAAAAGGCTGAATTTTCATAATTTTAAACAACTAGAATTTCATGACAAGACGCTGACGAATGTTGAAATTCTGACAGTATTTAGCATTGTTAAAGTTATCACTAACATTTTTGTCAAGATTTACAAAGTCTACGTTTCGTTCAATTTCGCAAACCAATCGATGAAATATAAAAATATTCAAAAAACAATGTTGCATTTTTATTAAATAGGTATTTGTTATTTTAATCATTAAATTGTTTTTTTAAAATAGTAGAAGTATTTTTTATGGTAAATAATAAAACATTTTATTTTTCCATAAAATTAATGAAAGTTTACTGTACTAATTTACACACCCTAGTACGCCCTTACCTGTTTGCGCTTCTCCCCAAAATTTAGTTCTGATCGGTCAATGTATGGCTATTTTAGAGAGTGTGATGGATAGAGTTACTGACAGAAGCCACAATTTTACATACAGGGTGTTCTGAATAAATCATCGCCTAAATTACGCAAAAATGAAAATTTCATTTTAAAAGATATAATTACCAAAATTACACAAAAATATCTTGAAATACTAAAGAGTAAATTTATTCAATAAAATCACTATTGGCTTCAACAATGGCTTCCAGACAACTTTGGAATCGGCTGCAACTCTTCTGGATGGTCTCCTTGTTTGAGCTGGTAAATGCTGCCATAATCCTTGCCTTCAGTTCATCTTTGGTGTTACAAGGAGTTTTGTTGGTCTCATGCTCAACTGGGTCTCACACATAATAATCAAGGAGGTTGCAGTCTAGGGAGTTAGGTGGCCAGGTGATAAAGGGCGATGTGATCGCAGAAATCTTCTGACAGCCATGACTAGGTTCTCCTGCTTGTGTGGCATGGTTCAGAGGCCTGTTGCTAGATATAGGGTCTTCCAGCAGCTACTTTCTTGACCCAGGGCAACACTACCTCCTCAAGTCACTTGATGTAGGCCTCCGTGTTGATTCTGACAACCAGTGGGAAGATGAATAGAGGCATAACGTCGCCCTCACTAATGACCACTCCAAATACTTTCGTAATCACCATTAGACTCATCCGACTCTTTGCAAATCATCTGCACTGTCTTTAGATTGACATCCAAAGACTGTGAAATGTTCGTATTGGAGACTCCGGCACGAATGCCAAGCAGTACAGCATGCCGTTTCCAAATTACTGGCGGATTGAATTGCGTCATGGTGCTCTTTTTCTTACAGGCGGTGCCCAACTGACCCTATTATACTGGCAGTCGACAAAATAAAATAAAAAACGCACTTGCGCCAAACTAAAAATATAAAATGGCAACAATTTAACCATGGGTATGACGACAAACAATATCCGCGCACTGGATAAGACGATAAACTACGTCCAGCAGCAAGACCACTGATCAGGAGGTTTTGAGGAGCGTGGAACCACCTTTTAATTGCTGGTGTTGCCAGGTCTACCCTGACCCGGGGTGGTAGTACCTGTTAGGGTCCCAGCTATGGGCAAATAGTTAACACCCAAATTTGTGTAAAAATAGGTTTTAACGCCAGAAATACTTTGTACTAAAAAAAATTACCAGCAATAATTTTTGAAAGAAAAATTATCAGCAATACTTTTAAAAAAATATCAGCAACACAAATAGTTATACATTCTTTGAAAAAAATATGACCAGCCTTCGATTTCTTCAAAGAAAACTATTCACAGAAATAGGTCTTTGAAGAAAAACATATTATCAGCAATAAAAATTTTGTCGGCATTAAATAACCCATTGAGGTTGATGTGCTGTAAAACAAACCAAACCAAACCAAAACCAATCGCACAGTGTATAGATTTTTGATAGTAAGTCGCAAGACTCTAAGGAAAGTATTGTTAGCGGTCATCAATTACAGAAAGCATTATCAGCAGAATTGTGACATTATAATTAATAATTTTGATTCGAAAGCAAGCAAACAAAAGGAAAAGCCTTACATGAAAATATGGGAAAAGAGGAAGAAATAAAGAATGCAGGAAATACAGCTAATGTGTGTATAGAATGGAATTCAATGAGAAATACGTTTCCATTGCATATGGCGTGTCTTCAATTCCTGGTAATTTTTGCATTACCGATATTTCGAAGAACAAGCCGTCTAAAGGCCAAATGGATAAAATGGAAATATTTAAGCGAAACATCTAACTGGAAATACTTCATTTCTAAAATCAACGTTTGAAATCCCTAATTTCGCCTGGGCTCGAAGAACGATTAGTGCCTAAAATAGCCAATAAGCGGGTGTCTCTGACTTCACAAAACTTTTGAAAACTCAACATTTTTCGGTAAGTTTATTATGTGAAGATTTATATGGATATTTGTGTTCACTTATATATATATATATATATATATATATATATATATATATATATATATATATATATATATATATATATATATATATATAGTCATCCACAGACAGATTGTTTCGCTGTATCACAGCTAATCATCCTGGATAAACATCCGATCGCCTCAAGCTAGGATCGAAATCCGACTGATCCGACATCAGTCGGAGATTTTTTCCCCTAAGCTATCAGCAGAAAGGGAGCTGAATTTTTGCGTATTTATTTTTGAATAAACACACCAATGACTCAGAGTGCTCGATTCGTAGAAGAGCTTTGCATTATGAGCAGCACACACACATACATATATATACATTATTATTATTATTATTATTATCATTATTATTATTATTATTATTATTACTTAAACATTTTAGTGGATACTTATATTTGAGTAGACGCTCCGTTTATTTATTAAACACTATATTTATTTATTTTCATCTACCGACCTGATGCGAACCTGCGTCCCCTATATATATATATATAGAGAGAGAGAGAGAGAGTAAAGAAAGATTGTCCACGTATGCTTTTTTAAATTATTTCACCACAAGCAAGGCAATAAAGCCACTAGGACGCAAAGGGTTACTGAGTATGTGTGAATTTGAGAAAAAATATTATTAAGGAGAAAGGGCAATAAAAAAGCAATAGATAAGAAGACATTGGATTTAATTTTTTGAAAATCAAAGAAACAAGAAGCGGGAAGAGAGTTCCACAAGTGAAAAGTGTGATAGAAGAAACTGTTAGAATAGAACTTACGGTTGCATCTAACTATTTCAACCGTAAAATGGTGAGACCTTTCCGCCAATCTAGTACTGCGCTTAAATTCATAAAGCCTAGGTACCATAGCGGAATGTTGATCAGAAGTATTAACACGAAAGCATTTATATTTATGTTTCTGATAATATGAAAATAGGCGGATGAAAGAAATTTGAGAGATAATACTGATAATAAGATTAACAATATTCATTGTATATTAGTAGGACTTTTGATCAAATGGAAACATGATGAGAAAGATATTAAAAATTGGAATTTTTTGACATGGCTGATTCCTTTTCTCACCGAAATTAGAAATAACAAATTAAGTCAGGCTTTTTTCTGAGATAATTTTTTTTTCTGCATGTGTTATATTACTTAATAGATCTATTAGTCCTGGGGCTACTTATTTGCCACGGTTAGAGATGTAGAGAGTTTTCAAGTATCTCCTGTCTTCAACCACTAGTTGACTCTGTGGGTGTCGATTAAAAATAAATGTGTCTGAACAAGTGTCTGCAGCAAGAATTAGCTGGCTAGCCCAGAGGACGAGAATACTCGGAAACGAGTCAGTTATTCAATATAATATATACAGAAAATGAGAAGTACAGAGGAAAGAATAAATTAAAATGTAATCTTTAGAGGGAGACAAAAAATGAGGAGGAAGGAAAGAACAACGGACAAAGAGAAGAAAAATGATAGACTACTTAAAATCGAGTAAGGGATAGAAAGAGAAAAGAAAAATGAGAAAGTACAGACAGTGAGAAAATGTGAGAGTTACAGAAAAAAAAGAAAGAAAGAAAGAAAGAAAGAAAGAAAGAAAGAAAGGGAAAATGTAAGTGAGAAACAGGGAAATCGATGCGTTTATGGTGAAAACGATGAGATTATTCGAAACCGCACATATTTCTACTTGAGGAAGCGGCATAAAGAATAGAGAGAGAGAGAGAATCAGATAGTAAAAAGAAAAGAAAGAAAAGGGAAGGTGAAGGTTAAATGAAAAAAAAAGAAGAGAAGAAGATAAATATTGGAAAACAGAAAAGAAAAGGAAAAGATAGAATACAGATTGAGCGAAGGGGAAGCAGAAGAAAGAAAGAAAGAAAGAAAGAAAGAAAGAAAGAAAGAAAGAAAAGAAAAGAAATCGAGAGAAAATATTAGTGATAAAGAGGAAAATGCTTGCGTTTATAGTAAAACATAAGGTCATAACAATAAAGAACCCAGAATCACGTTCACAACTTAGGAATTATCTGCTAGTTAAACTATCTAATGATTACATAACGACGAATCATTATCTTATTTACAAAGCGTAGAAGAAGAGTATGATTAGGCGCCTGCGAGGATCGAACTCCTCATTCATTTCTTTTATGTTCTCTGTCCCTTCAGGACGTGACCGATCATGGTTCTCTGAAACCACATGTCTTTTTGCTCTAATTAGCATTTAACTCTTTGTTATCTCTCTTTGTATCTGTTTTGCCATTCATTCAAAAATATACATTAAGTCCGTTACTCACTGTTTCCTCTTGCTTCTCTTACCTTCAACATTAGCTGTGGTGTTAATTTCTTTTTGATCTCTTTCCTTATTATGCCCCCTAGTCCATGTGGAGTGCCTAAATTTTTCATTCAATAAGTAACCACGATACGCTGCTTTGTTTCCTATACCCCATAAACCGTCCTGGGTAAGACGATAAACAACAATCGCGTCCTGGGTGAGACGATAAAATAAATCCGACAGCAAGGCCTCTGATCAGGAGGTTTTGAGGAGCGTGGAACCATCTCTTAATTGCTGGGGTTCCCAGGTCCACTCTAACCCGGGAGGGTAGCACCTATTAGGCCCCCAACTATGGGCAAATAGTTAACCCCAAAGTGAGATCAAAACGTGTAAAAATAGGTTTTAATACTAGCGAGACATTTTTTTTTAAATTATTACCAGAAATAAATTTTTGAAGGAAAAAATATTTCCAGCAACACATTTTTTGGAAAAAATATTTTTGAAAAAGTTTTGAAAATCCGTAATACATTTTTGAAAATCCGTAATACATTTTTGAAAATCCGTAATACATTTTTTAAAATAAAATTACCAGAAATACATTTTTGGAAAAAAATTTTACCAGAAATACTTTTTGAAAAAAAAAAAAATATTGCCAGCAATAAAAATCTTGTCGATATTAAATAACCCACTGAGGGTGCTATTCCGTAAACCAAACCAAACCAAACTATACCCCATAAATCTCCCAATGCTACATCATAGAATCCATGGGCTACGGGCAATTTTCATTTTTCTCTCGCTTTATTTTATGAAGGACTGTAGTCATAGCATCATTTCTAGGAGCAAGCGAGAAGGAAAGGGGAATTATCGAGAGGTCCCATATCAAACTGTTGGTTAGAATTTCATCGCTACGTTCTGGTTTGCCTCACTAAGAAATATGAGTGCGGCGGGACATATTGACTTTTATAATTCTTCCAGCTGTACTCAGTTATTTCGCGTATTTTTGGTCTTACATCACAATTTAAAAATAAGGCAATCGATCACTGTCAGAATCCCACGCCTACAGCATCTTGTGACCAGTAGTTTGCTATTCTTGGCCTGACTACGCGTTCTGTGACAATATCTTTTTTGAAAAATGGGTTAGGTTTGTCGAAAATCTGCAGTAACTTCTATCGAAGACGGCGAAAGAAAATGTGGAAAACTGTGGTTGCATTTTTTTCTTTACCCCTACAGGACTACAAATGCGAACATGTATAAAATAACATTGAAACTTCCATTGTATTGCTTTTAACAACCTCGAACCTCTGATCTTAAAATACGAATATTTATTGAAACGGTAAAGCCTAACTGTAGGGAGATAAATGTCGATAAGTCTCTCCCCGTGTTAGTGTTTTTCGGGGGCACTAAGTGGATCCCAAACATTACACTCTTTTAGTCTCTCTCCTACCCAAATATATACAATTCCTTTTACCTCTTATCCATCACTTGTAATCATCCCCTCTCAACACTTTATCTTTTAACATTACTAATTAACAACAGGGTGATCTGCGAAACTAGCTACCCCACCAAAACCAGAGTGGAATTTCAATTGAAACTCTGTTGGATTTTGAAGGTAGACAGTTAATTACAGGTATCAATGTCATCTACGAATTGGCATATATCCGAGGAATTCTACTATGTATGCTGCACAAGTATAAAATTCGTACGTAGGACATAAAACTCTATCACAAGATATTTATATATGTATGTATACTGTAGATTATTAACTGTTAATACATACTGTAGATATTACAAATTCTGAAAATATGAAAACCTGAAACTAAATGTTTAATTCAACATTGCTTCATCATAATTTAATAAATATTTCGTCTGTGATATTTATTTTTATTTTAAATTTTAAAAATTACAATTTATAAGTAATGTTTCTACTAATAATATATTTTTTTTAATTCTTCCCATTTGTATAAAAATTATTTATATTTACATTGTTAAAAATCAGTCATAAGTCAGAAAACCTACAGCGTTCATATTGAACCACGTTGTCGTCTGCTATTCCGTATTACTACAAATTAGTTGAATGGAACCTGAATTAAATTATGGAGTTATCAAAATAAGTAAAAGCAATCTGTTCACTTGGATGTTCTTAAAACTGTACGGAATTAATTTAAAAAAAGTGAAAAAATAGTTTGCTGAAATCATCACTTTTGAGATTTCCACTTCAAGATCTTAGTTTCTTGATAGTTTTTGAAAATTTTCAAAGATACATTACAATCTGCAGGGACCGACATATTAATAAGAAAGTACATCCTGTTCTTGTGGCCTTTGATCACGGTGACTGGCCGATTAGTTTCAATTGTTCTGTCTTTCTGTATTGTAAAATCCAATAAAATTGTTACAAGTCCTATATCTGTGGTGGGTTTGGATGATGTTCATACAACTTTCTTACAGTTTCTTTCCCATCAAAGAATGCATATTTTCCAGTGCATATAATAGAATCGTGAAGTGTATAAACAAGTCATGCCATATTTTTTCACTGCACTCGAAAATCCACAAAAAAAAACATCACCGATCAGACATACCAAAAATGGAGAGATCTAACTAGAACTAAAATAAAACCCTATCTTTACCGGTGAAGTAATGGATAGCGGCTCGGATTGAAAATTCGAAGTGCCGAGTTCGAATTCCAATCGAATCTATTACATTCACTTACGTGCTAATACCCTTGGGAAAGGTATGAATCTTCTTCTTCTTCCCTCTCAGCTATGGGTAAATAGCAGGACTTGGATAGCAACTAGTCTACGCAGAAAAAAATGGCAACCTACAGTGGGAAACAATCTGCTTCGTCAGTCATTTATCGAAAGATACATGATCGCCTAAGCATGTATCACGCATGGCACATGACGCTAAAATAAAACCTCAAATGCAGAAATAGATAAGCTAAAACTGAATATAAGACAATCAGACATAATCCAAGCAAAAATGAAGCTAGAATGGAAATATATAATATGACAGAGGATGAGATACAAACTAAAATAAATGAGATACGAAATAATGATCTCTCAGGAAATGAAACTGACGTCATCTAGCGGTGACATAAACAATTGCACAGATTCAGATTCTGTCACCGATGAAGATGAATCAAACGACATTAAAGCAGAATTCCTTGAAAACGCCAGAGTTGAAATTACTGAAATTAAAAATCACATCATTCAAATAATCAGAAAAATAACTTGCAAACAAATGTCAGAAAGAGACCGACTACCAAAGGTTCATATGACAAAGTCTAATAAATATACTGTGGAAACATATAACGCTGTACTGCAAACATTGTTAACAGACAGATCACTAGAAAATATCACAAAAGTAAATAATGTCATACATGCAAAAGCTTTGTTACCTCGACGTGGTGTAATGGTTAGCAAGCTTGTCTCGCTAGAGCAATTACGCCACAATTACGTCACTTGTGCCAGATCTGAGCTACGCTTGGAAAATCACTATATGCAACAGCTTTGGCAACTACTGGAAAACTTAATATCAAGATAAATGAAAGATTAGACAACAACCAAAAAGCGACCCCTTGGAAGGCAAAATTAAAAAGAGAAATTGTGGAAATCGGATGTGTGTCATTGATACTAGATGAAATTTCAAGAAATTCAAATGTTTCAACACCGAAAAGCAAAAAGCGACCCCTTGGAAGGCAAAATTAAAAAGAGAAATTCAGGAAATCGGATGTGTGTCATTGATACTAGATGAAATTTCAAGAAATTCAAATGTTTCAACACCGAAAAGCAAAAAGCGACCCCTTGGAAGGCAAAATTAAAAAGAGAAATTGAGGAAATCGGATGTGTGTCATTGATACTAGATGAAATTTCAAGAAATTCAAATGTTTCAACACCGAAAAGCAAAAAGCGACCCCTTGGAAGGCAAAATTAAAAAGAGAAATTGAGGAAATCGGATGTGTGTCATTGATACTAGATGAGATTTCAAGAAATTCAAATGTTTCAACACCGAAAAGCAAAAAGCGACCCCTTGGAAGGCAAAATTAAAAAGAGAAATTGAGGAAATCGGATGTGTGTCATTGATACTAGATGAGATTTCAAGAAATTCAAATGTTTCAACACCGAAAAGCAAAAAGCGACCCCTTGGAAGGCAAAATTAAAAAGAGAAATTGAGGAAATCGGATGTGTGTCATTGATACTAGATGAGATTTCAAGAAATTCAAATGTTTCAACACCGAAAAGCAAAAAGCGACCCCTTGGAAGGCAAAATTAAAAAGAGAAATTGAGGAAATCGGATGTGTGTCATTGATACTAGATGAGATTTCAAGAAATTCAAATGTTTCAACACCGAAAAGCAAAAAGCGACCCCTTGGAAGGCAAAATTAAAAAGAGAAATTGAGGAAATCGGATGTGTGTCATTGATACTAGATGAGATTTCAAGAAATTCAAATGTTTCAACACCGAAAAGCAAAAAGCGACCCCTTGGAAGGCAAAATTAAAAAGAGAAATTGAGGAAATCGGATGTGTGTCATTGAAAACTAGATGAGATTTCAAGAAATTCAAATGTTTCATCACCGAAAAGCAAAAAGCGACCCCTTGGAAGGCAAAATTAAAAAGAGAAATTGAGGAAATCGGATGTGTGTCATTGATACTAGATGAGATTTCAAGAAATTCAAATGTTTCAACACCGAAAAGCAAAAAGCGACCCCTTGGAAGGCAAAATTAAAAAGAGAAATTGAGGAAATCGGATGTGTGTCATTGATACTAGATGAGATTTCAAGAAATTCAAATGTTTCAACACCGAAAAGCAAAAAGCGACCCCTTGGAAGGCAAAATTAAAAAGAGAAATTGAGGAAATCGGATGTGTGTCATTGATACTAGATGAGATTTCAAGAAATTCAAATGTTTCAACACCGAAAAGCAAAAAGCGACCCCTTGGAAGGCAAAATTAAAAAGAGAAATTGAGGAAATCGGATGTGTGTCATTGAAAACTAGATGAGATTTCAAGAAATTCAAATGTTTCATCACCGAAAAGCAAAAAGCGACCCCTTGGAAGGCAAAATTAAAAAGAGAAATTGAGGAAATCGGATGTGTGTCATTGATACTAGATGAGATTTCAAGAAATTCAAATGTTTCAACACCGAAAAGCAAAAAGCGACCCCTTGGAAGGCAAAATTAAAAAGAGAAATTGAGGAAATCGGATGTGTGTCATTGATACTAGATGAGATATCAAGAAATTCAAATGTTTCAACACCGAAAAGCAAAAAGCGACCCCTTGGAAGGCAAAATTAAAAAGAGAAATTGAGGAAATCGGATGTGTGTCATTGATACTAGACGAGATTTCAAGAAATTCAAATGTTTCATCACCGAAAAGCAAAAAGCGACCCCTTGGAAGGCAAAATTAAAAAGAGAAATTGAGGAAATCGGATGTGTTTCATTGATACTAGATGAGATTTCAAGAAATTCAAATGTTTCAACACCGAAAAGCAAAAAGCGACCCCTTGGAAGGCAAAATTAAAAAGAGAAATTGAGGAAATCGGATGTGTTTCATTGATACTAGATGAGATTTCAAGAAATTCAAATGTTTCAACACCGAAAAGCAAAAAGCGACCCCTTGGAAGGCAAAATTAAAAAGAGAAATTGAGGAAATCGGATGTGTGTCATTGATACTAGATGAGATTTCAAGAAATTCAAATGTTTCAACACCGAAAAGCAAAAAGCGACCCCTTGGAAGGCAAAATTAAAAAGAGAAATTGAGGAAATCGGATGTGTTTCATTGATACTAGATGAGATTTCAAGAAATTCAAATGTTTCAACACCGAAAAGCAAAAAGCGACCCCTTGGAAGGCAAAATTAAAAAGAGAAATTGAGGAAATCGGATGTGTTTCATTGATACTAGATGAGATTTCAAGAAATTCAAATGTTTCAACACCGAAAAGCAAGAAGCGACCCCTTGGAAGGCAAAATTAAAAAGAGAAATTGAGGAAATCGGATGTGTGTCATTGATACTAGATGAGATTTCAAGAAATTCAAATGTTTCAACACCGAAAAGCAAAAAGCGACCCCTTGGAAGGCAAAATTAAAAAGAGAAATTGAGGAAATCGGATGTGTGTCATTGATACTAGATGAGATTTCAAGAAATTCAAATGTTTCAACACCGAAAAGCAAAAAGCGACCCCTTGGAAGGCAAAATTAAAAAGAGAAATTGAGGAAATCGGATGTGTTTCATTGATACTAGATGAGATTTCAAGAAATTCAAATGTTTCAACACCGAAAAGCAAAAAGCGACCCCTTGGAAGGCAAAATTAAAAAGAGAAATTGAGGAAATCGGATGTGTGTCATTGATACTAGATGAGATTTCAAGAAATTCAAATGTTTCAACACCGAAAAGCAAAAAGCGACCCCTTGGAAGGCAAAATTAAAAAGAGAAATTGAGGAAATCGGATGTGTGTCATTGATACTAGATGAGATTTCAAGAAATTCAAATGTTTCAACACCGAAAAGCAAAAAGCGACCCCTTGGAAGGCAAAATTAAAAAGAGAAATTGAGGAAATCGGATGTGTGTCATTGATACTAGATGAGATTTCAAGAAATTCAAATGTTTCATCACCGAAAAGCAAAAAGCGACCCCTTGGAAGGCAAAATTAAAAAGAGAAATTGAGGAAATCGGATGTGTTTCATTGATACTAGATGAGATTTCAAGAAATTCAAATGTTTCAACACCGAAGAGCAAAAAGCGACCCCTTGGAAGGCAAAATTAAAAAGAGAAATTGAGGAAATCGGATGTGTGTCATTGATACTAGATGAGATTTCAAGAAATTCAAATGTTTCAACACCGAAAAGCAAAAAGCGACCCCTTGGAAGGCAAAATTAAAAAGAGAAATTGAGGAAATCGGATGTGTGTCATTGATACTAGATGAGATTTCAAGAAATTCAAATGTTTCATCACCGAAAAGCAAAAAGCGACCCCTTGGAAGGCAAAATTAAAAAGAGAAATTGAGGAAATCGGATGTGTGTCATTGAAAACTAGATGAGATTTCAAGAAATTCAAATGTTTCATCACCGAAAAGCAAAAAGCGACCCCTTGGAAGGCAAAATTAAAAAGAGAAATTGAGGAAATCGGATGTGTGTCATTGATACTAGATGAGATTTCAAGAAATTCAAATGTTTCAACACCGAAAAGCAAAAAGCGACCCCTTGGAAGGCAAAATTAAAAAGAGAAATTGAGGAAATCGGATGTGTGTCATTGATACTAGATGAGATATCAAGAAATTCAAATGTTTCAACACCGAAAAGCAAAAAGCGACCCCTTGGAAGGCAAAATTAAAAAGAGAAATTGAGGAAATCGGATGTGTGTCATTGATACTAGACGAGATTTCAAGAAATTCAAATGTTTCATCACCGAAAAGCAAAAAGCGACCCCTTGGAAGGCAAAATTAAAAAGAGAAATTGAGGAAATCGGATGTGTTTCATTGATACTAGATGAGATTTCAAGAAATTCAAATGTTTCAACACCGAAAAGCAAAAAGCGACCCCTTGGAAGGCAAAATTAAAAAGAGAAATTGAGGAAATCGGATGTGTTTCATTGATACTAGATGAGATTTCAAGAAATTCAAATGTTTCAACACCGAAAAGCAAAAAGCGACCCCTTGGAAGGCAAAATTAAAAAGAGAAATTGAGGAAATCGGATGTGTGTCATTGATACTAGATGAGATTTCAAGAAATTCAAATGTTTCAACACCGAAAAGCAAAAAGCGACCCCTTGGAAGGCAAAATTAAAAAGAGAAATTGAGGAAATCGGATGTGTTTCATTGATACTAGATGAGATTTCAAGAAATTCAAATGTTTCAACACCGAAAAGCAAAAAGCGACCCCTTGGAAGGCAAAATTAAAAAGAGAAATTGAGGAAATCGGATGTGTTTCATTGATACTAGATGAGATTTCAAGAAATTCAAATGTTTCAACACCGAAAAGCAAGAAGCGACCCCTTGGAAGGCAAAATTAAAAAGAGAAATTGAGGAAATCGGATGTGTGTCATTGATACTAGATGAGATTTCAAGAAATTCAAATGTTTCAACACCGAAAAGCAAAAAGCGACCCCTTGGAAGGCAAAATTAAAAAGAGAAATTGAGGAAATCGGATGTGTGTCATTGATACTAGATGAGATTTCAAGAAATTCAAATGTTTCAACACCGAAAAGCAAAAAGCGACCCCTTGGAAGGCAAAATTAAAAAGAGAAATTGAGGAAATCGGATGTGTTTCATTGATACTAGATGAGATTTCAAGAAATTCAAATGTTTCAACACCGAAAAGCAAAAAGCGACCCCTTGGAAGGCAAAATTAAAAAGAGAAATTGAGGAAATCGGATGTGTGTCATTGATACTAGATGAGATTTCAAGAAATTCAAATGTTTCAACACCGAAAAGCAAAAAGCGACCCCTTGGAAGGCAAAATTAAAAAGAGAAATTGAGGAAATCGGATGTGTGTCATTGATACTAGATGAGATTTCAAGAAATTCAAATGTTTCAACACCGAAAAGCAAAAAGCGACCCCTTGGAAGGCAAAATTAAAAAGAGAAATTGAGGAAATCGGATGTGTGTCATTGATACTAGATGAGATTTCAAGAAATTCAAATGTTTCATCACCGAAAAGCAAAAAGCGACCCCTTGGAAGGCAAAATTAAAAAGAGAAATTGAGGAAATCGGATGTGTTTCATTGATACTAGATGAGATTTCAAGAAATTCAAATGTTTCAACACCGAAAAGCAAAAAGCGACCCCTTGGAAGGCAAAATTAAAAAGAGAAATTGAGGAAATCGGATGTGTGTCATTGATACTAGATGAGATTTCAAGAAATTCAAATGTTTCAACACCGAAAAGCAAAAAGCGACCCCTTGGAAGGCAAAATTAAAAAGAGAAATTGAGGAAATCGGATGTGTGTCATTGATACTAGATGAGATTTCAAGAAATTCAAATGTTTCATCACCGAAAAGCAAAAAGCGACCCCTTGGAAGGCAAAATTAAAAAGAGAAATTGAGGAAATCGGATGTGTTTCATTGATACTAGATGAGATTTCAAGAAATTCAAATGTTTCAACACCGAAAAGCAAAAAGCGACCCCTTGGAAGGCAAAATTAAAAAGAGAAATTGAGGAAATCGGATGTGTGTCATTGATACTAGATGAGATTTCAAGAAATTCAAATGTTTCAACACCGAAAAGCAAAAAGCGACCCCTTGGAAGGCAAAATTAAAAAGAGAAATTGAGGAAATCGGATGTGTTTCATTGAAAACTAGATGAGATTTCAAGAAATTCAAATGTTTCAACACCGAAAAGCAAAAAGCGACCCCTTGGAAGGCAAAATTAAAAAGAGAAATTGAGGAAATCGGATGTGTGTCATTGATACTAGATGAGATTTCAAGAAATTCAAATGTTTCAACACCGAAAAGCAAAAAGCGACCCCTTGGAAGGCAAAATTAAAAAGAGAAATTGAGGAAATCGGATGTGTTTCATTGATACTAGATGAGATTTCAAGAAATTCAAATGTTTCAACACCGAAAAGCAAAAAGCGACCCCTTTGAAGGCAAAATTAAAAAGAGAAATTGAGGAAATCGGATGTGTGTCATTGATACTAGATGAAATTTCAAGAAATTCAAATGTTTCAACACCGAAAAGCAAAAAGCGACCCCTTGGAAGGCAAAATTAAAAAGAGAAATTGAGGAAATCGGATGTGTTTCATTGATACTAGATGAGATTTCAAGAAATTCAAATGTTTCAACACCGAAAAGCAAAAAGCGACCCCTTGGAAGGCAAAATTAAAAAGAGAAATTGAGGAAATCGGATGTGTGTTATTGATACTAGATGAGATTTCAAGAAATTCAAATGTTTCAACACCGAAAAGCAAAAAGCGACCCCTTGGAAGGCAAAATTAAAAAGAGAAATTGAGGAAATCGGATGTGTTTCATTGATACTAGATGAGATTTCAAGAAATTCAAATGTTTCAACACCGAAAAGCAAAAAGCGACCCCTTTGAAGGCAAAATTAAAAAGAGAAATTGAGGAAATCGGATGTGTGTCATTGATACTAGATGAAATTTCAAGAAATTCAAATGTTTCAACACCGAAAAGCAAAAAGCGACCCCTTGGAAGGCAAAATTAAAAAGAGAAATTGAGGAAATCGGATGTGTTTCATTGATACTAGATGAGATTTCAAGAAATTCAAATGTTTCAACACCGAAAAGCAAAAAGCGACCCCTTGGAAGGCAAAATTAAAAAGAGAAATTGAGGAAATCGGATGTGTGTCATTGATACTAGATGAGATTTCAAGAAATTCAAATGTTTCAACACCGAAAAGCAAAAAGCGACCCCTTGGAAGGCAAAATTAAAAAGAGAAATTGAGGAAATCGGATGTGTTTCATTGATACTAGATGAGATTTCAAGAAATTCAAATGTTTCAACACCGAAAAGCAAAAAGCGACCCCTTGGAAGGCAAAATTAAAAAGAGAAATTGAGGAAATCGGATGTGTGTTATTGATACTAGATGAGATTTCAAGAAATTCAAATGTTTCAACACCGAAAAGCAAAAAGCGACCCCTTGGAAGGCAAAATTAAAAAGAGAAATTGAGGAAATCGGATGTGTTTCATTGATACTAGATGAGATTTCAAGAAATTCAAATGTTTCAACACCGAAAAGCAAAAAGCGACCCCTTGGAAGGCAAAATTAAAAAGAGAAATTGAGGAAATCGGATGTGTTTCATTGATACTAGATGAGATTTCAAGAAATTCAAATGTTTCAACACCGAAAAGCAAAAAGCGACCCCTTTGAAGGCAAAATTAAAAAGAGAAATTGAGGAAATCGGATGTGTGTCATTGATACTAGATGAAATTTCAAGAAATTCAAATGTTTCAACACCGAAAAGCAAAAAGCGACCCCTTGGAAGGCAAAATTAAAAAGAGAAATTGAGGAAATCGGATGTGTGTCATTGATACTAGATGAGATTTCAAGAAATTCAAATGTTTCAACACCGAAAAGCAAAAAGCGACCCCTTGGAAGGCAAAATTAAAAAGAGAAATTGAGGAAATCGGATGTGTTTCATTGATACTAGATGAGATTTCAAGAAATTCAAATGTTTCAACACCGAAAAGCAAAAAGCGACCCCTTGGAAGGCAAAATTAAAAAGAGAAATTGAGGAAATCGGATGTGTGTTATTGATACTAGATGAGATTTCAAGAAATTCAAATGTTTCAACACCGAAAAGCAAAAAGCGACCCCTTGGAAGGCAAAATTAAAAAGAGAAATTGAGGAAATCGGATGTGTTTCATTGATACTAGATGAGATTTCAAGAAATTCAAATGTTTCAACACCGAAAAGCAAAAAGCGACCCCTTGGAAGGCAAAATTAAAAAGAGAAATTGAGGAAATCGGATGTGTTTCATTGATACTAGATGAGATTTCAAGAAATTCAAATGTTTCAACACCGAAAAGCAAAAAGCGACCCCTTTGAAGGCAAAATTAAAAAGAGAAATTGAGGAAATCGGATGTGTGTCATTGATACTAGATGAAATTTCAAGAAATTCAAATGTTTCAACACCGAAAAGCAAAAAGCGACCCCTTGGAAGGCAAAATTAAAAAGAGAAATTGAGGAAATCGGATGTGTTTCATTGATACTAGATGAGATTTCAAGAAATTCAAATGTTTCAACACCGAAAAGCAAAAAGCGACCCCTTTGAAGGCAAAATTAAAAAGAGAAATTGAGGAAATCGGATGTGTGTCATTGATACTAGATGAAATTTCAAGAAATTCAAATGTTTCAACACCGAAAAGCAAAAAGCGACCCCTTGGAAGGCAAAATTAAAAAGAGAAATTGAGGAAATCGGATGTGTTTCATTGATACTAGATGAGATTTCAAGAAATTCAAATGTTTCAACACCGAAAAGCAAAAAGCGACCTCTTTGAAGGCAAAATTAAAAAGAGAAATTGAGGAAATCGGATGTGTGTCATTGATACTAGATGAGATTTCAAGAAATTCAAATGTTTCAACACCGAAAAGCAAAAAGCGACCCCTTGGAAGGCAAAATTAAAAAGAGAAATTGAGGAAATCGGATGTGTTTCATTGATACTAGATGAGATTTCAAGAAATTCAAATGTTTCAACACCGAAAAGCAAAAAGCGACTCCTTGGAAGGCAAAATTAAAAAGAGAAATTGAGGAAATCGGATGTGTGTCATTGATACTAGATGAGATTTCAAGAAATTCAAATGTTTCAACACCGAAAAGCAAAAAGCGACCCCTTTGAAGGCAAAATTAAAAAGAGAAATTGAGGAAATCGGATGTGTGTCATTGATACTAGATGAGATTTCAAGAAATTCAAATGTTTCAACACCGAAAAGCAAAAAGCGACCCCTTGGAAGGCAAAATTAAAAAGAGAAATTGAGGAAATCGGATGTGTGTCATTGATACTAGATGAGATTTCAAGAAATTCAAATGTTTCAACACCGAAAAGCAAAAAGCGACCCCTTGGAAGGCAAAATTAAAAAGAGAAATTGAGGAAATCGGATGTGTTTCATTGATACTAGATGAGATTTCAAGAAATTCAAATGTTTCAACACCGAAAAGCAAAAAGCGACCCCTTGGAAGGCAAAATTAAAAAGAGAAATTGAGGAAATCGGATGTGTGTCATTGATACTAGATGAGATTTCAAGAAATTCAAATGTTTCAACACCGAAAAGCAAAAAGCGACCCCTTGGAAGGCAAAATTAAAAAGAGAAATTGAGGAAATCGGATATGTGTCATTGATACTAGATGAGATTTCAAGAAATTCAAATGTTTCAACACCGAAAAGCAAAAAGCGACCCCTTGGAAGGCAAAATTAAAAAGAGAAATTGAGGAAATCGGATGTGTGTCATTGATACTAGATGAGATTTCAAGAAATTCAAATGTTTCAACACCGAAAAGCAAAAAGCGACCCCTTGGAAGGCAAAATTAAAAAGAGAAATTGAGGAAATCGGATGTGTGTCATTGATACTAGATGAGATTTCAAGAAATTCAAATGTTTCAACACCGAAAAGCAAAAAGCGACCCCTTGGAAGGCAAAATTAAAAAGAGAAATTGAGGAAATCGGATGTGTGTCATTGATACTAGATGAGATTTCAAGAAATTCAAATGTTTCAACACCGAAAAGCAAAAAGCGACCCCTTGGAAGGCAAAATTAAAAAGAGAAATTGAGGAAATCGGATGTGTGTCATTGATACTAGATGAGATTTCAAGAAATTCAAATGTTTCAACACCGAAAAGCAAAAAGCGACCCCTTGGAAGGCAAAATTAAAAAGAGAAATTGAGGAAATCGGATGTGTTTCATTGATACTAGATGAGATTTCAAGAAATTCAAATGTTTCAACACCGAAAAGCAAAAAGCGACCCCTTGGAAGGCAAAATTAAAAAGAGAAATTGAGGAAATCGGATGTGTGTCATTGATACTAGATGAGATTTCAAGAAATTCAAATGTTTCAACACCGAAAAGCAAAAAGCGACCCCTTAGAAGGCAAAATTAAAAAGAGAAATTGAGGAAATCGGATGTGTGTCATTGATACTAGATGAAATTTCAAGAAATTCAAATGTTTCAACACCGAAAAGCAAAAAGTGACCCCTTGGAAGGCAAAATTAAAAAGAGAAATTGAGGAAATCTGATGTGTGTCATTGATACTAGATGAGATTTCAAGAAATTCAAATGTTTCAACACCGAAAAGCAAAAAGCGACCCCTTTGATGGCAAAATTAAAAAGAGAAATTGAGGAAATCGGATGTGTGTCATTGATACTAGATGAGATTTCAAGAAATTTAAATGTTTCAACACCGAAAAGCAAAAAGCGACCCCTTAGAAGGCAAAATTAAAAAGAGAAATTGAGGAAATCTGATGTGTGTCATTGATACTAGATGAAATTTCAAGAAATTCAAATGTTTCAACACCGAAAAGCAAGAAGATCAAGCGGAGATATAAAATTAAAACAATAAATGATATTTCACAAATCAAAGAAACAAATAAACAGAAACTACAATTAAAGACACAGAGAAGACGATATGAAAAGCGTTTTAGGTTCTATCGACAAAATAAGATATTACACACGGACCTCAAGAAGTTTTACAGGGAAATTGGAACAAAGACAGCGTGTATTGAAGAAGTGCAAACACTTTGGGAGAATATTTGGAGCAACCTAATGGAATATAATTCCAATGAAGAGTGAATCAAACGAGAACAAAAGAATGAATGAAGGATAAACCTGTGGAAGAATGGAAAAATATTACCAAGAATAATGTTAGGCAAACTCTGAAAAAGATCTCCAAAATGGAAATCCCCAGTAAATAACATGGTATTCAACTCTCGACTCTATCATCTGTCATCAATTTACAAAACTCTTGCACAAACTATATCAATGCTAATTAATAACCGCAGTGATGTTCCAAAATGGATCACTGAATGTATTGCATATATCCTATCAAAAATAAACGAGTGAAACAAATGATCCAAAAAATTATAGACCAGCAACATTTCTGTCCGCCATATATAAATTGATCACGTCTATTCTGACTAACTGTACTTACTCTTTTCTCGATGAAAACAACATTGTCCCTTTGGAACAGAAGGGATGTCGAAGTCGTTCATATGAATGCAAAGATCAACTACTAATATATAAAATGATCCTGGAAAATTGCAGGATAAAAGATAAATATCTCAGCACAGCTTGGATAGATTACCGTAAAGCCTTTTATACTGTTTCACACTCTTGGATCCTTAAGGCTTCGGGAATGTACAATGTCATCTCCGTGATAGTACATTTCTTTTAATATAGCATAATACTTTGAAAAACTAGATTGTACTTACATCGCACCAAAGGTACTGCTACTTCCAATTGTTTAAATATCCGACAAGGAAGTTTTCAAGGAGATACTCAGTCAACCCTTTTCTGTTCTGTTTGTCCTTAATCCCCCTAAACAGTAATAACTATAGATACAAAGTAAAAAAAGAAAATGTTTAATCACCTATTCTACATGAATGATATGAAACTCTTTGCCAAAGACGACAATAAGTTGAAGAGTATCCTCGATACAGTAAAATGATTCAGTTATGACATCCGTATGGATTTCGAATTAGAGAAATGAGCAAAATTAACATTCAAGTAAAGGAGAATTACAGAAACACACTCAATAGATCTTGATTTTGTCACAAAGATTAGGGAACTGAAACAAGAAAAAGACCATAAATACGTAGGAGTCAGCGAAGGAGATGGAATACTACAAACCCAAATGAAGGAGAAAGTAAGAAAAGAATACTACAGTATTCACAAAACAGAATATCAGCCATAAACACTTTGACTTTCCCTGTGGTGCTATACAGTTTCAGCATCCTTAATTGGACCATAGCTGACATTAAGTGAATGGATTTCAAAACGAGAAAGCTTCTCATTTGCCGCCGCCTGCATCATCCTAAGGCTGATGTATGTGCCCAGATCCGAAGGAGGCAGAGGATTAGTTCAACTAGAAATGACTTACAAAAACACAATAACTAGTCTTCAAAGAGAAACTACAAAAGACTGGATGATGATCTGTGTCAAAGAAAAAGAAAATTTACTCGGTAATAAAGAAGGCCAACAAATTCAAAAGGGAATTTCAAGTGAGTCAAGAAGTGCAAATAAACCATAATACACCTACAAAAGATAGCAAATGGAATGTGCCAAATGCAGAAACAATGGCAGGATAAGCCTCTCCATGGTCAATACTCTGTTTTTACCAGATAAGATGATGTAGACAAACCCCGTACCCATCAGCGGTTACGTAATTCAGTGTTAAAAGTTGAAACGGAAGGTTTTATTCTTGTTGCACAGGACCAATGCTTGATAACTAGAAATTACCATTGACGGATACTGAAAAAGTGTGTTGATCCCAAATTATAGATTCAGTGATAAATATCCGGAAATAATTGACCATCTTGTATCAGGTTACGCAGTGTTAGCACCAACTGAACTCGGCATGATAGAGTGGGCCAATATATCTACTGGAAAATATGCTACTTTCACGGAAAGGAAACTGCAAGAAAGTTTTGTGAACACATACCTGAATACAATGATAGTATCTGTAACAATTTTATATAGACAGAGAGAACAATCAAAGTTAATCGCCCAGACATCGTGATCAAATAACACAAGCACAGAATGTGCTTCCTTATTGACATGGCAGTCCCTGAAGATTGTAATGTATCTTTGGAGATAGATTTCAAAAATCTATCAAAATAGATCTTGAAATGGAAATCTCAAAAATGTGGACATGAATAATTCCAGTTGTAGTTGGAGCCCTCGGATTGATTGGAAAAGGTACCGATAGATTCAATGAAGAGATTCCTGATAACCCATGACTCAAAGAAATACAAAAAAATTGTTCTCACAACTACAGCTGACACATTACGAAGAGCTTTATTTATGTAAAATCTATATGATTTTAGTTTGTCTTTTGTCGGGTGCGTATTATACAAAAATGATCAGGAAAATATCATGAAGATACTTCTCACCTTGGGTCTCCGGTTGGGACCTGGAAGGAAATGTGTATACAACAGAAATCAAAGAAAATAATAATAATAATAATAATAATAATAATAATAATAATAAGTAGACTAATTGCAGGGATTCCTGGAAGCCCATGCCTCAAGGAGATACAAAAAAAAATTGTTCTGACAAGTACAGCCCACACTTTACGAAGGGCTTTATCTATGTAATTTTTATTTTATTTTATTTTTTTGGTTTTATTTTTTTTGGTTTGTTTTTTGGGGGGTTTTTTGTTTTGTTTTTTTATTTTGTCAGTGAAAAGTGTCATGATGCCATTTCTAACCTTAGGTCCCTGGGTGGGACCCGGAAAGAAGTGTGTAAACGCCAGAAAGCAAAGAAAATAAAATAATAATAATAATAATATAAACATTAGAAAATTATTAAAATATTTCTCTCATTGTCGGCTCTGTGCAGCTATGTTACGAGTAGAAATGCAAGTGAACTTAGCACAAAAAGAATATTGGAAAATAGATTGTCTTGATGAAAATGATGTTAAGTAGTAACATTTCTATGACAACTTTTCGCTGTACGTAGGGCGGATATTTGCTTGTAAATTAAGAAAAACAATCGCTTCATTTTGTCTCTAACAAAACAAACACAGAAAGAAAGAAAGAGAAATAAGTTAAGATAGAGACAGGCGTACAGACAGAAATAAATAAATAAAAGCGAATCCCAAAAATTTCCTACGTATCTACGTTTACGACATTAAGAGCGAAGTTATTGTTATAAACCCGCTATCGCCCAAATGTATTGTATTACTATAAAAGTAATAAAAAGAAAGAATAAAATTCTTGGTGTGCAAGTTGCTACCGAAAACTTCAAGGATTTGTGCCATGGAAAACAAATTACAGACCAATTTTCTCTCGTGCCAATTCAAGTACTTCATATTGCTATACAAGCGACTCTCTTATATGAAATCGTCTGCTCAGAAGAAGCAACAACAAAAGTCCATAAAACATCCGTTTCGCGCACTCGATTAAAATTCTCCAAATTTTTAGATTGTATCACTTGTTTAATAAATCCTACCCATGATATCATCTGCCGCAGAGAAAATGACATCTATATATATACATACATATTTGCTTATAATTTTAAAACCACATGTATGAGCATTATGTAAAAATAGGTAAAAAGTAGATGTCGATTTCATGCAGAGAGTATCCAATGGGAAAACAATTTGTCTTTAATATGTTTCAGTTTTCATATGTTCATGCGTATTTATTTTGCTTTTTCTTAACCACATATAACTGGATGGGAAAACAACCATTTTGCTGAAGTCATCGGTATGATAACATATTTAAAATTTTTTAAATTGATTTTAATCGAATTTTGGAAAAAGATACTATTTTTTTTTTTCATATATACTGATGTCCTTAAAAGTTCCTAAACAAAACGTTCTCTTTATGTACTTAACAAACAAACTAAAAACACCGCCATTCGTTCGATCACCGAAGTTAAGCAGTGTTGGCCCAGTCAATACTTAGACGGGGGACCGCTTCAGAAGACTCGGTTCTCTAAACAAATTCCTACAGTCATCCCCTTATGATCTTTCTATCCTTTTCCCATCGCCTTAGTGAGAGTGCTTCTTGATTTTGTCCAAGTGGGCAGAATACAGCTGCCTCTCCGTTTTGAGGGTTGGATGGGTCCTACTAACATCAGTTATGTTTAATTGCTTTTGTGTATCGTTTTAGTTTATCATTGGGTTCATCTTACTCCCCTTTCATTTCATTCATCCGTAATTTTTTAATTGTACATATATAATCATTATATTTTTATGGCATGGGGCGCGTTTTGTAGGTTTCCCCTTGAGAGGATGCGGTATTATGGTGTATGGAGGATTGATTGGTGACGGACGAGTTCTTTTGGTGAATGTGGAAATTGTAATGTATGAATGGGTAGTGAATTGGATTAGCTAGGTATAGGATTGTTAGTGTAGACCAGCCTCAACCCCCCATTTTTCGGCCTTGTGCCATAATTCTATTTCTTAATACAATAAATATAGTCAGAAATATGTTTTAGATTTAAATAACCCACAAAGGTTTGGTAAACCGTAAAAAGCAAACCAGTCTTTGTGTATTTTGCAAACATAAGCTGAAAAAAAAACTGTTCTCGTTCCATCACCGACAACAACAACACGCGACGGATTGATAGTTGAGTCTATCGCCCTGTTCACACACCTTGCCCGATTTTGAACTGGAGTAGAGGTGTATTCCTTGTTTCCTGTTTAGGATTAGGTTTCTGGTTCCTTCTCCTAAAGTCTCCTCATTCTCTTTTACTCCCAGTAGCCCCTTGCGTCTTAGTGGCATTATCGCTTTGCTTGGGGTGAACTGATTACAAAAATAAAAAGTAAAAATGTAAACAAATTTGTTTGTTGATACCCAGCTGAAAAAAGAAATAATCTTCAGTTTATTCGCAAAACGCAAAGAAATTGGGAAAAAATTACTGGCTAGATTAAAATTTGCTGAAATTTTAATTGCTTCTTGTTTTACAAAAAAAAAATACCAAAATTTCGACAAATAAAAGCAAACTTTTGGTTCCGGTTTTGTCTTTATGGTTTTAGTTGTAATTGCAAGGCGCTATGCCAATTTATTGACCAAAGTATAAAATAAAGCCACGTCTTCCTTCCATCAGATTCACCTCTTGATAAATGCGATCATGTTGCGGATAACAGGAAAACATTTGTTTATATTATATCAGGTCATGATTGTTATTGGTATCATGTAACTCCCTACTACCTGCCGCATGGTCAGGTCATCGGCAACAAAACCGGTTCCCCAACAAGCTTTTCTGGTGAAGAAGTAACTAGACACCCAACATGATTAAAAAAAGAAACCTCTCAAAGAGTAGATGAACCTTTTTGTTTGGTCAATGGCCATCTAGCACATTATCATCAAATAATCAGTCGTGTGCAAAGTAAGGATTTTTTTCTGTACGTGCCTACTCTTGTGTACCAAATGCTTGTACCAGCACGGTTGACTTATTTCCATCAATTCCCCACTCCGGAATGACGCCTATTTGGTCGGCACGCTTTTTATTTTTCAAATACATTTCTCGACAATTATTTTGTTCAACTTATATCAAACTTATATAAAATAAATTAACAACGGAGCGATTATTGCAACCGAAAAGCTAAAAGAGTGTAGATAAGTTGAAATATAAGTCAATGTTCACTGCTCTTTCTATTTGCACATGTTCAAATTGAAAAGGCGCCATTTGCTATGATTTGCAAGATGGCGGATTGAATGAACCTCTTGGGAAAATGTAAATTATTTCTTTATCGTCAAAACTCGTTCAATCTGATTGGAAACTTTAGAAGACTGAGATTACAATGTTTCACAACAAAAATATCCTACGTCTCATAGCATTTAAAATAAATATCAGAAGCCGTTGGCTTCTTTTCAGATTTTTTTTTCTTTCCTGTCTTATCAGCTAATTTCAGGAACTTCAATTCTGCTTCTATCTTTGTGAAATAAATATTATTAATTCTGTTTATCATCTCAAAATCTGGCGAATCGCAGTGGGTTATTTCCGGTATTAGTCAGCTAGGTGTCTGCTGATTCTATTCCTGATCAGTTTGCTCCTTGGCCATCCCAAAAGTCGATGAGTAAATATACCAAACACTTTCTAGTTGAGGCATATGTCAAAGCTTATTTCCCCTTTCTTCGATGTTAATGGAATTCACTCGATAATCGAGGCAAAGCCGTTATAAAATATTCATCCAAATCCTGGACGTTAAATTCAAATACTTAAACACTGATAAATACAAAAAGTGACGTTGAATGCTTCTGAAACGAAGTCATTTGAAACGAATAAGATTGCTGGTCGAGTTGAAGATTGGCGTTAGCAAGCTGCACGGTTGAAGATACGAACTACGAATTAGAGATGTCAGAATGAAGCAAGTATAGAAATCTAACTATTTGGAGAATGTTATAACAGATGATGGAAATGGTTGCACAGAAATCTAAAGACATATTGGAATAGCGAAAGATTCCTTCTAAAAATTAAACTCAGTATAAAGAAACAAGTAAATTAAGTTAGAAATTAAAATAAATTTATTGAATTTCTATAATATCTATCTTCCTATACGGTAGTGGATGCTGGACAGTCTTTTCAAAGATGAGAAGATTTAAGGCAGCAATGTTATTCTACCAAACGGTGCTGAGAATAAGGTACATGGAATATATGAGGATGTTTTAAGGAAAATGAAAACAAAAAAAACATATTTTAACTTAGAAAAAGACATTTAGAATTTCTAGGACACGTAATGCGGAAAGAAACCATGAAGAATTTGGCATGCAATATACTGAAGACAGGCGGATCTGAATGTTTGATTGATATTTTTTACGGCTTATCAATATTTTGTGGGTTATTTAAAGCCAAAACATAATTTTGATTGTAAGAATAATTCTTATTTTTTCGAATGAATAATGCATTAACATTCTTTTCGGAAATAACAATATTTTTACAGACCTTACTATTTAACCCACAGTTGGGGAGAGGAGATTGATTTGTGTCTTTCTCAAGGGTATTTTTACGTAAGTGAATGTAGCAAACTCGACTGAAATTTGCACACGGCTCTCCGATTTCTCATTCTGAGTTCACATTCATTAGACCAACCACGCGAAGAAGGACAGAGCGTGCAATCCACCTAAAGATCTTACGTATATGGATGACAGAACAGCGACTGGGAGGCATATTAATTGGACAAATGCTGCCGAGAGTTACAAATGATGGAATGTTGTGGAGAGCCATGATTTTTCACGTCCTGAAAGCGCACGTTATATAAAAGATGATTCCAACTGATTTTTTTTTTGTTGTTGGTGTTGATGATCAGATAAAATACCTTCAACAAAAGTCATTCCAAGTGCACTATATCCAAAATTCCTCTCTTATATTTCAAAACGCTAAGAACTATAATCCTTATAAGTTTCAAATTAATTAAATGGCGTCATAAATTTTATATCTTTTATTTCTCATGTCTCTCTCTCTCTCTCTCTCTCTCTCTCTCTCTCTCTCTCTCTCTCCTAATCCCTGTTCTCCCAACCATTTACCCAAATTCATTAGGTAGGTCATTTGCTGCTTTCCTTCGTTCCATATGTCCTGTCAGTGTCAAATTTTCTAAGCCCTCTTTCCTCATTATATGCCCTACAAATTTCAATTGTTGTCCTCATCTTTCAACAACAACAAAGACAATAGTCAGTATGTAAATAGTGTAAATGATGATAGCACCTCATCCCAGAAATTCAGACAGAAATTTTCCATTCCTTGTTCTGTCATCCATTTAGGAGGATACGTGTTCTTTTTGTTTTTTTTTTAATATATTCTTCTTCTATGTGCCGTGTCCCTTCAGGATCATTGCTCTCCACAGAGAGTAAGGCTTATCTTTTTGCTTCCTCTCCTCGTTCCTGTTCTGCCAACCGTTTACACAAGCTCATTAGGTAGGTCATGAGCTGTTTTCCTCTGACCCTCTTGCCTTTAATACGTTCTGTCCGTGTCAAATTTTCTTAGCTTACATTCCTCATTATGTTCCTTAGAAATTTCGACCATTTCTTTACAATTTTATGTATAACTGTCCTCTTTTTTTCCTTTTTTTTTTTTTTTTTTTTTTGCCCTTTTTCTAAAACTTCGTTATTGGTATGTTCCGTCCATGGTATTTTCAGCATCCTTCTGTAGGACCACATTTTTGTTCCTGCGCGTGTGTAATCACATCAACGTAAACATCAAGGTAAAATATATATATATATATATGTGTGTGTGTGTGTGTGTGTGTGTACAAATAGGTATTTGCTAAATTTTGTTTCAGCACATATCAGTGAATCATTTTTTATCAATATTTTTTTCTTTCGCTTTTAATTGGAGCGAACAAAAGCGTCTATTTTCAAAACCTATTCATAATACAGCATGTACAAGAACGACTTGTTAAGCTAAGTTTAGATTGACGCGAAGTCACAATAACGTGCCAGTCAGTCAGAATAGAACAAACGACATTAGCAATAGCGGAGTAAAAAGTGTTTGCCAGCAAATGTCATCTGAGTCCAGTGCAACACTATTCTCTTTGCTTGTGTGTACGTTTGAGTATACGCCTTTCTACCGAGGAGTAACGTGTAGTAGCTTCACTCAATCTTAATCTCTTCTGAATTGGAATTAGTTTTTCTGATTGAAATACCTACATAAATCTTATGTAAGTGGAAATGATTAATAATTAATTGGAAATTGGTAGTATGTGATACACACCTGAGGTAGGCTAGAGAACGCATTGCCTGAAAAGCAATGATAGAAACAAGAAAGAAGAGAATAATAGACAAATAGTAAAAAAAAACATGTCGATTCTGTCTTATCTGAGAACTTCAGACAAGAGCAAATTTATCCCTAGATAATTTTTCTTCTTGTGTATATCATCAACATTTTGAACAGGTTGCCACGGAACTCTTCCAAAATTCCGTCTGATATGACACTGACAGTTATTCTTTGTTAAAAAACGCAAAAATGATGGACGCTATTTGATATACAGCGCTCAATTTGATACTTAAACTATGCTTGATAGAAGACCGAATTCGGAAGGAAGCAAATAGGAGCCCAAAAATTGCATTACGCCTGTTTTTTTTTTCTTTTCAATGACATGCGCATGCCTGCCTTGAAACTCATCATGAAAAAGTGTTAGGGTGTTTTTCTGAAAGGATTTTGGGGAGTTTATGTAGTTTTGGGATAGCGTAGAATGTTGCTGTTTTAGGGTTCTCAGGAATAAGAGATTTTATGTGTTGTAAAATGGGGTCCTCTGCAATTAGTTTATTGAGTTTTTGGTTTTTCAAAAATATACACTGTGTCAGTTTTTTTTTGGTACAGGAAATTGAGTGTTTTTTTTTACTTGAAAGTATTGAAAAGGAGAAAGTGTCAGGTAGAGAGAATAACTGATTTTTTTAGATAAGTTCATGTAAAAATATTTTTTAATGTAAGCAGTGTTGTGCGCAAGATTTCTTAATTGCGTGGAGGTTCTGTTGTATATATGTTGGGCTTTTTATTTTTGCAATGTAATAAAACTATGTTGGAAATTGTATTTAAATCGAAATCCTTTTGGTATTAAGTCCATTTTCTTGCAAAGTCCAAGAAATATAATATCCGAGTGTATCTGTGCCAGTTTGTAGAAAAAATTATCTAGTTTTCTTCTATCGTGGAGATTTTTGCCGTCTAAGTAGGGTCCAAATAGCATAATGAGAAGCCACGTATACTTTCTTAATATGTATATATAGAAAAAGTTCCAAATTAAAAAAATAATAACTACTTGCTAACAAACAGTTATTTCTGCTGAAAGATTGAGGGCAATCTGAAATATCAAATATATATATAAATAAATTAATACTTTCACAAAATAAAACATTATTATTTTTTTAATTTGCAACTTTTATATATATATATATATATATATATATATATACGAATTACATCAAAACGAAACTCATCTGTACCCCATTTATATGCCAATTTCGCTGCTCGAATGGTTACTGAGACTTGTCTAGTTGACCATTATTACTGAGAAGTGAGTTGGCTTCTCGCCGTGTGCCCTATACAAAAATTCTACAGTAAATATCCCAACAAGCGCTGGAATTTCGTAAAATCAACCAACCTAACGAAGAACTTAGGCATGGGTTAATGGTTACTGAGACTTGTCTAGTTGACCATTATTACTGAGAAGTGAGTTGGCTTCCCACTGTGTGCCCTATACAAAAATTCGACATTAAATATCCCAACAAGCGTTTGAATTTCGTAAAATCAACCAACCTAACGAAGCATTTAGGCATGGGTTAATGGTTACTGAGACTTGTCTAGTTGACCATTATTACTGAGAAGTGAGTTGGCTTCTCGCTGTATGCCCTATACAAAAATTCGACATTAAATAACCCAACAAGCACTGGAATTTCGTAAAATTAATGAACGTCACCTAACACGCTACACAAGTGCAATTATAATCATCTTCCTCTTCATACTCACTACCTAACATACTGTTTCATCTGGAAATGTGTCTTTGGTAGGGTAGTAATTGTTGATGCTTGTATTTATCACTACTGAATAGTCGGTTTGATTCTTACAAAATTTGAAATTAAATAACTAAACATCCTGTTTAGGATTGGCTTTTTAGCTCCTTCTAAATTTTACTTCTAACGTCTCTGTCTAAACTCTGAAATTTACACTAATTCTTTATTCATTTCTCTTTCTTTTTTATTTCTCAATAGGAGTAGGTATGTTCAACTATCGTCCTGTTCATACTCCTCCCCGGACTTTTGAACAAGAGTAAAGGTTTAATACTTGTTTCCTGTTTAGGATTGCGTTTCCGGTTCCTTCTAAATTCTACTTCTATTCTATACTTTTAATATCCCCACCTAAACTCTGAAATCTTTACTATTTATTCATTTTTTCTTCAATAGGACTAAATCGACTCGGTTATCGTACGACTTACAATCCTCCCCGGTGTTTTGAACAGGAGTAGATTTTTCTCCCTTGTTTTCTCTTTAGGATTGGTTCTATGGTTCCTTTTAAAGTGTCTTCTTCCTTCTCTTTCCCTTCCAGTAGCCTCTTGCGTCTTATTGGCTTTATCGCCTTGCTTGGAATGAACTGATTAAAAAAGTAATGTTGACACGATGTAAAATTAACGAAAATAAACACCTTGACATGGACTAATGCTTTTTGAGGTCAGCGAGACATCATTACAATTGAGTCGTGGGTTCGATCCTAACTGGATACCCCGTACAAAATTTTACATTAAATAACCCAACAAGGAATAACATAACGTAAACTCAACCAACTTAACTAAATACGCGACTTGGCATGAGGTAACGATTAGCGATGTTAATCTGGTCAATCATTTGTAGTGAGTTCGTTCTTCAACGAGTCCCTATACAAAGTCTGACATTAAGTAACTTAGCAATGGTTGCAATCAACCAACCTAATCTAACTATCTTTTATTATCCAGAACTAGCGTCGCTCTTTTAAAGTTAAGACTTTACTTCCTTCTAAAGTCTGTACACCGAGTGGTCAAGTCATCCCAAGAGGACACACAAAATATAATCTGATTAGTTGCTTTGTGTTACTATTTCTTGATACGAATATATTGAGTTTGATGATTAAATTACATCCTATATTCACCCAAAAGCCAGTCAAGAAAATGTTTTTG
Organism: Acanthosepion lycidas; assembly: GCA_963932145.1. NCBI lineage: Eukaryota > Metazoa > Mollusca > Cephalopoda > Sepiida > Sepiidae > Acanthosepion > Acanthosepion lycidas. The sequence goes on along the minus strand of OZ010574.1, from coordinate 100,423,340 downwards.
CCTCGGGTGGCAAAACTCTGTATTTATCCCGGTCAAGCGCAGAATGACCCTAATCAACAACGCGCTCGCAGCTTGTAAATTGGGACCATAAATCTTGAGCCACAATCAAAGCGCATCAATGAGAAATGACTTGGATTCTTCATAAGAAGAAGAAATCGGATTTAATTATTTACTTTTATATTCAGGGAATATTTGTATTTATGGTCAGAGAAAGCTCCCGTGATATTAGATGCGTAAATTGTGTGGTCGGGGAAAATAAAACTGAATTTAAGAGAGGAATTCTAAATCGGCAGAGGAAGGCTCGAGCGATTTTGCAATATAAGGCTAAGTACTATACACATTTTTAGTCTCAAATTTAACTTGAAACGTAAATACTGACACTTCTTTGAAAGTTTTTGGAATTCAAATTAAGATTCAACTAATTTATTCTATGATTCTATTTTGCATCAGTCGTCTCTTAACTCAACTAATTACTAATTGAATACTTATCTATCTTCTGATATAAAACGTCGGAAAAATTTAAAAAAAATTAGACTAGCCTATCTAGAACACAGAAAAAGAATACTTTAACGCCCTTGCAGATAGTTTGAATTCAGAGTTTTTCTTCTCCTAGAGTAGTCGCCATCAAGGATATAGAACTCAGTCTGCCCTGCTATTTACCCACAGCTAGGGTGAGAAGACGTGGATTCATACTATTAACACGTACGTGAATGCAATGAACTCAACTGTAATTCGAACTCGGCTCTCCGATTCTACAATCTGACCTTTACTCCAGCGTGCTTCCTTAAATCTATGTGTAAATATCTAAATATTGTCCTTGAAATTCACTTAAACTGCAACGAAATTTGTTTCTGCCACAATGTTATTAGAAAATTAAATACTTAGGAAAAGTTCATTTCAAATCTACAATCTTTAGAGAATATTTTAGGAAGTAGATTTGTTGTTAAAAAAAAAAAAATTTAGAAAAATTCTTTCGAATAAAAAACCGAAACTCGTAAAATGATGACAAAATGAATTGATTATGGCAGAGTAAAAATTTATCCTGAGGCTAAATTTTTAATTCTTGATTTCATTTCATTTCCATATGTAAATTTACCGATAATTTTTTTTTTATCAAGATGATTGAAACTATTGATTTTTCTTTAGGACGTTGAAAATGTTCACTTGGAAAAAGATGATTTAAGTGGCCAACAGACACACGACGACGAAATTCGTGACAAAAGTGGTGGGGATTTTTTTTTTTTTTTTTTTTTTTGTGGTGGTGGGGGTGTGTTCAAAACACAAAAGTTGTGGACCTGGAAATTCAAACACTTCAGTTTAGAGAGAATCTCTTCCTTATTTTAGGATAAAAAGAATTCTCAAATATCCTCAAAAAAAATTTTTTCTGCTTCTTTTTATAAAGGTGGATCCTCACGCTCCAAACATACCGGCCAACTAGAATTCGGCGCACAAAAAGAAAATCTTATTTTGCAACGAATCGGATTTTCTTGCTATGCCGAGATGACTTTGGAATCCCAACAACTGATATAAATCATAGAAAAATTAAAATCCATCATTTATCTCGACAGTGAAGATGACTCGTTGCAACGCAAATCAAAGTAGGATTTTTTCATTTAACATCTATATTGCTCAACTGATTCCAGAAGCGCATCTATATTTCAAATTTCTCAAACATACCAGTGAATGTATTGACAATACTCATAACCTATTTATAATTAATATACTGATTTATCTGATCAAAGAACCATTCGTGCTTCTTTTAATGAACGAAACTTATTATTCACTGATATTAATGCGAGCGTAGACTAAATCATCGTAATCAATACAGCATTAATAGTACTAAAAGGAAATTGCTACAAATTCTTGCGCCCCTTCTAAAATCAAGAAACCAAAAACTAAATAAAAACTTCTTCAGTCTGGAAATTCGTATTCTAAATTTATTTAAGAAATTTTAAAACATCTAGTGGAGAAAGGAATTTTTTTATCCATTGTTTTTAGCCGATCATGGCGATAGTCAAAAAGATGCTCGTACGTGCTACAGCTCAAATCTTTGGATGACATTTATATTATATGAACCTAGACATACTTTCCATTTCACCGAAATAAAAATATTTTAAATCAAAATTTCATGTTTATCCACGTTAATCAAATTTGTATTAATGAAAAACGACTGCCGAAACACACACACACATGTATGTATATAAATATAAATATATATATTTTTAAGACATGTTTTATGTTTATGCGTTCTTTTTATAGATTTTATAAACATAAAAATGTCTTAAAAATAATTATCGGACTTTGTCCATTTCATAAACATATATATAAATATATAAATACACACACACACATACGTATCTATCTATCTATATATATCTATCTCTCTCTCTCTCTCTCTATATATATATATATATATATATATATATATAGGTAACTATACTCGTTTCGAAAAACCATCGAATTTTTGATTTGTCAATAATCAAATCAATCTCGAAGGAAAAAAAGGTTTTAAAAAAAGAAAGAGCTAGAAACTTGAAAGTCTGTCGCAATAAAATCGCACAGATACAGGTTTAAAACCCAAAGAAAAAAAACCGACACGAGTAAACAACTAACAAAAGAGCTCAATACAACCGTAGAGCAGACCTAGTCAAACCTAGGGAGCAAGACAAACCTACCTAGGTTTCATCTGAGCGGATCGTCAGGGAAACATCTCCTCATTTATATATATGTATATATATATATATATATATATATATATATGTGTGTGTGTTGTGTGTGTGTGTGTGTGTGTGTGTGTGTGTGTGTGTGTGTGTGTGTGTGTTTAAAAACCCACACACTTTCCAAAATTTGATCATGATGTGAGTAATAATTTAAATTTTCGTTGGAATCTCTTCTTGGTAAGTTTCATAACACTACTTCTGTATATCTTCATATATATCTATATCTACATAACTGTAACATGTTCCGAATACATATATTGTACTTTTGTAATTTTCACGCCAACAATACTCGAAAGGTTCTAACTTCAATTAACTTCCAATTTTGAAAAAAATCTCTACATTAAAAACTCGGTCGCTTACTTTTTCCTTCACAGACACACACACACGCACATTCACTCACTCACTCACACACACATATATATATATATATATATATATGTGCGTGTGTGTGTGTGTGTGTGGTTGAAATAATAATAATAATAATTATTATTATTATTATTATTATTTATATATTAGTACACTAGTACATATGCATGGTGTGTGTTGGGCATGGTATTACAGATCCTGAGTGGAGAAGCAAAATAGTAGACGGAATAGGAAGTAAAAGAGAAAGAAAATGACGGACATATTTATTCCAATATATTTTTTTATCATTCACTTATCATTCCGTTATAATCCTTTATCATATATTCATGTTACTTTATATTCCTTTATTATTAATTTATCATTCCTTTATACTTTTATCATTCCTTCGTATTTCCTTTATCATTTCTTATATTCCAGGAAATAAAGAAGCGTCTTTATCATTCCTCACTATTCCATTATTTTCATTTATATTCTCTTATATTACTTTTATATTCTTTTATCATTTTGGTTATATTCCTTTATCTTTCTTTATATCGCCTTTATCAACTCTCTATATGCTTTTATTCCTTTTTTTATTCCTTTTTATTCCTTTTTTATTCCTTTTTTTTATTCCTTTGCATTCCTTTATACTTTCTTAATATTACTTGATATTTCTATATAATTATTTATATTCCTTTATTTTCTTTTACTATTTTTATATTCCTTTTTCATTACTTTATATACCTTCGTAATCTTTTATTAGGCTGGTGCAAAAATAATGACGGAATAATGTCGTTTTTTGACGTATTTTTTTAACGTCATAAAACGACATTATTCCGTCATTATTTTTGCACCAACCTAATATATACCTTTTCATTACTTTATATATCTTTATCACTTCTTTATATTCCATAGATAATGAAGTTACCATTATTTATTTTATATTCCTTTATACTCCTTCATCATAACTTTATATTCTTTTATCATTCCTTAATATCTTCTTTTTCTAAGTATAAACAGCTTTGGTTGAATTAAAGGACAAATATAACCTCATGCATATACCATTTTTGCTTATTTTTTTTTTTATATATGCACGATTATCTATGTGCGTATTAAAAGGGCATCGAAAAAAGATCGTTCATAACTGGACTTTTAGCCAATTTTTTTAAAAATAAAGTTTTAACTCCAAGAAGATTAAGAAAGCAGCTAAGACTCAAGCCGTTACTGAGTATGATAGAATCTAACAGAGAAAGAAAAACATTATTAAAATCAGAGAGCAAGAAATGAACAGGAACAATAGACAACAGATAACGTCTGGCATTTCATTTAATTTTCTGAAGATCAAAATTGACTGGAAATCAAGAATCCAGAATAGATTTCAACAAGCGCAATAGAGCCTATGGTTACATCTAACAATTTCAACAGCAAAATGGTGAAACCTCTCTATCAATCTTGTACTGAGTTTAAATTCATAAAATCGAAGTATCAATGAGATACGCCAATCAGAACAATCATGAAAATACATATAGAAAAAAACACAGGGAAGCTACATTATGGCGGTCAGAAAGTGACTGAAGCCGAGATACCAGATCATGACCAATAATATTGCAGATTCTTCTTTTAATTTAATCAAGAATCTCTAAATATATATAGAGGGAGTACCAGACCAGATGTGCATGATAGATTCTGGCGAGAAAAAGTGTCCAGAACGACACAGTGAAACAATTTTCCTAGCTGTAGACCTAGCAATTGAGTCAATATAATCTATACACTTCATATGAATGCAAAAATCTCAGTGGGCGTTATGGCTCTCACTCTGGTAGCTTAGCATCAGTATGACAAAAAGTGTCCTCTAAGACGATCAAAAGAGAACTGTTACGTTTTGGAGTCGGAAAAAATTAACAAACCGTTTCTTGCCCCAGTTAACAACAGATTGAAGGTAATGTTTTTAGATCAGCTGCCAATATGAACTTCTTTTCTTTTTATGCGCCATGTCCTTTCAGGGCGTAGACGATCATGGCTCTCGACCTCCCTCTGTCCCTTGAAGCTCTCAACAAGTTCCTTCCCTCTGCCACCTCCCCAGACCATCTTCTGTCGTTCACTAGCTTAAGTCCACTATGTATGTCATGCGCTGCTTTCCCTTGTCTCTCTTTCCATTTATTTGACCCATGAGTATCAGATTCTCCAGGCCCTCCTTCCTCATTATGTGTCCCATAAACTTTAGCTGCCTCTTTCTGATGTTAAGTATAAGCTTCCCCCTTGTTTGCAAACTCTCTAAGATCTCATCGTTGCTCATACGCTCGGTCCATGATATCCTTAGCATCCTCCTGTAGAACCATATCTCTATCGTCTCGAGTCTCTTTTTCATCTTTGAGAAAATCGTCCAAAATTTGCTACCGTAAAGAAGGAAAGATGTCACCTCACAGTTCAGTATTCTTTTCTTTGTTACCCAAGAAATCCTCCTGTCTGACAGTACTCTGACCAGCTTTTGGAATGTATCCTTGGCCATCCTAATACGCCTACGGATCTCAGCGTCGCACTTATTGTCCTCTGGCAAGACGCTTCCCAGGTATGTAAACTTCCACGTCTCCTGTATTCTAGTTTTCCCGACCTTCAGATCGCATTTTGGCCCCATCCTCTTACTGACGACTATACACTCCGTCTTCTTGTAGTGTATACTTAGTCCCTTCTTCTCTCTCTCTGTTGCTACCTTCTGTAGGAGGTTTTGTAATTTAATTTCCGTGTCTGCTATCAGTACTGTGTCATCTGCGTATCTTACATTGTTAAGATTGTGGCTGCCAATGCTAAATCCCGGTAGGGTTTCCAGTTCTCTCAAAATTACCTCGTTGTATAGGTTGAACAATTCCGGAGAGAAGACGCATCCTTGCCTTACGCCCCATTCTATTTTTGTATATTCATTGAACTCGTTCCCTATGCGCATGGATGCTGTTTGCTGCCAATATCGAACCTTTTAGTCTTACCATTACGTCTGCTGGTATACTGATGACACCGGGAAGGTTTTTAGTAACAATTAGGAACAAACTTGGTGCAAGGACATCCACTTTAAAATAAAAAAAGTATCCATGTATGTAAAGGAAGGGCACTCATATTAATTTAAAAAAGGACACCGACATTGATTTAAAAAAGGATACCTACATTAATTTAAAAAAAGAAAAACCACATTAATTTAAAAAAGGATACCTACATTAATTTAAAAAAGGATACCTACATTAATTTAAAAAAGGAAATACACATTAATTTAAAAAAGGACACCCACATTATTTTAAAAAAGGACACCCACATTAATTTAAAAAAGGATACCTACATTAATTTAAAAAAGGACACTCACATTAATTTAAAAAAGGATACCTCCATTAATTTAAAAAAGGATACCTACATTAATTTAAAAAAGGATACTTACATTAATTTAAAAAAGGATACCTCCATTAATTTAAAAAAGGATACCTACATTAATTTAAAAAAGGATACCTACTTTAATTTAAAAAAGGACACCCACATTAATTTAAAAAAGGATACCTACATTAATTTAAAAAAGGACACCCACATTAATTTAAAAAAGGAGACCTACATTAATTTTAAAAAGGATACTTACATTAATTTAAAAAGATCTGTAAGGGTGGCCGATTTATAATCACATTAGTATCACAGATATTTCCCCTACATCTTTTCTGTGAAGCATTCGCATTAGAAATAGCGATAGAGTTGCTTGCAATGTTGCATCGGTGGGGGGGGCACAATAGTGGAGAATAAGTGACTTTCAACAAGAAAAGTTGATATATATATATATATATATATATATATATATATATATATATATATATATATATATATATAGTTACGAAGGTGTAGCTGCAGTCAAGATTTGGTACCATTTTTGTTATAACGTTTCTTCATATTCCAACACACGCACTTTTCTCGCACTTGTTTTTTTTTTATCTTTTCCTGCCATTGTCTTATTATTTTCATAATACGCACACACACACACACACACACACACACACATATATATATATATATATATATATATATATATATATATATATATATATATATATAAGGTGTATTTAAGTACTAATCATTTTTTAAACAGACTTTTTTTAACAATATCGACAAGATCTGTCAGTTCAGTTTTTTGTCAGACAGACAGAATTGTTTTATACAGTTGGTAAACTTTACAAAGTACATTTTCCTTTTTTGAAACAAAACGGACTTTAAAAAAACTGACCTTTGGAAAGATTACCAAGTGTCGCAAGCCGGAAAATCTTAATAAAAAATTCGACAGACTCTGTTGATATTTTTGAAGAAAACCTGTTTAATATATATACTCATATATATATATATATGTGTGTGTGTCTGTGTATGTGTGTGTGTGTGTGTGTGTGCGCGCGCGCGTTTCTAAAATTGTCTACGAAACTTAGCTTCTTCATATTTCTTTATCTTTTTCTTTATTTTCCTTTATCGTTTATTTTTATAGCTTTATCATTTCTTTATATTCATTTAGATTGACACAAGGCTACAACCAAAAGGCGACCAATGAGAATCGAACTCGCTACTCTGCTGAAATGAGCTTCAAGACCAGCTTACTTATTTGCAACGGGATGAGCCGTGTGAATAGCTGCTGGATCAAAGGGAGGCACGTTAAACTAAGGTAGAATTTTTTATCTGATGAAAAGCGTTCTTTCCTTTGTTTGTTCGGGAAAGTGACCTGATTTATTTGCTGTTCAGAAGCGATTTTGTCTTGAGAGATCTTAAGGGAGATTCAAGAAAAGAATAGTCAATAACAATATTCTATTTTTTGTATCCCTCGGCGAAACGAGAATGCAAGTATGGCAAACACAAGGAGCGAATTTCATGTTCTTTTGCGAAACGCTCTGAAAAGTTTTCAAATAAAATCGTATTCTTCGTGTCCCCAAAGGCAAATTCACAGAGAACGAAACCAAAACACGAAACGGAAACAGTCAAGTTAAACGAAACGAAACGAAACAAAACTATAACATTCCAATGTTATCTGAGTGGTAGCTTTGTGGTAAGATGTTTGAACTTGAGGCTAATTCTATAAAGATTCCAGTTTTGGCGCTTGGAAATCAGCTCAGTTATGTTCCATGCGTGATACACGCTTAGGCAATCATGTATCTTTCGATACATGACTGACGAGGCAGATTTTTTTCCCGGAGTATGTTGCCATTTTTTTCTGCGGTAGACCAGTTACCATCCAAGGCTATAGAACTCGGTCTGTCTCGCTATTTACCCATAGGGAAGAGAAGAGTATTCATACCTTTCTCAAGTGTATTAGCACGTAAGTGAATATCAGTCAGTTAAGTGGCATACGTGATTCACGCTTAGGTGATCATGTATCTTTTGATACATGAGTGACGAGGCAGATTTTTTCCCGCAGTATGTTGCCATTTCTTTCTGCGGTAGACTAGTCGCCATCTAAGGCTATAGAATCCGGTCTGTCCTGCTATTTACCCATAGGGGAGGAGAAGAGGATTCATACCTTTCACAAGAGTATTAGCACGTAAGTGAATATCAGTCAATTATGTGCTATGCGTGATACACACTTAGACTTTCATCTATCTTTCGATACATGACTGACGGGGCATATTTTTCCCGCAGTATGTTGCCATTTCTTTCTGTGGTAGGCCAGTTGCCATATTTACCCATAGCTGGTGGATTCATACCTTTCCCAAGGGTATTAGCACGTAAGTGAATGTAATGGATTCGACTGGAATTCGAACTCGGCTCTCCGATTCCTCAATCCGAGCTTCTAGCCATTATTCCACCCCCTCCTCTCTACTTGGAAATAAACTTGTTAAAACAAGAAAATAAAAAAGTCTAAAAGTATTATCGTATTTGACGACATAAGAAAAATAGCACTATATGAGCAAGGCATATTTAGCAAAAATGTTCTTAGTGTATTTAAGAATATATTATTTAAATCAAGCTATCAATGTATCAAATCACAATATTTTTTTCAATATATTTAGGTGCTTATTAACGGATTAACTTGGTCGGTTTAGGTGGGTAGGTAGGTGACTTTTACCTTATCAGATTAAAAGTTCAGCTCTTCCCTTCGACTGTTCTTACTAGAAATCTCCCGCCCATCTCAGCCTCACTCTACGTGGCTGGAAACACGAACGGGCGGCATCGTAACTACACGAGGAACAACCTTCTCCCCACCCTGCCATGGGCGAACCAGAACTGACTACTTCAATGCCAACAATGGCTGTTAATATAAGCATGGGGCCGGAAATCCTCGATGTCCGGCCTTGTTTTCACTTGACACTCAAATCTTTAATTTATTTAGTTAGTTATTCTCTTGTTGCCTTTCGGTCAAATGGGTGCCGCTTTGAAGAGCTGACTTCAAAGATTTATCCGCCATAACACCATAAGACACGAAACATTTGTAATCGAGATAAAATTTTAAACTTTTCCCGACTACGTGTCTGTCCCAATGAGAGCGTTTCAGTTTGACTACCTTGATAATCAACATTCAATATTTCCACTTTAACTCACACACCAACCATATAGACGAGGAGGAAGTAAAGAAAACATATAAAAGCCAGGAATACACTTAAGAAAACAATATGAAATATGCAAAACGAAGGAAATATATAAATAAGTGTATATTGTATATTATGAAATACATATAAATAAATTTTAAGCACAATACATATATATATATATATATATATATATATATATATATATATATATGCAGAAATGATTTTTGGGGGAATTTAGGCTAATCATATAGTAAATCGTCGAGCCGAGAATAATCCTCAACAGAATACACTGGACAGCCGTTTCGCCCTATCTGTGCGCATCCACTAACGAGAATCGAACCCGGACCGTTTCGATACAATGCAAACATCATAACAACTCTATCACGAACCTCGGTGACAACACAAACTAGGCTCAATATAGCGCCCTACTCACTCTGGTGAGTCCCAGATAGGACGAAACGACCGTCCAGTGCTTTCTGCATCCTGTTAAGGATTATTCTAGGCTCGACGTATATATATATATATATATATATATATATATATATATATATATATATATATATATATATATATATATATATATCCTAGTTCGAATTCCAGTCGAATGCATTACATTCACCTATTTGCTAATACCCCTGAGAAAGTTATGCGTCCTTATCTCCCCACCCCAGCTATGGGTAAATATCAGGGCAGTCTGGGTTCTGTAGCCTTGGACGGCAATTGGTCTAGAAGAAGAACAACTCTGAATTTAAAACCTGCGGAGGGTCGTTTGGGGACCTTGAGGAACGAAGTGCACAAGGTCGCTGTATTCGGCCCTTCAAAAAGTGTGGATGGTTCTGCATAAAAACCTTCACCACTATAATCAAATCACAAGTACTGGTGTTTGGCTGTCGGTTCCTAGGAACTGAGCTGCTTGACCTTCATATGTCGAATACGACGGGAGAGTCGAATATATATATATTGATATTGATATATAAGTATATATTTTCTTTTACGAGATCTGTCTGTTCAGGACGTGGGCGATTATGTTTTTCATAAATTCATGTCCCTTGAGATCTGCAAGTAATGTTTTACGCGTTTTTCCGTTCAGTCTCCTTGTTCTTCTATGTGCATTTACACAAGCGCGTTACGTAAGTTACTCGCTGATTTCTTCAGTGTCACTCTTTATATACATATGTTTTAGAAGCAAATTAACATTTTATTAAAAAGAAAAGATGAGTCATTTATGTGCGTGATACAGTTGGATAAACGTCTTTCATTAACTTTTAAATACTTTTAATTTTGCTTAACAAACCAAGCTAATATCAGCGGCTTGCCTTACAAATTGGGAAATAACAAGAGGACAATCTGGAAATAAAGTCCGTATAAAAAACAGGAGAACTGGAAATAAAGTCCATATCCAAAATAGGAGAACTGGAAATAAAGTCCATATTTAAAACAGGAGAACTGGAAATAAAGTCCTTATTTAAAACAGGAGAACTGGAAATAAAGTCCATATTTAAAACAGGAGAATTGGAAATAAAGTCCATATCTAAAATAGGAGAACTGCAAATAAAGTCCATATCCAAAATAAGAGAACTGGAAATAAAGTCCATATTTAAAACAGGAGAACTGGAAATAAAGTCCATATTTAAAACAGGAGAACTGGAAATAAAGTCCATATTTAAAACAGGAGAATTGGAAATAAAGTCCATATTTAAAACAGGAGAACTGGAAATAAAGTCCATATTTGAAAGAGGAGAACTGGAAATAAAGTCCATATTTAAAAGCGATGAATACCAGTATAGAGCGCGTGTCACACTGTCGTGGTGATATCCGAGAAAATTAAGGAACCTGTAGTAGTTTTAGTTTCTTTCAACTCCAATAATAATCACATGGATTCTTTTTGCATGAATATCTATTAACAAGACCGAAGAGTCCCGAAATAACGAATGGAATAATTGGAAATTAAGAATATTCCATAAATCCGATAAGGATAATACGTGCGAGACAAACAAGAACATGTATGAATATTTCTACAGTCCGACAAAGAACGGAGAGACATGGAAGGCAAGAGTATCAATTAAAAACAACGATGAAATATCTTAATATAAAGATGTAAAGTAGTGGAAAGCATGGGCATCAAATTAATATGGCCGCGAAGAGACTTTCGATAAACGTGGGAACAATTAGAAAGCATAAGTATCACTTACATATAACCAGCAATAAACTTGCTATAAATATTTTGCTATAAAGATAGAAAAAAAAACGATAAAGCATGAGTAGCTATTGAATACGACCGCGATCTGCCTTGTTATAAAGACTGAAAAAATTGGAAAGCATGAGTATCTATTAATACAACCACGAATAACCTTGCTATACAGACTGAATAACTTAAAAGGGCTAAGTATCCATTAAATATGATAAAGGATAGCCTGGCTAGAAAGCTTGAAAAAATATAAATACATGGATATCCATTAAACACCACCAAAAATAGACGTACTATTAAGATTGAAAGAATATGGAAAGTTAAATATGTCCACAGTTAACGTTGCTATAATGGTTAAAAGAATGGAAAATATGATTATCTATTATATACGACCGCGAATAATCTTGCTATAAATAATGAAAGAATTCGAATGCATGAGTGTCCATTGAATATGATCACGAATAACCCTGCCATATAGATTGAAATTATTGGAAAACATGAGTATCAGTGAAAAGGAACACGAATATTGTTGCTATAAAGATTGAAAGACTTAGAAAACATGAGTATCCATTAAATACGAAAATATTTCTATAGAGTGAAAACATGTAAAGCTTAACTATCTATTAAATAAAAACCATGAATACTCTAGCTATAAAGATTGGAAAAATTGGAAAGCATGAGTTTCCATTTGATACGACCACGAACAACCTTAGTATAAAGACTGGAAAAATTGGAAAGCATGAGTTTCCATTTGATACGACCACGAACAACCTTAGTATAAAGACTGGAAAAATTGGAAAGCATGAGTTTCCATTTGATACGACCACGAACAACCTTAGTATAAAGATTGGAAAAATTGGAAAGCATGAGTTTCCATTTGATACGACCACGAACAACCTTAGTATAAAGACTGGAAAAATTGGAAAGCATGAGTTTCCATTTGATACGACCACGAACAACCTTAGTATAAAGACTGGAAAAATTGGAAAGCATGAGTTTCCATTTGATACGACCACGAACAACCTTAGTATAAAGACTGGAAAAATTGGAAAGCATGAGTTTCCATTTGATACGACCACGAACAACCTTAGTATAAAGATTGGAAAAATTGGAAAGCATGAGTTTCCATTTGATACGACCACGAACAACCTTAGTATAAAGACTGGAAAAATTGGAAAGCATGAGTTTCCATTTGATACGACCACGAACAACCTTAGTATAAAGACTGGAAAAATTGGAAAGCATGAGTTTCCATTTGATACGACCACGAACAACCTTAGTATAAAGATTGGAAAAATTGGAAAGCATGAGTTTCCATTTGATACGACCACGAACAACCTTAGTATAAAGACTGGAAAAATTGGAAAGCATGAGTTTCCATTTGATACGACCACGAACAACCTTAGTATAAAGACTGGAAAAATTGGAAAGCATGAGTTTCCATTTGATACGACCACGAACAACCTTAGTATAAAGATTGGAAAAATTGGAAAGCATGAGTTTCCATTTGATACGACCACGAACAACCTTAGTATAAAGACTGGAAAAATTGGAAAGCATGAGTTTCCATTTGATACGACCACGAACAACCTTAGTATAAAGATTGGAAAAATTGGAAAGCATGAGTTTCCATTTGATACGACCACGAACAACCTTAGTATAAAGACTGGAAAAATTGGAAAGCATGAGTTTCCATTTGATACGACCACGAACAACCTTAGTATAAAGACTGGAAAAATTGGAAAGCATGAGTTTCCATTTGATACGACCACGAACAACCTTAGTATAAAGACTGGAAAAATTGGAAAGCATGAGTTTCCATTTGATACGACCACGAACAACCTTAGTATAAAGACTGGAAAAATTGGAAAGCATGAGTTTCCATTTGATACGACCACGAACAACCTTAGTATAAAGACTGGAAAAATTGGAAAGCATGAGTTTCCATTTGATACGACCACGAACAACCTTAGTATAAAGACTGGAAAAATTGGAAAGCATGAGTTTCCATTTGATACGACCACGAACAACCTTAGTATAAAGACTGGAAAAATTGGAAAGCATGAGTTTCCATTTGATACGACCACGAACAACCTTAGTATAAAGACTGGAAAAATTGGAAAGCATGAGTTTCCATTTGATACGACCACGAACAACCTTAGTATAAAGACTGGAAAAATTGGAAAGCATGAGTTTCCATTTGATACGACCACGAACAACCTTAGTATAAAGACTGGAAAAATTGGAAAGCATGAGTTTCCATTTGATACGACCACGAACAACCTTAGTATAAAGACTGGAAAAATTGGAAAGCATGAGTTTCCATTTGATACGACCACGAACAACCTTAGTATAAAGACTGGAAAAATTGGAAAGCATGAGTTTCCATTTGATACGACCACGAACAACCTTAGTATAAAGACTGGAAAAATTGGAAAGCATGAGTTTCCATTTGATACGACCACGAACAACCTTAGTATAAAGACTGGAAAAATTGGAAAGCATGAGTTTCCATTTGATACGACCACGAACAACCTTAGTATAAAGACTGGAAAAATTGGAAAGCATGAGTTTCCATTTGATACGACCACGAACAACCTTAGTATAAAGACTGGAAAAATTGGAAAGCATGAGTTTCCATTTGATACGACCACGAACAACCTTAGTATAAAGACTGGAAAAATTGGAAAGCATGAGTTTCCATTTGATACGACCACGAACAACCTTAGTATAAAGACTGGAAAAATTGGAAAGCATGAGTTTCCATTTGATACGACCACGAACAACCTTAGTATAAAGACTGGAAAAATTATGTGAAAACTATTCGGCAAAATATTTTAATATTTTGCAGTAAGGAGGAAAAATTCATTTGCCTTCTAATTTTATTTTCCCCTTTACGTTAAGGGAAATTGATTGAAGAATTTCCATTGTGTATAATTTTCAAGTGTGTAGAATTTAACGAGACTATATTTAATAATTAAATCATTGAGTCTAACAAAAATGCAAGTTCTGGAGATCTCAAAATATTACAAGGAAAAAACAATAAATATAACACAAACTTTGTTTGTAATGAATATTTTATCATGCATTCAAACGGCAATGTCGAATATAAAAGTTTTGTGACTTCTGCCTGCATTTTTTAAGTTGATTTTTTTATTATTTACAGTCAGAATTTAAGTAATAAATCCACAAGAAAGATTAAAATATATCTACTATTGTTGCTGTATTTAATCATGTCCTATGACCTTTTTGATGATCGTGTCGCAACGACTGGGTGTAAAGAATAGGTATGTGGTCTATGATAAAACACTCATCTTATTTGTACAGATCATCGTAACGTAAGTTATTATTTCTATAATAAGACTTAAAAGGGTTTAATTAGTACATGCGTATTGAAAGATCATGAGCAGAGCATTAGTATTACCATATGTACTGGCATATAATCTCCGCTATCCCACAAAAATAATGAATAAAAAGATACAAACACACACACATATATATATATATATATATATATATATATATATATATGTGTGTGTGTGTGTGTGTGAAAATATATAGAAAGTAGGAAAGAACTCGTTAGGTAAATAATCCAAAGTTCTTTAGTATTTTTGTTATTATTTTTAAGAAATAGTGCTCGATACAAAAGTAGAGCATAAATATAATTATTTATTTAAAAATAGGATTCCACCACGCTACATAAGACGTCTCATGTTTCAAAACAAGAGCCGAAAACTTCAATATAATTATTTGAATTAAATTGAGTTAAAGTAAGCTCTGTTCCATCTTTAAAACACGTAAATTTCAGAAATAAGTTATTAAAAAAAAAATTTCGCTTGAAGATGGAACAGAGCTTACTTTAACTCAATTTAATTCAAATAATTATATTGAAGTTTTCGGCTCTTGTTTTGAAACATGAGACCTGTTAATGTAGCGTGGTGGAATCATATTTTTAAATAAATAATTATATATATATATATATATATATATATATATATATATATATATATATATATATATATATAGGTATATGCACTCATCTCGGAAAACCTTCGGTTTCTTGATTTGCTAATTGTCAAATCAATCTCGAAAGAAAAAAAGGTTTTTAAAAAAAAGAAAGAGCTATGAACATGAATATCTGTCGAAAATAATCGTACAGCATACAGGTCCAAAGCCCAAAGAAAAAAAAACCGATACGAGTAATCAACTAACTAAAAGCCAGCTTTCCCTGACGATCCGCTTAGGTGAAACTTTGGCAGATTTGTCTGGCTCTCTAGGTTTGACTCTCTCTCTCTCTCTCTCTCTCTCTCTATATATATATATATATATATATATATATATATATATATATATATATATATATAACTGGTAGGCTAATAATTATCCGGATTCCATCGACTACCAATACTTGTATTCAGATTCCTAACCTCATAATATGTCACATTAAATGAGAATAGAGGAGTCTTATATGTGAAGTTGAGATTTACGATAGGTTTCATTGTTAACTGGGGCAAGAAATATCTTGTTACTTTTACAGTAAGAAAAATTAAACTAATCTCTTTTAATCGTGTTAGAGGACCCGTTTTGGCTTCCATCATCATGGCTGATGCTAACAACCAGGATAGTGATTCGTTGCTCCTTCTTGTCGCTAACGTATTCCGTTGACATGAAGTTGGAAACAGTACACTGAATCAATTGCTAGGTCTGTTGCTAGGAAAGCTTGTTCAGTGTGCCTTGCTAGACAACATCTTTCTTGCCAGAATCTATCTTACACATTCATAAGTCTACCAAATCCCACATATATTGAATATAGCTGTCACATCTAGTCTGATCCTTCTGCTATATTTTTGTGATGTCAACCAACACTTGTTGCTAATTTTGTGATGCCAACTAATACTCGTTGCCATTTTTGTAGTGCTCGTTGTAGTAGATACATTGTAATCGCAGATACAACTATAGTAATGCTGCCGAACAAGACTGATGTCAAACGCCTTCGAATATAACTCGCACTAATAGTACTTGTTCGATAATACTTTGCTTGAATAGCAATCACCGTACTGTTCCAAATAGAGAATAGTGTAGAGAGGAGAATAGTGGTCTGTATAGTAATAGAGGATAGACTAGAAATTCAGATCCGAATAATAATAGAGAATAGACTAGATTTGCAGATCAACTTAGACATCACGCAACTTCCTATATATGCGTTTCCTCTATGGTCACGTCGTTTACTTAATTCAATAATGGGATCGCATGTGTTTGCTCACTGGCGGTCTATGTTCAAACTCAAGTGTCGGCAGCAATACTTTATTCCCCTATAACATATATATTTAGAATTCTTGATGAAATACAAAGAAGAATCTGCAATGTTATTAGTCCTGACCTGACATCTCGATTTCGGTTACTTTCTCAACGTCTTTTTCTACAAATATGTTCATCGTAACTGTTCTGACGGGCTTCCTTCTTTGGTACTTTGACTTTACGAATTTAAGCGCATTACCAGATTGGCAGCTAGGTCTCATTATTTTACAGTTGAAATTGCTAAATGTAACCGTAATTTCTATGCTAACAGTTTTTCCCTTGCACTTCTCATTCGTGAAACTCTCTTACTGCTTCTTGATTTCCACCTAAAATTGATCTTCAATAATTCAAATGTAATGTCAATCATTATCTCCTCCCTTCTTAATTCCTGTTCTTGTATTGTCCTCCCTTCGTAATATTGTTTTCTTTGTCTCTTATTCTTCCACACCACTTGCGTCTTAGTGACTTTATTGCCTTACTTGCGGTTAAATGATATGTGCTATTGCTATTTCAATGTTTTGGTTGTTCTGCCATCTGGCTTTAATCAGTTGCTTTTTGTTCTGGGTAACCTGCAAGGAATTTCTAGCTGAACCCTTTATTTAATCTATAGGGGTAGACCGTTCTCGTTCCGCTGAATATGACTAGCGATAACTCGTCTAGTTATTATTAGTTCGGTCGAAACGTTGTGATAATATCAACAAAAATGAATATAATAGTCCGCATTTAAATAACGATTATTTATAGACATTTAACTACCGTATTTGACAGCATATAAGGCGCACATTTTTTACTAAAAATATCTTTTAAAATTCCATTGCGTCCTATATGTTATATGTAGGTTTAAAATACGCAATAGTCGGTCGAGATTAGCTAGCTGGCAACTCCTATTAGCTTCGACTTAAGAGTAACTTTCATATACTTATTGCCATTATTTAAAAGGCTGTTATGTAGATTAAAAGTGTTATCATTGATAATATTCATTATATTAATTTCATCACATTTAATATTAGTACTTTGTTTCACTAAAATTATATGCAATAAATTCAAATTATATATTTGTAAAATATATTTGTTTCATTAATACTTTTCTTGCAATAACTCCCAGTTGCATTGGTATAAATACAATCAGAATATTTTATATCCAAATTATTCCAATAAGACGTTTACAAGACGCAGGTTGTACAGATCATATGAAGGAAAATTTTTGACTGAATTTTAATAGTAACTTTACTGTTTTGCTCAATTATAATAATTGCTTGATTTTTATTTTGTTTTCTTACCTTTGGATATAATAAAGTTTTTATAGACTTGTGTTCTTTTTTTCCTATTATTTTTTGTTTAATTGTAATTATGGCTTGTTTAACCAAAATAACACCTCATAAATATAGCCTAGGTTGTACCATCTATTAATTTTACTAGTTTTATTAATTACTAATTTTTTCTTGATTTGCCCTGCTGAAATTGGGGTGCGTCATATACACCCGGTCGCCTTATATGCCGTCAAATACAGTAAATCAACATTCTCAAAAGTTATTACTAGTAGCCATAGCTTTAAACACTTTATCATAATACTATTAGTTTGGTGCAAAAATAATGACGTAATAATGTCGTTTTTTGACGTTAAAAATACGTCAAAAAACGACATTATTACGTCATTATTTTTGCACCAACCTAATAGAAGAGATCAGAGCATTCCTGTTGAGTGCAGATTGAGTGAAGTGTCTCGTATCTTTAATAATTTCAAAACCCATTTTGATTAAGCGATCTGGCAATCTGTTTCTTATTACATGGGCTTCATATTCCCTAGTTTTCCCAACTACTCTTGCATCATATTTTGCTTTCGTTAGGTTTCAATTAATGTCCTGAATCACTTGATTAAGGCGTTTTTCGAGTAGGCACGACTAGGTAGTTGCCATGAGATTGAACCTAATCTCCTTCTATTTCTTTTTCTTGCATTCTTCTTTCTTCATCTTGTTTCCTTCTCTTCCATATCCTTGTATTTCCTCTACTCATTTTTTCTTCCTCTTTTCTCCTTTATTTTCAGTTTGTTCCTCATTCTTTTACTCTTTCTTCTT
This sequence comes from Acanthosepion lycidas, assembly GCA_963932145.1. NCBI lineage: Eukaryota > Metazoa > Mollusca > Cephalopoda > Sepiida > Sepiidae > Acanthosepion > Acanthosepion lycidas. The sequence continues at coordinate 100,404,187 of OZ010574.1, read as the reverse complement.
CTCATTTTTATTGTTTTCTCCTGCGTTTTTGCCTAGATTTTTTTTAACCTTTCTTCGTTGCCTTCATTCGGTTTATTCTTTCCTTTTTTTCCCCTCCCGATTCATTTGTCTTCTTATTCATTTTTCTTAATTTTTTTTTCCTCACCTTTTACTTATTCTTCTCATTCGTTTTCTTTCTCTTCTTCTATTTCTTTTTCTCGTTCTTCTTTTCTTCCTTATTCGTCTCTTTATTTTCTTTCTCTATTTTTTTCCTTTTCTTCGTTCCCTTCATTCGGCTTATTCTTTCCTTTTTTTCCCCCTCCCAATTCTTTGGCATTTCTCCTCCTAATTCTTTCTTAATTTTTTTCGTTGCTTCTTTCTCATTCTTTTCGTCGTTTCCTTTCTCTTCTTCTGTTTCTTTTTCTCGTTCTTTTTCTCCTTCATTTTCTCGTTCTTTTTCTCTTCCTTATTCGTCTCTTTATTTTCTTTCTCTTCCTCTTCATTTTTTTTATTTTTTTTCGTCGTCGGTTTTGAGTTTCTCCTTTTTTTTATGCTCGCGTCGTCCTCCTCTTTTTTTCTCAAATATATATTTTCATACCTCTCCCTAGTTCTTTCTCTTCTGATTCTTTTTCTAATTCTTCTTCTTTTCATCTTCTTCTCCCTTTTCTTTTTTATTCTTTACGTCATTCTTTTCTTTTCGTCTTTCTTATCGTTAAATTCTTCATTCTCTCTTTTCCTTTCTTTTATAGGTTGTTTTTTTTTCTACACTGTTGTTTTTCTTCTTTTTTTATTTTTTCTTCTACGAAATCATCTTCCCCCACGTCAATTTTCTTCATTCTTTTTCTCTTTCATTTCATTTCATTCGTTTCCTCTCTCTCTCTCTCTCTCTCTCTCTCTCTCTCTCTCTCTCTCTCTCTCTCTCTCTCCTACTCTCAGTTCTTCACTTCCTCTTCTGCTTTCTCCTTTTCTTTCATCACCGCATCTTTCCTCAACCATTTCTTCATCTTTTTTTTTCTTCCTCTTCACTTTCTTGTATTTTTCTCCCCTTCCTCTTTCTTTCTCACATCTCCGCCCACCACTTCATTATGTAATGTTTCTAATAGTCTATTTCTCATGGTGTCCACAATTTCCCTCATTCTTGATTACAAATTTTCTAGTTTCTCTTGTTGTTTGATTTTTTTTTTCAACAATGAGATGCCAAGAATCATTCGAACAGAATTTTTTCAAATCCAAGAAATAAACAACGAAATAAAAAAAAAATAAATCTTGAATCAATTTTTATCTAAAGTTATATTTACGAAATATTAACCCATGACTGCGTTCTTGTAATCGTTTCCTCTATTTCTCGTTATTTCACACGGGAACTGGATATTGCCGCCATTAATAACCTTATCCCCGTAATGGATATATATATATATATATATATATATATATATATATATATATATATATATATATATATATATAAAAACTTTCATCAACACAACCTCCGGTAACAAAAAACTGCCTACCTTATGCACTCGCATCAAACATCAAATTATCGCGCCAAGCGAAAACGATCGATTCTCAATCATTATTTGGCAGTAACAATGGCAATTTACATCTGAAATGCAATCTCAGCAGATATTGTATTCAGTGGAAATGGTCGCTCTATTTGCTGGCAAATAATTCGGTCGCAATTAAATTGTTTAACATGAATTGTCTTTTAAAGACCAGATTCACCAAAAAGCAATCGAAGCCATATTTTCTTATTTATTTTAATACGTTGTTTTTACATCGTACAACCGGGATGCTTAACTTTAAATTTACATTGAAAATGTTTCTCATCCGGGTTTTCTATATGCAAAATCTGACCTGATTCATTTCTTTTTGATATCGCTATTGTTTTTATTGTTTTTGTATGTATATATATATATATATATAGAGAGAGAGAGAGAGAATAATTAGCATATAAACAAACAAACAATAAAATAATTTTTTTTAAATCCATAGTCCTAATAAATAGTTTAAATACCCTACAAAAAAAGATAACCCTTTATGAAGTCGTCAAAAAACAAATGTTACGGCAGTTTTTTTTTATATACACAAAACCCTTTCAGAAAAAATAAAATAAAAAAATAAATAAATCTCCATAGATACGTAAACCAGACTAGACGAAATCATCTTCCGTTTTAAATTTAGACACCCCAACCTTACCCTGACTTGACATCTATGAATGTAACTCTATACTGATACAAATTATTAACACCCTACACCCCTTTCTATTTAAACAATCGCTCTAGCCGTTACCATGGAAATTTTGATTTCAATAATGAATATGCTATTAAAACACGTAAATTTCAGAAATAAGTTATTCCCCAAAAATTTCGCTTGAAGATGGAGCAGAGCTTTAATTCAATTTAATTCAAATAATTATATTGAGGTTTTCGGCTCCTGTTTTGAAACATGAGAACTCTTATGTAGCGTGTTGGAATCATATTTTTAAATAAATAATTATATTTATGCTCTACTTTTGTATCGAGCACTATTTTTTTTTTAAATAATAACAAAAATACTAAAGAACTTTGGATTATTCACCTAACCAGTTCTTTCCTATTTTCTATATATTTTCATATATATATATATATATATATATATATATATATCCTGCATTATAATGGCAGTAGTTTCATTTGCAAGGTGATACGCTGTATGATCCCGAGCGTCAATTTTTCTTTCTATGTCAATAACGCCAATAATACTTTCTATGCAGTTTCCTCTTAATAAATTACTTACTATTTTAATTAAAACTGGAATATTTAAGTTAATTCAAAGGAAAGTTTTGATCAAAGGCTCCAGATGAATATCATATCCACTCCGGGAAACACGCCTCGGGACTACAATTCCTCCCCATGTCACAATCTTTAAGTCGAAAGTAATGGCAGATATTTAAAATAAAGAGCCCCTGTATCTTCAACGTTCTCTTGATATAGAATTATAACCAGCGTTTGTTGTATTATCTTCCCTGACCCTGCATTTATATAATTCCATCGATAAAAATATTATTTAATCTGAAGAAGTGTTTTTGAAGGACGAAACGCGTGGAATAAGTTTGATTTTATTTTCTCACTCAATTACTGTCCAGTAATAAGTATGCTAGTGGTTTGATTAAAATAATTGTTCTCTTGTTGGGTTGATGAAGAAACGAACAACACTATACGAATGGACATTCAGTGAAACCTTTCAAGCTGGTTTTCGTAATGTTGTTGCGAAAATTCTGGCTGATTCTCATTTATTTTTTGTTTCGTTGTCTTTATATGAATTTTGGGTTGATGAAAAATATTAAGAAAACAATGGATAAAGAAAAATTCACCATTTGTTTTCATCAAACTGAAACTTCCGCACATCAGAGCTATTAAATTAAATGAATTAGTGAATCTGGACCGAGAAATGTTTCAATACCCAATTTTATATCCACACTGACAGCTTCATCTTCAGAACAATCTTAACTTCTCCAAGTCTGGGGTCAACCGTTATCAATCTTATATATCCTTATAATATGCACATTTTACTTTTTTCCCGTTATGCACTTACAACAACCTCATTCAGTAGCCCTCTACCTTGAGTGACTCTATGGCTTTATATTGGGTGAATAAATAGTGCATATATATATATATATATATATATATATATATATATATATATATATATATATATATGTGTGTGTGTGTGTGTGTGTGTGTGTGTGTGTAATAATAATAATAATAGCTGGTTACTAGGGCAGCTAGCCAATTCTAAATTCAGATGCTCGCTCAAGCACATTTGTTTAGACACCCACAAAGCCCACCTGTGGTTGATACTGCAATTATGCTGAGCAGACCTTAGGTACAGTTTGTGGGAGATAACGTGTTATCTAGAATGATCAACAATTTGAACAAGGCCAGCACGCTCAAGCCCGTGCGCGCGCCTGAGTGGTTAGAACGTTCGCTTTCTGGCCATGAGACCCGCGAGCGAATCTCACCATAAGACCCGGGTTCAAATCACACCATGGTCGATTTGTCAGGAAGAATAATTCATGATGTTATCGGAATGGATCGAGGTCGATCCTTTGAAAAGTGCCTGAAAACCACACCACGGTTTGACCGAAACCCTGTGAGTGAAATTGAGGGCCGTCGATACCTGTGCTAGCACGGAGCCGCAAGTTGTCGTGGCCGAGGGCTGGGTGTATATATTTACAATTTAGATAAATAACAAGAGGAAAATATTTGTTATGCCAACACTTTTCATACCTTCATAAAGTTCCTGAAGGAATGAGACGCTTTGGCATAAAAAGTTTTGTGTTCTGTGTTTGTTCTTTTACAGTGGTAAAGCAAAGGTTTCTGTCTTGTGATGTTAGTGTGTGTGTGTGCGTGTGTGTGTGTGTGTGTGTGTGTGTGTGTGTGTGTGTGTGTGTGTGCGTGGGTGTGTGTCACATGCATACATTGGGCCCAGGCTGTAGGATAATGGCTCGTTCTTCCTCATGAAACTGGGGGAGGCCGACATCCAGCAAAAGGCCTTCACAGGTGAAGACGCCTTAAAACTATATTAGCAGTTTCTTTCTAATGTTATATTAAAGAAATCCATATTAAATATAATCAACATGATTATTAATTACGAGTCGATTGCTGGACAAAGGCCTTTCCCGAATCCTCCTCTTTGTACATTATAATCGTTAAAATTTGACTTAATGTAATGAAAATTAATTAATCAAAGTTTGAATTTAACCCATTTAATTAATCAAAACCGAATTTCTGTATCTATTTTTTCTAAACCTGTGATTAATACTGGGTTTGTATTTCCTATTTAATTATTCATAATTAATACGAGATATTACGGCGGACATCAATGGCTTAATTAATTGATTTTCTAACAACCGAATTTGTCAACGACTTTAAACAATGATCCAAGGGAGGTAACTTCGTAAAAAATATTTCCAGAATTATTCTTTCGTTATTTCGTTATTAAAATGACTGAAACTTCTAAACAGATCATCGTTGTCATTTTCATCTCTGTATATTATTATTGATAATAATAATAATAATAATAATAAAACTACTTCATTGATTTATTAATGAGTATATATATATATATATATATATATATATATATATATATATATATATATTATAAATTAATTGATTTAAAATATGGTTTTTTCGCTACATAGTTCTAACCATATTTCCAAAAATGGAAGCTAAAAGCTCCGAATTTAATTTTGTAATTAAAGACATTAGTTCAATTTCATCCTCAAGCGAATTTTGGAGTAACTTTTAAAATTACTGGGTTTTAAAGGCACAGCTAAAATCATAATTCACGTTTCCAAGGTTACAGATAAATCCACTTCCACTGGACAATGGGTGTCTGCGTGTTCATTATGTCTGTATTTTGATGTATCAGTTATTAGTTACGTTTTGGTACGGGGTAGGGATGTATTTTTCAATGAAATCTAACATCCGTTAAATGCATGTCATCTGGATTTTTTACAAATTTTATTGTTAATAGCAAAAATTCTTACGGCATTTTTTTTCTGTTTGTATATTTAAAGATTTTGGGGGTGGGGGTTAGGTTAGAATACGCTTTATTTAACTACGATTTGAAATATTTTCACTTTTAATTTTTAATATACTATATTTCTTTTAAGAACAATTAAATGTATTAGAATCCCTTATAGTATGTAGAATTATTTTTACATCAAGTATAAGTATGTATATTATTAGGTTACAATTTTTTTTATATTATTTATGTAAAATTTATGACAATGACGGCAAAAATAGCTATTTAATTTCACTGATTTGGTAAACTTTTATTTTTATTTTTTTATTTTTATTTTACATGAGAAACTATATATTACTAGGTTTGTATAAAAAATAAATTTATTTTGACACCTGCTCATATGATTTGATTATAGTGGTGAAGGCTTTGTGCAGAACCAACCACACTTTTTGAAGGGCCGAATACAGAGACCTGGTGCACTACGTGCCACAAGGTTCCCAAACAACATTCTGCAGGTTTTGAATTTAGAGTTGCCCTTTCTCCTAGACTAGTTGCCATCCAAGGCTATAGAATCCAGCCTGTTTACCCATAGCTGGAGGGAGAAGAAGAGGATTCATACCTTTCCCAGGTGTATTAGCACAGTATCAAACTCGTTTAGTGAACTTTCATTTGTATTAGTTCGTATTGTCTAACTGTAAGTATTTTTAAATAAATGTGTGTGTGTGTGTGTGTGTGTGTGTGTGTGTGTGTGTGTGTGTGTGTGTGTGTGTGCTTACAAACAAGTTTGATGAAAAGAAGCGACAATATCAGTCTGTTTAATTTCAATTACGATACTCAAAGCCTTATTCTAAAACTTGTAAAAATACAATAACAACGTTTTATTGTATTTTTACTTGTTCTCGAATAAGGCTTTGAGTATCGTGATTGAAATTATATATATATATATATATATATATGAAAAATTTCTGAGTTAACCTGTAGACAAAGACATTATATATGGATAAAGGTAAAAGACTGTATCATTAGTCGACGTGTTTCATCCAATGTGGACTTTTTCAAGGCAAAAACGAAATGAATTTATTAAAAACAAAATAACTAATAACAACAAAACAAAATGTCCTTAGCAACTAAAAGAATTTAGAAAACGCTATTGTATTCATATTGTGAAATGAAAATTTCATCAAGTACTATCACGTGTGGAAAAATTGTTTTTATTGTTGTGTTGATTTATTCGACCATCTTCTTTTGATTTCTTGATACAGTTGTGTACGTTGGCTTGGGAGAAAGTAATTGTATATTCTATATTTTTTTATGTTTTCTTGTTTTTTTAAATTTTCTATTTTTGCTTTTTTTATATTTAGCATGTGTGTGTGCTTGCGTTTTGTAAAGAGTATAGTTGTGGTAATTTGTATGTGTTGGATTTGCGTGTATTTTGTGTGGTTGGGTATTGTTGGTTATTATTTTGTTGGTACTGTAGGTGTTGTAAAGAGCATGTAAGTATTTTTGCGTTTTGTAAGGTGTATAATTATGGTGATTTGTGTATGTTGGGTTTGTGTGTATTTTGTATGGTTGGATATTATTTATTTATTTTTGGGTTATTATTTTGTTGTTTATTATTTTGTTCATTTATATTAGTATTTAGATGGCAAAGTAGATACTTGTTTAAATCCCTGCATTTCCCAATTGTTTCATTCTTCTTGTTTAGTAACTTGTTAAAGGTGATGATTGCTAATTTTTCCTCCAGACACAATTTACAGTTTCTGCTATTGCTATTGTATGGAGCTGCTTTTTTATAATTCGCCATTTGATTTTGATAATGATTTTGTTTTATATTGCATATAATAGCGTATTTTAAAGGAATAAAACTAACCCAAAAGATTTTGTATTGTGCCCTTTCGGCTATTCGTTTAGCCATTATAAAGATGTAAGACCTTGATATTTGTGGGCAACGACTGATTATAAATGCTTCTTTTTTATCTTGATTTTTGTTTATTTTTCTTTTTGCTTACTTGTTTTTTTTTTGTGTTAGTATGTATGCAGCTTTTTATTCGGTGTTGTAGTTAACTTATTTCATCATGTTTGTCAGTTGCTATTCTCGATCAAAGTTATCGTTTCATCCATTTCCATGTCCACACTAGAGCAAACTAGTGGTTAATGACAGCGATTGGTTTGACGGCAAATCTCCTCAACTCTCCAACACCTTTTATGATATTGTAGCAGTCCCACCTAACAGTCGTAGAATCATACGACCATTAGGTGGTTGCAGACCCCCAACTATTCCCCGAATTAATAATTCAGCCAATATCGATGCTAAAATGTATTTTTATTACCTATTCTCGCTGTTTAGTGACAATTCGAGAAGCAGTGATGAGAAGAAATTGAAATTGAGACAAATACGGGTTAAAGTAATAATGCTTGAAAGAAATTGTGAAATGTAAAAGGGAAAATTCTACCCCAAATTATTAGAACGCTTGGGATGGCCTCGAAGAACAGTGGAAGATATGGAAGGCGATGTTGTAACCAAAAAGCAGGTGACGGCATTGTTAAAACCAGTGAGAATACCGAAAAGATTACTGAAGAAATTAAAGGACTTTTCCGCATTTGATCTCTAGTGAATGTCACCTGGTTCTAAAATGGATTTCCCTTTCCTCCAACTTCTTTGCTATATTCTTAAAGACTATTCCAAACATACGAATAATATTGGGTAGACTTGTTTAAGGGCTAAATGAATGCTACTACTACAAATAATAATAATAATAATAATAATAATAATAATGAAGAAGAAGAAGAAGAAGAAGAAGAAGAAGGAAACGAAAATTCGACAAGCAGCTGAAGAGATTTCGAAGATGGCAGATTGTTATTCTTAATATTTTTAAAAGATTCTTAATATTAATATTCTTAATGAAGACAATCCTTCATCAGACTCTTTTATATTCGGTCAAGCTAGCTCGGGCATTCATGAGTCTATTACGCCAACCATCACGGTCCTGCTTCAAGGTCGAGAGGTCATTAGGGCGACATTCTCTATCATAAGATAGATGGTCAATGTAGGTAGTTGTTGGGCGATTAACCCCTGTTGCTCTATGTTTGGATGTCCAGAATAGATTGACGCTATGAAAGCACAATTAAAGAATTTTGTCAAATAAATACCACAACACTTGAATATTTCCAAACGTAGAAATAACAGAAATGGGTCGCACATGTAGAAGAGAAAAATTACGATAATCAAGCTTTCCACACTACCTTAAAGAAAAGGTTTGCAAGGAAACTCCCATTAATACTAGAAAGGGCGATGGTACTTATTAGAACTGAGAATTACTAATTTCTTGAAAGTCTGTTTTTTTGTTGTTTTTTTTTAAAAAAAAAAAAAAAAAAAAAAAAGGATTCTTTAATTTCAACCGACAATATCGTTAATTTTCTCGTCAATGGATTTCTAATGTTTTCTGTATAGAAAAGGTTAATCTCACCTTTGTCATTATAATGTTTCAGATTAATGAATGTCTTTGTTTTGAAATATTGTTATAATTAACAATTCATTTTTTAGCCTTATGAGAAGGTTTGAAAGCAGAATCGCTTTTTAATGAAATGATTCATCGAATGTTCTCTAATAAACAAACGGAAACGAACAACAAAATTCTAACAACAGGATAATGAGTAAGTTTCTTTTAAGCTTACTCATTCCCGGTTGTTGTATTTTTGCATAGTTACAGGTCGAATGTTGAAGAATTGAAAAGACAGCGATTGTTATGAATGAGAATTGTTTTTTATCACAGTGACTCACTGGAACCCGCCCACACATACACGTATATAGATAGGAAGATAAATGGATATATAGATTAGATGTATGCGTGTGCGTGTACTAACCGCTTCTAAAATTCTGACCAAAACGATCGACTATCGGAATTATTTGAAGCTGAGAAATTTTCAGCAACCTCGTTTTACGCATACACACACACACGCAATATATATTATATATATATATATATATATATATATATATATATATATATATATATATGTGTGTGTGTGTGTGTGTGTGTGTGTGTGTGTATACACACACACACAAGATGCGCTGGATAAATTGTCGTCTAAATTACGAGAAAATGGAAATAATGCTGACATCTCATTTAAACAGATATATTTACCAAAAAAACAAAAATATCTTGAAATTACTAAAGAGTAAATTTATTCAATAACATCGCCATTGACTTCAACCACGGCCTCCAGACGACTTCGGAATCTCCTGCGTCTCTCCTGGACGGTCTCCTCGTTTAAGTTGGTGAATGCTGCAGTGAAATGTTCCTCAAAACTGCACTCTTCATCAATTCATTGCATCCTTATACGTATCTAAGACTCCTTACCAAATTTGAAGCGGATAGGTCGAGGTTCAATCTGCAGCATTTGCAACTGAAATTTAAAAATCCATTTATGTTGTATTGATGCAGTGTAATATACATTATACAAATGTACAATATTTATATTCAATTTTTTTTCATTCACTCTTTATTTTTTATGATCAGGTTTATTGATCAATTTGTTATTGAGATGGTTTCTGTATTAACGAAGGTAACCACAGATCATGCATTGTTTATATCTGCAAGTGTTCTTCCAGTGGACAAACTCTCTTCGAAAGGTGAGATCTTACAGAAATGCAGGCAATATAAATGTGATGAAGGAAAGATTGCAAATGTATCAATGATTATCAAGATGGCTGCCCAGGATTGTTAAAAAATATGGCAAAAAGCAATTACAAATAGACAGACTCTTCCTCTTCTTGGCTAGAAAAATATCGAGGAAAAGATGAGAAAATTATACAGAAGAGCAATAATTAACAAGAACAAGAATGTGGGCAAAAACTGAAAGACATGAAGGAGTTGTTTGATATCTGGAGATGTTACTGTCTCTTGTCAGGATGTGAAGTACAAAGTTAAGAATTATAACGTATATCACGTGGCCTGTAATTGTGATATAAAAGTTCCCAGTTCCTCTTTGATCAGTAATATGTTAGGAAGATGAAAATTGCTGATATTTACATGAAAATGACGATGATGTGCGAAGAGAGTGATGCTAAGAGAGAAACATGATGCAGACAGAGCCAGCAGACAGATTGATCAAAGAAATATGGATGCTGGGTATATTCCTTATGTTGAGGATAATTCGGATGATTCAAGAGATATCCCTCCTGTCAATACAGATGCTGATTTTTTCCTGCCCAAAAACTCTGACAGCTACCAGCTCACGGAACAGGATAAGACTGCCATACTAGTGGCCGCTTAGGACTGATACTTGATTAGTGATTATGCTGGATCTGCTATTGCTGCTTTAACTGACTATGACATTATCACGGAAGATAACAAGAGTCAAGTTATTGGACAACATAAGCTACGAGATACGAGACAGAAAAAACGATTGAAGAAGAAACAAATTCAAGTGGCTTGTTTTGAAAACAAGACATCACTGTATTTTGATGGTAAGAAAACCGTCATTCGTGTGGTAATAAAGAATAAGAAAACGAATAAATGTAGTTCGAGGATGATGGTGCAAGATCATTATATTATAATGGTTGAGCCTGGCGATGAATATCTCACACATGTGACTCCCAAGACAGCAGAATGCCAAAACAATTACCGAGTTTGTGGTGGAGAAAATGAAACCCTGCAGCCCGTTGTATGTGTTAGTAGTGATGGAACCAGTGTAAATGTATAATAAACAAAATGGTTCCATTCATCATTTTGAAATATTACTTGGTCACCCGCTCCATTATTACATCTGTCAGCTTCATGGAAATAAGCTGTCTTTCCGCGCTATTTTCTATCACTATAGTGGTAGACTAAATGATCCAGAGCATTGGCATGGTCACAATGGAAAGCAGATCAAGTCGCCTTGGTCTGAGCTGCCAGTTGTTGCCTTCCAGCCAGTCAGTTCTACTGATTTCCCTGTCCTGAATGAAGAAATGGAGAAAGATCTTTCCTGGAATCAGAAATAGCTGTATAGGATTTGTAAAGGAATTATTACAGGTGTTGTTGACTGAGATAGATATAGATAAAGAATAGATAGATAGATAGATAGATAGATAGATAGATAGATAGATAGATAGATAGATAAGGGAGAATATAATACATATATATCTATTTATCAGAACAATGTTGAGTAATCACCTTCTTATCGATTCACTAGACTGCACCTGTACAATGTTGCACACAAACCCTTGACTCGGGAGTTAAGGTTTCAAGGTCGTTAAGTGTACATAGATCTTCAAAATTGGGGCAAACTAGGTTTTTCGTAGTTTGTTATTAACAGCATTGGCAGTTGGGATGAACATCGATAATATATCCGCATTTCTGAAGGTCGGCTCTACAGCGACCAACAGCTGTTCGGTGGCGATTAGGCATGATCAGACGGGCCAGGCATCACTGAAACCAGCGGAGGAATTCTGTAAAGCTGAAAGAGAGCCTGTGTTCCACGTTGTTAAAATGGCGGCACCACATTGACAGACGCTGACTAGGAGCTATGTCGTTCAGTGGTTCGGCTGAGTGTATAAAGCTGTGTCTTGGCTTGAGCTTTTTTGTCATAGGTTCATAACCGTGGAGTGGAGGACGAAGATCAATTTTCAGCTTCAACTTCTCGAGTTGGGACTGGACTGCTCTTCTTAATGTTGAGTAATGAAAAGAATGGAAAAAGAATGCATTACGTGTTGTATCTTTTAAAGGGGCTTTATCAGAAGTAATGTTCTTCTTCATTGAATTATATATATGTAGACAGCAGGGGAAAGATAACGAGCTAAGTATATACCTACATAGATAGATAGATAGATAGATAGATAGATAGATAGATAGATAGATCTTTGTAGGTTATTTAAAGCCTAAATATATTTTTTGAACTGTAAGAATAATTCTTTTTTGTGACTGAATATTAATTATTCTACCATAATACCAAATAGATAGATAGATAGATAGATAGATAGATCATAAACAGACTGAGATAGATAGATAGATAGATAGATAGATAGATAGATAGATAGATAGATAGATAGATAGATAGATAGATAGGAATAAAAGGATAGACAGACAAACGACACTTTATCAACAGAACAGATACTGTCGAATTAAAAAAGCATGTTTTTATTTTCATATAGAAAAGAAAATTCCGTATATATTTTCATCAATATTTATTTATAGATTTTAAAAAGCAGATTTTATTAAAACTCAAAATATCTTTGTTTTATCAAATTTCGGTCGGGTAGTTTTTTGCTGGTCCAAACTGAACTCCGAAGGCAGTGATGAACACATTAGCGACAGTAATAAAAAGAATAAACACAATGACAACGTTGTTAATGATATTGGCTTGTTTGGTGTGCTTCTCCGTGTGATCTTTTATGGTCCCCAGCACCAGTAAGAGAATGGCGGTTATGATCTGCAGGACAATCGAGATAATAATGGTTGCGAAGAGTATATGAAAGTAACGATGTTCAGTTCCAACGTCCATGACTGACTTCAGTTGGGATGCATTTGACATCAACAGGGCCACGTCCAGCAAGCCCTGGGCCATTGTTTTCTTTGTTGCATACCGATAATAGTTGAATGTTTTTGGAGGAGAACTCTGCAAAATATGAAATATGGAAAAACCAAAAATATTAAACGGCTTCTAATTTTAGTGTGGGTCTAAGTGTTACGTGTACAACAAACGAAATAAAATGTAAAAAGAAATAAAGGAGACGACAAGAAGACCCACTAAGTTTTATAGTAAACAAAAAAAAAAGATTTTATTTTAATTTTAGTGATTATTGTCAGAGGCTAAAAACGTAAGTAACATAAAGCTTACCGGCAAGAAGTTAGAAACACATCAAAATATCTTCAGTCAGGAGTTGTTGCGTTTTGCGGTATAGTTTACATGTCAGCGAATGGTAGTAAACGGACTGATCTGAAACATATTTCTACAACAACTGACTTCGCCAGCCAACTCGCTTAATTTTGGTGCCAACCAACAAATACGAATACCCGGATGAAAGACCTCCACTTATAAGGTCGACCACATCAGAGAGTCTTTTGAAGTCTCTTATCTAAATGACCCAGAACTCGGAGAAGTTTATTTCATAAAAAATAGATTCTCTTAACACTAAGTAAGAAATATTGAAAATTATTTGAATCGGATAGCTGATCTCTTTGCTAAGAGACATTATTAATTTGATACCCAGGAAAGCAAAGTGTGACACATGGTCAAGTTTAAGTGTTGGCGAATCCCTATAGCCATTTGATAGGGCACGCGATTCATGGTCGAGCTAGATGGGGCGAATCTAAAATATGAACTGAATATCTCGGTCATTTTAGCACATATCATAATGTACCGATAATATTAGCGCTTTGTGTAAAATGGGGAGGTGCTGCTTGGAGAATGGTTCGCCGGTCGTCGGGCATCAAATATAGCTGTATGTATCTTTCTCCGTTGTATTTGCAATATGGTAGTATTAGGTTGGTGCAAAAATAATGACGTAATAATGTCGTTTTTTGGCGTTAAAAATACGTCAAAAACCGACATTATTACGTCATTATTTTTGCACAAACCTAATAGTATATTGGCAACAGTTTTAGTTGTATTGAAATTTCAAGGTACTGTATTTTCTCGATTACAATTCTTTTCGTTCCTCTTTTGTATTACGTCTTATCGTAACAGGTTTTCATCCAAAACGAAAAAGACGCTTTCAAAAGATAAAATCTTTAAGCCGATTAAAAAATAATTAAAAAAAAAAAAAATTAAAAAATATCAGGTTGATTTTGGAGGCGTTAAATTTTACAATTTCATTCTTGTCCCGGTTAACAACTGATTTCAGGTCGTTTTCGAGAGCAGCTCCCGTCGAATCTACCGGGTTTATTATTAAGACAAGGATAAATAGTTGTACATCAGTATAAATATCTAGTTGGGAACTGATGACATCGGGAAAGTTATTGATGAATACAAGAAACAACGTAGGTGCAAGGATGGGGGGGGCACATTAATGTGACAAGATCTAGAAGCATTGGCCGTTCAGTATCATACTCATTACACGATTGCTTTCAGAATGGGGTTGGACTTTGAACTGTTACTTTTTGTAATTTTCTTGTATTTTATTTTTGTTACTTGTTTTTTGCCCTTTTCTATGTCATCCTATTTCCAAATTTTAGTTTATTTCTTCTTACTTGATTGTTCTAATTTTGTCTTAATACTTGCCTCAACATGTGCACACGTATATATATATATATATATATATATATATATATATATATATATATATATATATATATATATGTATATATGCATATATATATATATATATATATATATATATATGTGTGTGTGTGTGTGTGTGTGTGTGTGTGTGTTTGTGAAAATATATAGAAAATAGGAAAGAACTAGTTAGGTAAATAATCCAAAGTTTTTTAGTATTATTGTTATTATTTTAAAAAAATAGGAAAGATATATATATATATATATATATATATGTATGTATGTATGTATGTATGTATGTATGTATGTATGTATGTATGTTTATGTATGTATGTATGTACACACACACACACACACACATATATATATATATATATATATATATATATATATATATATATATATATGCATTATAAATTAACTAATTTAAAATATTTTTTCGCTACACAGTAATAACCATGTTTCAAAAAAGGGAGCTAAAAGCTTCAAATTTAATTTTGTAATTAAATTAAAAACATTACTTCCATTTCATCCTCAAGCGAATTTTGGAGTAACTTTTTTTAAAAATTTACTGAGTTTTAAAAGCACAGAAAATTCATAATCCATCTCTCCGTATCCTTGGAAACTGTGAATTATGAATTTTCTGTGCCTTTAAAGCTCAGTAAATTTATAAAAATAACTTGGCAAAGAAAACAGTTTAAATGCAAGTATGACTAGGTTATATATTTCAACTGAATGAACACTGTTGAAATAGTTCTTATTACCAGTATATTCCAATGGCGCACAAATCGCCTTTCCGGTACCATATTTGACCAGTAAAATGCCAGAATTTACCATTAACTATTTTCAGCTCATAGGTTGCTTTGATTAGCAAGTAGTAATTATAATCTTGCTATTTTGTAATTGCACTGAATTTATAAAATATTACAAACTTAACGATAGATGCCATTTTTTTAGGGAACGCATCTGGTGTTTTGAAGGGAGGTCATTCAAACAAAAAATTAATTAGTTGCTTCCCTTTAGCTGATCGAAATTTTATATTTCATTGAAAGAAATAGTTTGAGAATATAAAAATTTAAACCATCTTATATATGACACGTTTTTTTCTGTACCTTGGTAACTGTAACTCTCCATAATTTCCGTTTTTGTTATTTTAAGTCATTTTTCCTTGTTTGTCCTTATTTAAATTGATTTCGTTTTTAAATCAGATGATTATATTGTAAAAAAAGAAATGTTTTATAAATAAGTGCTTCTATCATTATGTTGTGAATTTATTGATATTCAAGAATTCATTTCATTTTATATATACGAGAATTCATCCAAACATGTTCTAAATTTGACTGACTACGTATTGACCGTTGAATTCAAAAAAATCTTGTTAAAAGTACGTGAACGTTAGGAAGTTGGTTCAAAATTTTTATTTCAATGCATGTAAAAAAGAAAATTGAAAAAAAAAATGAAATAATGCAATAAAAAAATCAAATAGGACGAACTTAATGTTTGAATTTAGCAATATATATATATATATATATATATATATATATATATATATATATATATATATATATATATATATATATATATAGTTAAACCTAGAGAGCCAGACGATATGTATATATGGTTAAACCTTGCATGCCAGACGATTGTTTTAGGCTAACGTACATGTTCTTGGTTCTTTCTTTTTTTATAACACTTCTTTTCCCTTTGGTATTGATTTGATTATTTGCAAATCAAAACAATGAAGGTTTTCCGAACGAGTATAATTTCTTACACGTATAAGATTACTACTAATAATATATATATAATTTATAAATATATATATATATATATATATATATATATAATTTATAAATATATATATATATATATATATATATATATATAATTTATAAATATATATATATGTGTGTGTGTGTGTGTATGGGGGGGGTAAGTTTTCCTAACATGTTTCATTAAAAAGTTGTGGATAAACTATCCAAAGTTCATATTTTGTTTTGTTCAAGTACTTTCGACTTTCGCAGTTGTCAAGAATTAATCTGATGTCTGCGTAGTAGTTAGAATTTCTTTCTCTGCATCGTAGTATTCTTTGGAGCTTGGGCTTCACAAAAGAATGCGATGCAATTATTTATTTTAGTTTTTCTATTAATATATATATATATATATATATATATATATATATATATATATATGCACACACACACACACATGTGTGTGTGTAAAAAATGCGATGTAATTATTTATTTTAGTTTTTTATTAATATATCTGTGTGTGTGCGTGTGCAAATTAATCATGTCATATGCACTTCAGTATACCATTTCCTTTAGTGAATGATATTTTATTTAATGTTGATTGTTTATTTTGTCCTATATATTATTATTACTATAAGTGTTATTTCTAGTGGTTTAAAGGGACACAGGTTCGATTCCTGTCGGGAGGCTTAATTTGTCTTTAGTAGGGCATCTCGTTCTTGGCCAGTTGTCATTAATTTCAATGTTTAAGAAAACAACCCCACCCCATCGAAAAAAAACAGGGATAGTAACTCAGATACATGAACTCGATAAATTGAACCCTTATAGCAATAAGAAATAATGTATAAAAAAAAAAAAAACCTTCCTTATGAGATAACGATATATATATATATATATATATATATATATATATATATATATATATATATATATATATATATATATATATGAAAGAATAGTATTGAGAAAATCGTAAGACAAAATGGAAAACTTTACTTGTGACGCGTTTCATCCGTTAGGACTTCATCAGACTGAGTTTGTTGACGTTATTATGACTACACATGCGCATGGACGACAGACGCTGGTAATTTCAAAAGTTTTTAAATAATATTTTTTAAATAATATTTTTTAAATAATATTTTTAAATAATTTTTTTTTTTTTGCAATCTAGCCAAATCCATCTATATTTTTTTCTTTCCACCATCTTTATTTTAAATATCCCACATTGTAACAACAGAAAATCTGCTATGAATTGTGAAAAGTTGTAAAAACCTGGACGAAAATTTACTGTGGCTAAATTGGCAATTAAGACACTTTCTAGATATTTTCGTCTTCGTCAATCATTTTCTCTTTTAATAAGAGTAATTCTGAACTCTATATTCCAATACAGAATTGAGTATCTTTTCCCTTGAATCACCTGAAGACTGTGTGATAACAGTATAGCAAACTCAAAGTCCACACGAAACTTTAAGTCGCAGAAAGGCAGCAATATTTGAGTATTGCTTTTTTTTATTATATTTCTCTCTCTCTCTCTCTTTCTCTCTCTCATACACACACACATATATCTCTTTTGTGAGTCAGTTTTAACATATTTTAAATTTTATGTTGTGTTAATAGGACTCGCCTGAATTATTACCAACGGACTACTACCTATATATATATATATATATATATATATATATATATATATATATATATATATATATATAAGTTATGAAACACTTGGTAATCCGTATGGGTAGTCCCAAGGAGGATGAAATCCTGAGAGCTCAATGTAAATCCAGAGCTAATATTTTAAAGAAAAACAGACCACTTTAAGGTTCCATTATAATAATTTATTTCACCAGAGCCCTTTTAAAGGACGCCGGATCATCAGTTAGCATTTCCAAAAAATGAAACGAAAAAAATCATTTTTTGGAAGTGCTATCTGATGATCCGGCGTCCTTTAAAAGGGCTCTGGTGAAATAAATTATTGTAATGGAACCTTAAAGTGGTCTGTTTTTCTTTAATATATATATATATATATATATATATATATATATATATATATATATATATATATATATAGAGAGAGAGAGAGAGAGAGAGAGATTGTTCATGATACATGCATAGTGTTAGGCCTACCTTATAATACATGATAATTATTAAAATATTGATAATAATTATTGTTTTATTATGCAAACAAAGTAGAAAAATGTACAAATAAATCTAACATCCGCATAAATATATATTTGATTTTCCCCTAAATGAATAAACCTTTCATTATTTGACATGCTAATATGAGTTCCTTTATATTCTAAAATCTTAATCGCCCTGTCAATCATGGATTTTGTTAATCTTTAATTATATATACTGAACATTAAAAAATATTAAAAATTAAAATCATCAGACACACTGAGTTGTATAGTAATATTTTCTCGTTTTTATTATTCCTCGACTAGTTTCGACCAAGATGCCCATCTTCAGGAGTTTTTTTTTTTTTTTTTTAAATATAACTTACGGAAGCATAATCAGTCCTCTATTACTTTAACTTTTTCCTCGCCTATTGCTATAGACATTAGAAAATGGCCATGACATTACCCTATGGAATGGTTTCCTGCTACCTGGCATTAGTTTATTATTATTATTATTATTATTATTATTATTATTATTATTATTATTATTATTATTTTCTAAGTGAATTTTATGAGGAATTATAATTCTTGCTTTGATGATGGAATAATCTCCTTACAAGTTCCAGGATACAGAAATACCTATGGAAATTCTTTTATTACATCATTAAACAATTGATCTTGACAACAGTAACAGAATATTGCAATAACTAACATATGGCAAGAATGCAGGTCATTATTTTAAGAAGTAAGAGGGTACAAATGAAAGGATTCATAATTGACAATTTTTCCATTTCACTAACGCTGACGTTAAACACAAGGTTATACCGTCTCTCTCTCTTCCTTTCTCTCTCTCCCCCCATCTCTCTCTCTCTCTCTATCTCCCTTTCTCTCTCTCCCCCATCTCTCTCTCTCTCCCTCTCTCTCTCCCTTTCTCTCTCTCCCTTTCTCTCTCTCCCCCATCTCTCTCTCTCCCTCTCTCTCTCTCTCCCTTTCTCTCACTCCCCCATCTCTCTCCCCCATCTCTCTCTCCCTCTCTCTCTCTCTCTCTCCCTTTCTCTCTTCCCTCATCTCTCTATCTTTCTCTCTCTTTCTGTCTCTCTCTCAAACCAAATAGACTCTTTGATTTATCTTTTTCTTCTGTTTTTCTTCGCAGTCAAAACGGAATAGTCCATTATTTATCTGAGGTAATGCCAGGGCGTAACGTACGCGCTAAGTATCTAACTTGGCTTTCTATCCTATTTTATTCTTCTGTAATTATGATGGATGACAATGGACCTTACTTTCGATCTCGTTTAATTACAAATGCAATTAGCAAAGAAGAAACAACAAAAGCGTTTTTGATAGTTTAAAGAATTTATACGAAAAATTTGCAAGATGCAGTCAATGACAGGTGCATTTTGAATGTTGCGCACGAAGAACATGGAACAAAAATCACAACGAACGGATGTACAACGAAATAAATTCAGAGACAGAAGAAGCAGCAAATCTGACTTTGTCTCGAGAAAAAATTAGAAAGCGACAAAAAATATAGAGAAAAAAAACGACTTTTAATTGTGAAACCAAAGTTGCCAGCTGAACAAAAAAATACAACTATTTTCATCAGCTCTACAAAAATAACGTTTACTCATTTCTAAAACGAAAGACTCAGATTTGGCAAAATAAGTGTTTTTCTCTTGGTGCTTATTAGATATTTGAAATGAAAGGAAGAAGAAGGAGAAAGAAGAAGAAGAAGAAGAAGAAGAAGAAGAAGAAGAAGAAGAGTAGGCAAAAAGATTAAACTCTTCAAAGAAACAGGTATATAAAAATGTTTACCTGTCAATTAATTAATTCTGGGAAAGTATATATATATATATATATATATATATATATATATATATATATATATATATATGTTAAATCTATTTAATTATTTATTGTTGATTATTATAAAAATATCATTTTAATGAGGACTCTAATCTTTTTTCCTTAGAAAATTGGTCTAAAAGTGAAAATCTTTGAATTTTATGAAATTATTTCTGTTTATCATGAATTGATCTAAAATAGAAAAAAAAAGTAAGTCTGATAGACTTAATTTTAAATTTCAAAACTTCATTCGATCTATGTCCAAAAAGATTTTGTGAGATTTTGATGAGTTTGATAACAACATTCCTTTTCGATTTTTGAACAGAAAGAAATTAACAAAATATTTTTTTTTAGTATCAGATGATTAGTATTTTGTTTTAATATTTCCGTGTTCTCAGGAAAAAGAAAATCAATTTCCTTTTCAAATCGTATAGAAGTTGTAATTTTCATCAAACGACTTTCTTTGAGGTCTCAAACTGTACACCAAACGCAGTAATGAAGACATTAGAAACAGTAATAAGCAGAATTAAAACAATGACGACATTATTGATAATATTCATTTTTTTTCTCTGTGTTTCCGTTTCGTCTTTCATGGTACCAAGAGTAAGTAATAAAATGGCGGTGATAATCTGCAGAACAATGGAGAAAAGGATGATCCCAAACACAACATGGTAGTAGGTATGACTGGTGCCCACGTCCATGATGGCCTTCAGTTGGGACGCGTTAGACATGAGCAAGGCAACGTCCAACAAGCCTTGGGCCACCGTCTTCTTGGTGGCATATCGGGAGTAGTTGAAGCGTCGGGCGGCTTCCTTCAGAACAAAAACAAAAAAAAATATATATAGAACCAAACATAGAAAGAGTTCAATGAGAAGGAAAATAGTTTTCTTCAAACAGACGAAAGAAAATCATGCTATTATGAAAAAAAAAAACAAAAAAAAAAACTCTAAACAGCAATCCGAAAAGAGAAGGTTATTGTTAATTTGGGATGAGATGCTTTTTGAAGGAGTCGATAAATCATGCAGTCAAGAAAAGAAAGATTAAAAAGAAAAGGAATTGCAAGAAAGCAATACACGTTCATAAGAAAACGCATTGTCGGGAAGGAATCTATTGATAATCGAAAACCACTCGTTCAAATCTTTGTCGCCATATTTATCACAACGTTTCGGCTGTTGTACGCTCCAGCCTTCTTCAGGTGGTTGGAATTTCGAACTGAACCCTTTATTTCGCTCACTGGGGTAAACTGTTCTAGTTCCCCGTGCCATGTTTGACGGATGTCAGTTATCAGTTATCTCCTGTTAATTCCCCTCTCCAAGTTCTCCACTGCCTTAACTCTGTGGGATCATGTTGTGATCATAGACAAGGAACACCATTGGAAAAAAATTCGAAAACTTAAGTAATCAGCACATATGCTAGGCCACAAAAATCTCCTGAGCCGACCAAGCATAGAAATAAATACAATATGGGAACCAGTAATAAGGAGTGCCAGAGAAAAGCAATGATAACAAAGTTGCAATATGAGCTCTGGTAAAAAATGCAATGATAACAGAAAAATTGCAATATGAGCACTGTTAAAAAATGGTTGCTGAAAACATTAGGTTTATAATACCTAGAAATTCATACCCAGATGTCCTCAAGGAGACATGGCATAGTGGATAAAGTGGTTAGATCCTGTGACAGACCCAAAGAGTGTGAGTTCAATACCCGGTATATATATATATATAAGTGCGCGGGTATATAGAAAAGAAAACGTTGGGTGCATAATCCGGAATTCCTTAGTATTTTTGTTTTTATTTTTAAGAAGACAGTGCTGCATACATAAGTAGAGCTTTATTATAATAATATTTTTTGTTTAAAAATATGATTCCTTCGCTATATAAGAGTTCTCATGTTTCAAAACGAGAGCCGAAATCATCCAAATAATTATTAAAATTAAGTTGAATTGAGGTGTTTAATCTCGTTTCATCTTCAAGCGAAATTTTAGGAATAAGCTATCTTTTGGTTTACGTGTGTTTTTAGGCATGGTCCGTTATAACATTCGTTTTTGTGGGGGTGGCTAGGCTAGTATTCTTCGTTAAGTGGTCAGAGAATTAATTCTTATCTGTAGATTCATCATCTTCTGAGAGGTTTTGCTAAGGTTGGGTAGGGTATCTATTTCAAGGCTAATGTTGGCGGTCATCCTTTAGTTGGTTCCCAGTGCGGGATATTTTTATGGCGCTCCTACAAGTCGTTATGTGTCGGGAGGATTGTGTTTTATTATTGTCCATCTGATTATCTATTTATTTATTTTTTTATTCAAGTGGGTGTTTTATATACAAACCGTATTGCACTGAATTTCTGATGGTGAAGTCATTCTGCTAAATTAGTGTGGACTGTTTCTTTAAACTTTTTGGGTTAACTGTTTGGAATTACATTCTCGGTGTACTGTTTGGAGCTACTATTTTGGTTGACATTTTGTAATTACTTTCTTGTGGACTGTTTTCGATTACATTTTAGTTGTGCTTATTAAGTTTACCTTTTTAATAGGCTCTTTCTGATTACTTTGATTACCGTAGTCAACTACGCTAATCAAAGTAAACCCTCTTGACTTTTCCATGTGTTACTTCAGTTCTGACTTATTTCGCTAAGTCACTTTGTTCTCGTTTGTTTTCAATGATTACTATGCATATCTATTCAGAAGACCATTGTCATTAGTAAGAACGTAAATAATAAATAACCATTATATTCATTTTGGAGTATATATTAGGTTGGTGCAAAAATAATGACGTAATAATGTCGTTTTTTAACGTATTTTTAAGGTCAAAAAACGACATTACTACGTCATTATTTTTGCACCAACCTAATATCATCATCCTTGAATAGTTTCATTATTATAATGCCTATCATTGTTGTTGTTGTTGTTATTATTATTATTATTATCATTATTATTTTCTCCCTGAATTTCTAAGATTAGGAGTTATTATTATTTATATTCAGACTATTGTCCTCATCTGTGTTATTTTTATAAGAACATTTCGGCCTTCCTCAGGTTTATATCGATCCGGATAAGAATTCTGAATGGGGCCCTTTATTTAATCAACGGGGTAGACTGTTCTCGTGCCACTGCTCATATCTAGGGATATAGTCTAGTACTTATTTTTATTTAGCACTGTTCAGTTATTGCTTTCCGCTGCGTAAAAGTACATACTGTCCGACCTAAGAATTGAACTCACAACCGCTATGTCAACAAATTCACAAATCAACAAAGGATTTATCCGCTAGGCTATTCGTCAGATTATGTTTTTGGCGTCACAAAGATCTATAAACAAGACGCTAAGAATTTGTCCATGTTATAAACTTCAGCATATGGAATTAATAAATAAATAAATTTCAAAGACCTCGGTGTATGGGTCATTTAGAATTAATTTAATATAACAGATAAGGGAGATAAACACAGGAAAGTTTGTGCTACAGCTTATTTATCCAACATTTTATGATCAGTGTCTTATTCTCAAATCCGTTCTCGACATTTAACGTGGTTCAGATCCTTTTCTTGGATCAATGATTAAAATGAATTAACCCTATAAATCAAGAAAATATTTAAAAAGGAAAACGCAATTATAACTAAAATATAATCTCTACTATAATTGTACACACACACACACACACACACACACACACATATATATATATATATATATATATATATATATATATATATATATATATATATATATATATGGTTAGAACTGTGTAGCGAAAAAAACATATTTTAAATAAATCAATTTATAATATTAATGCTCTGTAAATTTACATTGAGCACTATTTTGTAAAAATAAAAATATCTATAAGAACACCGGATTATATATCTTACTGTTCTTTCTTTATATATATATATATATATATATATATATATATATATATATATATATATATATATATATATATAATCTCTATTCTTCTTCTGTGCCATATCTCAACATCAGTTATCTCCCTTTAACACAACTCACCAAGTTTTTGTTCACCACTCTGAGTCAAGTCACTGGATCCAACCAACGCCTTTATCCACTCCTTGAGGACATCAGTGTATGAATTTTTGTGACATTTAAACCTAATGTCTCAGTAAAATTTTTTATCAGAGCTCATATTACAATTTTGTTGTTATTATTGTTTTTCTCTATTACTCCGTCTTACTGGTTCCCATATTGTATTCATTTTTTTTATTTGGCTTTAGGAGATTTTTGTGACTAAGCATATGTGCTGATTACTTAAGTTTTCGTATTTTTCCAGTGACGTTCTCCGTCTATTATTTCAACCTCAGGGACGGTGATCTCACTTTTCTCGCTATATACCGGAGCGTACAACGACCGAAACGTCGTGAATAGGGCAACGAAGATGAGGAGAACAGTTTCAACAATGTAAATAGTGTAAATAACTGTCATTTGTATACAGCCGTTTTCTCGGATCAATGATTGAAATGGCTTCAAATAAAGTAACCCTATAAGTCTTAAAGAAGACGATCCTTCATTATATCCGATAAACTGGCGCTACAAAATCAAAAAACGAAGAACTTTATCATATAACGCAAACCAGTTCATTTGAACACTTCCAACAGTAGCGGCAACAAAAATGGATAGCACATGTAACGCGAAGAGAAAATAATGATATAATCAAGGTTAAAGGAAGGAAACTCAATACTAGAAAGAGCGATAAGAGTGAGTGGACTTGAGAATCAAATGGTACCAATCCTGACCTGGTATCTCGGTAATATTCACTTTCTTATTGCTTCCCTGTGCTTTTTCTGTAAATATTTTCATGGTAATGGTTCTGATTAGCTTTCCTCTTTGGTATATCGATTTTACGAATTTAAACGCAGTACTAGATAGGCAGTTTGGTCTCGTCATTGTACAGTTGAAACGGCGAGATGTACACCGTAAGTTCCATGCAAATAGTTCCTTCTCTCGCACTTCTAGCTTGTGGAACTCACTTCCGACTTCTTGCTTTCCAGTCATCTTTGTATAAGACAACAAACTGATCGCACCGATATCATAACTAAGATTAAGTTTGACACAAGGCCGTAAGTACGGTAACACAAAGTGGATAGAACTGACATGATAATTTGGATAAAACTGCTAACAATTTACACCAGTGTTTTCCGTGGGCCGATATAATATCCAACAGACATCAACGACTCTTATATATGTATATATACATTTGTGTTATATATATATATTTAACATCGAAAAACATAAAGAAAAAAAAATTATTATTTTTAATAATATGTGGAAATCTCCACACTTTGCCTGATGAGGGTCGCGAGGCCGGAAACCCGTGTAGCAAAATTATGGAAAATAAAGCCTAATATATTTTAGATAAAAATCCACATTACAACCAAAAACGTTCGCGGTTTCTCTCTTCTTTTTAATACACACACTTTTCTCTCGTTGGAACTATTATAAACTCTTCCTTATATATATATATATATATATATATATATATATATATATATATATACATATACATATATATATATATATATATATATATATATATATATATGAAGAAATATAGTCTTAAGGTGTGCTATATTTATGGAATAAAGTGCTCAATATCAGAGATAGAGCGTGTGTAAATATAAAAGTGAACATAGAAGTCAACACTTAGAGGCGACAATCTGTTTCATGCTATATGCAATCGTCAGGCCACATGTGCTGTTATTTTTCTCGGCTATTTATATATATACCGGTCAGTGGTGCATTGTGGATAGTCTATTATGGCGGTTATTTTACCAGATATCGTTTGTTTATTTATTTGGGTTAAATTATATTGCTTGTTTTTATTTTTTGTTTCTTATTTTATGTATTTATTTTATTATTTTTTTTTTAATCGGTATTTTTTAACGTAGTAAAAATTTGTTTATATCACTTATAAAATAGTTTTGTTTAATTAAAGCTATTTGTTCAATTTTGGGGTTGATTGTTGTAGTTTATTCTAAGTATTATTTTGGTGGGAACAGTTTTAATTTGTGTTTATTTGGGTCGATTATCTTTGTTTTTTTTGTTTTTTTCTAACGGTAATTTTATCGGGATTGGGTTGTTTATTTATTTACTTGGATGAATTTAGGTCAATTTATTTTACTTGTATATTTTCTCTTTTCGGTTTTCGATTTTTAAGTGACTTAGTATTTATTTATTTCTTATTTTTATTTCTATTTTTTATTTTTATATTTTTATCGTTATATAACAATTATAGTTTGTTTTGTTTTTTTTTTTTTCGTCCGATTTTTAGGTTTGATTTCTTTAGTTTAACTAATATTTTGGTCATAATGGTTTTCTAATTTTTTTATTACTTACCTTATTTATTTGGGTTCGTTTTATTATTATTTTTTTATTTATTATTATTATTATTATTATTATTATTATTATATTTCGTCTATTCTAACAGGTGCGATTTGGTAATTTGTTTGGATTAATTAATTTTACTTATTTTTATTGTTATTTTGTTTATTTGTTTATTTATTTGCTTTTATTTTTATTTTTGCCGTTTTCAATTTTTAAGTAACGTAGTAAAAATTTGTTTTCATGTCTGCAATTTGAGATGAGCTCGGATCTTTTATTTAATAATTTATTTTGGTCTGGGAAAGTAATGATAGCTATTTTTTCCTCCAAGCAAAGTTTGCAAGTTTTTGATTGGTTGTTGTAGGCTGATGATCTTTTCCTTATCTTCCAAGATATTTTTGCTGTGGTGTGCGTTTTGTTTTTAATTTCCCAGATATACTTAGAAAGCATTGTACTGTTCGCATATTTACTATTTGTGAAAGATGTTTTGTGTGTATAATTTCTTTGTTTCCAGGGTCCTTCAGTTATTCCTATGTATACTTTTTCTTCGTTATCTGGTGATTTTATCGTGGCTTTAGAAAACGTGTACCGTTAGAAAAAAAACAAATAAAGATAATCAACACAAATAAACACAAATTAAAAACTTTCCGCCAAAATAATACTTAGAATAAACTACAACAATCAACCCCAAAATTAACAAAAAATAAAAATAAAAACAAGCAATATAATTTAACCCAAATAAATAAACAAACTACTTCCGGTAAAATAACCGCCATAATAGACTACCCACAATGCACCACTGACCCGTATATATATAAATAGCCGAGAAAAATTACAGCACATGTGGTCTGACGATTGCATATAGCATGAAACAGACTGTCGCCTCTAAGTGTTGACTTCTATGTTCACTTTTATATATATATATATATGTGTGTTTTGTGTGTGTGTGTGTGTGTGTGTGTGTGTGTGTGTGTGTGTGTAAATTTAAAACAAACAGGCAGACAGACACTTTCTTTTTTGTTATCGTTGGATCTGATAAGGTAATTTGATTTATAGCTACCTCATATCCCCAGCGATACCAACCCATTTTCCTTAAACACAGTTTTGTTTTTCATTCTAACCCGAATTCAAAACCAGCTGACGTACTCTTCGAAAAGTGTCGTTTATAGCTTTTCTACTTTGTCTCATTAAATTTACAATAGTCTCGAAACTTTTGTTTCTGATACTATTATACATCCTACAAGCACACACACACACACACACACACACACACACACATATATATATATATATATATATATATATATATATATATATATGGAGTGAAGGCATAAGACTAAGTTGATTTTTTAATGTCAAAAGCGTTGTCATTAAAAAAGTTTTCACACTTTGTCTCATTTCTTCACTTTTGTTAAAATGCTATGTCCTAATAACACGCATATATATATATATAATATATATATATATATATATATATATATATATATGTGTGTGTGTGTGTGTGTGTGTGTGTGTGAAAATTTATATATGTACGTTTCATTCCGCATCCAGTTTTGAATCTTTTTATATATGGAAGTGACCCCTTCAATAAAGCCGTTGTTTTGTCTTATGAAGACACTTATCAGAACTTAATTAGTTACTTTACAATTTTATATCTTCTCATTAAGCACCTCCCATACGCAATGACACACACACACACACACATATATAAGAATGTTTTGTTAAGTTCAACCGACAACGTGGTCTGTGTCCTTTATTTTTGTATAGCATTTTTTATCAGTTTTGACAAAAAATATACATTTGAATTTAAATGTTGAATAAGCTTTGCAAAGCACATCTTTTCGAAAGCTGAAAAACACCGGAAAGCATTAAACAGGCAGGCAGATCTCGCAGGAGCCCCAGACGAGATGTGACAACAATTATATTCCATACCCGCACTTATAAATGCTTAAAGAACTTTCGAACGAGAAAGATTGTATATCACTGCACGGTGAAACACCATTTTTAGCAGTTGCCTTATCAACTGACACGATATAATCGTTCGTATTCATATCAGTTAGAAACACTATACCGAAAAGGTCCAGTACGGTCGAGTACTGGATAGCGGCTCGGATTGAGGAATCGGAGAGCCGAGTTCGAATTCCAGTCGAATCCATTGCATTCATTTACGTGCTAATACCCTTGGGAAAGGTATGAATCCTCTTTTTCTCCCCCATCCCAGCTATGGGTAAATAGCAGGGTAGACAGAGTTCTATAGCCTTGGATGGCAACTGGTCTACTGCTGAAAGAAATGGCAACCTACTATGGGAAAAAATCTGCCTCGTCAGTCATGTATCGAAAGATACATGATCGTCTAAGCGTGTATCACGCATTTCACATAACTGACTGACTGAGAAGAAACACGTCAAAAGAATGATCTTCTACGTGAAGTGAGAAACACGCTAATATATAGAACGGTGGATTGAGGAATCGGAGAGCCGAGTTCGAATTTCAGTCGATTCCATTCCATTCACTTACGTGCTAATACCCTTGGGAAAGGTATGAATCCTTTTCTCCTCCCCTCAGCTATGAGTAAATAGCAGGACAGACTGAGTTCTATAGCCTTGGATGGCAACTGGTCTACCGCAGAAAGAAATGGCAACCTACCGCGGGAAAAAAAATCTGCCTTGTCAGTCATGTATCCAAAGATACATACATGATCGCCTACGCGTGTTTCACATAACTGACTGAGTAGAATTTGACAAAACTTTTTTAAGAGAATTCTGAATTCTTGTTGCTAAAAATAACATATATATATATATATATATATAAATATATAAATAAGAAAGAGGTTGTGGTGGTTCATACGAGAGAAAAGTATGTATATTAAAAAGAAGAGAGGTGCCGTAAACGTTTTTGGTTGTAATGTGGATTTATTTAGAAAAAAAAAATTATGCTTTGTTTTCCATATAATTTTACTACACGTGTTTCTGGTCTCGCGACCGTCTTCAGGTAAAAGTGGAGATTTACACATATTATTAAAAATAATTAATATTTCCCTTGTTTTTCAATGTTCTCGATATGAGACATTTTCAGTTTTTGTGTTAGTAATCCGAATTTCTTTCTTGAATTGGCAATGAAGAGTTCTGCGCGAAGGGTCATAAAACAATTAAGTATTATAATAATATTTTTTGTTTTAAAATATGATTCCTTCGCTACATAAGAGTTCTCATGTTTCAAAAACGATAGCCGAAATCATCCAAATAATTATTAAAATTAAGTTGAATTGTGGTGTTTAGTCCCGTTTCATCTTCAAGCGAAATTTTAGGAATAAGCTATCTCTCGGTTTACGTGTATTTTTAGGCACGGTCCGTTACAGAATTTTTTATTGTGGGAGTGGCTAGACATATACAAATGCCTATATATATATATATATATATATATATATATATATATATATATATATATATATATATATATATCTTCGTGCCTTCCGCATATGAGCGTGCGTCCATGTATGTAAGTGATTTGTGGTTTTTGCGTGTGGGGTTATGATCTATTTCGGGTTTATTTTTGTTTATAAAGTTTTTTTCCTGTATTTGTAGGTATGAGTAATTGTCTGTTTGATACATCGGCATGATATTAAATTTACCCTGGTTACATTTGAAAATGTGTTGTGATACAAAAAGTTTTCTGTTGTCTGTCAATTTTATATTGCTTTTGTGTAGGGATACCCTGTTGTTCAGTTGTTGGCTGATGCCTATATATGACTTCTTACATTTTGTGCATTTAAGAACATAAATTACATTTTTGGAGTTGCAGTTTAAGTTTTTATTTATTGTGAATGTTTTTTTTTGGGTTTTCAAAAGTGTAGGAATTTCCTTCTATAATGATGTCACAAACCCCACATCTTTTTTTGTTGCATTTTGTAAATCCCTGTATTGTGTGTTGGTTAAATTTAGATGAGGTTAATATGTGTTTTAGGTTTCTAGATTGGCGTTTGCTTTTAATTATTTTCGTTGTTTTTAGTATATTATTCAGTTTATTATTCTTGCTAAATATGTCTAGATTTTTTATAATTTCTGTGAATATTTCTGGATTGTTTTTGTTGTATGTTGTGACATATGCTAGGGTTGGCTCCATGTTACGTTCCTTTTTATTTCTAAGTTGGTCTAGAGGAATTTTTTTCGCGAGTTCAATACCTTTGTTTATTAGTGTTGTGGGGTAGCCTCGTTTTTTGAGAGTTTTATGTAGTTCTTCTAAGCGGATTTTTCGGAGATGTTTATCAGTTACTATTGTACAAATTCTACGTGCTAGGAAATAGCGGATGGATTTTAGGCACCTTTTTGGGTGATGGCTCTTGAAATGAAGATATTGTTGGGCGTCTGTGGGTTTGTGGTAGATATCTGTGATTATGTGGTTGTTTTTATTTCTAATGAGTATATCTAAAAATGGTAATTCGTTAAAATTATATTCTTGCGTGAATTTGATTTTTGAGTGTAAGTTTTGAAGTAGTGTGTGGAATTGGTTAAAATATCACCCCATGAGAATTTCCAAAAAATGAAGCAATCATCTAAGTATCTTTTCGAAGATTTAGTGAATTGGGTTTTTATATTTGCCCCATATATTTGTTTTATCTTTTCATAGAGGTTTTCTTCTAGGTAAGCTAATGTTGGGGTGGCATATGTTGGTGCCATTTTTGTTCCCATCGCAGTATCTAGGGTTTGGATATAGTTTTTGTTGTCAAATTCAGAGGTGTTATTGCTTAGAATTAGGTCTATACTATCGATAATGAACTCTTTAGTGAATCTCGGATGTAGTATTTCTGGATGTTTTTCAATCCAGAATGAGATCGCTTTTTTTCCTAGTATAGGCTACTAATGTCATGGGGTATGTTACTGTATAGGCTACTATATGTGTGTATGCGAGTATATGTACAGATAAGTTTACTAATTCCTCTTAGTAAGACAGTATGTATATGGAGGGGGAATATACACACGCATATATACACGCATGCTGACAGAAACACATGAAAATGGAAACAGACCCAAGAACACATAGGGGTCAGTAAAATATTAAAAGATAAAATGCCGACAAGTAATTCATCATTTCGCTTAGACCAACCTTAATTGTTTTATGACCCTTCGCGCAGAACTCTTCATTGCCAATTCAAGAAAGAAATTCGGATTACTAACACAAAAACTGAAAATGTCTCATATCGAGAACATTGAAAAACAAGGGAAATATTAATTATTTTTAATAATATGTGTAAATCTCCACTTTTACCTGAAGACGGTCGCGAGACCAGAAACACGTGTAGTAAAATTATGGAAAACAAAGCATAATTTTTTTTTTCTAAATAAATCCACATTACAACCAAAAACGTTTGCGGCACCTCTCTTCTTTTTGATATATATATATATATATATATATATATATATATATATATATATATATATATATATATATATATATGTGTGTGTGTGTGTGTGAAAATACTGTAGAAAATAGGAAAGAAACTGGTTTGGTAAATAATCCAAAGTTACTTAGTATTTTTGTTATTATTTTTTAAAAATACGAAACGAAAGTAGAGCATAAATATAATTATTTATTTAAAAATATGATTCCAACTCGCTACATAAGAGGTCTCATGTTTCAAAACAAGAGCCGAAAACTTCAAAATAATATTTGAATTAATTTGAGTTAAAGTAGGCTCTGTTCCATCTTCAAGCGAAATTAGTCATTCCCAAAAAAATTTCGCTTGAAGATGGAACAGAGCCTAATTTAACTCAAGTTAATTCAAATATTATTTTGAAGTTTTCGGCTCTTGTTTTGAAACATGAGAACTCTTATGTAGCGAGTTGGAATCATATTTTTAAATAAATAATTATATATATATATATATATATATATATATATATATATATATATATATATATATATATACGGACACATATTGTTGTCGATAGAGTCAGGCACATGGAATATTTAGCATGATTCACTTCACCTGCAACAGAGACGAATCGAATAGCTCCGTAAGGAGATTCTTGTTCCCTCTCTGTTGGCTTGCAACACGTTCACTCATATTATCATCATTCTATGTCAGGTGGCCTTGAATACAGTTTGTATGTTTAACATTTACATTCTTCCAACCTTGACATTTCCTTTTGAAGTGCTGTTTGTGAATCTGAACCGGAACTCATGTACTTGTAAATAACCTATTTACTTAGCAGAGTCGCACACATGGGCAGAGTAATGAAACACCAACTGCATTAGCGAATTGACCTGCAGAGCGAGCTTGAAAACCAGTGCGCTATAGTAAGTTTTCATTCAGCAGTAGATAAGAATAAAAAGCGATATGTATGATTTTATAGATCAGGAAACAGATAGATAGATAGATAGATAGATAGATAGATAGATAGATAGATAGATAATGAAAATATTCAGATAGATAGATAATGAAAATATTCAGATAGATAGATAGATAGATAGATAGATAGATAGATAGATAATATGAACAGACTGATAGATAGATAGATAGATAG
>OZ010574.1:100343451-100365951 GCA_963932145.1 Acanthosepion lycidas | reverse complement strand
AATCTGGAAAGAAAAATCACTTGTTAACAAAGGTTGAGTGATTGATTGTTTTTTTGTTTTTTTTTACGGCTTATCAAACCTTTGCAGGTTATTTAAAGCCAGAAAATATTTTTAGATTGTAAGAATTATTTGTGGCGGGTGGGGGCGGAAATAATTATAGTTTTTACGATACAAGTATTACTAATTAAGCCCATTCTGGGGAGAATTTGCTAAATAAACAAGAAATTATCATGTGAATATAAAGTGGGGGATCAATTCCATATTACAATCATTATATAAAGTGACCCCGCTCTTTTTGGTCACGGTAGTTTCTATACATTTATATTCCAGAGAATGTAAATAAATCTAAAAGCCAATGTAGCTAATCAGTGTTTGATTGATTGATTGATTTTCTACGTCTAATCAACCTTTTTGGATTGTAAGAATTTTTTGTGGGGGAGTTGCCTTAGTGATATAGTCTTACTAATTAACCCTTAGGTTGGGGAGAAGAGGTGAATTAATAACTTTCCCAAGGGTATTTGCGCGTAAGTGAATATAACGAACCCAACTGGAATTGGAACTCGACTCTGCGATTATCCAATTCCGAGCTATTATCCATTAGACCACCCGCACATTCAGGTTACAGCATCTGGTATTCCCAAGAAGTTATCTATCTAGGTACTGACCAGGCTCGACGTTGTTCGGTGATCTTCGATGATCGTAGGGGAATCGATGTTTCAAATTTGATGTGGCCGTAATACAACGAAGGTTGAGGTGCTTGCTGAGGGAGTCTATCCCATAAAACAGAACGTACGTAATTGAACAGTTTCCGCTTTGATCAAGTATATTCTTCAACAACACTTTAATTTTTGTTTTCTGTCGCATATCATACATTTTTGTCATATGCACGGTAGAACGCAATTCATGTACGCACATTTTTTGTTTACCAATGCATGTGGTCACCGCTGCCCTCCACCTCACAGTTGTGGTTCATCGGTGACATTCAAGGCAGAATAGTGCAATGGCTTGCCGGTTCCTTTTGAACCGCGGATGTTGAGGTTACGCCATCCCTGATCTCAGCGGTTGATTTCTTTTTAAAAGTTACCGTCTTTTAGGTAAAAAGACAGGACCTACAAGGCAGCAGGTGGTTTGAATTCAGAATTTCCTTCACCTATAGGGACCAATCAGTTCTGCTATTTTACCCATAGCTGACGGAGAAGAGATGGAGTCATACTTTTCCCAAGGTAATGAACTCGACTGGAATTCAGTCCGAGCCGCTATTACGCCACTGTACCTCCAAATATATTTATTGCGCATGTGTATATACATTTCAGTTGTTCGTGACTGCATTTAAAAAAAAACAAAAAAAAAACACCTTTTTCTTAGGCTCCTTTTAAAGGGTCCTTTTTAAAATGGTACTCTTGTATCACTTACTGCTTATTAATCTTCTTTTGCAAGTCGCTGCTATAGATGCGCTTAGCAGTTTGTTTGTTTTAGACACAGAGAGAGGAAAGAGAGAGAGGGAGAGCGGGAAGGAAAGAGTGAGGGAGGGAGGAAGAGAGTTGTGGGAGGGAGGGAAAAAGCGGATATGAGAGAGGGGGAGGAAGAGAGGGGAGGGAGGAAGAGAGGGGAGGGAGGAAGAGAGTGGGAGGGAGAGATATGGGGAGATGGAGAGAGGGAGGGAGGGAGGGAGGGAGAGAGATATGGGGGAAAGGGAGAGAGAGAGAGGAAGGATAGGGAAAGGGAGGGAGGGAGGGAGAGAAAGAGAGAAGGAGGGATATTTTAACTGAGAAACTTTAAAACAATTTAGTCATGGTACCTAAAAATAAAAAGTCCGGTGCAGCCGTTGAATAATGATTTCCGGATTGCAGTATGGAATAGAAAGAACGAAAATGTACAAAAGTTAGTTAATAATTTAAAATATTATGCTAAATTAAATATTCATGTTGAAGAATGAGAAAGTGTGGGGGGGGGTAAATATTCGAAATTGTGAACTGCTGCTGGAAGTACGGTACGTTTAAAGAATGGTAAAAAAAAATGTTACCTGCAAACAGGATGCATTAAAGAAATAAAAAAATAAAAAACGTAACAAAAAACATCAACCATTTTCACATATCAAAACAAAACGCCTCAATAGGCAAAGGGAAATAACTCTGGGGAACTTTTCCTTATCATTATTTATTAAGAAATCCGAAGGCAGACATTTTAACAGAAGACATAAAACATACATTCTTTAAATATAGTTAAATCTTCTTTTGATGCATATGTACCTGAAAGCTAATAAAAAAAAATGGCCTGAGACATTTTTACAAAATATTAATAAAGATCTTATGGAATCATTTTTAGTCGGACTGAGAAATTTTAGCAACTCCTCATTCATGCAAAATTAGAGAGGTATGAAAAGTTTCCATGCAAACTCCGCACATAAATGCACAAGCTTCAGTGATGAAGACGTAGACACGGAGATATTGAAAAATAAAAAAGGAACACATACCCAGGAAAAATGAAGAAGAAAAGTCTGAAAGGTTAGAAATCGCTCTGTGACCTTCGGACAAGATATTTCGAAAAGAAGGTGTAAAATATTCTGTTAATAGAACCTTTGGCAAATGCCGAAAATTTAAACAGTCCCGTAATAAATAATAGGATCATAAACAGAAATTAATTTATATGTTATGCAACAATTACCTACATTACATAAAACGTACACACAGTTTATCGGCTTTTAATTTTGTAACGGGATTTTGGACATTTTCGTCAGATAAAATAAAATGTAATTTAACCATAAACCGTTAATGCTTTTAGCCTACCTTAAAACTATATTTTGATGAGATATATATATATATATATATATATATATATATATATATATATATATATAATCAAAATATAGTTTTAATATATATAGTATATATAATATACAGGGTACCCCAGAAGTCGCGCACTAATTTCGTCGGAGAACACCACTGAAATACCCAGGAGAGTTTGATGAAGAGAATTGATGTTTATTTTATTCCAAGGGGTTCACTATTTGAACATATATTATGATTATAATCAATAAAGGTATTTTTTTATGAAAAGCTGGATGATGCGCGACCTCTGGGACACCCAAAGTGTGTGTGTGTATATATATATATATATATATATATATATATATATATATATATATATATATATATATATGATCAAAATATCGTTTTAAGGTATGCTATATTTATGGGTTAAAGTGGTCAATATTAGGGATAAAGCGTTATGTAAATATAAAGGTAGATTTTGAGGTCAACGCCCAGCCTTTCATGCTTAAACGATGGCTTTTAAACATGAAATAGACCCTCACTATTGGGTGCTGTCTATAATGTGTACTTCATATATATATATATATATATATATATATATATATATATATATATATATATATATAGTCGACTCTCCCGTCGAATCCAACGTATGAGGGTCAAGCAGATCATATTTTTTTTTTTTTTGAAAAAATCTATTGCTGGTAATAATTTTTTAATCAAAAATTTTTTGCCGTTTTTTTTGTTTTTGTTTTTTTACAAACACGTATTTCTGGTATTAAAACCTATTTTTACACTTTCCTAGTGTTTTGACCCCAGTTTGGAGGTTAATTCTTTGCCCATAGCTGGGACCCTAACAGGTGTTACTACCACGGGTTAGGGTGCACCTGGGAACAACGCCAACTAAAGGGCGGCTCCACACTCCTCAAATCCTCCTGATGAGAGGTCTTGATGATGTTGGATGTTGTTTATCTTTATAAATATACCAGGACGGTATATATATATATATATATATATATATATATATATATATATATATATATAAAATTTTATATGCATGGTACTTAGTGGAAAGCGCTCAATATTGATAGTTATAATAATATCCATACAACTGATATATATATATATATATATATATATATATATATATATATATATATATATATATATATGTATGTATGTATGTATGTATGTTTTTATGGGTCTATGAGGGTTCTCTGTTTTTTAAATACTATTGAAAAACGTTAAAAGAACAATCGATCTTGCGAGCGTTCAAAATAAACAGGCAGCCATTTTAAGAAATCGGTAAGCGAGAAACAAAAAGTTAATGAGAAAATAAATAAAAATTACACACATACACACAGAGACATACATATATATATATATATATATATATATATATATATATATATATATATATATATGTATGTATGTATATGTCTCTGTGTGTATGTGTGTAATTTATATATATATATATATGTCTCTGTGTGTATGTGTGTAATTTTTATTTATTTTCTCATTAACTCTTTGTTTCTCGCTTACCGATTTCTTAAAATGGCTGCGCTCATTTTCACACAAATATCCTTAAGAATGCAGAATTCCATGTCTTCTGTCCTAGCTGTGGATGAAATAGCAGGATAGATTGTGTTCTATAAATCTGAGTGGCAAGCAGAAGGAAAATGATGAATTCCACATCTTGGAGAAAGCAACAGAAAATGGCTTCACTATCTTTCCCACATCAAGTAAGAATGAAAAAGAATGCGTGGAGAGCCATGATCACTTTCATTTTGAAGGTATAAGAAAAAAAATGAAGGCAGTTGATTTTTCTAGAACGGGTGAATTTCTGAATTTTTGTAGTGATTTTTCGATGATAATGAAAATATTAAAATACTACCGTACCTGGAAGAGCTAACGAAATATTATGGTGTTGGGGTCATTGTAACATTGTATCTCTCATTTCTATATAAATTTGAAGGACTCCAGTGATTTGTCGTATTTATACGGAATTTTCTATTACATTACAGTATGTTGATGCTTATGTTTATTCAATTAAGTATAGTTTGGGCGTAAATCCAGACGAGGACAAACAAAAGATAATAACGTAAATATTGCAAACAGAAAATCGAATACGTGTCCAAAGGTCGACATAGTTACATTAAGCTTCGAACTTCAACAGACAAGAAGAGAAATACAATCATTGTAAAACGGGAGACAGTGATTGTAGATAGAAAAAAAAAAAAATAAGTTCCTTTTGTTTAAATCAAGGGAATCAAAAAATATGTAAATTCTCTAAAATGTCTAAATTTCGTTAGGCTAATATTATGTGTTATTTAAGAGGAATACGCATTTATTTTTATAAACTACTTAGGATTTTAACGAGTACACGGATTGTTTGAGAATTACAACTTAAATTTCTTAGATGATTGTTTCTTTTTTTTTATATTAGGTTGGTGCAAAAATAATGTCGTTTTCTCACATATGTTACTATGTGAGAAAACGACATTAAAAAATATAGAGAGCTAGTTGAATCTAACTAAAAAAAAACTATTAAAATTCAAACTATTAGAATTTATGCATATCGTATAACCCATTCAGAAATCGCTTTTCGTTTAATTATCCATTTTTTTTTCAGTCAGTCACACATGACGTCAGCAGCTGTGTTGTTTTTAGATTTAGTTAAATTTAAGTACAGTTCCTTTTAAACGAGTTGCTTTTTGATTTAAATGTTTAATACTATATTAGTTATTTGAGCACCAGTTATGCGAATTTCAGATTAATCAAAGCAAAGGTCAAAGGTCTAGCAAATATTTAATTTCACGTTTTTCATTTACTGAGCTGCTTAAGACACAGTGACGTCAGTCTGGGAGTCGCTTAAGATTTAGTCAAATTTGAGTAAAGTTGCTTATAAACAAATTGCTTTTAAAAACATCGTGTATTTTCTAAGTTTAGTTTACTTTAGTAGATGGCAGGATGAGTGAAGAAGATCGTGTTACGTCAATCCTCAAAATGGAAGCTGAATGCTTGTCTTTAAAAAGAAAAAATATAAATCAACATTCGTTTTTATCTCGGCTTCGAAACGCTTACTTGCACCAGAGGAAAATGCTCAACTATTTCAATCACCAAGTAAGTTAGCAGTTAATGTAGTGATTTATTTAAGTAAGTTTAGTACGATACAAGAGCACTTGTCTTTCAAGAGGAGATTGTTGGTCTTGGTTGGATCTTAGAGCGATTCGAACACCGTCCAGTGCGGAAGACGTGACTATCTCAACTACGCGGCAAGGAAAATGACATCTTTATAAAAGCTAACTATGGCACTTTTGCCGTAAGACGGCTAAGTTATAGTGCAGTCCCAAATGGAGAAGGCCTTCCCACTTTGAAAATCAGTATTTGAAATACGCGTGCTTTTGTATGGGATTGAACATTCATTGGCAAGTTTGAAAAATACGTAACAGCTTTGGTCATAAACAGGGTCTAACAGTTTATACATAGTAAGTTGAGTTTTTTTTTTTTTGGGGGGGGGGTTAACGTGTAAATTCCTCTCTTTCGAGTGGTATACACATTCGGATACTTACCGGTCACAGGGCTCCGTCCCTGTGCTGGTGGTATCACGGCTACGACTAGCTTGGACCGGCTCCGGCCTGGACCAGCTATGACAAGCCAAGACCAGCTATGACTAGCTTAGACCAGCTCTGACCAGCTTGGACAAGCTATGACCAGCTAAGACCCGCTTGGACCAGCGGCCCGAGTGAAAACACGTTAAAAACCGACCTTGTGTCGCAACCTCAGTGTTTCAAGTAAATACACTTACCCGTCACGGGGATCCGTCCCTGCGCCAGTGGTATCACAGCTATGAGTAGCCTGGACCGGCTCTGGCCAGCTTAGACCAGCTATGACTAGCTTACACCAGTTTGGACAAGTTGTGACCAGCTAAGACCAGCTAAGACCAGCTAAGACCAGCGGCCCACGTTGAAAACCGACCTTGTGTCACAACCTGATTCTATGGGGGAGGTGGGGTCAAGTAAACCTCTATACCTAGAAAGTTTTATCCGCACGTCATTGCTTACTCGTGAAAGAAGAGTGTTGATTATTCCAGATATTTACTGTATGATAAGTTTTTCCTCTGAGGAGCCGACCAGGACGTGATCGATCATGGTTAGGTCACCTCTGATGTTTTCAGAGGCCGAAACCTCCAGTGATACAAGGAATAAATATCAATGAGAACTCTACCCGCATACTGCAAGAGTGTTTGAGATATATATTTCTCTGTAATTGTACAAACGAACAAAACTCCAGAGTAATGTTCAATAACAAAGTTTTTTAACAAACATGAATAACATAAATCTTATGAAAAAAAAATTAAAATCAAATATATAATTTATATCAAAAATTGTATTTCAGCAACCAATAAATTCTCCAATCGCAAGTGGAGATTGTGGGTGTTTCTCGTGTACTGGTGATTTTTCTGTTGTGTTTTAATTTGTAGCATTATAGAAATATAATAATAAAAATCCGATTACATTTAATCATATACACAAAAAAATCTGGCTTAAGCAAGTGACGTTCTTTGGATATCTACGGTCATATTAAATAAAGTTTACGTATCAATTTACTTTTGAATCTCTTTACCTACCTACCTACCTACACTGGGATTGTGTAACGCTTTCTACTCTCCTAAAACCTATTCAAACTAATCCTATAAATTATCTTACTATTAATGATTTCATTCAGCTGTAAGAAAATTTATTTAACGGTATTCAGTGACAAAGTTAACATAAACGGATAATACTCCGAGTAAATATTATTTGACTTAATTAGAAGCTGTTAAAACTAAAGTAACCCAAGATGATTGTTTTCTGTATCGGAAAATGTATTAAACACTGGTTCTTCCTCATAAATTTCCTACACTTGGAGTATGAAATTTGTATGTAAATGGAAGTATAATATAGTACAGAAGTGTCTGTCTATATTTCTGAGATGAGGTCTTATGTACATTATTTACATTATTCGGACTATTGTCCTCGTCTTTGTCGCCATATTTATCACAACGTTTCGGCCGTTGTACGCTCCGGCCTTCTTTAGGTGGTTGGAATTTCGAATCGAACCCTTTATTTCGCTCACTGGTATAGACTGTTCTAGTTCCGCGTGCCATGTGTCCTTGAGGACACATGGCACAGTGGATAAAGGCGTTGGTTAGATCCAGTGACAGGACCCAAAGAGTGTGAGTTCAATACCCGGTTAAGGCAGTGGAGAACTTTCAGAGGGAAATTAGCAGGAGATAACTGATAACTGACATCCAACAAACATGGCACAGGGAACTAGAACAGTCTACCCCAGCGAGCGAAATAAAGGGTTCGATTTGAAATTCCAACCACCTGAAGAAGGCCGGGGCGTACAACGGCCGAAACGCTGTGACAAATATGGCGACAAAGATGAGGACAAGTGGTAGAAGATATTTTAGTCCAGAAACGAAAGGATAACTATAAAGCTACTCCATTTGTTATCTGAATTTTTTTTTTTTTTTTTTTTTACTTATCGTTATTTTTGTCTGAATTTCTTTGACGGGGAGTTATTATTTACATTATTCACATGCGGAAAAATTGCCCTCATCTTTGTTGTCATTATCACAACGTTTTGGCCATTATGACCTCTGGCCTTTTTCATCAGCAGATAGATTAGGTTTAAAGCTCCAAGTTCCAACTCAGAATTGTCCCACTGGACAATGACCTAATGGATTAAAGCACTGGTTCGTGAATTTGATAATTGTGAGTTTACTCTGCCTTCGGTCAGAGACGATAGCCGGACGAGAGAGCAGAGTCTCTTCCAAGGAGTTAGATACCCGATCCCGCGTATGCGGTGTCTACGGGCAATTTTTGCCCGAGTCCACTGGCTCGGATTTCCCCACATTAAATTTGACCTTGTGCTAGGTAAATATCGTAATTGTGTGTTCGGGTTGTGTGAAAAGGGGACGAGCAACAGCTAAGCCATGTTAAATAAGAACGAAGTGAGATAATCCCGGGACATAAACAGCGGAAACTCTCTCTGCCTTGAGCAGAGAGGAACCCGGACGAAGCTTTGCCGATGGGGAAGAGTAAATCTTACCCACGGTAAACGCGGCCTTGTCGGGGGGGGGGGTTAAATATTAACAGCGGAAAGAGAACCATCTATGGTTCTGTTCGAAATTCCTTGAAGGTTATCCAAATTGCACATGATGAACCTCGGGGAGCAGATAGGCCGAAACGTTGTGATAATAGCAACAAAAATGGGGAAAAGAGTCTGTATGTAAACGGTATAAATGATAACAGCTTTCTGTACTTTATTTTTTAGTCTTTTAATTCTTCTTATTTTAATTATCGTAAATGCACCATTTTCTGGCTTTCATGAGAAACTTGCACATAATACTTGATTACAAATGTTAATAACAGTAGGATAGCGTTTACTAAGCGTAATTTAGACGTGACGCAAAGCCGAAAGTAGGGGGCGACCAGTGAGTATCGAATTCACCACTCAGTTGTAATTGATCTGACAAGCTTACTAACCCTTACTCCATACTAAAATGCTCGTTCATAAGGATAAGTCACAAATTATTTTTCAGTAGTTTTCCTTTCATATTATTTTTTTACATTTTATCGCAATCGTGTTTATTTTTTATTTGCATTGTATCAATGTTAATCAAGCTTAATAGATTGTTAAAACGAATAATGTTTCCGACAAGAGGGAACACGCAACCATGATATTTTGACAAAGCTACTACATCTACAATTAGTAGGCTTAATC
This sequence comes from Acanthosepion lycidas, assembly GCA_963932145.1. Taxonomy (NCBI): domain Eukaryota; kingdom Metazoa; phylum Mollusca; class Cephalopoda; order Sepiida; family Sepiidae; genus Acanthosepion; species Acanthosepion lycidas. The sequence goes on along the minus strand of OZ010574.1, from coordinate 100,356,406 downwards.
TAAACAATGTGGTTTCGTGTAAAGATATGATAGTAAACGATATGCCTAAATTTGAACAACCTCTGCCGGTTACTTTTCATGGTTTATATGTCCCGGTCAAACAGGCTTACAAGGATAAGGAAAGTGAGTTCGAATTTCATCGGAAACCTGTAATTTTTTTTTTTTTTTAATCATGTTCTCCCCAACCAAGGCAACAAATCTACAATGGATGACTGGGTGTGGAAGAATTAGAAACAGAAACATTACTAGTGAGCGAAGACAAAAAAAGAGTAATCAGGAGGACAGTAGATAGACATTGCATTTAAATTTTTCAAAATAAAAGTTGATTGGAAAACATGGAACCGGAAGCGAGAAGTGTGAGACAAGAAACTGTTAGCATAAAACTTCCGGTTGCATCTAACCAGCTCAAGTGTAAGTTAATGAGATCTCAGCGCCAGTCTAGTACTGTGCTTAAATTCATAAAGTCTAGATACCATAGTGAAGAGTTCTTCCGAACAATGACCATGAAAATATTTAAGGAAATGGCATAGAGAGACAACTTTACGGTGGTGGAAAAGTGACTGAAGCCGAGAGACCAAATCAGGACCGACAATATAATTGATTCTTTTTAGATTTTATCAAAGAGCTCAAGATAAATAGCAGGAGCACCGGGCCATATGCATCAGCAATATTCTAAGCGTTGAAGAATGGTAGATATGTAGGATATATTCTGAAGAAAAAAAAATGTCTCACACGACACAGTGAATCAACTTTCTCAGCAGCTGACCCTAGCAATGGATTCGATATAGTCTTTCCATTTCATATAACCTGAGAACTTTAGTCCGAGAAGGCGTAATAAGTCACATTCCTACAGGCTAGCATCAGCCATGCTGATGGAGAGCAGAGAGGAGTCTCTCAGATGATTAAGAGAGAGCGCAGTTAAGTTTTGGAGGCGTTAAAATTAACAAGCCATACGTTGCCCTAGTTAACAACTGACTAATGGCCGTTTTCGATATCGACTGCCTTTTTGACGTTATCGAACTGACCAAATTTACTATCAAGACAGAAGTAAATGGCTGTGTCATCAGCGTAGATAGCAAGTTGAGAGCTGATACCACCGAAAAGGTCGTTAATGGAAAAAAGTAGGATCAAGGATGAAGTCCTGGGGTGGGGGCACCGACATTAGTAGAAATGGCCATTCAGGATAACTTTTATTTCACGATTTGATAGGAAATACTGGATCACTTAAAAAAAAAAAAGTCCGGTGACACCGTAAGTTTTTCAGCTTGTGCAGAAGTTCTGTATGCTAAACGCTGTCGAAAGCTTTCGAGATGTTCAAAGCTACATCCCGCGCTTTACCATTTTTATCTAGGCCTTCACAGATTCTTTCCGCAATTATCAGCATTTGATCTGGAGAAACGAAAGCCAAATTGCTTTTTTGAAAAAGAACCCTGCGATGAGATTATTTGCTTATCGATTACAGAATACAAAACAACTTGAGCTTTGCGAATTAAATTGCAAAAATTGGATAAAAGAAAAACTATGTAAAAAAAAAAAAACAAGAAAAATGACAATTTTCAGCTGAGAAAACCAAACAAAATACACAAAAAAAAAAAAAATAGTACTTCTACCCTTGTTCTACAAAACACTTATTCCCTCCTTTTACGAATTCTTTGTATTTAATAAAATTCATTGCCAGTAATTCATCTTTGCTGCTTTTAAGTCGACAGAAAAAAAAAGTCAACCATAAGAACTGCATGAAAGACTATTCTTCTATTTCGGTCACTGTTTAGAAAATATTCTATTTCTTATGTGAGATGCTGAAAATCCGTTTGATGAAGATGACAAAAGAAAAATGTCGTATTTTACATATTTTGGGAAAACTTTTCAAATTCGTATTATACAGTGTAACCCGGATATAAGAGACCCGAGTATAAGAGAAACCCCGGATATAAGATAGATTTTCTCTGGTCCCAAATTAGAGCCATACTTACCTAAACAAAATAGACCAAACCCGGATATAAGAGAAACCCGGATATAAGAGACTTTTTCTCCGGTCCCGACAACTCTCTTATATCCGGGTTACACTGTACAATGATTTTCGCTATCTTTTCATTATCATCTTGTGATAGATTATGAAGAAAATCCTGTTGCATTTTTTTTTTTTTTTTTTTTTTTTTTACATAAACTTTAAAAATAATCTTTAAACACTTACGGAAAAATAACCATTAATTGTTTTAAGTTTTAATGTTTTTTCTTTTTGTAGACTACTCATTATCACAGTGGATAAATTTTGTATCCGTTTAACCTTTTTAAAAGAAGTTTATATTAGACCCCATTACAGATACTGTATGTTGTAGGATTTTTAAAAAGGGGTCTTTCGCAACGGAGGCGAAAAGAAAGGTTTGTTCTGTCGATATAAATGAAGAGTTAAGTGTTTTAACACGCCAACGATCGTTTAACCAGTTTCGATCGGAAATTTTTATCGAAGTTTCCCATGGGATTACACCTACATTTCTTAAACTCTTCTTTGTGACCCATTTTTGGTATCAAAATACCTCCAGTCTAGCATAGGCACAAACAGAAAGCGAAGTGGGAAAATATAAATCCTGACTAATGACTCTACTTCTGCTGGGTTCTATCTATCAGCTTGTCAAGTTTAAATTCCAAGCCTTGGTTTAAATTTCAGGTGTAATTATATCATTTGCTGCAGAAATACCTGCTTCAGCCAACCAGGTGGCGGGAAAATCAAGTAAGAATAGAACAAAATTTTCAGAGATTAAGGGATGTAAGGATTTTGCTTTTTCGCCATCCAATCAACCCTAACCCTCAACAGTTTCTAATTTTAGGCCAGTGAAAAAAAATGGAATTTTAAAGCTCACTTATTTTCCTTGGGCCAACTCCAGGTCCATTTTAAAAATGTCACCACTTGTAGGCCTAAAGACACACGTCGAGAATTACTAAACTCTAGACAACCAAGTTTTGTTGATATTGGGATTCTAAAAACCGCAAAAAAAATCATAAACTGCACGAAAAGAAGCAAAACAGTTTAATACAAGTCACACATCGATCAGAAAAATGCGCTCATAAACCCGAAAGAATTGTCTAAACCTGGTCAATGGGTCTCTGATCATCTGGCTTCTCCGCTTAATCAAAATCTGCTCGTCATTGAAGATTACACTTACTACCGAATTCTTCCTGGTTGACGAAAATTGAATTCTTTGTAATCGTATTCAACGAGATCGACAATGATTAAACACCAACTAAAAAAAAAAAAAAAAAGCCTTCATCTCCAGACCAGTTTAGTGGGATATAAAGCGTGTCGCCTATTATGAAATGGTAAACAAAGCAAAACGGTTAATGCAGGAATGACTGTTATAAATTGGAACCACTGGACAAAAATATACATAAGTGCTTAATCGTAATGACATGGTGCTTTTACAGGATAAACACACACACACACACACACGAGTTACCAAGTAAAAGATTACGGCACTAAATATGGAAGTTTTGCCTCATCCTCTTTACCCTCCCCACTTTGCTTCATCTGACTATTATCTTTTCAGATCATTGCAATATTTTTGGAAGGAATATACTTTATTAATTTTGAAGCGGTTAAAATATGGAGTGTTTCTTTGGGTCAAAGAACGGGCTTAAAAATTTTCAAAGTTTTACCAAATCGAAGGGATTATGTTACTTCCTTTCCAAACTAATCTGTAGTTATCAACAAAATAATATAATATGTATTAAAGTAATTTTTTGTTTGAGTGTGTATTTTAATCTTTGTGTTAATCTCAACATTTTGGCTCATTGGTTTTCCGCCTTTCATTGAGTGTGTCTCGCATTTATCATGAAGGTTCATCTCATTTTTTTTCTTTTTTTTTTTGTAAATAATTTGGTTTTTAGCTTATTAAATAGTAAATAAATCCAATCACATAACGATGCAAATAAGAACGTTTAAAATATTTCATATTACTAATTTTTCTATATTTTTCAATTCTAAAACTAGAGTTGCTTAATTTTTATAATTTGAATAATCTTCCTGGATTGTTTTCTGAAAAAAAAAATCATCATTATAATCTGGAAAGCCGTATCAATTTCTTTTCTATCCAATCCAAGTGCACTGCAATGAAAACTTTCATTCGGAAGGTCAGGGAACACACAAGCAGAGAAGAGGAAAATAGTTAAATATATTTACCCCTGTTTCCAAGGAAGTATGTAAAGGAAGAATAAACAAATATAATTTTACTGATGTTATCCGAAATAAAAACAAAACACATAAAGCACCAATAATTAAACAGAAACAATCAAAATCAAAATAATAAATCAACAAAATCGATTTGCAAATTTGCAAATACTCTTTCATCTTTGATATTTTGCCAGAATGAAAAATGCCCATTTCTTTACTTATTACAAATTTGTGCTTAATTTTTATAGCGTACAGTTAGCTGCCATTTTGTGCCAGAGGCGATGATTTCTTGGTAAACTATTATAGTCAATATTTATGGTGATTTCCTAAGTATACCTTAGATGTTGTACAAGGCCGAATGTATAGGGCACCTAGTGAGGATCCAATCCACCACTCAATCGTAATTGTTCTAGCGAGCCAAGCTTGCTAACCATTACATCACGTCGAGGTGCTCAAAATGATTTTCTAAGCGTAGCTTAGATGTGGCAGAAGGCCGAAAATATGGAGCACCCAGTGAGAATCGAACTTACTACTTAATTGTAGCTGATCTCGCATGAAAAGATTTGCTAACCATTTCACCATGTCGAAGTACCCAAAGAGACAGTATTTAAATGACTATTTTATAAATGTTTACTGAGCATAATCTGTTTCAAGAATTCAAAGTGGGGTACCCCGTGGCAATCAAATTAAAAATTGCCCTGCAAAACTGGTTTGTTCATCATTCCTCTGCGGCAGTGGTTCCCAAACGGTGCGAGGCGCCGCGTAAGTGCAGTGGAAGAGGGTAGCAGGTGAGGCGGAATGATTGACAGACAATCAAAAGTTTAGAAACAGTTTCAAAAAATCCATATGCCAAAAATAAATATGATTTCAAAATCTAAAATATTATTATGGATTACTTGTAATTTCATGCCCGAGTCCCATTATATACTTGTAAATGATTATTGGCCGATTTTATCATTGTGATATTTTTGCATTATATCAAGTATTAAGAATATAGTAACTAGGGTCCACAAATTGGAGGAGAGAGTTATCAATGATAAGGTTCAGATTTCTAATCCACGGTTATCTCCCTTTGACCCTCACTCTTTTTTTATTTTTATTTTAAACATACTTTTTATCACGTAACATTTGGTGAGGCGCGAGCAAATTTTCATTCCGAAAATGCGACGCAGAGGAAAAAAGTTTGGAAACCACTGCTCTACGGTATAATAAAGATTATTTCGTACAGAACCAGACTAATTAGTAGCAACTGAAATCATGACGAGTAGCTGCCTTCGACTGTAGTTTGCTACCTTTCAATTTCGAATATTTGGGCCTGGATCGATTATTCATTTTAGAGAAAAATCCATCAACGGACTTCTTATTGCAACTGCCGCTTTTATTAAGTATTCAGTAAATTTACCCCCACCTCTTGATTTAGGCTGTGAGCAATTTAGAACAAAGCGTTTCATTTGGATATTTAATAAAAGAGTTGGTTAGAATAAGAATGTCTATTTAAAACTGATAATTATTTATTAAACTTAGACCTACAATATGCCGAGGTTTTTCCAGACTGTATCGGTTCAGAGAAAGGGGTATGTCCCAGTGATATTAAGCTATCAGCCAACAAACTTATATGGTCATGAAAACACTTTAATATAAAAACCTATAATAAAAAGAATTAGAAACTTTTGAGGCTTGGAAATGATGACAAACTTAACTATCATAGGCATTCGGGAACACAAAGGTGGGACAGTTCGTTGGCATTAAATTCATGACTGACAAAGGTGCTTGAGTATATTTTACTCTTATTCGGCGGCTGGTAAATTTTGAGATATATGACTTTATATATCTTTTTGAATAAAATGAGATCTGGCTAATGAAATTGTTCTATTAAATATTCAAGCTATCATTTAGATCTAATGAAATCAGGTGATGCTTAGTGCAAAATAAGCGCGAACTATTTTGTTTAATACTTCAGAATTCACATCCATAATTTAATTCAGGAATATACAGAATCAAACACAGCGATCCCCAATCTTCAACGTTAGCTTTAACAACAACAAAAAAAAATGTTTCCCTGAGCTATAAAACCATTTTGCCATTGCCTATACCTTTTTGAGGCGTTCTTTCTTTCGTGTCTTGACAGTCCTGTAAGGGCCACACCAAAATATGCCTTGTCACACACACACACATACACACACACACACACACACACACACACACGCTGCTATCGTCACTACTGAAATGCATTACTATTCTCGCATCCAGTGTTTCGTTTCCATGAACGGTCGGAAAGTGTTGATGACTGCAGATGGACGCAATTTATTCCGCAGTGATATACCCTTTCTTCGTATGCACTTTCCTATTAGACACCATTTTGTAACAAGGTAAAAAAAACGTAGAATATTGGGGTTTTATCTTTGTTGTCATGTCACCAATATCCACGTCCAACATCATGGACCAACATCATAAAATACATGATATGACTTCAATAAGGCTATTCGCTTATATATATATATATATATATATATATATATATATATATATATATATATATATATATATAGGAGTATATTCGCCTATCGTCCAATTCACAACCCTTTCAGGTTTATGAACAGCTAGTGTGTTGACGTAACATCTTACTGAAAATATTCCTTTTCTTATCATCTAAAACTTTTCTAATTATTGGCATGACAGGCTGTTGTATAGTTATAGTTAGTGTGTATATGTGTTTTGAGATGCCATATATATATATATATATATATATATATATATATATATATATATATATATATATATATATATATATATATATATATGAGTGTGTGTGTGTGTATGTGTGTTTGTGGTTGTGTGAAATGTGTATGTATATAAATATTTATATTTGAAATTTATTATATAATATATATATGTGTGTGTGAGATGTGTATGTATATAAATATATATATATGCAATTTATTATATATATATATATATATATATATATATATATATATATATATATATATATATATATATATATATATATATATATATATATATAATGTTCTCATCTTATTACCGAAGTTAAGTAACGTTGACCTTGGCCAGTATCTAGATGGGTGACAGCTTGGGAATACAAATATGTGTGGATAGTGTAATGGATAACTACTCGAATGAGAATTCAGAGAGCAGATTTCGAATTCTAACGGAGTTCCTTACACACGCATACACTTGGGAAATCTCTCTCTCTCTCTCTCTCTCTCTCTAGCTAAGGATAAATAACACGACATATAACTGGACCCTATAACCTTGTTTGGAAACGAGTCTAGGAGAAAGAAAATTCTTTATCTAAACCGACCTGTAGAAGATATGTAAAGGGCGGATGGAGCAAACGGCCTGCATGCAGAGTAGAGATGGAAAAACATACAGTGCACCAGTGCAGGACATGGCGCTATGATGAAGTGCACATTGCAGGGCAGTGGTAACTGATCACTTTAAATAATTTACCTGTAATAGTTCAAATTTTGTGCTATTCCGAGAAGCCTCTTTTAATACAAGTGTTGGATTAATCGTACTATGCCAGTAGCATCAAAACCTACTATAGGAGTTTACCTTTTTGTTTTAATCTCCTTAATAGATTATCCCAAGTATATATATTCTTAAAAAGTTAAATTAATATCAACTGGCCTAGATCGAAAAGTTCTACTAAAGAAAAATGCGCCTCCCGATAGAAATTAAAACTTTATCCCACTTTTCTATCAAAGAAACCACTCCTATATCCGAAGCTATATATCTATATATATATATATATATATATATATATATATATATATATATATATATATATATATATCCGAAGCTATATATATATATATATATATATATATATATATATATATATATATATATATATATATATATATATATGGTAGACTCTCCCATCGTATTCGACGGGAGAGTTCACCATATATATGTATGGGGTCAAGTATGAGGGTCGAGCAGTTCAGTTCCTAGGAACCGAGAGCCAGACACAAGCACATATGATTTGATTATAGTGTTGAAGGCTTTGTGCAGAACCTACCACACTTTTTGAAAGGCCAAATACAGAGACCTGGTGCACTACGTGTCACAAGGTCCCCAAACGACCGTCTGCAGGTTTTGTATTCAGAGTTGTCCTTCTGCTAGACCAGTTGCCATCCATGGCTATAGAACCCATTCCTGCTATTTGGCCATAGCTAGAGGGAGAAGAGGATTAATACCTTTCCCAAGGGTATTAGCACGTCAGCGAAACAGACAGTCGCCGCTGGGTGCTAACCTGAATGTTCACTTTTATATTTGTATACGCTCTATCCCCGATATTGAGCTCTTTAACACAAGAAATATAGCATCTCTGCTAAGAAATTTCGTGAAATGACTAATTTCAGAAATAGATTTGGCAAAGTGCTAAGGGAATTGGTAAGAGATTAAGTGAACTGACTGAGTGTAGATATATAATCTGGTAAAACGTCAAGGAAACTGGTAAAGGTTTAAGGGAAATAACTCATTTCACAAAACTGATCTGGTAAGTTTAAGGGTAATGATCAATTTCATGGAAGAGACAAACGAGTTTCAACGGACGTACTGCCATCACTCAGATCAACACCTCACTTCTAAAATGACCTTTACAATAGGCTAAAGCGCTCACTTTTATCAAACGTAGTTGGAGGTTTAGTGGCCTTTGACGTGTGAGGAAATAAACCTGCGGATTTTCCTTGTGAACACGGACTTTGAATAGGACAAGTGAATATCATGGAAATCGGAGAGTTTACCTCGCGGTAATCTGTTTGAATGTATAGTAATTTTCTAAGCCTGGCTTAGATGTGGCACAAGGCCGAAAGCTTTCTAACCATTACACCACGTCGAGGTGCCCAATATTATAGTGATTTTTCAAGAGTATCTTAGATATGGCACAAAGCTGAAAGTAGGGAGGCACTTAGTGAGGATCGAACTCACTACTCAGTCGTAATTGTTCTAACGAGACAAACTTGCTAGCCACTACCCCGCCTCGAGGTACCCTATCTGTTTGAATGTATATCTCGTGAACTTTCATGAATATTGTGTTCCTTTTTGAAAAAATAATCATCAGTTTAAAATAAAATTGTTCATTGAAGTTTTCTTATTAAACAGTCAGTCATATGCCATGCGGAATACATGATGAGGCAGATTTTTTTTCCCGCAGTGGGTTGCCATTTCTTTCTGTTGTAGACCAGTCTGTCCTACTATTTATGGGAGAAGAGGATTCATAGCCTTCCCAAGGATATTAGCACGTAAGTGAATGTAATGGATTCGACTTGGAATTCGAAGTCGGCTCTCCGATTCCTCAATCCAAGCCGCTATCCATTACTCCACCGTGCCTCCTCTTAAACTGTATAGTGATATTCCAAGCGTAGGTTGGATGTGTCACAAGGCTGAAAGTAAGGGGCACCCAGTGAGGAGTGAACTCACTACTCAATGGTAATTGTTCTGGCGAGACAAGCTTGCTAACCCTTACACCACCTCGAGGTGCCCAACTGTATATATGAAGCAGCCACCACTAATACTGCTCTCTAGATTTATTGATTTCTTTTTTCACGGCTTATCAACCTTTTGCAGGTTATTTAAAGCCAAAAAATATTTTTAGATTGTAAGAATATGGGTAGGGAAAAAATAATGATTTACTGACAGAAGTCCTACTATTAATTAAGCTATAGAGGAAGGGGGAGGAGATGGATTCATAACTTTCCCAAGGGCATTTGCGCGTAAGTTCACGAACAGCACATCCATGCTTACAGCATCTGGTATTCCCAAGCGGTCAACCCTGTAGCCACTGACCAGGTTCGGCTTTACTTAACTGTGGTCATACGAGAACCGGTGTTGCAACCTGATGTAGCCGTAAACCTTTCTTTATAGAGACCAAAATATGTGAACCACAATGCTCTAAACTTTGAATAATTGTTGGTCGTTTCTGTGATTGATTCTGTATTTTCGGCGATTTTTCTCCCCCCCACCGCTCTCTCCCTCTCTCTCTCTCCCTCCCTCCCTCCTCTCTCTCTCTCTCTCTCTCTCTCTCTCTCTTACTCGCACACACTTACTTAAAATCGCGCGCTTAGGTTGTGAATGAAAGAAACTTACCGGTGGTGTACTGGACAGCGTGTTCATGGGAACTGACTTTAAAAAAAATCAAGAAAAGTTTCATAAATAACTACGACACTGATAACATAATGATCATTTCTTGCAAACTTCTATCTGTTGTAGCGGCAGTAGATATGTATCCCTGTAAACGTGATTGACGTAAAGTTTGCTCAGCCGAACACCTGCATTATGGTCATTTTTTAAGCGTAGCTTAGATGTAGTACAAAACCACAAGTATAAGACATCCAGTGGGGACCGAACATACTAATCAGTCATAATCGTTTCTAACGCGACAAGTTTGCTAGCCATGACACCACGTCTAGGTAACCCAAAATCCTGAAATATGATTGAGTTGTAACTATTCTTCTCTGCCAAATTTACTCAGTCTTGGAATTCACAAGTCTTAATAAAGAACTAAGTGTGCAAAATTACTATTTCTCGAAGGGTTTGTAACACCCTATTTATCATCTCTCAGTTGCGTCTCTGTCTTTGGGCAGAGTGCACTCAGAGGCGACTCCGTCAAAGGACAGAGTCGCAACTGAGGAGAATTACACTGAGAGATGCCGGCTCTAGGGGACAGCTGCCCGACTCCGCGCTCTCTCATTGCACTAGAGTGAGTTATCAGTGCACACATCGAGGCCAGCGCAATGGACGGTTGCGGGCGCTCGGGAATTTTTGTTCCTGACCTCGTAGTGGTCGGGGGGTTTGAGTAAATACCAATAAAGAACTAAGCAATGTTCGGTCACCACTGGTTGATTCTATTGCGGGCAACCGGTAAAACTTGAATTCACGTGTCTAAGAAGCAAGCCTGCTTGTTAAGTATCGTCGTATAGTAAGAGATCATTTAGATTCGTGATTGTCCGTACAATCCTTATAATATTATAATAATGAGTGACCTTATAATACACGCAGAAACACCGAAAAAAATCAAGCAATTTCGAACATCATACAAAGACTTGTTTGTTATAAAATCGAAAAAAGACAAAATTATAGAATGCATACAAAATATTTTAGATTATTATGTCAATGCCCATAAAAGGAAATTGCTATTAAACAAGTGATAGCTTACATTTATATGATAGATGAATCATTAAATTCAGCTTATATTTGTTTTATTAGAAAAATTACAATAACTTATAGGGTGGCATGAAATTTGCAACTACTTTATTTTTCGCCATATATATATATATATATATATATATATATATATATATATATATATATATATATGTATATATATGTGTGTGTGCGTGTGTGTGTGTGTGTGTGTGTGTGTGTGTGTGTGTGTGGAAAAGGTTATAATTGTTCCAACGAGAAAAAAATGTATATTTAAAAAAAAGAGACGTTTTTTATCATAATACCAATTTGTTTTAGTGTATTTATTATATTTTATTCTTCATATTTTTGCTACACGGGTTTCTGGTCCTGTGACCTTCTTCAGGCAAATTAAAGGAATCAAGTTTTAAAGGAATAACATTTCCTTATGTTCTTTTAATATTTCATTGTTCGTCCCACAGTTGAAAAAATGAGATAAAGGCTTACTACACATACAGACAAATGAACAATGAATCTCAGCATATCATACCATTTTGGAATCAGACCGACTCCGTGAGCAATTTAAAAACATTCCGAGCCGGATCCGGATCCTCAATCCTGAAATTTTGGATTGCCAAATTTTCATTACTGAGATTGTTTTCAGCGATTTTTTATGTGATTTTTTGCGACGAATTTTTTTGTACGCTAACAATTTTTATAATTTAAAAACAAATTTGGGAAAAATCGAAATTAATTGCAAAAGTCAGCCATGAAATAAAAATAAATGTTTTACAGAAAGTAAAGACCTACGTACATCATACTGTCTTTAAAGTAAGTGGCTACAGACGAATTATCGTTGAACTTTGAAAATGTAAGCTTAAGTAAAAATGCAATTCTTAAATGCAGAGATCAGTATTGAGTGCTTACGTAGTTAATTGTTGCCTATTGCATCTACACCTCCCGACCTATTGTGATGAAGGCCCAATCAAGAGTCTTCCGCAGGGGCTAGCTTAAATGCCACCCCTTATATATATATATATATATATATATATATATATATATATATATACATACATATATATATATATATATATACCTTACAAAAACAATACTAATTCTCTATATATACAGCCCAAGTCTAATCATCCTCCATCAATAATTAAACATATACCTTCATCTAGCGAAAAAAGAATAAGCCCTAATTCAGCAAAATGAGAAATATTTTATGAACATACCTATGACAAAGCTCTAAAGGATAGTGGCTATAAGTGCCCAAAGATTAATTATGTAAAAAATAATAATAGAACCCAAAAAATAAAAACAAAAGAATCATTTGGTATACACCCCCATTTAACCAAATTGTTATAAGTAAACTAGGACAAGATTTCCTTGGATTAATCGAAAAACATTTTCTTAGAAATAGTAAACTCAGCAAAACTTTTAATAAAAATACCTTAAAAATAAGTTACAGTTGTACTAAGAACTTAGAAATAAATACTTATACCAAAATCAAATAAATATAGATCTTGAAATAGGAATTAAAAAACATAAAGAAAATTACGTAACTGTAGAAATCCTGAAACTTGTCCTCTGAATAATAAATGTCGTATAAAATCCGTCAATGCAATATCTCATCTA
>OZ010574.1:100303451-100338451 GCA_963932145.1 Acanthosepion lycidas | reverse complement strand
CTATAATAAGTAGGAGAAGTAGGGATCGCTCAGTGGTTCGGTCAGTCAGTGGACTGGCTGATCGGTTGAACTCTCTGCCTTCGGGCAGGGAGGAACCCGAAGGAGGCTACGCCGAAGGGCGGATTCTCTTTCGGGGAGGTAAACCTTCCCGGAACCCGTTTATACGGGTTCAATGGGCATATTTTTGGCCGAGCCCACGGGCTCGAAGATCCTACGGTCTCGGAGATCCCACGTTAAAAAGGCCTTGTGCCATATGATGCCCTCGTGGTGGTGGGGGGGTGACTGAATATCGTCGGTCAGTCAGTCAGTCGACTGGCTGTTCGGTTGAACTCTCTGCCTTCGGGCGCGGAGGAACCCGAAGGAGGCTACACCGAAGGGCGGATTCTCTTTCCGGGAGGTAAACCTTCCCGGAACCCGTTTATACGGGTTAAATAGGCTCGGAGATCCCACGTCAAAAAGGCCTTGTGCCACATGATGCCCTCGTGGGGGGGGGTGACTGAATATCGTCGATGCCGGACGACCGTTAGTCGGATACTAAAGTATCAGCGACCACAACTAGATTTCTCTGCGTCATTACCTATTATATCAAGTTCCTAACGTTTTGTACGTCGAACCTATTTTAAGACCGACTTAGTACAAATACAAGCCTCCACTGTGAAATCACTCCACAACAGTAAGTTAGATTCCTGTCAAAAAAATTATCTATGTCCTATATCTCTTCTTTTATGCACCAAATACTTTCAGGACGTCCATGACCATGTCCCCCTTTTGTTGTTCTAAGTAACTTTTGTCACTTTAAGATCCTTATTTTTTCCAAGTTCTGCTATCCACACACGCAAACACGTTAAGTAGATTACTGTTTACACATTCTTTTCTTGTCTTCAAATGGCTCTTGAGAATTTAATACTCACAGAAGATACTTCTGTGAGTATTAAATTCTCAAGAGCCATTTTCTTAATTATGTGTCCTAACGATTTCAAATATTTTTTTTTTTTTATTGTAAGTATTTTTTGTTGTTCCTAATTTCCTTTAGACTTTCTGATTGCTCACATGTTCTGCGCGTCGTATTCTTAGAATTCCTCGAAAGAACCACGTTTCGAGTCTCTTCTTTATCTTTAAAAAGGTTGTGCAGTATTCACTGTCAATATTGGAGATTAGACATTACATGGGTTATACACTATTTTCTTTGCTTCTAACGATAAGTTTCTGCTTTAATACTTAACTTTGTTTCTGGAGTAATTGACTGATTTGTTTTTGTTTTGATTTTTACAGATTATCAACCTTTTGCAGGTTATTTAAAGCCAGAATATATTTTTAGATTGTAAGAATTTGGGGAGTTAATAATGATTTACTAATGCAAGTCCTAAAAATTAATCCATTACTGGGTAGGGAAGAGGTGGATTCATGCCTTACCCAAGCATATTGGCGTGTAAGTGAATATAACGAACGTGATTGGAATTGGAATTTCTTGTAAAGTTCTATCTGTCGTATCGGTGGTAGGTAAAACGTGATTGACGCGAAGCACCTGGTATACCCAAGCGGTCACCCATCTCGTTACTAAACAGACTCGACGTTGCTTAACTTCGGTAATCGTACGAAAACCGGTGTTTCGTCATACGGCCATAAGCCCTTAGTTTCTGGAAGATATATTTCGCTAGTACCATGACCATTCAGATATTTGTATCACATTTTCCGTCGTTTATTACGGCTTAACTCTCTATCTAACATGATTATGATGTTTTCAGTACATAGCTTACATATTGGGTAATTCTTTTGCTGACGTGCATTTTGTTTTAAACAACCACCAGTCACGATGAATTAATGCTCCCGCAGAGAGGCCCCGTGTCTTGAGCAACTATTGGGCCTCAAACTCAAACCAAACCTCAAATGAAACTCTTACATACGATACATCGAGGTAGGACAAATGGTCGTTCCCCTGTATCGCTCCAGTAAATACCTAAAGCCTCGTGCTATCCTCTACCTTTACAAGAGCCAGATCAGGCCTAAAATGAAGTACTGCTGCCATATTGGAGCAGGAGTTGCCCAGTCTTCCAGTTTCCATAGAGTCCACAAGCGTCTCTGCATCCTTGTGGGTGATAAATTATTTTCCATTCTGCAACTTCTTTCTCACACCGTAGATATAGCAGGCCTCTCACTGCTCTATCGATACTTCCACTAAAAGTGCTCGGACGAACTACACTTCTTAGTTCCACCAATTCTAACCTTCACGGTTAGGACCCGCCATGCTACGCACATTGTAGGAAACCACCCTTTATCTCCCCGTATTCCATTGGCGAGAAGTAAGGTCCATTCGAGCAGCTTGTTCCCGCGAGTCACTGCTCTGTGGAACCGACTCCCAAGAGGATCTTTCCCCGATCATTACAATCCTAACTTGTTCAAGTCTAGGTTTGATCGTTAACTTCCCCACATATCCGCATAAACAATAACCCTTTGCTCTGTAACCCTCTACCTCGAGTGGCTCACGAGCCTTGTACAGGGTGAACCTGAATGTAAAATAAATAATAATAGTCCTTTGTTCTTGCCCTCAGTTACTAAATTCTTGACGAAGTCCTTTAGTGGCATTAATTTTTATAAAGGTAGATATCCATAAAGTCATACGATATATTTCTCAGGGATATATTAGGTTGGTGCAAAAATAATGTCGTTTTCTCACATGTGAGAAAACGACATTATTTTTGCACCAACCTAATATTAGCATACACTGAAAACTTTGACAACACGTATTGGTTAATCCCAATTGCATCGACAAAATGTTCAATTGGGGGCGACAAAATAAGCCGACATTTTTTTAAGTACCGTTATCTTAGTCTGATGGACCATGGTGACGACAAAGACAACTTGGCAATTAACCCCCACCGTCAGCCTTTATCATGGAATTATCTCAGAGCATCGTTCAGCTTTATATCTATTCATTCTGGAACATTTCCTCACAACTTTCTCCTCTACATGCTTCTAAATCTCCCTTCTCACACACTGCGCTGTTCATGGAGACAGAATCGATGGTTTCGTAACCCGCTCCTTCTACCTACCCGCTCTGAGATTCGCTCTGAAACTTGCTCAGCTTTATGTCTGTCTATTTTGAAATACTCTCCTCCAATCTCTCTTCCCTGCCTGTCTCTACATTTCCTCTTCGCAGATGATTTCGTAACCCGCTCCTTTCATCTTGCTATTATCCGAGAAGCTTTCTGAACACTGCTCAGCGTTATGCCAGTTCGTTCTGTGATATTTATTGTCCTCCTATGCCTACATCTCCTTTTCTGAATTGTACTCTGATCCTGAGTTAAGGTCTACCTATTTTAGTGTGTATCTCTTCAATGGGATGACAAGTTCTTCATAGAATTCACTGGCTTATCTGATTTTTGTGCCTTCTCTGTTGCTGATGTGATATCTATATAGAAAAAACCTAGGAATTTTCATCGCAACTAGCCTCTATGACTTGTATTATCTGCTATCAAGATCTACGGAAAGGATGCTGGGATAAGTATGTAAGGTTCCAAGGAGATTACTTTGAGGAAACTAAGGTGACATTGCCCATGGTAGGCTATTTTCTATTAATGGTAAGCCGTTTTCATGACGGACCAAATAAATAACACACGTTTTAGGGAAACCTATCACAAACTGAAAAGTTTTTTCGTGTGATGTATTTCTTCCTTTAGAACATCATTGTTTTTTTAAAATATATGTTTTGGACATTTTGCCTATCCGATTTAATTTAATTTCTTTTTCTTTTCGTATTTTTTTTTATCACTATTCTTGGAGTTAGCTTCTCCTCAGTTCCTTAACTCCTCACCAGGAGTCTCTCTCCCCTGGCTATAAATACTAGCTGACCCTTCGCCTCGATCTCTTTTTTTCCTCAGGCTTTGGGCCTCATACCACCTCGAAGATGTGAGCTCTCACAAATTCTGGGAACACGCTAAGAACAATATACGTACGTACGAACACTCACCACAACACACACATAATATTCACCACACGCACTGAATGTAACTGTCCATGAGCTTGTAACTTGTATTTGTTATTAATACATATATTTGTTTACATATATTTATCTGTCTTGTTTGTTTTCTTTGGACTAAATTAGTCCAATATTCTCATGTGGTTGGACCGGCTAGCAGGAAATTTTAACTCACATGTGTTCTTTACATCTACACCGCCACGGTCCGCTACACTTTTGTTATTAAATATCTCACGGTGCAATAAAAGATGATCTGCCAAGAAAGGTGAAATGTTTTAAGAACCTGGACGTAAATTTACTGTGGACAATCTAATGATTAAATCCCTTTCTATACACTTTCATCTTAGTAATTTTTAATTAAAGTAGCATTTTTAAAATCAAAATTATTCTAAGATATCGTTCTTATACCTCTCTTCTCTGTCTGTTTCTGTTGTACCCTGATCATGATTTGTACCCAAATTATTTTAGTTTGTATCTCTTCACTGCGGTGGCAATGGTTTTCATAACATTCAATCACTTACTTGATTTTATTACTCGTTTTTCTGTTGGTGAGATCTTCGTAGTAAATACCTAGCATGGCATCTCATCCTTATAACTTTTAATTTTTTCTGTATATCCACTGCCAACTTCTACCATAATCCTACGTACAATGAACACATCGGTCTGATCAGGAATAACTACATTTTCTTTACCAGATTTAATATTTCTTTTTATAGCGATATCCTAAAAACAAGGTCTAGGCTACCGGAATTAATTCACTTGTAAATTACAGATTGTAATCGAAGAAAAACTGTTGTCGAACATTTAGCAAGAGATACATTAACCCATTAAGATTGGAAATTCGGTCATCACAGTTCTATGACTCATCTGCGAATGACGGAAATTTCTCCTGCAATTAATAGACTGCTTGTTGTTTGTGAGAAGTAAACCTCATCGTCAAGAGTCTGTCTTATTGTGGAAGACGGGCATTTCGAACGTTCAAAATAAAATTCAGCGAGCTTATCCACTGGGAAATGTTTTGCCAAACTACGATCTGACATCTCGGAGAAAAATGTGGAATTGTCCGATCTCTCGTACAAGAAAACCCCTTCTATCCATCAGACAAATAATTCGTGACGGAGATGCGCTTAAATATTTTGTGACACTTTTATTTTAATTTCGTTTGGTCGATTTTTCGAGAAAAATGAAATTGCGTAGTTATTTATTAATCTTGGCTTAGCGTGGCACATGTGTGGGTGGTGGTATAAATAGCGGCTCTGAAGGAAAAATAGAGCCGAGTTCGAGATCCAGTCGAGTCCGTTACATTCATTTGCACGCAAATGTGTTATGAATTTATCTCTTACTCCTTCCCTGTTTTAAATGACCGAAAATTGGTAAAACGTAGAAATCAAGGCTTGTGTTCTGAGGAGCCACATTTCTTAGTCCCGCAACTCCTGACCGTTACAAATGGCATTCGCCATGTCACATACACAAATGTGAATCATCTCCACTCCCTTCGTATTTCAACAGTAAGAAATAAGTCCCACTCGAACAGCTTCTTACCAAGAACTGTTGCCTTGTGGAATAGACTCCCGGGAGGATGTTTTCCCAATCACCACAATCTTGACTTCTTCAAGTCTTGAGTTAAGCCTTATCTTTCCTGCATGTCCCCATGATCTTGCCATTTCTTACACTCAAAAAACACCTCACATTACCCTTGAGCGACTCTTGAGCCTTGTACTGGGTGAACATTAGTGTATATAAAAAAACAATTCTGGCCATGAGTACTGGATACCTAATGAGCATCTCGCCCATAATATTCTACGATCTTCTACACTAACTTGTTAGCTAGTATTTTACGGAGAGCCACTCTACTTTTTTTGGTGGTAAGATAGATATTATCATCTGCAATGACACAGCTTTATACGAATTTGAAGCAACTTAGACATTGAGCAAGACCCCTATTTTAACTTGCAATTGTGTGTGTGTGTGTGTGTGCAGTGTCTCTTTTTTCTCTTTCTCTGTAGATTCACAGCTTAATCTCCAAATTAGAACATGTTGCATGTAACTGAAAATCAAATTTACATTAATGCATTCACCCAGGGCTATATCCTCGGACTTACGTTGTCTGACTTTCATTAACAACCTTCATTTAAAAAGAAAGAAAAAAGCAGGAATTTTTCTTTTTTGAAAGAAAAAAAAAGCAGGAATTATTGGCTCGGGATATTGGTAGTTATTTATAACAGTGATGTATGATGTCTACATGGCACCAAAATCTAAGAAGGACTTGATATTATTATCGGAGTTAGACGGTAAATGCTATATCATTTTTTGTCCTTAAATACGAAATGGAAGCATAGTCTCTAAAGACACAAGACGAACAAAGTATACTTATTGAACAATGACTATCAATAAAATTCGGTCATTCTCTGTGAAAACATGTAAGGGATAAAAAGACTAACAGAACTTCCGTGAGTAATATCAGTTTGGAGATGACTTATAAGAAGTTATGGGTAATTCAGTTTGCCCGTCGTTTGCGATGACTGAAATGGATTAAGGTGCTTGCTTTCGTCCAGTCCTCCCGTCTACCAACTGAGCTGTTGCTAGTGACCTCTTATTTTCTCAGTCTCGTTAGTACGTACGACGTCACGCCAACAATACCCTCTCCCGTCTTTCTCCCAGACTTGCTGTTTATGCCCGCGTTGGGGGCAACTAAAATTTGCATACGAGACTTACGTCTCGTTCGCCCGAGACTTCCGGTTTTATAAATTCAAGCTGGTTTGAATTCTTAGTCTTTTTTTTTTTTTTCCTTTGTACGTCTGTCCGCGATATGGGAATTTCGGAATAGTTAACTTCTCTTGTAATGCCGGTTGCGATCTTTCAACAGGACCTGACACGCCAAACAAATTCGCTTTGCGGGAGGTAAGTCTTCTCGTTCCTCACAGAAGTATTTATAACTTTACAGAAGATGAGAAATCAAACTGAGAAATTTAAGTCGAAACAGTTATGATGATGATGATGATGATGATGATAAAAATTTGAGTTCAGTTTATTGTTGTTTATAATATCTTTGTAATAAAGTTTTTCACCCTGTGGACATTTAATGTTAGAGGACTCACAAGAAAAGAAAGGAAGGGTGTATTGGCTCGAGATGTTGATAGCTATAACATTGATGCTGTATCCAAGAATCCAAAATCAAAAGACTTGATATTAATAACGGAGATAGCAGAGGTTAATAGCATTGGAAATAGCCAGTAAATATTAGGGTTTTATCATTAATACTAAATGTAAGAGATTCAAAGCTAGAATGACTGAATACACAGGCTAGGTCAAAGATGGTGAAATGTTATTGAAAACAGAAAAATATTTGATGACCATATAACTGTGGTTTGAATTTATATGATATCGAAGATTTGTTAGAAAATATGCAGTACACATTTACATGAACACAATAATAATTAAAATAATGCTTACATAGTGAAAATACATGAGGTGACATGCCAAAGTGTGTTTCCATCTTCATTGATATCGGTACCAGAAATACAGATTTCAAACTTCCGGCATGTAGTACAAACATAAGCAGGAAAAGATATTGGTAAATGAGCATATGGAACTCCTGTAAGATTTAGCAAATCAGATTGATAGAATAATTGAACACACCAGGCCAGATCAGATGGGACATAACATTGACCATAAACAATTCTCATGATTGTTGATAGATGTGGCATGCCGTGGAGATCATCACATTGTAGATGAAGACGTTGAAAAGGTTATGAACTACTCAGGGTTGAGATTAGATGTTGAGACAATATGGAATGTACCTGCCAACGTAGTGTCAATTGTCATTGAGGTCTTCGTCCAAAGAATTTATGGGAGCACATTGATATCATAATCGTACCCACCATAAAACGTTGTAAACAAAACAACCATCTTATGAATAGTAACTAGCTTGTCGAAAATGCTTGCTGTCTGAAATCCTGTGACATGTCAGAGAGTCAGTTAAGCTTATCTTGATGTTTCCGCCCATAGTCGTGCAAATTTCAGTAATAATAATAATGAATACAAACCACCATCAGTGTTTTAATGAGAAACTGTAACAGTCTGTGAGACTCCACCTTACATACTAATTACACTATAAATAGTAAATATACTCTAATAATAAAAGACTGAAAAAACATGTGACATCTCTATAAACATGGCTAATACGCCTGTTGAAAACATCTCGCCAAAAACAAATTTCTAAAATATAATGATCTGATATTGCAAGAATGGAAAATTTAAATACAAACACTATTCTAGTAATAATAAGAGCACTTCTTCTATGTGCAGTTTCCTTTCAGGATGTGGGTGATCATGCCTCTCCTCCATTTTCTGTCCTTTCTAGCCCTTACTAAATTTTGTTTATATGCTATCTCTCTTTAACACTGTTCTGCTAACCATCTACACAAGCTCATTAAGTAAGTTATGCGTTGTTCTATCTATCTATCTATCTCACTATATATATATATATATATATATATATATATATATATATATATACAGGGGTTGAACAAAATAATTGGAACACTTGTTAAATTCAAAGAAAATTTATTTAATACAGAGCGAGTCCTCCTTTAGCCTCACAGACAGCTTTAATACGTCTAGGAATGGAATCATACAGCTTCCTGACTTCATCCAGAGGAATTTTTAGTCATTCTACCATTAAAACCTTCTCCAGCTCTTTACGACACGACTATATTGGCGGCAAAGACACATCAATTCACAGTAGAATTGGTTAGATATAACGGTAAGTTCTATGCTAACAGTTTCTTCTCTCGCTCTTGTCCTTTGTGGAACTCTCTTTCGGCTCTATGCTTACAAGCCAACTGATCTTCAAAAATTTAAATGCAATGTCAATCGTTATCTACTGTCTAACTTGATTCCTTTTCTTTTATTGTTCTCGCTCCTTGTAATGTTTCTCTTTTTTTTCTAATTCTATCATTCTCACTAACTCCTTCAACCTTTACTCTCTTTCATAGGATCATATGAATGCCTGATTTTCAACCAAAGAGAGAGCCCAGAAATTTAACTATCTTGGTAGTTTAATAATACACGACAGAAAATAGTGAAAGGTATCTTCAAAAGGCTATATAAAAAAATAGGAAAATGTTGGCAGAAACAAAGAAAAGAGTACTAATCAAATATTCCTTATATTTGTGGGTGCAGAACCTCGAGCAAGAATGTGCTTCTTCAGTAGTCCCATAAACGCCTGATTGGTCTCATTTCGGGCGACTGTGATGACCATTATCGGAAGTCTCTAGAATGCTCCTCCTGACCAATTCTGTTAAACTTGGGCCAAATGACAGTGTGCATTCCTCTTCTGGAAAAAACCCATCGTTATTGGGGTACATTGAGTCGGTGAATGCGTGCAAATGGTCACAAAGCAGTTCCATGTAGCTGTCACCGGTCAATGGCATGTTTAGGCGAACCAGCGGATACAAACCATTCCGGGTGAGCACACCCACAGCAAACCTGATAGCTAGAATCCGCCGACTGGATCCTGTCATCTCAAACACTTCCATCAACTGGAAACAGTTGGAACGTTGAATCATCTAACAACGCCAGTGCTCCAGGGTTCAACTGTCGACGTGACGAGCCCAAGTGAGATGTTGCGTCCGGTTTCGTAATATTAACAGGGGTACCCTGGTAAGTTGTTTTCTCCAGTATGGAGCCTGGACTGACCTGCTCGAAATGAGTCTCATTCCTCCTATATTAAATGTGGAGGGGGTCTGAGCCAGTGTCGCTTGCCTAGTATTGTAGATCATTCTAGCCAAACCTCTCTGATCATGATCATTAAGGACACGTGATTGACCACTGCTTATGGTGGGCCGTAATACTTTACTTTGTGTATTCTTGATACACACGTAATACCGTAAAAACCGGAAGTCAAACATCCTCATAAATTCAAAAATATATCCTGTTCTTATGGCAACCACAATCATACCCCGATCAAACACCAAAAATTCTCTTCACTTGATTCACCAGTCGTTAAAATAAAACTGATCTGGGAATTTCTATGATGTCGAGGTATGGTGGCGCTACCTACCATCATCTTTATATACTGCTCTTCTACTACTTTTGTCACGTCAGTTTATGTACGTCTGTTAATAACTGAAATACCCCTTTTATATTTACATTTATATGTAAAAACATTTCTTGCACGCCATAATGAACAAGAAAAATAATTTCTCATGTTGAAATTTAAGAAATCGCCAATTAATGTTTGAAAATAGTGGGTGCAAGATACTATTTGTACTGGTATTTTCAATCGCCGACATTTGCCTATTTAAATTCAGCTTATAAACAGATTATCCGATTCGTTAAAGATTAACCGCATCTGTGTTTACGGCTCGATGATATAAATCCATTGGTTAATATATAAATTTCCGGTTCTGACGTCACATTTCCACATTTACGGATTGAAGCTTAGGGGCAAACTGGATTAGAGTGAAGAAGATTTGGAGAAAATTGCTCTAATTCTTTCTGTCTTTCTTGTCTAATATCACATGGGCTTCACCAACACTTTTCATCACTCGATCATATACGTCGGATAAAATTGGAACCTTAGACCTAACGCCTCATCAACTGACCCAGATGATTTTACCTGTCGTAAAGTGTGACAGAAAAACCAGCAAAGTAAGCAAAGAAATTACAGTAATTTGTCAAAATTTAGAATAAGTGTTATAAAAACGATAGGGTCCATCTGAAAGAAAACGAAAATTACCTCGACCTTGCTGGAGAACTGAGGACGTTATGGTACGTTAGAATGAATTATGCTAATCGTTAACGGTGTATTAGGAATGATCCCAATCCCAAACAGCCCAGAAAATAAAAAGACTAAAGGAATTAAAACTATTACAATATCTTCAACCGTCTAGATGATTGTATTACTGAAAACAGATAGAATAACGAGGAGGGCGCTGGAGAATTGGGGAGATTTGTTTTCATAAAAGCTCTAGTGTAGATCGTCTGTTACTATTGCTGGGATAATAATTATAATAATAGAACAAGCAAATTAAAATCTTTTTTTCCAATTCTGTGACCCTTAAGAACATACGTATTTATCGCCATAGGCAGTTTCGTATTCTATATGTGTGAATTGACAAGACTTCTTGAGAAAAATCGTGGCTTCTTGTTGATTTGTCCCGCGTTTTAATTTCTGAGTTCTCCTAGACTGGATATCACCCGGTCTGCTTTTCTATTTCGCCTAGAACTGGACAGAAGAAGAGATGCATTAATGCCTTTTCCAAAAGCTTAGTGCAAAAGTGGGTAGCCATGGCATGTGGAACTAGAACAGTCTACCCCAGCGAGCGAAATAAAGGGTTCAGTTCGACATTCCAACCACCTGAAGAAGGCCGGAGCGTACAACGGCCGAAACGTTGTGATAAATATGGCAACAAAGACGAGGATGATAGTCTGAGCAATGTAAATAATGTAAATAGTACCTCAACTCAGAAATATAGACAGATACCGAGTTCAAATTCTACTCGATTCTGTTTCGTTCACTTCATGAAAAATGCAATGAATTCACATCCCCCAGCTATGGATTAAATATCAGGATATACTTTGCTCTCTTGCCTTGGAGGCAACCAATCTAAAATAAAGAAAGACTCTGAATTCAAACTTTTGGGGTGTTGTTTGGAGATTTCGTGACACACGGCTTATTTCATTGCCTTCAATTCTTCAGTAAAATTCGTCTCGTTCTGTACAAGTCTTCACTATTCTATTCATATAATCGTTACGAATAAATATAGCGATTGAAATGTTGGTATCACATACCTCGGCAGGTGAGTCCCGTTCAAAAAAAAAAAAAAAGGCACAACAAACTTTGACGGAATCTGAACTCAATTCACTATCACTTCTTTCTGCGACAATAATTGTTACGTTATCGACTATTCAGAATCTACCCTAGCAAATAAAAAAAAAACTCTCCATGATTTTAATTAAACCGGATTACGAAATCAGGCCAAAATACCCAGTGAAGCCATTATAAAGAAAGATAAGAAAACATATTAGACTGTCGTGGCGAAATCATTTGCGTGGGGTATGTTTTATTTTATGTTTACAAAAAGAAGGAAACTGGATTTAATTGGTTTACGTTGCTTTATTTTACTTTAAATTATAGTGTTAAAAAGTTTATAGATACAGGACTAGCACGGTGGCGAACGAGGAAGTGATCTGGTATATCTGGATAAAATATGTTTTATGAGTACCGTTGGCACAATAACGTTTTGATAATTCAAGAAATGTAGAAAAGTACAACATAATCTCGAGAGTTAAAATATCAGGCATTGTTTGATGGGTTAGGAGTCATATTGATGGGTCGATCGGGTGTCCGGAGGAAACGTAATTGAGTTTTTGATTAATGAGCTATTCAGATCTCGAATAATTCGACACCACACCACTAGCTATAATCTGATGTCTAGGAAAAGAGAGTAGCTTTATTTGTGTCGTGTTTCTCCGCGAAAAGACACGCTGTATCCTGAAAGTTTTTCAAAGATTATTATCCTTGAAAATTTCGCCTACAATGAGACCGTTAGGAGGAAAATCGTCACCGTCATGGATATAGTACACGTCCTCAAGAGACAAAGCAGAATGCTATAGGTTAACGGACTTTGATCAAAGACCCGACGAGGACACATCCCACACGATCAAATAAAATATTGTTTCATTTCGTGTCTTCTAGACTAAGATTTTTTTTATATGCCATGTCCTTTCAAGACGTAGACGATCATGGCTCTCCACCTCCCTCTATCCCTTGCAGCGCTCAACAAGTTCTTTCCCTCTTTTTCCTCCCCCAGTTCACGTTCTGTCATCCACTTGCTTAAGTCCGCCAGGCATGTCACGCGTTGTTTTCCTTAGTCTCTCTCTTCCCCTCTATTTGACCCGTGAGTATCAGATTCTCCTGGCCCTCCTTCCTCATCATGTATCCCAGAAACTTCAGCTGCATCTTCTTGATATTAAGTATAAGCTTCCTCCTTGTTTGCGAGCTCTCTAAGATATCATCGTTGCTCACACGCTCGGTCCATGATATCCTTAGCATCGTTCTGTAGAACCACATCTCTGTCGCCACAAGTCTCTTCTTCATCTTTGAGGAAATCGTCCAACATTCGCTGCCGTAAAGAAGAAAAGATGTCATGTAAGTGTTCAAGATACGTCCTGGAAAAACACTGCCTATACAGCAACTAAAGTATTGTCAGAATATTTTCGTGTGTGACAGATGACAATACTTTTTGGTTGAATCAAGAATTTTTCACCACTCCCTCGTACATACACAAGGTTGACCATTTTGTATCTATTGGTCATGTACAACGCTTAGTTTATTCTGGCACAACACTACAGTCGTGTGGCCGTAACTATCCCAAATACTACAGGAGCGATTCGATCGCTTTTCAGGCAGATTACAGATGGAAATAAAATCGAAAACCTTAAGTGATATGAATTCTTTCCAAGATGTGCTAACCAAAATTGAAAGCATGAAATGGCTTCCGCAAAGAAAAAAAAAGATGGAAAACTAGATTCGTTCTCTCCTAATGGAGTGATTTCAAAAGATATGCGAAATGTTTAATGAGATACAGGAAACGTTGGCAGAGGAGTAAATGAATCATTCTATTCAAATTGCCACAAACTTTTGGTTCACATATTATTCGTATATTGTCCTGTCACACACACACACCCACACCCGCTCGCCCTATATATGTTAACAATAAAATTAAATGATCACTTTTTAAAATTATAAAACCGTAAGCAAGGCAATAAAGCCACTGAGGCGGAAGGGTGTTAATGAGAGTGAAATAAACTGCAAAAAAAACAAAAAACTAGTAAGAACAATAAAAAAAGAACCTGATTCAAGAAGACAGAAGATAACAATTGACGTTAAAAAATATCCTTTCGTAGGCCATTAATACCCTGGTGTTGTTTAAGTTTCTCCACATTTGTGACCTTGTTCCAGACTAATCTAAGCTTATCAAATAACTCTTAATAGCTAATGCATAATTTTTTTAGAACATTCCAACTTTAAACGTTTCAACTTCCATTCCCACGCCTCAACAAGCAATTTAGGTTGATATCATTTAATATTAGGTTGGTGCAAAAATAATGACGTAATAATGTCGTTTTTTGACGTTAAAATATACGTCAAAAAACGACATTATTACGTCATCATTTTTGCACCAACCTAATAGCAAGTTTTGTAGGGACAACCATTTTTTTTTTTTTTCAATATGAAACTAGGCGATCCTTATGATTCTTTGACAGTTTTTTTTTTTTTTTAATTTCGGAATGAAGTATGTATCATTTATCTAGCACCAAATCTAAAGAATGTTGTTGATGAATAGAGAATCTGCTTGAAGCTAATTGTATAAACTCATTTTTGTCCTTTTCCTTATTCTATCTTGTCTTTGAATCACTGAAAATATATTTCACCTCTCCTTCCCCCTGGGAGACGAACTTATCCCCCCTTATTATTTAACTACGTATACTTTGGATGCCGTATAAAACCAGTAAGGGGGGGAGCGCAAAAACAGTTATTTTCTGTATTTCGTCCTGGAAGACAGGTCGCTCATCAAAGCCAAGTAAATAAAAAAATTGATATTCAGATGCTGATTCGCAAGCAAACTAGACCGACTTCACTTCAAAGTTTGGCACAGGAAGCACAATCAACCAGTTCGCAATTTTCTTTCTATAGTTCTTTTTTTCTTTTATGCGCCGTGTCCCTTCCGGAAATAGGTGATCATGGACTTCCATAGCTTTTTTTTGCTCTAAGCGATCTGTATTACCTGATTATTCCTGTCAGGCTCACAATGGCAGAATGTGATACAAGGTCAGTCTAAAGAGGAGGGGTACGATTGCGTGCACCACTCCCATGGCCAAAAATTCCTCCCAGTTTCCATTTTGCCAGCCATTTGCACAAATATGTTAGGTATCTTACTTACGGTTTCCCTCTGCAACTCTTGCCTTCAGTATATCCTGTGAGTATCAAATTCTTCAAGCCCGCTTTTCTCAACTGTCATATACCGTATCTATGAACGTTAACGGGTATGTCCCAATCCTCATGAATACGTTGGACATTATTGTAAGTGGGGATAATATGCTGTCTAAGTAGTCCACCACTAACAGTGGTTTACCTACTTCACGCTGCTGGCGAGTATTGTATTTTGTTGATGTTATAAAGATTACCATTTCATTTCCAACCTCCGTTTTGGTTATTCCTCATTCAGTAACCTTTTTCTAGGTTATAACATTTTCTAATCTATAATACTAGTATTATTTTCGTTCCCATGTTTAAAAACATTGATGTCCTGTTATTTAATGAAAGTAATGTATACCCCCACCAGCATCCCAGTAGGATAAATCTTTAATCCGGGCTTTAAAAAGATATATTTTATTTACTAGCCGCACATATCACAGCTTTTTTCTGATCTTACTTCCTTTGTGCAATGGAAAGATAGATTCTGATTAATGGATTCTCTTTACAAGTATTTTGTAAATTCATTCTTCGGATATAAGCAAGTAAAGTAATTCTTGAATCGATAAACTAAAACGAAAAATTCAAGAAGAATTTATTTTTGCAATAATAACATATGCTGATTTTTATTTTTCATTTATTGTTACTGGATCCTTATCAAAGAATAAAGAGTATCAAATGATTTGTTTCTATAACTGATCATCGAGCTGATAATATTCTGGGATACAATTAGATCGAAAATCGAGCCCAATTGATATTCATGCGTTCGCTGGGACTCGTCTTTGCTGTTTTAATACAATCAACCAAACTGTCTAAGGTATACCGAAAGAACATACTTTATTCATGCGGGATACAGTGGTGGGAATATGATCTCGGCCTTGATTGATTCCTTATGATAATATATGTAATAATTTTTATTTATTTATTCATTTCTAATTTAGATATCTGCGAATTTCGTATTATTACGTTGAGTCCTAAATAATTTCTATTTTTGTTTATCAACCTATTTTTTTTTTCAAGTAAAATTACATTTATAAATTCAATTATATATTCACTATTATTTACAGTAACTTCTTGCCACGTATCACGATATCTTTTGAGTAAAGTTCTGCCAGTTGCGATGTTTTTTGTAAGCATTTCGCCCCAAGGAAGGCGATGGAGCCATTAAGACGCAAGGGGTTACTAATAATGAAAGTGTGAGAAAAACATTATGGAGGAGAGAGAGCAATAAAAGAAGGGGTTTCGAGGAAACAGAAGATAACGATTGACGTTCCACATAAATTTTGGAAAATTGAAGTTCACAGGAAAGGAAGAAACCAAAAGAGAGTTCTACATGCAAGAATTAAGAGATAACAAACTGTGACATTACTATATGTGAGAAAGGTTTCGACGAACTCTTGAATTTGGTTTTCATTAGAGAAGGTTTTCCCCATCAAAACAGTTTGCAGTGATCGCTAATGGTAATTATCGGTTGTTACAAGGTGAATATGACTGGGGGGAGTAGACAGACCCAACCGAGACCACCGTCTGTGTTGTTCTTGTTGTAAGGAAAGAATTAGGATTCGATCTTTCGCTACTAAAATACGAAAAATTTCATTTTTTTTTTTTTTTTAATAACATACATTTGAGATACATAAAGATGTCAAATTTGAGAATTGCAATCCTTTTCAGTTTAGAGTGATATTCTCAAAGTATCAATCCAAAAAATCTCTGCTTTCTAAATAGAAAACGGATACATTTCTACTTTATATATACAAGGGTCTCCCTGAAATTTTTCTCAGCTCGATACATTTCTCAAAATCAGAACAAAGGATCAAACAACAGAACTTGGCATTGAGTTGGGATGATCCTTTCTTAGTCGGGTCGAGAACACTAGAACTTGGCAATGGGTTGGGATGATCCTTTCTTAGTCGAGTCGTGAACTTTTCTGCACTCCGAACACATACACAAAGATTAGTTTTTGAATTATCCGCTGATTAATTATCGTGTACCTAAAGTCTGATGCAAAAAGACAGTTGAAATTTCAGGAATACATTATACAGGAAAGTTGGCTTGGAAAATTTAACACACACAGGACGTAATGTAGGGACAGAGAGGCACATGAAGTAACTTACCTAATGAGTTTGCGTTAATGAATGGTAGAGCAAGTGTTAAACGTTGCTTAGAGAAAGAGGTAGGAAGTTGTGGAGAGTCATGATCGCCCACACCCTGAAGAGACACGATATATAAAAGATTTAATCTAACGCAATGCTACAGGAGTGTATCAGTAAGGTTCCCAATCACTACAAAAGGAGAGAGAGACGAACTTGCTAACATTGAACTTTTTTTTTTATTAATGTTCGCCATTTACAAGGCGAAAGAGCTACTGAAGGAGTTTACTATATGAGCGGAAGGATTAAGAGGAAAGCGGCGTAATTTATCGTGATATATGAGAAAGATAAGCCTAGATTTAAACAGGGTAAGATTGTAGTTGTCGGGGAACGCACTTTCTTTGGGGGTCAGTTCCACAAAGTAGCGGTTCCTGGGAAGAAACTGTTCTCGTGGAAACTTCTTTTCACTAGTAGAAATAGAAAGGGAATGAGGTAGCTTGGTAGATCTCAGCTGTGAAGGTTAAAACTAGTTGAAGCTCATCACAACATTTTCCATGGATATAGCGATAGAGTAGGCTTGCAAAGTTTAGCCTATTCAAAACGAGGCTTCAGTTTAGAAAATAACCCAGCGTCCACAAGGTTGCGTAAATGCTTTTGAACTCCGTCAAGACTGTAAAGTGAAGACTGAGGAACTCCATTTCGGATCCGGTTGCATTATTCTATTTTCGGCCTGTTCTGGCTCTTGAAAAGGTAAAGGATAACATGACAAGTCGGGTACTTAACGGAGCGATTCAGGGTACCAACCACTTTCCATCATTAGCTATGGTTCGTATACATGAGTTCCACTTGAAGTCAAGAGTGAGCTTAACTCTCACTAGGCATTCAAGGCAAGTGGTCTTGTTGAGAGAATATTCGTTCATTGCGTTAGACGAAAATTTAAGAAGTGCGATAACTGCCACGGAAATGTATTCTTAACGTATGTACTGCTGAAGCTGCTAAAAATAATTTAAGATCGAAAAAGAAGAAATTGGTTTGGATTACTTAGAGCTGTTTTTTCAAACTATATTGGTGTACGTGAAATCTAGCTGAAGACGCCGTGAATAAGTATACAAAGAGAAACAATGTTGCTTACTATTCGTTTGAAACAACGTGGGAAAGGATTGACCTCTATATTACGTAATTGTGGATTTAAGATCCAGCATAAAGATTCTCCCATATGTACATTTCAGATTTCTATTAGAGGAAAGTCTCATTCAATTAAAGCTTTAACTATTTGGGATCCGTTTTTTATCCACTTACACGAATTGCGATTTCTTTTACTCGTTCGCAAATATTTAAACACCCAACTCTATACAAACGCTTCCTAAGATCAATGGTTTAAAAAAGCCTTGAGCGAGTGTTCCCTGAGGTTCTCGTCAAAAACCACTCTTCTTTGAAGATTGTGAAATGGTACTTCGAAATCTCAAACAAAATATGCCAAATAAAAGAAACTACATAACCTGGAGACTACCATCAGCAGCAACAACAAAAATGGATAGCATATATAACGCGAAGAGAAATTAATGATATAAACAACATGATATTCCACACTACTCCAAACAAAAGGCTAGGAAGGAACCCAACCCCACCATATCCTGTCAATACTGGAAAGAACGATAACAGCTACTGGACTTGAGAAACTTATTTTCCCGCAACATTGATTTAAGAGAAAGATTTTATAAATTTCAACCGAAAGCATTACTTTCTACTCGGTCGATGAATCCTAAATGTTTCCTTGTAGGCTGTTTAATTGGTTCATTTTCTACGGCTTATTGACCCTTTGCAAGTTATTTAAAGCCAGAAAATATTTTGGGAGAGATAATAAAGATTTAGTAATACGAGTCTTACTAATTAAAACGTAACTAGGAGTGGAGAAATGAATCCGTACCATTGCTCATAAGTAAATATAACAAACCCAACTGGAATTAGAACTCGAGCCATTATCCATTGCACCACCCGCACATCCATGTTCCTTGTAGGGAAACGGCTAACATTACCATATATCATGGCCTTTAAAGACGTGTTCGATCGTGGCCCTCCACAGCTTTCAGTCATTTGTTGCCATAAAAAAATCTTACTTTTGTTTTTGTTGCCCTTGTTCTGTCATCTATTTGCACAAATACGTAGGTTTTCCCTACCTTTAGTATATCCCGAGAGCTAAATTCTCCAAGTCTATTTTCTTCATTTCTATATCCTCCAAATCTCAGCTGTCTCTTATTTTTTATTATTTCTTTTTAACTTCTGTTTTCGTTAGTCACATACTCTCTCCATGGCGATCAGCATCCATTGACAGAACTACCCTTCCTTCGCTTTAATTCTTTTCGCCATCTATGAGGAAATTATTCAACATTGACTGTCATGTAGGAAATTAGATATTAGGTTGGGGCAAAAAAAAATAATGACGTAATAATGTCGTTTTTTGACGTAGAACGACAAAAAACGACATTATTACGTCATTATTTTTTTTGCCCCAACCCAATATCACATGGTAGTTCAATACACTTTTCTTTGTTTTTAAGTATATTTTTCTGTTTCTTAATATTTTCTTAATTTCTAAACAGTATTTTTCGTTATTTCGCTGCACCTAATAGATTTCTGTCTCACTTTCCGGGCGTCAGTTATTAAGCAAGCCACACAGTTAAATGTCTATGTCCGCTTGATTTTAGGAATCCATCAATAAAACACAATCAACCTTAGCTGTCACTTTTTTTTTTTTTTATTTCTTGTCTTGCTAAGATTACACGTCAAAAGAAAGAAAGATTTCTGCATTAATGCGTGATTTATGTCGGAAAATATAAAAGGTCGCTAAGAAATACCAAAATAATGTTTTGTTTCTTATTGATAACCGTCTTTAATTAGTAATAAAGTTCTAGATTTTAAATTAATTTTATACGTTTGAATGTCTAAATTAGGGACCTCCGGTTTTTTGTCATAAATTTTCGATACCTAAGGTTTAAAATTAAATTTTAAAAATGAAAAATCTGTCTTGAAGATTTCACTTTACCTTTAATTGAAAGTTTAATAATTAAATTTATTACTTCCATAAAGTAAAATATTCTGGAGTATTTCAGATAGAAATTATATTGATTGGAATGTCAAATTTAATTTTGATTTTTTAAAATTTTCTTAAAAAAAGCCATTTTCTAAATTTTAAGAAATTTGTAAACAAAACAAGTTTTTCTATTTTAAAATTCTTTCAAAAAATAAATATATATGTCTGACACGTTATTTTAGTAAAATTAGAAAAATTAAAGTTAAATTAATCTTATTTGAAATAAATATTACTTACTTATAACAGAAAAAAAATAATATACAACCAATTATTAACGACTGGTCCTGTTCATCTGATCCAACGTTTGATGACTGCTGATAGACGAAGCGATGACAGCTACTATGGATGACCCAATTGTCAAAATTCTAAGTGAACGCATATTTTTGGTTTTTAACTACCTAGTAATTTTTACAAATGAACATATTTTCCGCAATGACTTAATATTTTATTGACTTTTATTTACCTTTTGAAGATACAAAAATAAAAAAATTTAAAATGCTATAAAATTTTCTTCAATTAATTTTATAATCTAATAACAAATGAAATACCATGATTATTCAATTGCAGTATGTCCCACACTAATGTAAATGCATAAAATAAAAATATTTAGCGAAATAGCAATTGAAAAAAGTAAAACTTAGTTTAAGCTTTAAACTTTTGAAGCTGGATAGAAATTTTGAAAATCTGTTGAAACGTAACTGAAGCGACAAATAAAGGGACAAAACTTTTAGATCATAATTAATGGCAATTTCAGTCTATCGTACATGAAAATAATGAACGTATTAAGTAAAAATATACAAAATAAAAAATTATTTTAAAAATAGAATAGCACAACTAAGTTATTTTAATTAAAATTTTTGAAAAAATGAAAAAGATTCTTGTAAAACTTCATTATTCATCAGAAAAATTTATTTTTTCAGGCAATAATGTCCTTAATATTATTTATTTGCAAAAGCAATTAAAATCTTTTCTAATTGAGTAATGTCATACTAATGTTATTTTTCAATTCAGAGCAGATTTTCAGTTAGATAGCTCAAATTTGAAAAAACAAGTAGTTGAATTACAATTTTCAAAGATTCCTACTTTTAACAAACAAACAAAAAAAAAAAAAAAAATTCAGGAAATAGAAATTCTTATCTCACTTTCTTAATTTCAGTAAATTTCGAGAAATTAAATTTCAATTCCAAAATTTGTTTTATTAATTAAAAGCAGAACAAATTGGAGAATATAAATCATTTGTTTTTTAAACTACTACTCATTTCACGAAAATCTACACCGAATCGTAAAATAAAAAATGCAATGAAAGTATGATATTATTTGATTAGATAAGCTTTAAATTGCTTTTATAAATAAGATTTATTAATGACATTGTTGTCTTGAAAAAAACAATTTTGAATGAATAATAAATTTTTCAAGAATTGTTTTCATTTTTTAATTTTAATCATAATTTACAATATATAAATCGTTTAAAATTCTTCATTACTTTCATCCGGTTAAGTGATATTGTTAAGTGAAAACTATATTTACTAATCGAAAATTGAAAAGCTTAATACAAAGTATTTTACTTCAAGATTTTTAAAATAATTTTTAATTTGTTTTATGCATATAAAATATTACGTAACGTGCCCCTGTTTCAAAGTATGGTCGACCATACACAAAATTTTCATAAAATAAGAGCAATGATTATAGTAATATTAAAGTCAACATTCCTTAAATTAAATTACGGGAGTATTTTCCAACATTTTTAAGGTTACTGCGTGCTTAGAAATTATATAAAAAAAAGCGCTCACCCCTTATTTTCTTAAATTATGTTTTAACAGATAAAGACTCCGTAGAACAACAAATAAATCTGTCAATATGTTCCAGCGCTTGTTAAGTGATTGACGGGTGATAAAAAGGGCCTAAATCACCGCTGCTGTTTGTTTTTACAATCCATTTCTCTATTATTTTATCCCCAGAGTAAATAATATTTTTTCAAATCAGATTAATTATACTTTAAATCAGCTAATATTCGTCAAATAATGTTTCAGAAAAATATATTTTCTTTTTGGATGATTTTTTAAAAAAGATAATTACATTGCGATAACAGATTACTAAAAAAAGGGCGCTAATCAGTTATTTTTGGAAGATTTTTAAAACAGAACATTAACTTTTGTTTACAAATGCGTCATACAGACGATTTTAAACCATTTCCGAAAGCGAGAAAAAAATTGATATTCTAATCAATATAATTTCTATTTGAAATACACCAGAGTATTTTCCCACTGAAAATAGTAATTTTAATCATTTAGCTTTCACTTAAAGCTAAAAAGAAAGCTTCAAGAATGTTTTTTCATTTTCAAAACTTCATTTTAAAATTTAGGTATTGAAACGGAGTGGATGTACTTAAAGAGTAATAAGAACGACACTATCGCATATATACCAAATGACCTCGTCGTGTGTTCCCTAACGGGACTATTTGCTTAGGTTCGAACCCGAGTAATAACTAGGATTACAAAAGTTGGCGCAACACGAGCTTACTGTTTCTGATTTTATCCTTATTCAACCCAGTTGTCCCGGATATGGCGATAAACTACACCCGGTATCAATTCCTCTGATCAGAATCTTTTGAAGAGCGTGAAACACCTCTTAATTGCTGTTGTCCCAAGGTCCACCCTGATGCTGGGTGGTAGCACCTGTTAGGGTCCCAGCTATGGGCAAATACTGAACCCCCAAAGTGGGACCAATACTCTATGAAAGTGTTTCCTTGTGCGTAACGTGTTTCCCTGTGCCTTTTCTATAAATATTTTCATGGTAATTTTTCTGATGAGCTTTCCTCCTTGCTCACTAGATTTTGCAAACTTAAGCGCAGTACTAGACTGACAGAAAGGTCGCATCATTTTACAGTTGAGATCGCTAGATGTAACTGTAAGTTCTATGCGAACTGTTTTTTCTGCAATACTCCTCGCTTGTGGAATTCTGTTTCGGCCTCTTGCTTTCCAACCAACTTTGATGCAAATGCAATCTCAATCGTTATCTTCCATCTTCTTAATTGACGTTCTATGGTCGTATGCTCTCATTAATAATCCTTTTTCTTTTTTCTTATATTCCTCCACACTCAATAAGCTCTTGTGTTTTAGCGACCTCCTTGCCTTGATTGCCACAAACAATGTTTGAATTTACCAGAGTTATTTTTTTTCTTATTTTATTAATTTCGATAATCATACTTATTATAAAACCCAGGTTGTGTGTGTCTCTGTGTGTGTGTGTGTGTGTGTGTGTGTGTGTGTGTGTGTGTGTGTGTGTGTGTGTGTGTGTGTGTCTGTACGTTTATATATTGGATCGATTTTTTTACATTTTTAACCGATTTCAACAAAACTTCACAGGACTACGTAAAATTACCTTGCGGTGATTCTGAAAGTGCCAAAAATTGGAAAAACACAATTGTCTCTGCACTAAATCAATTTGAATACACAATTAAGAGGCATCGCGAGAATGAAAGGGGGACAACTCATATCGAGTTATACTTATTATAAAACCCAGGTTGTTTGTGTGTGTGTGTGTGTGTGTGTGTGTGTGTGTTCGTTTATACATGGGATCGGATTTCCTACATTTTTCAACCGATTTCAACAAAACTTCACTTTTTTTTTTGGCAGGTAGCGTTTCTTAATTTGTTGCACACTTTTTTCTTTATTTTTACATTCAGAATGCTTTAAAAATTCCATTTACAAGACAATTGTTTATAATAAAATTCTATTCAATCGGTAGACTCATAACGATTGAAAACAATGTTTTTGTTTGAGTTTGGGTGTGACCAATTCGTAAAAAAAAAATAATTAAGACATGCGTGTCCGTCAACCTTAAACAATAATCTTGGTCAATTTTATTTTTCAGTCTTTATGATGGTCGATACTTGATCTATCTCTTACTGTTACATCCCCGGGCAACGCCGGGTTCTACTGCTGGTACCTTATATGGACCAGTTTCATCCATTTTGCAATAACGATTCAGTCATGTTTTATTTGACATTAGTTTGTAGATAAAAGTGCTAATAAAACACATTTTTTTATGTGAAAGCCGTGAG
This sequence comes from Acanthosepion lycidas, assembly GCA_963932145.1. NCBI lineage: Eukaryota > Metazoa > Mollusca > Cephalopoda > Sepiida > Sepiidae > Acanthosepion > Acanthosepion lycidas. The sequence goes on along the minus strand of OZ010574.1, from coordinate 100,314,247 downwards.
TTAAATCCTTTGGTCGTGTAGCAGAGAAATATACACTCATTTAATGGACAAATTTTCTTTCTATAGGAATTATGACCTATTAAATGAAGGGTTTGCCTCGGCGTTATCAGAAGTCTACCAAATTCAACAGACAACTATAGCAGGCTGGAGAGTACCTAAAAATAATCCGATTTGAATCAATATGACAAAATTCAGAGAACTCAATTAACAAGTGGCAATGTCTCGCTACTGCGTGAGATAAAGTTTTACAAGTCTAGTTCAACCAGCAAGACTGCTCATAGAGTTCGAAGTTTACTCTGCGTTTCATACAAAATTCCACATTGAATAACCCAAACATTGACATATCGTTAACCAATCTACTATATCTGTTACCTAAATAGATAGTCTAGATTGGTTCATCTCGGTGTTAAGTAACGTTTAGCGAGGTAAGTATGGTTTGGTATTAGTAGTGAGTTCACTCCTTACTCAATGACCCATACTTGGTTAATGTTAGTAACTAAATTGAAACTGGATTTGCTAAAATTGTAATTTAGGTTGATATCTGATTCCAGCTGGACGATAAGAAATGCCGTGATGAAAGCTGCAAAACTGCAAACTGTTTGTAAAATATACGGTTCGTTTCTCCAATTATTTTAAAATTTGGACGTGACGGAGGAAACTCGTCTGTGTGGAATATCCTGTATCACGTGCTGAATTTGGTGTTTTGTGGACAGATGACATTTGAAGAATTTTATTGCTCTTGGGAATGAACAAAGGTCAAAGAACTGAGAAACCATTTCACCAATACATACATTACTTCACACAGTAATTGTATTTGATTTCAGAAAATCAGACGCAGAAAATGTATTGAGTGGGCCAGCAGGAAAGTCATGTGCTCATAACGACACACAGATATACAAAGGTAAACAAATTCTATAAGCACGCTTGCAAGTTTATATTCTACTTCTGACCAAATCATGTCTGTCTGTGTGTCGATTTCTGGTGTATTCATGTTCAGTGAAAAATGTTTTTTTCCTGACCGAAAGAATTTACTGTTTGCATCACACTAGCTTTGAATTGCCTCTCGAGTAAAAACTTCGTCTCCTATTCCATGTAAACCCACCTTATTCAAGATTTCTGTAACATGCCGCGTGCCTTCAGAACGTAAGCGATCAAGACTCTCCACGGAATCTGTTCTTTTATTATCTGTCAATTGCCATGCATTATTAGGAGAAATAGTAGAATGATTTCCCTTAGCCTTTTCCACGGTACGGAATTCACAGTTTTTCCTTCTCTTAGATTGGTTGCCATTCTATCATTCTATTTAATCTATAGCTGGTGGCGAGGAGAAAAAAAACGGATTCATATATATGTATGTATGTGTGTGTGTGTGTAGGTATACGTTTATTATGTTGCTTGTGTCTGCACATGTGTTAATATTTTTATAGGTAGATGTATATGTGTAAGTGAATTTTTATAAATATATATATATGTATATATATATATATATATATGTATCCTTGTGCAGGTATGCAGAAAATAGAAAAGAACACGTTGGGTGCATAATCCGGGGTTCCTTAGTATTTTTGTTTTTATTTTTAAAAAACAGTGCTCCATACAGAAGTAGAGCTTATATTATAATAATATTTTTATTAATTATTTGGATGATTTCGGCTCACGTTTTTGAAACATGAGAACTCTTATGTAGCGAAGGAATCATATTTTTAAACAAAAAATATTATTATAATATATATATATATATATATATATATGTATTTGCATGTACATATATGTGTATATATATATATGTGCGTGTGTATATATATATGTGTGTGTGCGTGTGTGTGTTTGCGGGTATGTATGTATATATGAGTATATTTGTACTTGTAGTTATATGTTTGTGTATATACATATGTTTGTACTGATGGTTGTCATGTGCTTCTTTTTACATTTATGCGCTAGTATATGTGTGGGTGTGTAAGCGTATATACGTATGTGCGTGTGCGTATATATATGTGTATGTGTGTCCAGTTTCCTTGAGAGCTATAATATCCAACTATTCGTATGTAATGTCAATCGACATCTCCAATCGCCTTGATCTATCCACTATCCTTCTCCTCATCCTTTCTTCTATCACTCATATCTGCTCTCGCTCCAAATCTTCTGCAACCCCCTGCATCCTAGTGGCTTCCCGCCTTGCTCGGGACCATTCTCGACACCAGAGGCTCTAGTTTTCTGAAATAAAGCTGAAACATTTACTGTCCTACGGGTCGATTGTTAGTTTTGTATTTTAATTAATTTTATGCCGCAATTCGAGTCATGATAGCCAATACTAATTTTTATACCAAACAGATTTTCATCACTTGACAAAATGGCTTTCTGTCACCATTTCTCTCCTATTCTCCTTGTGCAAGAATAATCTAACTTGGATTTTTCTTCAAAATATTGCCAGTGAAAATTTGGCTTGGTGCCATGAAATACGGCAAAAACCAGATAATCAGTTAATTTCTGTACGTTATTAATTTCCTACCAATGTTTATTGACGCATTAATATTTTGTGAATACTTGTAGGGTTTTTTGGCACTGTGGAGCTGAAAATTGAGTATTAAGCTTTTCTGAATTTCGTCATGACACAAGGTTAGACAACACGAGCATTTTTAGAGAAATGCAAGATTAACTCTTTTTTCTAAATTCACATGCAGCTGTTCCAAATAGAACAAATCATAAGTATGTCAGTAAATATTGGAATTCATCTGTTGAAATTCTTTAGCATCTGTCATCACATTTACAGGATACATTCTTTATACTGCCTTGACTTGATTCCATGCAAATTTTCATAAATGAAATGTAATCTCGTTTAAAAAAAACAAAAACATTTTATACTACACCAGTCGACAAACTGTGCGCATTGGAAATTTAATGTTTTATTTGGTTGGTGATTGAAAAAAATAAATGTTTCTTTTGGTTCGAATAAATTTAAAAATAGTACAGTGATTTGTTTATCTTCATTAAACTTAATTTTTATTTGTTTATTTTTAATTTTTTTCATTAAGAGAATCAAATAATTTCTTGTCATTGTTCAACGACTATATTAACGAAAATTCAAGAAGTTTATTGCTGAAATCAGGAAATACTGTATAATCTTATATATATTTTTACCTAAAAAATTTGGACGATGGGCATAAAGGTGTTATAGATATCATAATCATCGGTCCCTCGGCTGCATCAATCTTCGGGGAGGGGGGTCTCGACATGAGGGCAGAAAAACAGACAACCTCCCCCAGGAAGATCTGTTGGCTGTGACTCTCAGGAGTTCCGGCATTGTTATATCCGCCAACTAATTGATGTTGTCTGGGTAGCTTCTTGCGTTGCTGTCCAACTACCTTGCATCAGAGGCTGTTATGCCGTGTGACGCAGTCAAACTATACCGTCTTCTGACACTTAATAGGAGCGAGGGGAGATTCTTGCCGGTCCACGAGACCTTTTGATCTGGCTTCGTACGTAGTCACAGGTTTTGTGCCCGCTCCCCAAGTAGGAGATTCAGAGGAGCATTGTCAAGCATTTGTGCTCAAATTCATAGATCCTTTTGTCCTCTCTCTACCAGGAGTATTATTAATTATAGGTTTAAACCTATTATTAATAACAGATTCTTTTTATTATAGTGTTTCTATTTTTTATAAATAGCTTTCTAATCCGTCTTCATATGTGTTATGGGATCTTACCCATAATAATAATAATGAACTATTCCATACTTAATAAATACTGCGCCTCAGGAATAGGAAAGGAGAGTCAGTCGTTCACTTCTGAACCGACTGTTCGGTTGAACTCTCCGCCTTCGGGCGGGGAGGAACCCGAACGAGGCTACCCCGAGGGACGGAGTCTCGTACGGGGAGGTAAACCGGCCCTGAGCCCGTTTATACGGGTACAATGGGCATATTTTTGGGCCGAGCCCACGGGCTCGGTGAACCCACAATAAATAACCGACCTTGTGTCACATGATGCCCCAGTGTGTGTGTGTGGGGGGGGGTGACTGAATATCGAGTCAGTAGTTCAAGTCGAGTCAAGAGTCGAGTCAGAGGCAGTCCGAAACAGAGTCGCGTTCAGACAATTACTGCAAGACATTGGAATAGTGATACTGGTCGAGACTACATTGTTCTCTCTACTAAACCTGATTGTTCGTACTAACACTTCTACTTCTCTGTATATATTCCTGTTTGTAATATATCTGTGTTATTCCATATCCGTGTTCGAGTTCTTCTTTATTGGTTCTACCTTGGACTATCACCGTGGTACAAGGAACCGGACCATAACAATATGTATGAAATGTAATTAATATCAGATTTTGAAAAAAATTAATACGGGGTTTTGCAGTAGGTATTAATCGGTTAAAATTCAAATTTTTAATTCCCAAAGCGCATTGATTGTTGACCAATATCATTGCAATCCAGACATTAATGAAAAGAACCAATAATTTTCTCATTTTGAAATACACATCCTTTCTATTAAGGCAAACTGTTTTCTAATATTATTTAGTTAACAGGATTTTCAATACATATACATACATACATACATATATATATATATATATATATATATATGTTAAGACATTTATATATATATATATATATATATATATATATATATATATATATATACTCTTAAGTGCCTAATACAAAGGGAGTTTTTATAATCAGAGTGTCGTATATTTTTCTATATTATACAAAACAGTGGTTCTTAATAAAAGGTGGGATGGTAAATTCATTTAAATGGTAAAAAATGCGAAATCAATAAACGAGTTGCTTTTAAGTTGAGAGGAGGTCGGCGGAAAATGTCCTCAAAAAGAAAAAAAAAAACTTAAATGTTAGCCACACTCCCCGTTTATTGGGCACAAAAGAGTAATTAACAATTAACATAATATATCGACTAAAATGTTCTAATAATAACAATTAACTTTTGAATCTTTAATAAGACGAACTGAAATGACAACACAGCGGCGTGGAACCATATCACAAAAAAAAAAAAAAAATTACAGCGAATTCACTGAGCAAAACGTAAAAGGATTTCTTTTGTAACAATTTGAAAACTCATATTTTTATCTGTTTATTTTATTTTTTTTTTTAATGATAAACTACTTGGAGAACTAAACGTCAAGAATGCATGACCGGCGTCTGTTCTGTTTTCACCCCAAAACGATTCAAGATGTCTGATGATTTCCGAAAGCCATTAAGATATGCAACTTGTTGATAAATTATGGAATAAGCTGTCTGCGTAACCCGTGATACTATGGCTAAGATTTATTAAACCAAAATCTGAAAATGTTCTTCCCTTGAATTCTTGAAATATTGCTTGCACAGGAAATCCTGATGATAAGAAAACTTTCGGCCATAATCGCTCTTTTGTTTCTGGTTCGCCTCTATCTGAAACCACTTTGCATCGGCAAAGTTTCGGTTTTCTACGACTTTTACTGTCTTTAAGTTTATTTCATGATACTCCTAATTAAAAAAATTACATATTTTCTGGAACAATAAAATTCTTCAGATGGTATGAGGAGAAATTTGTTTTATTATGTACCATATATTCTATTTCCTTTTATTAAAATTTGCTTGAGCAAGTTTTGTTTTCTCATTTACTCTGTATGTAGTGCTATGAAAATCAGGCACAAAGTTAATGCCAGTCGACAGAAAGTATTACTGACATAATCCCTCTCTCTCTCTCTCTCTCTATATTCTCCTCTCTCTCTCTCTATTCTCCCCTCTCTCTCTCCTCATCTGTATCTCCCGTTTTCTTTTTCTTTCTCTGTTTAATTGTATGTTTCTTTCAGGTTTTCTGTCACTCTCTTTCTGTTTATTGGTCTATATATATTTGTCTGCCTATATTTTTTTTCTTTCTCTTTGTCTATCTTTGTCTCAGTCTGTTTTTCTCTTGCCATGTTTGTCTATATCTATGTTGGCCTATATTTCTTTCTCTCTCTCTCTCTCTCTCTCTCTTTCTAGATAGATAGATAGATAGATAGATAGATAGATAGATATTGTTTTGTTCTTCAATATGACCAGTTTATAACCCAAGTGAACATGGTACAATTACAGGTTGCAGCTTCTACTAAAGGTTGCATTGTCCCATTTTTAGAGTCGGTATCTCCTTGCCGTTGACTATCACGTTCTTCTGCCAGGCTGATAGAAGATACAATCTAAAATAACTGCCTGTCGCTATACGCACCACTATTTTTACCACCTCACTGCACCCGATGCTGCTTAACTTCGGTGATCAGATGTGAACTGGTGCTTTCAAAATGATTTAACCGGAAACATATCTATGTATGTATGTATGTATGTATGTGAGAGAAAACGCGCGTGTGTGTTTGTGTCTTTTCTGTGCTTGTCGGGGTAAGGTCTTATAGAAATCCGATGGGATGGTAAATAGATAAAAAGAAAAATTATTTTGACATTTTGTCGAAATTATTATATAAATTTGCCGTTCCGTCAGAACGTCATCGAATTTTTTACTTACTTTTTTTTTATTTGCCGTAAATCTGCACGTAGATTTTATTTTCGGAAGTAAAATTCTTTTTCTCATAAAAGAGTTGTCTGTTTAATTTCTATTAGTATTTTTCTACTTTTCGATTAAGTTGTTGCACAAAATTATGAATGAACTATCCAAACGTGATATTTTTATGTTTTTTTTTTTTTTGTTTTTTTTTTTGTTTTGTTTTTTTCGGGGTACTGCTGTTCATATCGGCCATTATCAAGAAATTAATGTTGTCAGTAACGTAAACAAGATTTTGCTTGCTACTTCTTGGCATTTTTTTAGAAATTATACATTTCAACCTAGTCAGCTGAGTTTAACAAAATTTCTTTGATTATATGCCATGGATATACTTTATGTAATTTTTTTAAGCTAACAAACAAGTTATGTCTTGTTCATTTTTTAAAAGTTATCTATGCCCCTTTAACATTTTAACTGGCGTATCGTTGTATGAAAAGATTGAATGAACTGTCATCATCAAATGGATTGGAATTCTTGATAATGACAGAAGCTAATCGAAAGCTGCAACGTTTGTCATTATATAAATGATATATAATCACCATAACTTGTTTCTTATCTTTAATGTAGGAACAACGTACGTTGCATGGTGGTGTAATGGATAACAGCTCGGAATGAGAAACTCAGAGAGTCGAATTCTATACGAGTTCATTACATTCAACTATACTCAAATATGGACGATATGAATCCATATCTACTCACCGCCTATTTATAAATAAATAGAAGGGTGTACTGGCCTTCGTATTTTCGGTTGATAACCATTCTAGAAAAAGGAAAACTCTTAAGCTCCGTCAGTTGTCTGCTATGACCTGCAGTACATTTGGTATCCCCACGTCTATAATGTGTTAAAGAACTCGTGATCGTGATAAATGTACATATGTTGCCTAGATTCACACAGTGTATGTAATAAAGGTTTGGTTGCAATGTGATATTATTCTAGTACTTTCAATAGCACTGGCCTTCAAGGAATTTTCATCAACAAACTTTTTTAAAAATTATAAAGATGAAAGTACAATATCATAATTCATTTCTATGTCGACTAAAGCCAAAAAAGCTTCTTATTGAGATCGTTAATCTACAAGATTGGCAAGAAAGGAATATTGTCAGCAAAGTAGACAAGGATTTCGTTGGCTACTTCCTGGCATTTTTGGAAACTCTATTAGTCAGTTGAGTTTCAAATCTAATGAAAATTGCTATATTCTCTGAGCAGAGATTTCAAAAAATAATTCTTTAGATTAGTATAAAAAAAATAAAGAAACAGACTATACTAAAATATATTTTCTAGCTCCGATTACCTAAATTACAAATTTATGGCTTACAACGCATGAATGCATATAAAGTGTTAAGTTAATATATCTATGTAAGCCCGCCAATAAACTGCTAGCTTAATGATGAAAACGAAAGCATTTGGCAAAACAAATATATATTTTTGAACACCCCTTTCCACTGCAACTAATGGTCCTGCATAGATCAAATAGATCGAATATTGCAAAGAAATTTTACTTTCAGAATTCAGTTAATAACTCTGTATCAGGCTATGGATTTATTGAGACACACACACGCATATTCTGATATGTTATGGAAACATTATGGCTTGACTTCGCAAATGAAGCTTTAGAATGTTTTTTCCAAATTGTTACAAGCTTACCCAACTCTGTTAGAGGCGAATGGAGTAGCATCCAGACGTGCACATTACCGACTCCACGTTTCACAAGCCAATGTCCTATAGCCGTAGGTTTTCTCTTGGAGTATCCTTCTCCAAGACAATTGGTCAAGTCGGTCGTAGAATCTGTCACGCCTCTAAAGCAGCATTTCAACGGCAAGGTTGGCGTGGGCATACTTTTCTGTCTGCTCTTGGTCTCATTAAATCATATTATTTATGTAATTACTGAATTTTGTTTAATATACGCGAGAGGTTGAAAAAATCACAAAAGATTGATAATTGCTTATATCGTGAAACAGTGTCAATTTCTATGTTCACATTAACTGCCCAGTTGGAGGTATATGTAAATCTGAAAATGTTGTGTACCAGGCAACCATCCTCTCAAAAGAAAATAAAAATGATAAAAAAGTAAACATCACAATTTCTGCTGAGATATGGAAACAGGGGTTCTATAATTACAAACTTTACTTTTCTGACACTTCCTTAAAACGTCAAAGCAGTTCTCTCAAAACATTTCTGGAAATTGAGAGATAGAAGCTTCACCTCAGAGATTGAATGGAATATCACTAGTAACTCACAAACTCCTAACAGCTTCAGAAACAGATGAAACTTATACATAGAAGAAAAAATTCAAATAATTAAATACAAAAATATAAGTCAGCTGTTGAAGCAGAAAAATCATATTTAAATGTCGCCATAAACAGTGATTTAAATTATCTTAAAAATACACATATAATTTGCAAGTTAAACGCTAAAATATATATATTTAGTTTTGTAACCATATATATATATATATATATATATATATATATATATATATATATATATATATTGTATATGTATATATCTATTTTTTTATAATTTTTTATATGTGTCGCACATACATATATGCGATTATAGATGTATTTATTCATTTATGTGCATGTCATATATTTTCTCACATTATAGGTATTTTTATTATCTTTATTATTATTATTCATCTATTTTTATATATTATATGTATATATGATGATGAATATGATGTTCAAATGAATAACGACATAGATTCCATTTCTGTGAATTTTACTGGATTGTGTTTGCTTATAAAATCTACCTTCCTTTAGCCTAATATACTAACATCTTTTTTCTTCCACTTCTCACTCTTCATTTCTGTAAGCTTCACATCCCCGCAAAAAAAAAAAAAAAAAAAAAAAAAATCCTACGGTCAAGTTCATCTCGCTACTTCATATTTTATTTTTATTGTTTATTTTTTTTATTTTTTTAATATCTGCTTTATTATCAGATCTTCTGCATAAATTTATATCATTTAATAAAATGTATTTTGACGCAACAAATTTCCTCGCGACCCAATAATGACTCATAGAAATCGAAAGTATGACAACAATTTTTTTCTCATTTATCAACACACAGCAAACATATTTTCGGGATGATATTGGCCTATTTTAAACAAAGATCATTAAATATAATGGATAAAAAATGTCTTTAACAATATATATATATATATATATATATATATATATATATATATATATATATATATATATATGTATGTATATATATATGTATATATATATATATATATATATATGTATATATATATATATATATATATATATATATATATATATATATATATAGAGAGAGAGAGAGAGAGAGAGAGAGAGAGAGAGAGGGAAGGAGAGAAAGATGATAAAAATATAGTTTTAAGCTAGGTATATTTATGTGTTAAAGTGCTTAATATCAGTGATAGAGTGAGTGTATGTAAATATAAAGTGGACATTGAGGTCAACATTAAGCGGTGACAGACTGTTTCATGCTTAAACGTAGACTTTACGTCATGGGTTTTGAGTCGACTATTTATATATGGAGATCAATTGTTCATTATAGGTAGGTTTATTATATTATTCAAATGATTATTGGATGGACGCTAAGGGTTATGTTTCAAATTATCCTAGGGACTCTTGCGTAGAAATGATTGTGAAGCTGAATGAGGTTCTGTGGCTATTTTATAATTTTGTTTGTTCACTTACTTGTTATTTATTATTGATTAAATTATTAATTGATGTTGATTTTTATTACTTATTTATTGTTTTGGATTATTTTACTTATTGATTTATTTTCTTTTAATATATATGGCTTGATCGGTTAAGGCACGTCAGGCTATATGACGGTTCCGTATAAGATACAGGTTCGATTCCTGTCAGAGGACGAATATTTTCTATGAAAATCTCTCGGACATTCTCGGTAAATGTTATTGATACTGTTTATTATAAAACAGAGCATTTACGTAAATATTTGTATCGATAAAAGAATGTATAAGCATAAAAATGTCCCATATATATATATATATATATATCGGTGTATATATATATATATATATCGGTGGGTATATATATATATATATCGGTGTATATATATATATATATATATATATATATATATATATATATATATATATATACACCGATATATATATATATATATATATATATATATATATATATACCCACCGATATATATATATATATATATATATATATATATACACCGATATATATATATATATATATATATATACACCGATATATATATATATATACCACCGATATATATA